>OX439050.1:29829652-31029652 GCA_949317995.1 Acholoe squamosa
CATCACACTCTCCTATTGAAACGGTTAAAAGACATGGGGATAGGTGGGGCCCTACTAGCCTGGTTAGCGAGTTACCTGGGACATAGAAAGCAAACCACCCTGCTGAATGGCTCAAGGTCAAATGAAAAGGATGTCTCGTTTGGAGTCCCCCAAGGGTCCTTTCTAGGCCCCCTGTTGTTTATATTATATATAAACCAAGTAGTCTCGATTGTAGATCACTGTAGAGTCATGTTATATGCAGATGACATAGTGGTATTGTCCAAAGACCGCGACCCCATACGGATTAAAGAGCATGTACAATCTGACCTTGATAAGATAGTTGGTTGGTGTACCACCAGTGGCCTCACCATTAATGTCAGAAAAACACAAGTAGTTTGGTATGGTGGAAAAGAGAAAGCCCGTGTTGCAGGGTTACAAAACATTACAATTGGCCGAACCATTCTAGAGTGCCCAACCATGTATAAATACCTAGGTGTCAAAATTGACTCTACTTTGTCCCTAAATGCCCAAATGGCCAATAGGGTAGAGTGACCTTGAGTCGTCCAGGTACTTTGAGTCGTCCATTTTGCATGTTTAGTGGTGCCAAATTGGAATTATCAATGATCCCTTAGAGGATGTTTTGCTATTTATATTGGAAAAAGGTTGGGAGATGCAGCTATCTGCTATCTTACCATTTTTGGCACTTTGGATGTACCACCTTCCACAGGCTATCAAAGAAAGCATGTTTGGGATGATATCCATGCAAATGGAGATGGGTTTCTGACAATGTGTGAACCACTTATATTGCAGTGTAACTAGTAAATGAGAATAAACTTGCAATACCACCCAAGGAGTCACTAAAGAGAGTTAGCCTTAACTAAATATTGTACATTGATTACATTCACACCCTGTCAGTTGTCAGTAAACCTGAAATCTGCCCTTTTCTTGCATTAAGTACACAATAGACACTCCCCTACACAATAATTGATTCATGAAATGATGTGGCTGACTCAAGGTAAACGTGGCCGACTCAAGGTACTGATGAAGGAAAATACACATCGCTAGGATAGTGACGGCCTATAGAGACTGATGGGCATACATATAGGAGTTGTAACCCTATTTGCTGGAAAGACAAATACATCAGGTTGATTTTCATAACCATTTTTTGATGCCCCCCACAAGTTAGCTTACTATAGCACAGACCTTAGAAAAAGTCAGAGGTTGCACAGAGGTCCAAGTGGACGACTCATGGTCACTTTACCCTACTAGATCAGTCATTGGGCAGAAATTGTTCATGTTCGGTAAACTGCGTTACCTCATGACAGAGAAGGTTGCGGGTATAGTTTATAGACACACCATTTTACCATTTTTTTATTACTGCAGCTTTGTGATTGATGGCTCAAATGCTGATCAAACCACAAGTACAGAGGTCCTTCACACCCGGTGTGTTGTTGATAGGCTAGACATCAGACGCCAAAACCAACTGGCAATCTTTATGTACAAGCAAGCCACAAAACTGGGCCTAAGGGCCACTGCGACCCAAAGGACCAGAGGTGACGCGAAAATAAAATTCCCCCAGAAGAATCCAAACCTTGAAAAGTTTAAGAAAAGTCCTTATTACAGGGGTGTCCAACTGTGGAACAGAATTGATTCCAGAGCCCAGAAAACAAAGACTATCGCAGAATTTAAAACCTTATACAGCAAGTATAACCTTGCCCCAGGCTTAATTGGCTAACAGCTAAGAATTACACCATGAGTCAATGGGCTCCTGTCTTTGTTTTGCTGGGTAATCATTGACTTATAGCCGCCCATCAACTCTGGTGATACACTATGCACTGGTAAGGATACAACTACATTGAAGTAATGCAAACATATTTCATATTTCACTCTGTTTTTAGCTGACCTGACCTTTCTAAAGAGAGCTACAAATGTCCCATAGATGTAGAAAATGCCCACACCACTGGGAAAATAACTACCATTATCATCACACCTCCACTTCACCTTAACTCATCCAAATATCTCCTATCTCACTGTCTGGGTGGCATCAGCAGTGCACACTTTTATCTTTATCCTACCAACCTCCTTCTCCTACTATTCTAGATTTTTTGAATTCTATCTGCATGACAAAATTATATATTGAATGTAAACTCCAGGAATATACTGTGCCAAGATTTAATTGAGGAAATAAAGGTTCAGCAGCCATGTAAAATCATGAAAATGATGTGGTGAAGCTGGAACAAACACACACACACACACACACACACACACACACACACACACACACAAATACACTGGCTGTAGCCCAAGGCAGAGTTATATAGGACCGATTGCCAACGATTTGTGGTCCTAATATAAGCAGCAGAAATCATTACTCACCTTATCCATAGACTCAGTGTTACTTATTCTCTTGTTGATGTTAGATGGTGAGTGATTAGTAGAGGTAGCCTCAGGGGTAACAGGACAAAGACACATTAATCCAATATATAGCTATACATGAATAGGGACTATATACATGTAATAGAGAAGCCTCCGGGGGAAGCCTTTAAAGCTTGAATGAGATTACAGGCTAGAGTGGGAATATGTTGTTTGTTATCAGATTAGGATGATTTCCATTAGTGGTACTCTAATGGATGATTCTATACAAAGGCAGTAATCCAATTACCCTCTTTTCGACTGACAGATTCACATTTGACAAATCTCAATGTGCAGGCTTAGTTACTGTTCTGTAGTAGTAAATACCTGCATATAAACCGCAGCCCTTGTCAGGGGTGTTTCTATAAGCTACCCTGCAACAAAAATGTTGTTGAAATAACAGCACATTCCTCGTCCCAGAGTTGTCCGAGATCCATCATTATTTTCACAAGATTCCTTGTACATTTAAGTACCACTATACTGCCACCTCAGACTTCCTGTAAAAACTACACTGGTTCAGTACACTTCAACTGAGGTGGTCCACTCTTTAGTTTAACAAGGATCCCTGGTAGATTCAACAGTTATCTGGTTTGTATATACGCAGCTGATATGCAGGCGTTTATGAAGAAGTTATATATGCTGATGAGCATTAGGTGAGCCTCAATTGATCAAAAACTATGGAACAAGGCCTCATAATATACATAATGGCATGTAAAGAAACGATTTTAGTGGAGCATCTGGCCATTCATTATAGTGAAGATGATATTGATTTATGTATGTGGCAAATCTGGAATTGAACACAGATGGCTTAATGTCACACTTTTGTCACCACATTACATGTACCTATATACCCTCAAATTGATAGGCGATACTAAGGCTTTAGAGTATGACTGAAATCCTTGACTGCAATATACTATATCATCATTGCCTTATTGCCACCTCCCGGTCAGAGTTATGAATGGTTAGTGGTACGCAACTTAGAGTAGCTCATTTCACATTGTATGATATGTATGTCCCTCCCCTCCCCAATACTCTGTTGTACGGAGTCTCCCAAAGCTACTACTCTCCTGCCAATAGTCTTGATTTAGGGATTCATTGGATTGGCCGCAGCCTCATTATCAAATTAGTAAATGTATTAATGATGATTAGATTTGTAGCAATTTTGTAATCAATGGTTCCTACAGACTATTCCCTTGCTATTGACATTGCCAGGACTGAGACACTTTAATGCTCAGAATAGTCTTGAGCAGACAAAATGGCGGCCTACAGAGGGCGACCTGAACATTTGGTATACCCTGAAGCCGCCCTGACCAGGGATCCTGATAGTCATGGAGGCATCCTCTTACAAATAGAAAAAGGTCCTGTGGTAGGAAATTGAATGCAGTAGGTAGACCTAGTGTCTATGCATGAACCTATGGACAGTTGTGATACAGAGTGTGCAAAAATGATGGGGGATATCCACCATCGTCCTTGCACACTTCGCAACGCTACTGTCGATGGGTAAAAGCAAAAACTATATTAAAGGCCACCTACTGTGATAAAATTTCCCCCAAGTCCATAAATACGTAGCTAATTCCTTGCAGCCTAGTTTTCTATGTAGTTCCAGCCTGTGGTGCCCTCCATTTCTCCAAGCAAAGTCGAGTATCAACAGCACCCTTCTCCCAGTACCAACTGCTGAGTGAGGCATCTCAGCAATTTGAAAGACATCTTATTCTAGGGGACAAGGAATACCCTTGCATTCCTGAACTCCAGATTACATACTCAGAGATAAGAGGTAGGGGTGGGGCAGTTCCAACCTACATACCAGTGATGAGTCATAATATGGGTTTCAAATTGATCTGTTGCTCATTCACATCTCTCAATAAGAAACATGTACTGCAAAAGTAGCAGAGCAATTTCATTATTACAGTTATCGCACACAACGTGAGCTCGTCAATGTTGCTAGAAGAAAACAAGTAAGCCCATCAAATGCTACACTAGCGGCTTTAGTCCTTCTGACATATAACAATACAAAATGGTACCGACAGCATACAAACCCTCCCCAAGCAGAACACAAAAAAAAACGGCAGAGTTGCCTGGTATATGAAAAACTAGTTACCTAGTTTAGAGAATTGCATGACCCACCCCACAACCCTCAGCTGTCACTGCTGGTCGCCCCACGGCTTCTGGGATCATACAAACCAAAACCTCCTAATTATCGCCCACAAAATGGGACCAGCATGCCCTTTGGTCTGCTACCCGATTCCAGTGCATACCACCAGGGGAGCCCCATAGGGAACAATTTAGTGGAAGATGGGTATTGTAAGGCCCAGCTTCCACTAAATTGATAGCTGTAATAATATAGTATATTTCATTTGGAACTGCCCCAACTTGTTCAATTCTTATTCAGAGAAAAAGGTCAGTGTATTGATTTACTCATATTATACTGGGGTCTTCTCTACCCTGGTGCCTACCTGCTGGTATCCAGTTCATTTAGATCATACTTAAACATATATAAAACACTTAAAGATATGGTGGTCAGTGATTTTCGTCTTCAACACTGCATGGTGTAGGGTTCTTGATTTTGATGGGGCCTTTCTTTGATAGTATACCCCCTTATCTGGTAAACATAGACTAGTGTAATCTCATAAATGCGATATCAGATCAATGATGTCTAAATCACAGTACCAGACTTCAGACACCGAATGCTGATATTGATCTAGAATTCGTCTTATGAGAAAGATAAAATATTATCATGATTGTTTCTGCAACCTTCTTCCAAGGCCATTACAATCTATAATGATGAAACACGTGGATTCTGTGTTGGCTCCATTCCTTCAAGTTTAAAGTTAGCAACATGCTTTCTCATAAGGCCATTATTATTCCCTGGGTATCCGCTACCGTTGAGGGCAGAGGCCAAACTTGCACGTGAGAGTGCCTGATGGAGTGTTATCATCTGTCTGCCTAGTTCTTTCTGTTTTGGAAATATCAGCGAATACGGAATATCACAGCGCATATACCTAATCCGGACAATATAATCTCTATTATTCATGCGACCAAACCATTATCTCTCCACAAAGAAATGCAGCATAAAACGTATTTTTGTCCTTTTGTAACCATCGAAATTTTAACCAGTGGCCAAACAAAATATGGAAGGAGTTTACACATCATTCCTCAACACTTGCATGATTATTACTGACCTGAATATTATAGGAGAATATGAGAAATGGTTATACACATGTACAACCAAATTATTATACATTCATAAACAAGTTTATGATTGGGTTTATTTTGAGATATTACACTTGCATGACCTGGTGGCACTTTACAATATCGTTCTACTCCAGGCAATGTCGTCTTCAGGGATATTGGCTTCAGAATATAAGCACCATCATATAGCCTACACTGGTGTACTTACATAGGAGGCATATAAGGAGGAGAGGGGGTGGGGTATATTGACTCTCAGCTGGAACTAAGACTACCGGAAGTGACTGCACATGGGTGATAAAAACCGGAAGTATGTCCTGTGCCACCTTCAGTATAGGCCGATAGGTGACGCCCTGAGTCCTGAGGGAGTCACCTTATTAAGACATTATTGTTGATGGGAGGGAAGGATCAGACTACATGGCAATTTGGCTTCTTCACAATACAGCAGTGTCATTGGATATAAATGGTTGGTTCTCATAAATCTGGCCAAAATCTGCAAGGGAATAAATGCTTGAAATATTCCTCGATGCCTTAGGATGTACATATAGACCTCATATATGTTAGGCAGGATTAGCAAATACAAGAACTGAAACAAAATATTCTGATACCTACCCCTCTCAAGTACAATATCATGGAGCAATGGAGTTAATAAAAGTGATTAATAGATATTAGCCAAACTGGTGAAAGTTGACTTAAGTGCTGATATGGCAGAATAATGTACTCTGCACAGTAGGGGTTTGGGTGGTGATGGAAAACATAAATTATAGCTGCTAGTGACCTTCCTGTCAACGACAAATATTTTTCCACTACTCCGAATGTGATTTCTGCATTTATATCTTACTTCGACACAAGAAGATAATCTTTAATTTTCAACCACTTTAATGACATATTTGATGCATTATACCAGAGAAATGTGTGACCCATCAAGGTAAAACACCCCTCCGCAGGGGATTTTTAATTCCCCATTTGGCCACCAGGGGGCATTGGAGGGGCAAAATTACTCTAGAATTAATATAGAAATATAATAAGCTAATTTTTCATGCAGAATTCAATGGTCCCATCTAAAATGCACCATTTCAGTAGAAATGGCCCATATTTGGATGGTAAAATGAACATTTTTCATGAAAAATCAACCTTTCTGCCTGTTTCTGGTTGCCATGGCAACCATTCCAATAATCAAAATTTGCAAACTTTTATGCCAATTTTTGGGGATATTCACCAAAAACCCAAAACTGAACACAGAAATGGAAAATTCCTCCTAGATCAAAATATATGATAAAATCACAATGTATTTTTCATGAAAAAGGCTGATTTATGTGCTTTTATAACATTATTATGGTTTCTAATGTATTTAGAGCTTAGTCATCGGTTTCAGATATGAATAACGACCTATGTTCAAGGAGACGTTCTGACATACCTACTAGGAATATTTAAGCCAATAATGTCTCATTTTAAAGATCTTGAGATGAACTTTGAAAATGAATTTCCCTGCAGTGGGGTGTTTTGGCTTGCCTGGTCACATGTACTTAACATCTCTGATTATACTACAATAACTTTTATTTAAGTCTTACCAAAGGAAAATCACGTCACTTTAAATCTTACACAGAAAATGACTTTTGATCCATTCCTCCAATTATCCCCTATATTTAGTCTGGTCAGCATCACTTCAAAGCCCTCATATGGATCATATATAAAGGGAAGGAGGATATCCCAGAGAAGGCTTTATGATTTATATACTGTGCTAACGAGGTCCCTCTGAGACTAATATTGAACAAGTAATTAATGGATAATTCATGACCAGTGTGTGATATCAAAGGATATCAAACAAGGGTGCAGCCATCAAACAAGGGTGCAGCCCTTGTTTGATATCCTTTGATATCCATTAACTACTTATTAATTACTAATTTTATTACATGACAGCCACTAGAAGTTTTTAATTTACCTGTTATCAAAGGCCAAAGTCTTCGTGCAGGAGAGAGAAGCAAGCGCCACTGTCGCCATTGTTGTGGCTCAATGAATCGTCTTAAAACACATTCAATTATGAAGAATTGATAAATTCCCAGCTTACATGGTTAAAATCCATAAAAGTGAAGATCCCAGATTAGATGTATGTGTCCTTACTTAAACCTGCCATGACTTATTTTCAACGTAAAAATCCCATTTTCCAACAGTAAACACTGCCCGGCTTGCGAAGCCATGCGAGTCACCTTGCTCGGTGTGCCAGGCATAGGGAGCGGTTATTATTTTTTACATGCCTATCAAATATACCAAGTTGAACCTGATGTCTCCCTACGCCTTGCACACTCAATACTATATATATTTAGAAGGAAATCTCTTTTTAATATGTTGTTCTATCATTATTAAACCTTTACATAGCTTAGTTATCTCATTTTCACTTAGAATAGATATGTACATCGAGTGCAGCAAACGACAACAAATCTATTTTGAAAACAATGCATGCTCCCTGTCCAAACCAGCTGACCCGAAAAGATGCAGTGCAATGGGGAAGGAGATGAGGGTGCTGGGCTCTATTTACTGTTGGAAAATTGGCATTTACATTGAAAGCAAGCAATGGAGACATTACATATGGACTCTATCATTATCTATTGGATATATGTTTACAATGGAACTAGATTATTTGAGCTATCATCATCAGAATTCTCCAGAATCCTATGCTTTTCATAACCATCCATCAAGCACTGGGTGCCTGATATCCATGGATATCAACACACCTTACAAAGGACGTGCAATATCCACATGTATCAGAACGGGAATATCCAGGAAAAAACACCCAAAATCCAAAAAATCGTGTAATAAGGAGCAGTATCATCATTTGTGTAACAGAACCCCGGTTGTATGTCACAAATAAAAATAGAAAACACTCACCTCTCACAGCACTTTGTCTATTTACCCACACAATGGAACCTCACCCCATTGGCTAGCAGTAATTAAGAAACACAGAGACAACAGATGACTTCTACAAATGTCATCTGCTTTGCTAATTAAGGCTCTTCTCCGTCCGCTGGGTATCGTCTTTAGATGTGGCCCTAGCTCATGCAGTTAGGACGGATTCTCTGTTATCAAGTGAGTGAGTGAGTAATAGATGTTTAACGCCATTTCGACAGCTAAGGTCATATTAGCCTTTAGGGCCACAAGGTGTTATGCATTATGTCTAAATTTCAACTTGGTGTAATTAATAAATGTGGCTCTAACTGTCCATGGCCTTTATGCATTGTTCCGACGTTTACGGGTTGATACCACCCCGAATTTATAAATCCGAAGATCTAAAAGATTTTTTTTATTTTCCAACAAAGGTAAAGGACAGCACAAATCCTCTACGACAGTTAAGGCGTGCCCTAACCACTGAGTCACATCGGTAGCTTTGGTGGGGAAAATGTAGTTAGGTCGGCATTCAAATACATACGTAGGCATTTGTAAAGGCGTTCATTTCTTCAGCACTATTTCTCTGTGTGTGCAAGTAAATGATATAGCGATGTCATCGTTGCCCATGTTTACGGCGATGCCTGCTCTATATCATGTAGTGCAAATCTATCTATCTATCTATCTATCTATCTATCTATCTATCTATCTATCTATCTATCTATCTATCTATCTATCTATCTATCTATCTATCTATCTATCTATCTATCTATCTATCTATCTATCTATCTATCTATCTATCTATCTATCTATCTATCTATCTATCTATCTATCTATCTATCTATCTATCTATCTATCTATCTATCTATCTATCTATCTATCTATCTATCTATCTATCTATCTATCTATCTATCTATCTATCTATCTATCTATCTATCTATCTATCTATCTATCTATCTATCTATCTATCTATCTCTCTCTCTCTCTATATATATATATATATATATATATATATATATATATATATCTGTTCTCTTTCTATTTCTCTCTCTCCCATTCATCTATAATTTTCGCAAAAGAAAGGTATATACGCAAAACATAGTGGGTGATACTACGTACATTATAGTTTGTCTCTTGAAAACAGTAGAACTTTTAAGTTTCAATGTTGTTGACATCATTATAACGTGAAACACAAAAAGAGCATGGTGCTGATACTACAGGCTGGACTGTCTTTATGTGGCAGACGGTGCCGAGGTATATGAGACATCATGGCCATCAAGAAACGGCAACAAAAACAGAGAGAGGAAAAATATTCTGTGTCCTGCGTCCTCCTCATTAGATACGGCGCCTAATGACGGCAGACACATAAGAAGTCTCTCTGTGACAATAACGAGTCTTTGTGAAAAGCATTGTTCCAGTGTAGTCAGGCATGAATGTAACATGTCAGGGTTTTTCTTTCGCCCAACCTTTTAAGGCTCACATAGTGATGGTCGCTTCTATATTAATGCATCATGCCCATAGGTCGTCATGATACATGTATGTAGCCCTGGCATTCAAGCATCAGGCAGTCCCTACAGGGTAAACACATTCCCAGAGATCATGATGCGCAAATGTAGTGCTGCTGGCGTGTCTGCTCTCAAGTCTACCACTGGCGTGCTTCAACGGTGCATCTTGCCAACCAATGGGCATGATGCATTTCTCGATTTAAGTGATAGTAAGCTAATCATCTGCGTTGCATTTGTGCATCACTATAAAAAAGGAGCATGAATTTACAGGCATTATTGAACAAGTAACTAATGAATAACTCATGACGAGTGTGTGTTAGTAGCCTTTGCTAACCCACATGAGTCATAAGTTATCCATTGACTACTTATTTTATACCACGAAACCAATAAATAATCAATATAATACCAATAAATTCAAGTTGAAAATAAAAATTATTCCCCCTCCCCGGGACTCGATGCCAGCCATTGTGTGTACACAGGTACATACACCTCGGTGCCCGGCAGCGGACAGCGACAGCGCCCGTCTCAGCTCGGACAGGCAGCTGCACACGGCAAAAAATAGTGTTTGATATAGATCGGTACATACACCTCGTCGCCCGACAGCGGACAGCTAAAGCTTTGAATGCGTCTCGCGGTTATGTTTGTGTATAATACACCTCCTTGCCCGGCAGTGGACAGCTACAGCGCCCGTCTCAGCTTGGCTTTGTTTGAATGTGTCTCGCGGTTATGGCAGCGGCACACGGCGAAAAATAGTGTTTTTACACGATCGGTACATACACCTCGTCGCCCGGCAGCCGACAGCGACAGCGCACACGGCGAAAAAAGATGCGCCGGGACCGCGGCTCGATCGGCGTACCTCTGACGGCTGAGCGCAAAGCGCTAACCACTAGACCACTGCCTCTCCTCCTCCAAACGCGTCTTGCTGTTATGTTTCTATACTAAATACACCTCCTCGCCCAGCAGCTGACAGCGACAGCGCACACGGCTTTGTATCATAGCAAGACCTGGTTTGAACCGAGCATTTCTCGTCAGTCCCTGTGGCGCAGTGCATAGGGGGTTGGATTTGGGATGTGACACTGCAGGTTTGATTCCTCCCCTGGCCTGGAAAATTTCGTGGGTTTAACATGTAACATATGACATGTAAGGACATGAGAGGCATCCATGGATAACCGCACGCCTTAGAAAATTGATGCTAAAGCATACAGGGTGTGCAATATCGACAGATACGTGGATGGGAATAGACACCAAAAAGCACTGTGTAACCCAGAAATCGTGGTATAAGCAGCCCTAAATTCAAGAGTTTTTTGATTCATGACCCTTGGTGCAGTGGTACTAATTGGTTTCTAGTAAGCTTTTACAGCAGGAAACTCTCCATTTGATATTACTTTTTTGAATAGGGAGGCTCATATTACAGGACCAGAACTAAAGGGGTGATATAGGTTTCAACATGTTATCATGTGTCAATTTATTGCAACCACTCTATGACATGTTATGTTATCATTATGGGCTTGCGAACCATAAAGATTTCTTTTCACAATATATTGGAGAAAGAGATTCCCTACAGGTAGGAAGCAGAACCGCGTGGTATTGTGGGGTGTTGTTCTTCAAATCCTCTAGATTAGAAATCCTTACATAGTATCAGGACAAAAGATGTGACCTTTAATGCATGCCGTACGTACAGGCTTTAGCCTAAATGTCGACAGGCAAGATAAGCATTAGCATCAAAAGATGCTGTTGGAATTTGTGTTAACATTTGAAACTTCAGTTTGACATCGGTTATTTGTACACAATCGTTTTTCAAAGCACCATACAGTTGTTACATTATATAGGTGCACTTAGTATTGTCATTTCCACATAAAACAATAGCAGCATCAAGTCCATATTAGGATATCAGTGAGATTTTCCTACCTGTAAATTGTACAGCAATGTGTAGTCTTCTTTATCAGCATTGCTGTAAAGATACAAGTTTCCGAACACGTCGTTATTTTAAACACAACATTATTGAAGCAGAGAAAATAAGGGAAAAACAGATGCCCAGAACATGAGGCCAGGGAAAAAGGAACAATATTGTCCTACTTTTTAACTAGGTAGGGACATGTTAAATAATCCCTTCACAATGCCCCACGTGGAAAGATTAGGGAAGAAATTGTAACCAAATCTAAGATTTTCGAAAAAAGGAAAACGAGAAAGCCTGTTCAATGATTTAAATTAAGCAATGTCACTAGAATATGAGCAGAAGAAATTCAATGAATAATGATTTATCATTGATTGTTTCATTGAACAATGAAAAGTGGTTTTGCCTGAAGGAAAAGGTCTAGCCCCAACCCATCTCACTGCCCCAGTGAACAATTTATCCTAAAGCAACTATGCCTTCCTTTGTCCCAGGTTTAGCCATGGCATTCATGTGCCATGTCACACTTGTGGTTATGAAGCCTTAATACACTATGCAGCTCATAAAGGGTTTAAAACCACTATTAGGATAACAAGAGCTATATGCAGTCTAGCATCTCCATGAGCGAGGCCACACCCAGTTGGCAAGTCATGTACATCAACCAGCGAATTACTCAGGTTTCCTTTGTGTGAGGAGCAGCTCAAACGGTTTATGTCATTAAGGTTACCTTTCTTATGAGGCCTACCTGAGTCCCCCTGAACAAAAAACAGGAAGTTCCTGATGAACTTGAAAATATAGCACTAAAATGCAAGAGTGCAAGAAGGGGAAACTATTTCACTTCCTGACAACATGTGAACTGCTTTAACAGGTTAATGTCAGTGGCTCGGTTCATAGAATTCCCCTCACGCCGCTTGTGTCTTGGTACACAGCGAAACTTGCACTAACCCTTAGAATTATTAGTCTTCAGCTAAATAGTTAGAATAGAGTAGCATTGAAATAATTATATGTATGAGCTCATTATAAAAGTAGAGGTAAAATGACATTCAAGAACAATTATGTTCAAGAAATCTATATCATTTCAGACTTCGCAAATTAGAATGAAATTTTATTCTAAAAAGATCACATTTCAATATCTAGGAACCAAGACTTCAGTATTCGTCAATGGAGGAATCCTGATATATGCCACTGAAAAGAGGAAAATTGATATCACGGTGAAGAAGACAGTTGGTGGATTTGATTAAATTTGGTTATCGATGAACCAAATATGGCAATGCAGGTCGTCAGTGCTTATCATGGCCAACATGCATGAATTGGTCTATGAATATCTTAATGAACACACTACAGAACTGTCTTCTAAGCCCAAGGTCTAAGTATACATTTCATTCCTTGGTATTAAGGACAGGTTTGTGGCTGTGACATCTTGTGGTACCTTATGAGGGAATTTCATTTGCGAACGTTGTCTATGTCCAACAGGTATAAATATCCTAGATGTATTTTGCCTGCCTGTAAAACCTAGGTTGTCTACCAACCCCCTCCCCTTCCCCTGCCCCAGATGCTAATGCTAATAGTACTGGAAATCCCCTGCTCTTTTGGTTCAAAATCCGCATATCCTAAGGATCCATCATGTGTATTTATAAGTCTAAAGCGGACCTTTGAGAACTGCTCACTTTGAACCTGAGCTGCTCATTACGACACTGGGTCCTTCCCAATGGTAAGGGTATATGGTCTTAAGGCAAAGGAGGGGTGATTGAGTTGCACTGAACGCTATAGTAGTTATTGGACTCATTATCGGTTATGATCTTTATCTTTATATATAGGTAGAAATAGAAGATATTGACTATGAAAGCTTCAAGTAGTAGCTTTCAAAAGAGAGGTGTGACCAAGCTATTGTCTTAACTTAAATATCTTATATTATTAGATATAGGTTTTGATCTTTGTATTGTACTATTATCATTATGTGATGGCATAGATCATGTTAGGGACTGGGTGCAGTATGTTATAACATGGCCGTGTGCATCTATTGGCTTAACCTAGCACAGTCTGTAATCGTCCAAAAGAGAATTTAGTGTCAAGAGATGTGCTTGGAGTTTGACAGCCTCGTTTTTATGTTGTGCATGTAATAGAAAACAGATACACGACAGTGTCCCAGTGACACTTCTGCATTATCCATGATTGTACAATAACTGAGGCAGTGACAAGGAAAACGAGATTGAAAAACGTGTTCAGTCTATGTAATAAAGATAACACTGACCTAGTTTAATGTTGGCAATGACAGATCAGCTATTACATAGGAGTCACACATCTTGGAATCCGTGACTTTTACGTTGTTGGAAGTTGGTTGTTACACGCCATGAACGCGCCTACGGACGAGCATGCACCTACTGACGCGCTCACGCCTACCGACAAGCATGCGCCTACCGACGCGCACGTGCCTTCAGACACACACGCGCCTACCGCAAGCACGCGCCTACAGCAAGCACGCGCCTACCGCAAGCACGTGCAATAAAACACAAAAATGGCCTTTCTACCTCACACTTTCTGTTTGTTTTCAATATTCCTATGGGTAAGGGAGTGAAATGTATCGATTAAGAGCGTTGTGATTAATTACCAGTGCCTTAGATAGTTTTGATTTTCATTTAATGCATCAATATAATATTTGTCTATATATTTATCTATCCATGAAGCTATTCAACTTTATATCTATTGGAGCGCGGGTCAGTCATTTTTTTTTCGGGAGAGGGTGGGGTCAATGATAAAGAATTGTTTAGAAAAATTGACTGAGTCATGTTTAAATGTGGCATAGCTGAAGGTATTGAATGTACCCGAAAATAATTGAGAGGAGATGCATGTTTGAAGAAGTAATTTTTTATTCAAGGAACATTATTTTATGTTAAATATGATTCGATTATAAATAGTTTGTAACAATAACAGTGGAATAAATACAAATATGACCATAAATACATATATGACCAATCTCTGCGATCAACAGAGAGACTGGTTGGTAGTTAATTATATGAAGCCTTTGTGTTACCGTGCATGTATTTCATTAATGATGCATGCTAACCCACAATGATAACTTACTCTATCAGCTCTGCCCTGCATGTATTGAGGTGTAAACATTTTCTGCAGTCATGAATGAACAGGTTAATAAATTATTTTGCCATGCATCTATCGAGATATTATGCTCCGTAACTCAATTGATAGATGCACGGCCAAGCTATTTTGTTTCTAATTTCATAGATACCTCTGGCTAATATAACATGCAGTGCACGTTGCATGGTAAATATATTTTAGCGGTACAGGTTGAAAGTGATGGTTGAATTGTTGAATGATACATTCGAGAACATGACCTTGGACAAGTCTATCACTGACTGAGATTGTGATTGCACTGATAGACTGATTTTGGTGTTGTCAGGTAGGGAAGGATCGGTCATGGGCATATCTGGAAAAGCATCTGGCACACCTGTTGAGAATATGAGGCTGGACTGTGTCACAATTGCAGATGAACGCGAAGAAGCTGCTGCTGCGGGAAGTGGCCTGGGCCCAGATGAACCTGCTGCTGCAGGAAGTGGCCTGGTCCCAGATGAGGCTACTGTTGTGGGAAGTGCCCAGGAGCCAGATGAAGCTGCTGCTGTGGGAAACATACTGGCTTGCATGTCAATATCAGGGACATTTCCAGATGATGCAGAAGCAGACAGTGAATGGGACATTGCAGCCCGCATTGAAGCACTTGGTCGTGAACTGTAATGTGCCAGAGACTCACTATTCGATGTCCAGTGACTGCAATGGTGTCAGTTGGCTGGATACCTGCATCCTTCAAGGTGGTGACAGTTGTTGAACGGATGCTATGGTTTTTCACAACTTTGCTGCTACTGATATTTTGGACATGAGTTTCCCTATTTCAATAACACCGACTGCACTGTTGATATACCATGACCCCTCTTTGCTCCAGCAGCCATCTTCACATGGACGTTGAAACAGTGCTGAACAGTTCTGATTCCGTTTTGATAGGTATAACTTGAGGGTGACAATAGGACAATTGGCTGTGGCAGTGGCATACATGATTTGTTCATGCTCACCCTCTTTGAAGGAAAAGCCTTGATGTTTTATTTTTTTCAAGTGGGTTTCCAGAGAGTGTTACAGTGTAACAAATTCCTGGCGCCAGGCATCATGCATGACAATGATGCGGGTTTTCTGTAGCTTTCTCAGCCCCTCTCGACCTTGTTGCCCAGAAGTTGAATACCAATTCAAAGAAGGCTTTCCTTTGGAGTGCGAATGGATTGTCATATGGGACAAGGTCCTAGATTCATACATCTTCCTCAAATCAGCGGGCTCTATGGGGGGGGGGGTGATGTTCGGTGTTATCTTCACCAGCTTCCTTCATCTTCCGACAATTACCAACCAGTACATTGTTTGCTTTGAGGAATATGGTGTCGGTGGGAATATTGAAGGAGACACTGTGTGGTGGTTGTGTCAAGTGGCGAAATATAGCGGCCCTGATGGAGAATAGACTTGACTTGGTATATTTCTTTCCCCCTCTCTGACGCATGCACCTCGCCATAAAAGTGCCTAAGGTAGCAAGTCCTCGAAGTCAGTCAGTAGATTGTTCTGAATTAGCCAGGCTGTGAAAAAAAAGAGAAATGAAAGGAATAAGTGATGAAAATTTTATAAATTCCCCTTCAAAGAAAGATTCTTTATCTTTTTGACACTCATTATTGAATAAAAAATGTCACTTGGAAATTCACTTCTTTTTTTATATATTTTTTTCTTGTTTTTTCCTTTTTTTACCCTGGATATAATAGACTAGAAAATAGATGAACGTTGTCAAGTTTTGGTACCAGACTGAAGCTAAGGACGTCACAAATACAGCTATCCTTTAATATACCCGTATAAAAGGTTCCAGATGTAAACAATGTGACAAATTGATTTTGTACACTACAGAAATGATTACATCTAAATAGGGTTACTGGTTATAAAGAAAAAACTGCTTGTCATCAATTTACTTTGTTAAAAATAATATATGCTCCCTCAGACTGTCATAAAAACAGGATGAGGGTTTGACTTGGAACTCGATGTAGATGTTGGTACCTCTGTTGGCTTAGGCAGCCTGGGGTTTGTCTGCTACAGGTCCGAAGTCACCAAGGAGATCTTCCATCACTGTTTTGTTCATTCTCTCCATATAAACACTGGTTGTGGTAAATGTTTGACCATCACAGTGTACATACGGACAATGTACAGTGTACAAGTCCATAACAGTGTACATACGGAAACCCAGAGGTGTCTGAACGTCCAGAACGATTGCAGTGATATTTTGTGGCCCATTTCTCACTTTCACAACCTCTGCAACTTCAGAAATCGTCTGGGAAGCCATTTTCTTGCTGGTGCGTCTGTTGACATTTTTTAGCCAATCACAGACCGGCTTACAAAGGATGTTTGGACTTGAACTGGCATTGCGGCCGATGATATACACACATCCTCGAGGTGTGAATAAGCGCTCACCTCCTCGAGGTGCGAGCAGTGGCCTTATTCTCACCTCGAGGAGGTGTACCACATCGAGGTGAAAATAAGAATCCTTATTCTCACCTCAAGGAGGTGTACCACATCGAGGTGAAAATAAGAATCCTTATTCTCACCTCGAGGAGGTATGCTTTTATTCACACCTCCTGGAGGTGTGGTTTGCAAATTTATTCACACCTCGAGGAGGTGTGATCTGCAAGGGGGGGCAAGAAATTTCAAATGACCATGGGGTGGGGGGTTAAAAAATGTTGAAGTGGGGAATGGTCATTTTTAATAAAAGGGGAGGATGGGGCTGTAAAATGATTTCAGACCGCCCTTGCAGGGGGGTTTAAAAGTTTCACCCCTTTTTAGCAAAAAAGGGGCAACATTTATTTGTCTCCCCATACCCCCTAAGGGAGTGGTCATTTTTTTAACAGGGGGGTTGGGTTGGGAGGGACAAAAACATTTCAGACCCCTCTAAGGGGGGCCCCTTTTGAGTGAAAAACTTTAGACCCCTCGGAGGGGGGACGGAAAAAATTTTGCCACGCATGCGCGGAATTTCACCAACCCCCCCCCCAAGCTGGCAATAAATGACTTGTCCATACTAGAGCAGGGTGGTTTTGGGGGATAAAAAGAATTTGAGACCCTTCTTAAAAAAGTTCTTTTTGGTAAGGGAATGATCAATTTTTAACAACAGGGGAGGTTGGTGAAATTCCGCGCGTGCGCCGTAAAAAATTTCCGTGCCCCCCTTTTATTCCTTATTGGTGCGCTGACTTTTTCACTCAAAAGGGGCGACATTTTTTTTGTGCCCTCCTAAGGGAGTGGTCATTTTTTATCAACAGGGAGGGTGGTGGGTTTGAGGGGGGCGTAAAATTTTCAGACCCCTCCCGAGGGGGAGCTAAAAATAATTTGACCCCTCTTAAGGGGGGCTAAAAAAATTCACCCTCTTTTTAGCAAAAAAGCCTGCGCACTACTATAGATCAAAGAGGGGCGCGAAAATTCTCTGCGCCTCTGGCGCAGGGGGGCGCTAAAGATTTTGACTGCCGTTGAGGGGGGCGTAAAAAATTTTCGCGCATCCGCGCGAAAACCCACCACCCCCCCTGTTGATAAATAATGACCACTCCCTAAGAGGGGTCTGAAATTATTTTGTCCCCCCCAAACCCACCAACCCTGCCTGTTGTTAAAAACTGACCACTCCCTAACAAAAGGGGGGGGGTGTAAGCCCCCCTGGTATGGCCTGCTCAGGCTGCTGTACCTCTACATCCTCGAGGTGAAAATAAGGAACTTTATCTTCACCACGTCGAGGTAAGAATAGTGCTGCTATTCTCACCTCGGCGAGGTGCGTATAAGGGCGATTATATGCACCTCGCTGAGGTGAATATGAGGACAGTTATACGCACCTCGTAGAGATGCGAATATCGCATCCCCTGGCGGCCCCCCTTCACATTCAATATGGCGACCTCGGGAGGGCTAATCCGTGAAATAGGCTTAATTTAAAGGTGAGAAACGCTGATTAATCTATTTGGAATCAAATGCCATGTTATAACAGGAATAAGGCTGCGCAATCCACTGACCCACCTCGATTTTTATCTCGTCACAGATGCAAGGCCCCACCCCTCCCTCGTGCCTTATTCCTTTAATGCATCATCATTATAAATGAGACTGGTACGTGACACCCTTGGAACAGTCACCAAACACATCACAGGCTCAATGATAAATATGGGCACCAACCCGTAGTGGGGCAGTGGGGGAGCTGATTATGTTAGCTGCTTGCTCCTCCCACAATGTGGTATGGTAATATGCTATTTTTGGAAACTTCCACAATCTTGGGTTCCTGAATATTAAATTTCTTGCTATCAAACCCAGCTGCATTCAGCTCAGCAGGACAGTTTAGGCCAATCTTCCAAACAGAAACTTGGTGCCACAGAGGAGCGTATTGGAACATGTGGTTTCCACCACATGAGCAGCTTTGGACATTTAATATTTACTGTGTGACTATGTGAATATTGATATCTACAGATTGGAGATGTACTTAAAGTTTTTGTCATCACACATTGAATTCTTGTAAAGCTCTACCCAAAAAAAATCATACAACCTATATTCTTCCTTATGATAGGGCACAGCAATACCCTTATCGTAATAGTAAGTGTGACAATAACACATCGATTTTTTTGGAGTTTCCATTAGATTTGCCTTTGGATATCAATAGGCAGTTTATAAGAAAAAAAGGAAAAAAATGCACATTTTTCTCCTATCCAGACTGCCACGCACAAGCCTCTTAGTTAACCATCGTATAGGAAATAATTCAATTGTTTCTGCTCATTGTGCTTGTTCTAGTTTGTGATCCCTTCACTCAAATCGGCTACTCCTTACACTATTGTCACTGGGTGTAATAAAGAATGTTATTTTTCCTAATTTTTTCAAAACCTTTTAAGCCGTACTCTCTTCCTAATCTTTAGCCCCTTTGGAGCAGAATTATGCCTCAAGACTCCATGGTTCTTCATCATTTCGACGTTCCTTCATCACCAGGGTTTGCCTTGAAAATAAAGCGAGAAAATGGAGCATCATTCTGATGCCTTGGGAGTGTATCAACCCCGTCAGGTTGTGATGATACAATTCTCAGTGTACTACTGACCAATGCTGCATTGCTGAATCATTCAGCCAAGAGTTTATAGTGTAATCAAATTTAATGGTGATAAAGTACCATCCAGTCCTGAAAGCTATGTACTTATGATACAATAATGCTGTAGAAAATTTAGAAAAATTCAAGTCATCATTGACATAGAACAAGATGTGCTAGCTAGATCACCATCAACAATTTTCAGTCATGCACTCAGTTATTTTACACCAGTTTCAATACAATAACACCAGGCAATGATATCCTGACTGGTAGACTCCCCTCCTATCAACCTTCAGAGAAACAGAGGCTAAGCTACCAAGACCCCAATTACACTGTGCAACAAATTTTCACTTTCCGAAAAAGAAAAACTGAGCTGAAACCCTCTAATTCTTATGTATTTTGACCTGGGGAATGCAGAAATAACGTCTGTTTTTTGCTGGACGCTCTCAGTTTTAAGATACCCATACTATCCTTGAAATGCCCATTTTTGTCCTCGGTAGCCAAATTCATACTAGTGCAAACTACACAAACACCCAATTTTACATCAAACATGATTTATTTATCTTTGATTACCATTTCCAAACCCATATCTAATTGATTGCTATTCATTTGTAGTAAATAAGCTCTTAATGTTAGTCAGTCGGCACATGTTCGGGATTGTTTTACCTATCTCTTGTACAGAATGTTGGGCTCCTACCTCATAACTTTCAGTAGCCTGCTAGGAGAGAAGGTACCACTATCTTTGGTAATATCTTCCATCTCTGAGACATCCTGTTGTAATCTCTACCCATGTTTGCCACTTACCGAACCACAGTTTCTTGGGTAATAATCCAAGGTCAGATGCAGAAAGTGGATCTTCAAGGACATTTTGCATTTGAGTTTCTGATATGTACATAGCTGTGTATCCACACCCTCTACATAAACCCCTGCCCTCAGGAATCATGTTATGACTGCTTTGATGGCAAGTCATGGCTTCCATTTATTATGCAGGCTACTTTTGGTTATAATATCAAATCAACATCACTCTAATCACATGATTATGGGTAATTATGATGTCTAGATGCAACCTTACTCACCACAAGACTTGGGGAATAGCCCTACCTTTGATTTTAACACTTGATAGACTGTCCCGTCTAGAAGACCACCATCGACAATTATGAAAAACACACCACTGTTCTTTGAAGATTTAATATCTTGACGCAATATCAATCTAGTCATGCAGATGAAACCTGTCCTGTAGACAGGCCTAATCCTATGGCAGTTTATATAATCCATCAACTAGGCTAATCGGGGGAAGGGGGTGGTTCAAACAAGTATGTAGTTATGTGCCTTAGTCCCTTATCTTCAAACGATTCTTTGCATCAGTTTCTCTGTTCCTTATCTCGCCGCCTGTTATTCATATTATCACATCCTCTTCTTGCTCATGATTAGAAGCACCATCCGTATAATGCTACCTGAGCTGATGCCACACTGCCTCTACTTTAACCTCATTAAATAAGGGTTACTCTTTGGTCAACTCCACATGCACCTTCTCTGGCTTTGACTCTGTGATCTCAGTGATGAAACGGGCCTATCATTGAGTCAGGAAAGGTTAGCAGACATACAGTGGCTTAGTGGGAAGGATGAAAAGCATAAAACAGGAAAAGAAAGGGAAGGGGTAGGTGGGTGGGAGGAGGGACATGAAAGAGACATACGGTTCATAATTTTAGAAACACAGAAAATGGGACGGTATCGCCAAATAAATGTCTGCACTTGGCTTTTCAAGTGGCAAAAGGTTTTAACATGCAAATGAATAGTCATCATATTTTGATTCCTCCCAAAAACGCATTCACTTTCCTGCACAATTAACCATATATTCTATATAATTTGGCCTACAGAATATAGCTCCAACGATAATGACTTCATCGGAAAATGGCACTTTACCAATTTAAAGAGCTGACACAATAAATCACAGAAGCACTGTCTATATTTTACCATAAGCCAGACTGGTTTCCCCTCTCCCCGACTCCAAGATACATAGCTGAAGGGCTAAGTATACACCTTTTAGCTCATCTATCATATGATGCCAACATTCACACTAATCCATTCCCTGTGCATGCTGCCGACCACTTCCATGATGTACTTACAGCAGGTTCTGTGGATGCACTCAGGTACATTACCAAAGGCTAGCCTATAGTACTCAGGGTGTCTGATTTCTCTGTATTTTATCACCATTGTGTTGGTATTATTGTGCAGCACGCCAGGGGCCAATCTCAGGGTACATTGACATACAGGTGTGCACGTGGCTCTAAGAGCACATGTGTATTTAGGAGGGGGGGGGGGGGTTAGCTGAGTCAGCTAGACTCTCGGAACTACTCTTACTCAAGAGTCAGGCATAGTGCGACTCTCAAGGTAGAAGGGTTGCTTTATACTTAGTACAGCGACCCGGGCCCTCGAGATGCTGACAAAACTCATACAGTGGCTTCATGAACACCAGAGAGTGGCCATGCAATTTTTCACAAAGGTGGTGAGTTTGTTGGATCTTCGCCAAAAGAGCGCAAATTTGCACCTCTGACACGTTTGATGATAATAAGGGACTATATTTTCACCAGAATCCCTAGTAGATACCAATCAACCGGCAAGTAACTGTCAAAGACGACTCTCCTTTCATACATTGCACTGGCCTTTCAGCAGTTACCCGCCTGTGCAATTCATACAACATGATGAAAAATGACACTGTTCTATACCGAACATACTCTGACAGATTCATTGCTGCCAAGTTTAGATATTTTCAGTCAGTTCAAGCAATAATCCTGGATTAGCATTTCGGCTTTGGTACCTGCCTGTGTGCTTCTATGTATTAAGATGGATGTCTTTTCCCTGTAAACACACACTAAAAGGAGCTGTCTGGGACATGTCAGCCAGTCCAGTAGTGAAAGCTCCTCATACATGATGAAACAGGAGAAAGACAAATGATCTCTGCCACAAGGGTCCACTTACACAGGAGGGGGTTTTAATGACCTCTTTAGCCTTGTAAAGGTTAGTAATGCATCAATACATCATGACCATTGGTCGATATGATGCATGGATGCAGTGCTGGGTTGTTTACTCACCAGGACTGCATTCGTGCATCATACCGACTCCTTTTAGCTTTCACTCACCCAGGGGTTCATCATGGTGTATCAATAAAGTGCTGCAGATTCGCCAAGACCCTATTAGCGTCTCATGCTGACCAATCATGATGCATCTATGTATAACTTGCGGTGCTTAAGGAGTTAAAGGCCATATAATGCCTTATGGTTCATGCGTCGTTGTGACGTAAACGTGAGTAACTCACCGGCGCTCTATAGGTACATCATACCGTTTGAGCTTTTGTCAACCATCGTGGATCACTATGATGTATAAACCCCGGCAAGCTCAGACTTTATGACGAGCAAATGCTCTTGAAGAAATAAATGGGTTTGAGGAGGTAGGGAGTTTTGCAGTGACACATGGATTAAAGCACACTGAAAAAACTGTATCTGACAAAATGACATGTATGCCCATGTCAAGTTAGATTTGACATGGAGAGCACATGTCATTGGGACATGTGCACATATGTCACCGTGACACCTGTAGCATGCCTTACACATCCTAAGATTTGACATACCTTGAAATGCCCTGTCACTAGCAACTTGACAAGGGTCACAGCCATGTCAAAGTTGTGTTGGTCAACATTTGTGGGCAGATGAGGGGAAAGGCCCCTCCCTCTGGGATTTTTAGTACTGGATTTGGCCACTAGGGGAGCTACAAAGGCTAGGAATGTGAAAAATAGACCAAAAATAGCTTTTATGTATTTTTTTACACAGAAAATGTGGTTTTCTCAAAAACGTTCTATTTCCTGGAACTTCCGGTCTTTTTGGAATGTTAATGGAACGTTTTGAATTCAAAAGAAGGCCTAAATAAGGGTTTTCAAGGAAAAGTGTTGCCATGACAACAAAAATTATATTCCAAATAGAAAAAAAAATAATGTCAACTGATAGAATGATTCATGGAGATTCATACACTGAAAAAATCATGAAGATACCACTTCTAGCTCCAAATCTATGCCCGAATGTATGGAAAGGAATGGTCATTTTTTGATTGATTATTTAAATCATTATGCTAATTAGATGCCTGATTTGATTAAAACAATAAATGATAGAGCTTATTGGCTACATTGATAGAGTCATGTCATTCCATTTTCATGAAGCAATATCTCTAAGACTAGAAGGACTATCTACAAGTGTTGTACCTCATTTTAAAGCTGATAACATCAATTTTAAATTTCATTTTTAAACTCGGAGGACCCTTTCCCCTCATCTGTCCACATGTAATGATATGTCAGGTTTGACATGTATTATTGTTGTAAAATATACCACCAGATGGGGCGAACAACCATTTTGGTAATAGGATTATCCTCTACCAAGAGGTTCTACCAACACCTGAGACATTTACTATAGTTCCCAGCAAATTGTCGTTATCTGTCGCCATGATTGGTCATCAATGGTGACTCCTTTCTGAGTGATAACTCACTGCGTCATCTTTCGCCACTGTGTGTCAGTCTCACATGGCATGACAATTTATCACAACAGTCACCAACATGATCTCACTCACTGCGTGAGTATGTGCCACCCCTTGTCATCCCTCACAAAGCATGGTGACTTATCACCACCATCGCCAACATGGATCTAACTCACTGCGTGAGTATGTGCCACTGCCTGTCAACTCTCACTCAGAATGGCGGCTTATCACAAGCATCGCCAACATGGATCTGACTCACTGTGTGATTATGTACCACTCCCGCGCCACTGGCATCAACTCTCACACAAAATGGCGACTTATCACTACCATTGCCAACATTGGTCTCACTCAATGCGTGAACTTGTGTCACTCCATGTCAATGATCTCTAAGGATTGCATCATCTGTCACTCACTCTCACTCAGAATGGCAACTTATCACCACCATTGCCAGCCTTTGTCTCACTCAATGCGTGAATTTGTGTCACTCCAAGTCAATGCTCTCTGAGGATTGCATCATCCGTCACTCACTCTCACTCACAGTGGCAACTTATCACCACCATTGCCAAAGTTGTTGAGACAGCACCACTGTTCAACATGTAGCCTATCTAGGAAGTGTGGGCATGAAGTATAAGTCCCATACGTATCAAATGTGCTTTGTTTCACACTGATTTCCATGTAATACTTCAGAGTTGAATCAAACAAGATTATATAGAGAGAATATCAATTGAATTTAGATAGAGGTATCTCTAAAATGAAAGCAACTATCCATAAACACCTTTTCTCTGGTTACAGGAAAAATACATAGGGAAATATCAACATGAACACCTTGTCTGTGGTTAGAGGGAAGATACATATGGCAATACCTTCTCTGGCAAAACATACTTTGATCTGGCAGATGTGAGGCTGCACGATTACCAATGTCAATGATCATGAGCCTTTCATCTAACAAGGTGAGTGATCAACCGCCTTGCCATCCCTGGTGAGTGTGAGTCATCACGATCCTCGCCAACCGTGGTGAACATGCTCTATGGCATGGTGTGCGTTTCATCTAGCGAGGTGAGTGATCACTCGTGTCGCCATCCCTGGTGAGTGTGGGTGATCAAGATCCTCACCATCTGTGGTGAACCTGTGCTATCACGAGGTACGCGTTTTATCCAGCGAGGTGACTGATCACAATCCTTGCCATCCGTGGTGAATGTGCATTATGACGTGGTGTGTGTCTCATCTAGCGAAGTGAGTGATCACTCATGTCGCCATCCCTGGTGAGGATGAGTGATCACTCATGTCGCCATCCCTGGTGAGGATGAGTGATCACGATCCTCGCCATCCCTGGTGAACATGTGCTATGACGAGGTGCGTGTTTCGTCTAGCGAGGTGAGTGATCACCCGCGTCGCCATCCCTGGTGAGTCTGAGTGATCACCATCCTCGCCATCTGAGGTGAGGCCATGTGATCACCACCATTGCTATTCCTGGTGATCTTGTGCTATAGCGACGTCGTGTTCCATCTAGCGACATGTGTGAGCCACTTCACACAGGTTGACGAGGAGTCACGACAATTTGCTGGGTTCTGTGTCATTTTGTCCTTGGTATAGATGGATCACAAAAATGTATTGGTATTTTCACTCAAGGGTAGTGAAAACCATTTCATTGTTAAGATTGTATGTATTATTTGATAATTAAATGAAACCCCTAAATCCTGAATACTTCAACAGTGGAGATCGGACACCTTATCTGTGGGTCAGGGAGAATACCTAAAGGTTTTATGCTAACACCCAATGTATAATACATAGCCTCAATGTCTACAATACATGCAGACATATAGCATTGCCATGTACCTCAATGTCCCTTTCTTATAGACTGCATAAAGGTCCCCTGACAAGGGGGAGTTATGTAGATAAGGATATAGGCCTTGTTGTTGCAGGTCTGTGGCACCATAATATCCCCTACCTCATATACCTTAATTGTACCACAGAAATACAGGTATTGACTGCCATCGGCCCTTGCATAATTGTCAGACAGTACTCCCTGGCACTCAGGTGCATGACCCAGGAATATGTGACATGTGTTCTCTAGGCATGTCTAATGGAGTTGACATACAAAATGTGCGAGCCTCCACCTGACTTGACATGCCTTCGTACATGTCACATAGGAGACAAATCCTGACATGCGCAGTACATGTCAAAGTGATAAGTCTTCTTCTCTCTGTGAGCATAGTTTAATCATCAGGTACACCAACAAGAATATGCTGTGGATTCCTAGTCTAATTGTTCTACTCAGCTATGTAGTGGTATTCTTTGATAACTTGGATTTGACACAGTATGTTGACCGCAGTCTTTATTAGCTACTAAGTGAACTAGGTAATAGATCTGCTTTGTATGAGATAAATACTATAGCATATCATAAGTTATCACCAAATGTCAGGTACACATGACCTTTTGGTTCCCTATACCTACCTGCCCCAGTGATTTTATTGGTACTTGAGGTTTTTTTTTTTAAAGTGTTTTATTAAGGTTCACAGAAATTATGTAAAAACATAACCTGTCTCCGAGCTCAGCAAAGCCGTTATGATGCTCGGGCCTTCTTTATAGGTGACTTATTCAATCTATTTAATGGCACACAATGTTACATGTCACATAGTGACCACTCATAGTTATATCTGCACAATGTAATATAACACATAATGAGATGGGGATGAATGATGAGTTCATGTAATGGTGTAGATTACATGGTACCAATGTATAATACAAACAGTCTGTTTCATTTTAATGCACCACACACATATCTGTCATTAACCAGGTATACATGGAGGATTCATACATAGCTGTCATAAGAGGACCCAGCACACAATCAAAGTTTATCATACAATTCAAAAAGAGTGTGTATACTAGACAAGTATGGTATATTTATCATTGATGTAACATTTAGGATAATCTCTTTTAATTACTTCTTTAAAAACCTCTTTTTCCTTAATCAGTGTATACTTCATCTTTAGCTTATTCCATCTTCTAATGGCCTCCTGGTGGAAACTCTTATATACAACTGGATTCCTGGATATCCTTTGAATGGATCTCAGGCCTAATTGCTGTCTAGTATTCCTGGGTCTAACATCAATAACATTTGGTTGATTTTGAATACTATACGCATAAATTAAAAGATGTGTGTCACGTCTATCTTCCAATTTCTTACATTTACTCATATCACGAAGCTCATTAGTAGTGTGCAAGGGGTTCTTTTAACCTAACCTTGTAGGCAATTCTTAATGCCCTGTTCTGGATTAATTGTAAATCTTGGGCATATGTTGCTTGGTGGTTGTCCCATATGATATCGGCATAGTCAAATATTGGTAGGATATTACTTTTATACAACTTAACTGCACCTGGTACATCAAGATATCTCCTAATCTTTGCTAACTGGTGCACCCTACACATGACATTTGATTTGGCTTTTTGCCTCTGCTTATCAAAAGACAATTCATCATCTATCAATACACCAAGGTATTTAAACTCCTTAACACATTCTAGTTGCTGATTATTTATATCAACCTGGTTGTCATTTGCATCTTCACTATTTGGACCAAAGTGCATCCATTTTGTTTTATCCTTATTGATAGTCAACAGGTTGGAACAACACCATTGGTTCACAGCAGGAACCATCTGCCTCATCTGTCCAAAATTATGGACTGACATCACAGCATCATCAGCATATAAGACAGTTGAACACAAGGGGAAACATGTTGGTAGTTCATTTATATATAATGTTAACAATATGGGACCTAGTATTGACCCTTGTGGATACTTCACTGCCTTTACCTGTGATACAAAATTATTTGTTTTGTGGGTGCGACCATGTTGAATACCTATTTCTAAAGATATGCTTTGAACCAGCTGGCTTCTGAAATTGTATTGCTAAAGCAAGACGGTGACTATTCTTGACTAGAGATATGATACGTCTCCAGTGAATTCCGTGTCAAATCCTATCATGATCCTGTAAAGAGTTTCCATTATGCAACATAGAATGGGCTCGTGTCAGAGCAGTTCTAAGATAGCCTAATAGAGGGCTTCACCTCTTTCATCTTTAGGCCCAAGACCACCCTGATGTGCTATGTACGCTCACACCCCTATTGCCGACCATGTAACTATACATACCCCCTGGCTCTAAATAATAGATGGCATCAGGGGGGACTGTTGACTAGCCCATGATTTATATACAGCCAGAAACCCCTAAATTAATTATTCACAAGGGCACCTGGGCATAGGTCATATCACCTACACTGGCTCCATGTGTGACCTTTTAAGCTAAAACCTATAGCATATAGTACTAGTGTTCTTATCAATAAAAGAGGACTCTGGATAAATGTAGTATCAGCATGACATTTGCACCTCTCAATTTACTGACCTAATCATAACCACGCACATGTTGCCTAATCCGTTATTTATACTTGATGGGTTACTGACTGATTTCCTACGATGTGCATTCGCTTTCACTCAAGAGTCTATATTCTGTATAACTCTCTCCCCCCCCTCTCTCTCTCTCTCTCTCTCTCTCTCTCTCTCTCTTTCCCTCTCTCTTTCTCTCCTTCTGATGCGAGTAGAAATTCCCCTTCATATTGAATTTACAGAAACTGGTGCATGGTATATCTGTTAACAGCATGATCAATTAAGCAGGGTTTGGAGGATTAATATGCAGTGGATATTCCAGACACAAACAGAATATCTAGATGAAAATCTGGATAAGCAGTTTCTTAGCAGGAATGGGAGTGTCACCATTTGCTTTAATCAGAGCAGGGTGAAAAGGGCCCTACTCTCTCTACATCAGCAATAAAGCTTTATGAAGCAGATCTGATGGAAAATATCAAAGATCCACCTGTCAATATAACCTGCGTAGGTGAGAACTACTCTACTGTAGTCTCAAGGACGTATACCTTACATGTGATTCTATTGTGTTCTGAATGATATCGGATTCTTATCAGCTCATCAAAAGCGGTTCTTCCACCAAAGCAGGGTTCTCGTTGAAAGCTGCAGTAATCGTCAGTATTCTACCCAACCCATGCCGAATACATTTTGAATAGCCGTTGGAAAACATCAAATAGGTAATCCAGCTAATGTAATTCCAGGCCCTTGTAAGCAGGTCTGGGTTGCTAACTTGTCCTACAAGTATACTTTTAATGAAATTAGTACTTAAGGGAAGGAAGATCTCTTCAGCAAATCTGATTGTCTGTTCTGTCTGATGGTATCAGACCGCCAATAACCTGTAGATATGCAGTGCTGATACATATATGTGTATTGTAGATTAATCCATTAGGTCTAACAGTCCCAAAGCGTGATGGTTGTATAATAAGAACTCGTTAAAAGAGAGGATGCTGCTGTGGCAGTAAAATATTCTACTGTATTGGGTATTCGCCAGATTTATGTCGTTAACATGGATACATATATAGTGGAAATGGATATCTAAATAAATGAGGGTGCATTGCCAAGTTTAGAATAGGTGTAAGATTAGTTTGTGGTACATCAGAAAGGCTGCAGGGGAGAGAATGGAAGATAAAAAAGAAAGGAGGGGCAAAGGAATGAGAAGGAAATCAAAAATAACAAATTGTAAGTCTGCAGTGCTACATATGACTATCAAATCAACATAGATCTATCAATATTGGAGTTATCAGCCCCAAAATTATCGGTGATATCTAAACTGCACAGCTTCATGAAATGACCCCTCATTACAAAGAGGCATACACTGTACAAGCAATGCACTGCATTCAATTTGTTAGAAGTTGAGTAACCATGTTTGATATTCCACCACAAGACAGTCAGGCATGGACTACTCCCTAACATGATTTACGTACACATCCAAGTACCAAACCAGCTTCTATCACCTTTGTCCGTTTTCCAGCATTTCATTTGTCTACAGTCCTATCTATATGCCTGTCTCAGCAGAATCCCATCTTACCACTACACTCATGCATACTATCACTGAGGTATAAAGCGGGGCGGGTGAGGGAGGGGACCTCTGACGATGATTAGAAAGACTAGAGCACGTAGCAATGATTAGATGTATCCAATGGTGGAAGATAACAGAGTGAGATAGTGTTATCTTTCAGGAGAATTACCTTATGTGAACGATCATAATGATGCTTGTCTTATATCAGTGATCTTCTGCCACGCAATGGTGGCAGTGGATGCAATGGTATATTAAATAGTTCTACGTCAGATTTTCATTAATCGATAATTACATTTATGTCAGAGATGATAGATTGAAAACGTGAAAGTTGATTATGATGTATTTTAATAGACACCATAAATTCATATTTGATAAGTAGAAATACAGAATGTGAGATGCATTGAGTGCCGTAGTAGGCAAGATGTATAGTTATCTTTGTAAATAGCTCCTGTAAACTCCCTAAGGGTGGGCACGATGCACAAATGTAACATCTCCCAAGGGCGAATACTGCTCTATGATGCAAGATGCTTTCCTTATATGCATAACAGCACCTCATGTATACACCTATCTAAATGAAGCCTTTAACCCATTTCACAATACCCTGTTCGGCCTGAATAGAGTAACAGCGAAGGCCTGTAGCAGAAATAAACTTCATTATTTCAAACAGATCAATATTACCTCCAGTATATAGCCTGGATCCTTCTGTCATCTTTTTTCCACGTGACAGACATAAAGATTTACTGCGTGACACCCTGCCATTCTTCTGTGGGCATGAGGAGACGCAGGCTTACTTCACTCATCATTAGTCAGTATATACAAAGAAGACAATCATGGATACACCCTTGGGTTATCGATGTCCTTTTATAGCAAGGTGTCTGCATAATGGCGAATGCTTTGCTGCTAGATATTATTTTACGTGAATATACCAAAGCAATTTCTAAAAATAGTACCAGCTTTGTCTAGAAATCTGTCAGATTCATGCTATTGCTAGATTGGATTATATTTGTGTCAATTCTGTTTGAGTGAAATAATTTAGATAGAATTTGATGAATGTTAGAAATCTATGACATCTCGATCCCTATCATGTTCAGAGGTGGGCAGAACGGCCATTACTATGTATCTATAATTGAGTATAATGCCCTAAAAGTGCTATACTCATTGTTAGTATCTATAACAGACGATGATGGTATAATGCAGTGTCGTATACCCACTTAAAAGTTCGGAATTTTAGAGTTACTACCATTTAGCCTTGGACATTTTATATACTTTATCACTGTAACGCCATTATCACTCATTAAAAACACAGGAAATTAACAAACATCAATTAACACATTACCACCAAGACAAGCCCCGGCTACAGGGGTTTTGCAAACATCCTCAAAATAATATTACACAAGAGAACAAATATAGAAAGGTAAACATGAGCAAACTATACATAGCCACATCGACTATTCCACCATCCTGTACATTAGAAAGCAACCAGATACTGATGAAAACTTGGAACGGTGCATTTATGCAATATTTGATACCTTAAAGGAAGGTATAAAGTGCTTAGATATAAGTCACCATACAACCCAGTAGACCCTCATATGTACTGACAGATTCCATGCTGTATTGGCCTCGGGTATACAGTAGATTTAGCTTCCACCTGTTAGCCTGTCACACACCTCACTTGGCGCCCTGCACCTCCTCCTGCTTTTCCCACCCTTATGATTTTATACAGATGGCACCTAAGCCTTACTTGAGGAGATTTGGGTGACAAGCAGTTAGAGGCACGTGATTCTTATCCCTGTCTCATGACGTTTCTTAGTTCCCTATTCGAATATAGAAAAGCTGGATCTAGTGCTAGTATTCGATGGAATCGGGCCTCATAGCTATGTATCAATACTGAAAATATTGTGAGGTGTTGGCTTTTAAAGTATGTAATTCTGCGTTAATGCCCATTCCTATTTATGTTATTCCTTTGAACATGATACCTAAAGACACATATTACTCGATAGTGGCACCTATTCAAGGGAGGAGAATAGGGTAAGTATATATGATGTCAATATCATCTAGATATAGTTTTGATTTTGTTGGAAGGACGCTTAGAATCACTTTAATTGGCGGCAATTGAATGGAGGGACAACATGTATACGGAGGCAGAGGCCATTGGGAGCATAAATTGAACCAAAATTAAATATTCAAAAAGGGCAGGCAATTATCTGAAGAGACTCCTGTGAATATTGGAAACCCCGTGCCTGACATCTCATTTGCTGAGTGATGTCTTGGAGGGAGCCCTCCTCCGTTTCCTTAGCCATCCCAGAATCGATCTACTATCAGGGCCTTTTTGTTCATTTTGGTAGAGAAGGCTAGATTTCCAATTACAATTAGTCAAAGCAAACAGGGCCGAAACCACACCTGTGGTAGTAATTACTTTCCGTGAGGCACATCCAGGTTTTCTCATTTACCAGGAAATGAGGGATGCAAGGCAAAGAATAATTATCTCACAGTTCACAAGATCGTCAATATTCACGGTGCTAATTAAAGCATGGAAAGACATACATGAGAATTCTGTCTTGAGCAACAATAACCACAAAAAGTGATAGAACTAATAAGATAACGTGGCATTAACATGAGATCCTTTTGTTTGCTGATATATTATTTCACTGCTTGTTCTTTTTTTCAAATTCTGGCGCCATGTGAGATAACGAGCTCTTAAGTGCCCCAAAGCATCATATAGTGTTGTCATTTGATGTCTAATGCTGTCAGAGGTGCACATTCGCGAATTGTCTTGTATCATATGCATTGACAGTAATCATGTAGAACCATACGTACTGAGTCTCCCATGGAGGTAGACTACTCATTTGTTTAACTGGGCCAACATAAACAAGTCTTTGTGAGGCATTCCTAAGGAGAACTGATGATTGATTGATTGATTGATTTGTGTTTTACAGCACTTTAGCAGCACTAAGTGGCTATTCCGTGCTTCACAGGTTGATAATTTAACAGAGGAATGAGTCAGTGCCCGCGCATATGTGCACCACACACATCCTGAGGGGATAGGAAAGAGGAGATATAGACCCTTTTAAGTGGGCTAGGGAAGCCCGGGAGAACTGATGAGAGACAAAAGTGGTATATGTGCAGATCTAGAAGAGACAGGACAGAAAACTAATAACAGTCCGGCTCCATCTTCCTGTGGCCTGAGGTCGTCTTTGATGGGAGGGCGAGGGAGATGGGGTAAAGCTATGGTGGGTCAAATGTTGACACAATGTGAAAAGTTTATAGGCCTCATCTTTGTCAAAGATAGTTAAAGACTTTGAACTAACAAACTGTTTACAGACAACCATGACATAATCTAGTTCATAAAGTTTTACGCGCTAAGATATTCTTCAAAGTAGAAAATATATGAGATCTTGATTTAGGTGTTTGCTCCGTCTAAACCTATGACTTAGGGAAGCTGTCTAATTTTGATTTCACCAAATGATAACGTCTCAGCTCTTACATTTGAGCCAAACCAAAGTCGTTCTGTAATTTCAATTCACAAAATTAGTTGTTGCATATTAATCCCAAATTATAATTCAGAATCTGCACTTAACCGGCAGACCCATTGTGTGTGTTTAAATAGTCAAATCCTGTGCATGAATAGATATTCATATAATTGAAATTTAATGTTAGGGAAGGGCATTTCTTCAATCTCATTTTTGACACAAGGCACCCCATGAAGTAACCTGAGGGTTGGGCGGATGGTGGTTGGGAGAAGGTCTAGGCTTAGTAAGGGGCTGTGTCAGACCTGTATTGGTTTGGTTGTAGTGAGGCTCATTACTACTAATGACATAGCAGTACAACAGCCATGGATGGGCAGGAACCCACCCTAACTAACCACACTATCAACAACTAACCCCATGCCTAATGAAAACAGCGGGTATGTTGCCAGTAGAGGAAGCACTGTGTGACGAACATTTTTGGTAATTTACAAATGAATACATGAGCCATCTATCACAATAAAAATCCACACTTACGCATGAACTGTCAATCTTCTCACACGCCTATGAAAAGCTATGCAGAACTATTATATAAAACACTAAAGTCAGCCATGATGTTTTCCTCGGAAGGTCGGGATAGGATTGGGGAGGGAGCACTGTGTGAGATAATACTTATCTGAGAATGTCACACTTGTTTTGGTGCTTCACTTGAGTAATATTGTACCTCAAGCCTTCATGACGATAATCCTGTTATCGTGATACAGCATCATGCCATCCCATTGTATATCGGAGTAAGCATGGTGCTTGAATGCACAACGATTAAATCACTAGCAGATTCTGCATCCATGCCGCTTTAGACTGAAGCTTCATCCCCCACAAACGCACCCCAACGCAGTCTATGGTTGTATCACGAAAAAGAAAATGCAATGAGCTCCTCCGCCAAACCCTGGGGAGTGTTGTTAAATCTGTGGACGTCTTAGCTTAAGGCTAGCGTACACCTTGAGAGCACGTCCATACTATTTATCCTCTTGCTTGAAGTCTAACCCCTGGATAAGGTCCCAGTTAGCTCTGACCTGTGAAACCCCAAGGGTGTGCCCTCCAGGTGCACTAGTCCCTCACGGTTTGTGTTCTCCAGGTAACAGGTAATATTACAGTCTGCCATTTCACATTGAAAGTCCATCTTACACAAGATAAAATTAACTCTGCCTGTTCTGAAATGAATGAGAGGTGCAAAACATGACACTGTCCATTCAATACCGATCATTGCACAAGGTTAAAACAAAGGCAAATCTGGTTTTACATTAGACTGTGAATGTGACTAGGAAGCCCATTCACCATCCTCTTACTTGTTTTGAGCTCATTGAAATACATTGATCATAATTATGAGCATACTAATCTTCTCAGTATACCATTGCTACTAATCTCTAATCGCAGGTGTAAGTTTCAGGACCACCTTAATTCTATCAACCTTGTCGTTTGAAATAAGAAAATTACTCTAATATCATTATTCCAGATTAGGTTTTATCTGTTCTCTTGGAATGATTGAGGCGTTAGATAAAATCTTAGAGTTGGAAATGCTCTATCATTTAACACAAATTAGAATTATAACACCCACAAGCTTACAATCGACCTTAGACATTTGCAGCAACCAACTAGATATGGGCAAATAAACAGCCTATCTACCAGTTTTCCAGTGCCCCATCTATTCTAGTACCAGAGACAGAAAAGAAAACAATGCAAATTAAGAAAAATAACGTCACTAGGAAATAATCTCAATGTGCTAAGAGCCCACCACTGGTATCAGCCTCTTAAAACAATAAGACTAATGTGCTAAAACACCGGGCCCAATTCCCATGAGGAAATGAAAGGAGCTTTTTCCTGTCAGGCTCAAGGCCCTTCAAGAGAAGTCCATGAATGAATTAAAACAATAATCAGGGAACTCTATCAAGAAGACCAGCAGTCAGTGATGAGGAGATTCTATAGAGATATAACAGGTCTATTGCACTATCATAGCGACATTGGCAAAATAAGGAACTAAACTGATCACATTTACAGTAATACCTCGTGTATAGGGCACGGCTTATACTTGAGGATACACCCTTTTATCTTTTGACACTGGAATATTGAGAGTGTTCTTTTTCAATACTGTTCTTAGATGTGACAGCAGCAAAGTTGTAGCTCTGACAGTGGTTCATACTAAAATAAAAGTTCAGCATTGGTGGGGATAGAAGCAGGGATCCAAATTGCTGCATCCTATGCAAGATGCCACGGGGCTGGACAATAGTAAGATGAGTCTTATGTCTGGGACCCTACGGATACCATGATATTCATATTTGTATGTCAGTGAATACAGTGCATTCTGATGCATGCTAAAGATGCAGACCATGGTATAAACGCAATGTGTGATGATTATGAATGCTTCACCTCATGCTTTTATCTGGCCTTAAAGTCAACTTGTGCATCAATAATCAAACATTTTCGTGGCATGGACTGCAAAAAGGGGTCTTAGGGCCCCCTGCCCTAAGACCCCTTTTCGCAGATTGTGTACATTATTATAGAATCTGCTTGAAGTCAATATGTGCCTTATAGGCGGGACATTGTATGAAAGATTAGTATCAAACTGCTTAAAATCAAGCCTCACATGCACCTTATAGTTCAGGCATTAACTCAAGGTAAGCCTTACAGGCAGGGTATTCCGGTACTTCTCGCTTCACTTAAGACATGCAGTAGGTCTATTCTCACAACTTTGACCATGTACTTAAAATACTTTAATTCCTTGTCAAATCTTAGTCAATATCTTGATAATCGACCGGTCCAGTAAACTGGTGATGACGTGAATACCATTTTCATGATTGCATATTCTTTTCCTTTGTAATATTAGTTACCAAAGTGTGCCTCACATAATTCATAATGTTTCACTGAAATCATTCTATACGCAGAGTTGTATTACAACTTGGCTTTTGCCAAGAACTGTATGAGGCTAGAAACAGGGGTTGGCTAATGGTTGTTGTCTTCCTTGATCTAAGGAAGGCATTTGATACTGTCAGCCACTCCTTGCTCCTGACCAAACTGCAAGAGATTGGTTTTGGAGTTTTTGTACAGGGCCTGCACAGATTGCCATGGCAATCTACGTTCATTACTCTCTATGTTCCAGTCATATCTATCTGAAATACATCAGACCACCACAGCCAATGGTATCAGGTCAGTGGAAGCATTGATTACCTGTGGGGTACCCCAAGGGTCCGAGGTTGGACCACTTTTATTAATATATACATAAATCAGTTACCCCTAGCTCTAAAAAACTGCCTCTACTCGATGTATGCTGATGACCTAGGGGTATGGCTTCCAAAATGCAGGAGGACCTAAACAGAGTTTTCCACTGGTGCTGTTACCATAAGCTGACAGTTAATGGGGATAGGACAAAAGCCCTCTGGATTTACCCAGAAAGGACCAAACCTGATCTTACTGGTTGTGACTTATTCATCAGTAACACCATTCTCAAGGTAGTTCCGGTCTTTGATTACCTAGGAGTTCTCATTGACAGTTATCTCAGTTTTAAACAGTTCTGTACTAAAATAAAGGACACAGTACTCTGTAGAGCTTACCAGCAACTTCTAGATTCAATATCTATCAAATTGTTTAAACAAATGATTATACCCATATTTGATTATGGAGATATTATTATTTATGGTGGTCCTGACCTACTAGTTGGCTCACTGTAAACTGCCCAGAACTATTGTCTCCGGCTATGCCTAGGCATAAAGAAACCAACTGACATTTCCAGGATTGACTTGCATATCAATACTAGGTGTCACTGGTTGATAGTATAGAGGAATAAGCATCTGCTTGGTCTAATTTTTGATTTGTCAAAGGATAATACAATGGTTGAAGTACCGATAAGAGTACTGCTAAGTAATGCGAAAATAAAAGTTGCAAAAGGTTTCCCAAACTCTGCTCTATATAAAAAGGCCCTTCTTATGGAGGGGAATTGAGTTATGGGACAAACTTACCGGTGATGAACAGCATATGGAAAACAAAGAACACTTTCTTCAATCAGTGACGTAAATTCATGTCCTGTTGTAGAATAATGATTGTTGCCTATTTACATAATCAACTTGTCCTAGCAGTGACATGATTTCATGTCCCATGTCTGGATGAACATTTACTTTTGTGCAGCCTATACTACCATTGGACTTCAAGCCATACATTGATTGTATACTGGTTGATGATGTCTATATGGGCCAAATTTTTGAATGTAGTACTATTGGTCCTGACAAAGCAAAAACAGTGAAACTCAAAATAAGTTAAAACAACTTTACTACATTCAAAGGGCAATGTCTTGGCTACGTAAAAACACCTGACATACGCAGCAACTCCTAGTGGGTCCAGTTTTTATAAGCTTTCAAAGATAATCTGTTGTAATTTGTGTTACTCCCTGCTCAAAATTCAGATACCAACTGGATATACCTCTTAACTATATTCTAATGACTCCTAAATCCATTCACAACATCTACTAGTAAGTATGTATCATGATTCAAAAAATCAATATGTTCCTTTAAAAACTTTCGGATATTGAACTTTTGTCATTGACTGATTTTTCTGAGAATTTTTTTCTAAAACCCCAATTTTCATCTAGTTTTGTCAAAAGTTGTCAAATAATCAACATTCATCCATATTAACTTCAATATGCATACTTTAATATGCAACTACCATCTGTTCCATATCTAGCTGTAGTTTGTGATAGAACTGGTCACAAGTTGGACCACAATTTGACTTTTTTGAGCAAGGAGTAACACGTTACTCCCTGCTCAAAATTAATTTCAGCCCCCAAATAGCACAAAGTGCAAATTATGTACACAAATCTACAAAAATAGGTTAGGAGGACTCCATAACAAGCAAATGAAACAGTAGTAGGTGGAGTTTGATGGATATTCCTCAAAAAAATTAAAACATGTTCCTATCAGGTGTTACTCTCTGCTCAAAATTCAAATTCCCCCATTAATTGGGTTAGTGGGGCTAAATAACTGCATGTAGGTAACATATAACACATTTTTTGAATAAGTGAGGGGTACATCTATCATAAAAGCCACAAAAAACAGTAATCTTTACAGTATTAGGGACATGAGATGTGAAAAAGTGCGATAAATCTTTAGGTCCGATGCAGATTTTTGGAATTTCCACACTCAAACAGACACTTAAAGTATTAGGACCATAACCAAATACTGCAGGAAGATGCAGGAGTGTATAATCTATCAGAAGGATATCATAAGTACACATTTTGATAACTGACAGACAGGAGAGTGAGTTTTAGCAGCAGAATCTATTTTTGAGCAGGGAGTAACACACATAGGGCTTGGGCAGGCGACATGCTTCAACCCCATATAACGCCCAGTCATTTAGAAATAATGGCAAAATTCCACCACTTGCCGACAGACAACATCAGTTTTGATCAAAATAAAAGCATCTGGACCCAAACAAAGTATATCAACGTATGCCCGACACCTTCGTACATCTTATAAAGGTGAATTTTTGGCTGATCCCTTACCTTTCTTTTGCTTTAGGAATGACAATTGTCAGTAAAATTGGACAGAAAGAGGATCAAACGATAGGTGGAAGTGTCCTTGTTGTGATTAGAAAAGACGCGTATGGATGCGCCATGCGAGGGACGACAGAGATGTCATCTGGTTTAGAGCGAAAGGACTTCGAATTTTGAGCAGAGAGTAACATCCAATCATATTTCATGGTCTATAAATGGCACAAAGAGTCAATATGGAACCAATTTTTGTTCATGATTAATTAGGAGGTACCAATACAATATGCAAAGCAAAGATTTACTGTATGGAAGCAGTAGAATTTGATTCATTAACCAAAATGTTAAATGTTACTCCCTGCTTAAAAATGTGTATGCCAATACACTTTAGGGCCATGACTAAAAGAAAATGGGTGTGGCCGCAATTTTTTTACACCATATAAACCCCTTAAATGTCCCTCAAAATTAAGTGCAGCATCGATGGTAGAAACAGAATATTTCATTGGTATTTTGAGAAGTTTTATTTTTGTGCAGGGAGTAGCATAATGCTACCTTTATTCAGTATGAAGGGGAGAAAAAAAAATTGACCGTGTACATCAGGTTAAAACCCTTTGGATCTCAGAGTTAACATATGTATTGAATTCCAAAAGTGATTTTTAGGGGTGTTGTACAGTATAAGCAACATGTGGGGGTGTGTGAAAATTGTATTTTTTCAGCAAAATACACACTTTTTGGTCATTTTTCAACTCTGTAGACCCATAACTCAAAAAGATTATGGTCCGATTCGCTAAAGTTTACTCTCATTCGAAAGCTTAGGATGTTTTCTCTTGAATGAAACCAAAAAATGCCAGGCTAGTGCACAGGCTTTGACTGTATTGGTAGGTAAAGCTTTAAAACCCTGTAAAATGCTACCATTTTCAAAAATTTGGCCCATATGTATTTCATCTAAGTCTGTGATCTCGTTTATTACACCTATACTTTATTCCTTCTGGAATACTTGTAAATCATCTTGGATGAACGTATCGTCAATAAACTATTCAATTCAATTCAATAAACCTGATGAAACCCAGGCCAAGTGAAATTACCAACCATTTTGAATCATTCAGAGTAACTCATACTAGCTAATGTCATAGTGCATCATGCGACACTTTGTAAGTGTGGCTATTCATAGTTTCCATAATATACTGCATAGAGGTAACACTTGGAGGCAACTGCTACTGTAAAAGAGCCAATGCCAATCAAACACTTTGTTGCCGTTTAAGGTTCAACTTACGCTGAGAGAGACAAAGTGAGATGATTGAAAGGTAAAGCTATACTCCTACACAGTTTGACTGCCAACTTATTGTAGTTGCAGAAATTAATGAATATGGTTTTAAGTGTGCATAAGACTTAACACAGCATTTAGCCTTAGATTCTTTGCTGATTACCTTCAACAGATTTAAAGCTCATTTGATTTCTTTTGTCATATCTCTCCCTTCCTTCTGCGTTCTAATATACATCCCCCCACCCAGGCTTTGGTTGCATTCTTTTATTTACTTATTAGAATTGTAATTTTTCGCCTTCCCTTTCCTTTGTGTATAAATATTCGCTGATACAGCAGTACAAGCTTATGTCCCTTTTTTTCAAATGATAGTCATTTTATTTCCTGTATAGATAACTTGTCTATGCATGCTACACCAAGTGAGTGACAGGTCTGTCGCTTTTATTTCCCTATCCTGAATCACGTAAACTATTGCTAGATCTTCTGGTTAAAAGTGCCTGCGTAGTTGATGCTGAGCCCACCTAGCCCAACCTTGCAGCTCAGGCATTTTAATAACAGATTGTACCCAATTCAGGAGGCCATTTCCTAACACACTACTACTGACTGTAATCGTAGTGACTGGCTTTAAGGTAAGCCCATTACAGTATCATGTATTAGTGGGTATGAAAGCCTACACCAGTACGACTGCTTTACAAAGCCTTAGGTAATTACTGCATATAGGTGCTAATCGTACAGAGCAGTCGTAAGGCAGTACCTATGATCACCTGGTTTATTCCTGGGGGGTCTCTAATTGTATTGGTGGTTTGTAGTCATCGTACCTTAAGAAATGGCCTCCTGTGCAAGCCCAGACAGCCCAGTGGGTTCCCATCTAAAACCCGTGTATACTTGCTGGCTTGGCGTATTACAGTAGTGGTGAGTGAGTGAGTAATAGATGTTTAACACCATTTCGACAGCTAAGGTCATACTCATGGCGAGAACTACATTACACGATTTCACAGAGAAATGTGTCAGTGCCCGTTCGTATGTGCACCACACACATCCGAGTGGATAGGAAAGAGGAGAAATAGACCCTTTTTAGTGCACTTGGGAAGCCCGTATTACAGTAGCCCCAGGTAAATGATGTTGCTCAGTATGCACAGCAAGTTTTGGCTCTTATTCCGCGATATTTAGTTTGGCACCAGATACATATTTACTGCATGACTTAGAGCTACCCAGCAACACACGGATGTCAACCTTCTCTCAAAAGATCTCCTTGTGATTCCACAGCCAGTCACTGTATTTACATTGATCAATATGTTCTTCATGTCCTATTCTCTTCCTTTTTACTCAGTGTTACTTCACAGTGCCTCCTCCTGTGTCACATCAATTCTTATAACCTGGGCTCCCCTCAATGACTCTGGAGGACTGCTCTCACACCTCCTGGCCTGTAGTTTAGTCACATTTCTGTAGGTATCACCAGGACTCACAGAGCCGCAAATAAAAAAAACAAAAACAGAAGTATTCAGCATACCGGTCAGCCATTTTGTATGACTCTGGTTCAATCTGGATACCGCATTTTGCAAATGAGTTATTGGAAATGAAAATTTGGGGAGATAAGCTATACCCCACCATTTTCAGGTTGAATCAACTCTATTTCTACATTCTGGATGTGTCCGTTTTTGGAATTCCCCCAAAAAAGAACAGTATTTACCTCTACACCTTCCTGTGTGTAACGTTCATGCAGATCCATATTATATAATAGCAGATACATGTAAGCTACCAATCCCTCCTGTCTTCACTAATGAACTTATGAACAATTCAATGCACGATGGTGTCACGATAGCCATAATATGAAAACTATAGCTACCACTTATTTCATAATCTAAGATAGTCTTTATGACAATGGGGCCCTGTAAAAAGACTGCCATTCCCTGCCTCCAAATTGCTATTCCTGTACATGTGAATGTCCTCACCACTTTGGGTCATGGCCTGTCCAGAGAGGTCTGTGTGTGTGTGTGTGTGGGGGGGGGGGTGATAAGGTGGTGGTGTGGAGCAAGGTTGGATGCAGTGCCTCTGGAGGGAATTCACCCCTTAACATATGATGGGGTGACACATCTGTGCATGAAAGAGAATAACTACTGAGGTGCAGACAATGGAAGCATCTAGACAGACAGTGTTATGGTCAGATAGAACTTTATGAGATTTGCAAAAGTGGTTTGGGACCCAGGAATTGGAAGTCTAGGGCTTATAGGGCTGAAATTTCATGAACCATGAATGGATTGGTGGTAGGGGTCCTTGTTAGAATCCTTTATTGGGAACAAGGGGTACCTAGACCTGTTGGCCCATTAGTGAAAGCATAGAGATCTAAAATTGGAAATGAAAAATCCTTTTATAATCATGAACAAAACAGATCTGGCGCACTGGAAGAAAGGTTGATGTTAGCGAGGCCTAAGACCCATTGAACAGGTTAACATTGGAGTCCATAACAATGGCGTGGTTAGAATTGGTGAATATGGTGATTAAGGTATTCCCTATACTTGTTTGACAATCTCATTGAGAGAGAGACAGACAGACAGACACAGAGAGAGACAGACAGACAGATTGACAGATGGACAGACAGCCAGAGAGAGAGACAGAGAGACAGAGAGAGACATACAGACAGAGGAGAAGAGAAACTTTAGTAAGGGAGTGGTTATTGTTTATCAACAGGGGGGTGTTTGGTTTTTGCGCGGATGCACGCAAATCTTTTATGCCTCCCTCAACGACAGTCATATTTTTTTGCGCCCCCGTGCCAGAGGTGCGGAGAATTTTCGTGCCCCTCTTTGACCTAAGGTAAAGTGCTGGCTTATTTTTGCTAAAAAGAGGGTAAATTTTTTTAGCCCCCCCTCAAGAAGGGTCAAAATTGTTTTAGCCCCCCTTGTTGATAAATAATGACCAATCCCTAAATTTAGAAGATTTATAAGCATCTGACTTGAAACAGTGTTTTACGGGTACTGAATCGGAGTACCTTTTCTTCATGACTACATCCCCAGTCCGCTTTTAATGAAGGTACCAGTGGTCAGCTAAATGAAACTGAGACCTGAGGCCTTATTTGGTGGTATGTGTAGGTCTGCTGTATACAGATGAGACTGAACTTGTTACTCTGACACCTGACTTAATTAAACTGTTCTCACCCTGGAGGCTTATCAGGTGAGGGGTATACTGGAGGACGTGTACCTGGAAAGATACATCCATCATGGAAGTGTTTCCAACTACCTCCTGTACTGCAGTCTAAGCTCTTGAGTTTGTTAGATGGCCTTTGTACACTAATCATGCCCTTTTGGTGCCATACCGTATATGGTATCTCCTACTACATCCAATGTTTGAAACTGGGCTTTTGACCTAAGGAAGCCCAGTTATGAATAACTCAAAAGGGGACTTTATCAAAACCCTCAGTACATCCGTGTATTTTGATGCATTAATGTAGTGGTAGCGAAAAGAAGTGAACAGCGATCATAATGGTATGTGACATAGTGTTCAGAAGTAGCACTGAGATCTATTTAGACTCCAAATCCATTCTGAATTATTTGGAATAAAATCATTTTGCTCTTGAGAAAAGCCAGATTTCTATCTTGTAAAAAGTGATTTAGGTAAGCAGTGAATGGATGTGACATGGAGCTTGATTAGTGAAAGGATGTGACATGGAGCTTGACGGTGCCTGAGCTGTTGAAAAAAAAATATCCAAGATATCACAAAATAGCTGAGCATCGTCTGTGAAGAAGGAATGTTCTTTCTGCAGAAGTGTGTAAAGAATCTGAGCATTGGAGGACATGGACATGGGCTTTGGGTCTAATATTGGATTGAAGGTCCTGTTTCACAACCATAGTGTAATGACAAGGTCACGAAGCCCTCTTTATCAGTCAGGACACACACCTGAGTATTAGATAACCTAAATTACCAGCATCTACCTAGTGATTACCCTCTACAGGTGTCACTCCTACTTCAGTATAATCACTATAACACTGTAATAATGGTGATATAACCTTGGTCTCAGTGGCAGTGATTACTAGTTGAGGTGCCAGCTTGATGCATGCTGGGTGGTACTTAGGCTGAATCAGAGACACCTCACCTGACAGACAATTCCCACGTCTTTGGTGCAAATTAGACAGAAACTCTATTTGTGTGTGTGTGTGTGTGTGTGTGTGTGTGTGTGTGTGTGTGTGTGTGTGTGTGTGTGTGTGTGTGTTTTGCATTTCTCAATTCACAGCTTTAGGTTTTTATGAAAGGTAAATTCTAACCAATCCCTAGTCAAAGAGAAAAAAACACTGTCTGACGTCTAGATTTTCTAATGATGTAATAACATGCAGTTGGGTGATGAATGAATTTTGGCAAAACTAATGAAAATCGGACTGCCACAACATCTCCCCAGGTGAGGGTACCTGTTTGGCTGTGATGGATGGCTTTTGGACATCTGTGAAATTCTGCAAGAAGCTGACACAGTGGGTCCTGCGATATTTGTGGTAGCAAACACAACTTTGGTGTTTCTTAGGTTTAACCACACGCGTGGCATATATCATTATTGTTCTACAATCAAACACATTCAGACTGGTTTTGGTCGCACACTGCCGATTGATTAATACTTAGATTCTAATGAAATCTTCGTAAATTGCTGACACTTTCTGTGGCAAATGTAAAGACACCATTCATCTGTTACAGATCTCTTTTTCCAATGGAATTGACAGAGAGATGAATGCACTTGATTAATCATATTCTAACGCAGGCTTTTTATGAACATCAGCTACTTATGGTGAACAATAGTTAGGTGAGCGGCCATTTTGCCTCTCACTGCGTATAAATATTTCTCTAGTCAACATCATCAGCATTCACTGCTAATAAACCCAAGCCAATACGGCACATGCCAGACCAATTACATTACCAGGACAATCACCAGATGACCACCACCACCACAAATATCACCACCCACCACCAAACATCCTGAACCACCACCACCGTAGACTACATATCTAGTCTGTTAAAGATAGGGGGACCCTCCTGGATGTATATAAAATCAGAAAGAACTCTTACAAAAAAAGCATTGTCGCAGCCAACCAGTAGGCTTCTTAAAAGGGGGCTAGCACGGCAAATGTCTACATGGGTACCAGTTCAAAAATCATTCCTAAAATCATGTCATTTTAATGTGGGCGTGCATTAGCATGCTAGCCGCCCTTTAATAGATGCTGGCTTTTTAGATTGTTAAGCACACCGGTGGTAGTTTGATCTTGAAATTATATGTTAACCTTTGTCAAAATGTAATTCCTGAATAAGCAACCACTAGCTGGAGGGGGTACTCTTTCCTCCCAATCTGTCATATATCAATCATATCTAAACAGGTAGGTTGAAAAGGTTTGCCATCTGCCAGAGAGGGCTTTGGCAGAAATATACAGCCCATACATGGTAGTAGAGATTGGAATGCAGTAGGCTGTCCATGTACACAGTGGCACACCATGTATCCATTGCCTACCCCATTGTAACCTACCACTCCTTGCTCCCTGGGTGTGCTGCTGACTCATTGTGGCTCCTGCTGGTCTCATTAACCCGTTAAGGGTTTAACTCTTTTGATATACCATGTACTATTTGGAGCCATTTTCATGAAATCAGCACTGGCAAATGACTTGCCAATGCTGCATCCTACTGGTCCCACTGGGTTGAGGTAATTCTGAGGAGTGTGCATGGTGCAGAAATGCAGTTCTGCTGAGCATCAGCCCTGCGTTGATAGACCATGAAGCAATAGTCATTAAGCCTTGAGCACTGTGTAGATCTTAGAGGGTGAAGCAACAACAGCCTGTGGTCAGCAGATTCGGCATCAATACTGGCTAGCCTTGAATCATGCCACTTCACCATGTTCCACGCTTTCTTACACAGCTAATCCTACACAGCTTAATCTGTCCTTTTTACCAAGAAATCTAGTCGTGCTGCCTTTATGATTCATAATACATTAGCAGTCTGTACACATCGTGGCGTATGACCTTTGTCTGTAGGTGATCTTAGAACAACACTGCTGATCAGTACTAGGTAACATAAAACCCTGCTGAAAAAACTCATCCTAAAATTTGGAACTGAAAAGGTTTTTCATTCCTTACTACAGTGTATATATATATATATATATATATATATATATATATATATATATATATATATATATATATATATATATATATATAGTGTATGTATTCAAAACCTTGCATATAAGCTGCACCTTAAGTCGATCCCTAAAATTGCATAGAAGCTGCATTAGACGCAGCGGGTGAACTTTAAGCAGACCTTCTATATATTAGGTTGAAGTGAGGGTAATTTGGTTACCTCATATCAGCAGTAAAACAGTATGCTCATAAAAAGGGCTTGCACATACAGCTATAACGTTTGGTATTTCATGTCTGTTGTTTGTGATCAAGTGATATCATGATGTGATAATGACTAATGTAGATTGCACCCATTATTCAGAATGACATCTATTACCAATCCTCTTGTGTATATAGAATGACCAATCTCCCAGGAATAGCCCCCCTCAAGTGAACACAGGGGTAACTGTCAGAGATCCTATAATCATGTAATCCAATGTAAATGGGCAGAACATAAGAGAATGCCTCTCTACATAGCAGGGAAGTAAAAATCATTTGAGAAGCAAAAGACTGAAAGATAACAGCATAACACCAGGACAACAGCAAAACTACATTGAAAGTGAGATTGAGAGCAATGGATCGATTGGGCACAGACCCACATTTGAGCACTGAACCCAAAATGCTTTTAAAACCTAAAAACCCAGACAAAGCAAAGCATTATGAAATTCAGCGGAATAATGGTTGCCATCGTGGTTAAATTTCCTGACCATTTCCCTCTGATGAAAGGAAAACAGAATTCACAGAGGTACCACAATAAGCACTGTCAGAGCACAAGAGCCCTATTAGTCTAAGTAGGCAAACCCAAGTTAAACCAAACAAAATGCATCCTACCAAAAACCCAGCAACAATTAAGATGATGGTCACCCAGAGTCCTCTGAGCTGGTGGTAATGTAGATTGACGACTGTTTTGATCCCCCCCCCCCACCATCTCTCCCCTCTCATCCATCCCTACTGCTATCCAACAGCGCCCATCGTTACCTCTGCCGAGAAAAAAAAGCATTCAGGCCTCTGCCAATCTGTCCCTAGGCTCCAGCACTGAAAGCTGAATGTCACAGGCTGCCTTTATGAAGTCACTTAGGCCTGTCCCCATGGGTACTGGACCTCTTATCTTGTTACTCTGGGCTCCAGCAGACAAAGCCAACTTGGCCCTGACGGCAAAAAGTGATCTGTCCCAGGATCAGGGGGGAGCAACCCAGGATCAAAGGGACGAGATGGAGCAAGCTAATGCTAGCTGTCATGGGATAGCATTTTAGATTGGGGGGAGGGGGGATAGAAAATGGACAGATAGGGAGTGGAGATAAAGAATGACGGACAGATGAATAGAGGTGGACATAAAAAAGCTGACAGTTATACTTTATGGAGAACAATCGATGGGTGTCATACTGGTCCCAGAGTTAAGTACTAGCGTCCTAGACTCTGGTCTAGGATGCTAGATTCTGCCCTATGTATCATGGGAAGGGCACTGAAAATAGTCCCTGTTGGTATGGGTGAAACACCAGATAGAGCTGTGGTGTGGACTAGGTGTAAGTTAGTTGGCCTGACCTCAATCAGCGAGAAATGACTGATCTTGGTGTTGTGAATATGTTGGCAACTTTAACACCATGTAGTCACCTGTCCACAAGAGGGTAGTGGTTAGAACACTGGACTCATAATGCATGGTAACAGAGTTCTAGCCTCGCCTGATGCTGCTGGTTTGATTGAATCGAAACACAGATTTTGATTGTTTTGATAAATTGTTATCAATATCTGTAAGATAAGTATAATAGACGACTGCTCAAAGAAACTATGATATTAAAAGCAGAGGTGATGTTTTGGTAATATGTCTCTATAAAAATATTTCTTACAAAATTAGTATTGACCTAGTGGACTTATGGTGACTTGAGGGAGGTGACTTGGTGACACCTCCCTGATATTGGGAGCTCAACACTCTACTGCCTGAGCTAGTGGGGCTGTTGTTGGTTTGTGGTAGACAAACACCTAATAGTCCCACATAGGTCTTCAGCTCAAGTTATGTTGAGCTGAATGCATAGTCACAGGCTGATTGTGTTTGAGATATGTTGTTGTCAGGTTTGTATACAAGATGAAACTTCTCTACGTCTAGTACAATGCACACCTGTACCACTGCAGCCTTATACAGGTATGACACAATACATGTTTGTAAATTGTAGGGATGTACTAAGCATATGGTCTACTTCTTGTGTTGCCCAATGATATGTGCATCTAATTAGCCCGTACAGGCTATATCCCACAATGCAGGGCGCAGAACCAGGGGTTACTAGGAGTGAGCTAGTGACACCTGGTATCAGGTTGCGATGGGTGTCTGAGTGAGAGAGAGACTTCTGGAGGTAGGTCATTATTGGGGCTCACTGTGGTCTAACATAAGTGGTGGGCAGAGAGGATAGATAGATAGAGAGAGAGATAAAGATTATAGATAGATACAGAAATAGATAGATAATAGATGTATGATTACATAGACAGGATATATTACACAGACAGGCGGACCGGCGGATGGTTGGGTGGATAGATGAATAGATGGATATTGGAAAGAAGAGGCAACAGCATGATGGATATGCTGAGACACACTACATGTATAGCTATAGCTACATGGTATACCATCTGATTAGTGGATCACGCCGTGTGGGCCCTTGGTAATTGGTGAGCTACTCCCTGAGCAGGTCATAGAACAGCTCATGTCTATGTTAACCTAGATAATACCATTGACCCCTCGGGGTGAGGAGTCAAGGGCCAGGACTGTCCAGTCTGGTGATCCCTCATACTAGTTGTGCTGAACAAACACTGAGACAAGAATGGATGATCAACTCTCCTCTATTCAACACTCCGGATCGCCACCAATTTCCCCCATCTTCTTTTTATTAGACCACCTGAACAAATGTCTGTGTTAAAGGAGGAGTCATTTTTAAACAATGGGCTGGTGGCCCTGTGTGGGATGTGTCCAAACACAAAACCGCTGGGGCAAAAGAGAGAGAGGGTAAAATTAGTTACATTATCACACTATACGATTGGGTATTTTGTCTGCAGATGATAAAGCCGATGCGATGCACCGGCGTTAATACCAGACCCATGCACACCCAACACCAAGATCTTAAATGCTATGCCATAGAATGGATGTATCTGCAGTATGAATGATGGTACTTGTAGCAATCCCTCATGGTCCAAGTTTATATAACGTCACCAAGCTCAATGAGCAGCTCTGGGTTACTCCATGGGCTGAGTGAGCTACAAGTGCCTCTGTCTGCACTCTATCTGCAGCCCCTAGAGTCCTACTTTCTGGCTTCACACTCATAGTATGGGCAATAGCCATAGATAATTCTCAGTATGGATATAAGGGAAGATGTCTGGCGGTCTGTTTATATCTGTCCCTTCTGCTTTTAGTGACGGTATAGGATTGGGGTCGGGTAATGGGGGAGTCTGGAGACTGTGTAAGACCAGGTGTAAAAAAAGAACACAAGCATTTCAATCCTCTCAGACTAATGAATGAGTCCAATAATGTACTTGACAAGACTATAGCTATCATTTCCAATGCATCTAGGATCTAGAAAATGATAAGTGTAGTCTATGAAAGGCAGTACCTTGGGACATGCTAGCTTGCTGTATTGGCGAGCCCTTTGCTTCCATTGTTGTGCCCTTTAGATCGTGAAGGAAGAAATTTAAAGGAGTTTGCACTTATATCATAGTAACGAGGGACTTGAAACGAGAGGCGTGTGTTCCTCAAAGACAAATTTACTGATAATCAATACTTAAGTTCTCGGACGTCAGAGACTCGGGACTCTGGAGAGTTTTGCTCCTATGATAAATAGAGCTGTCTGTATGTGCCCTCTTTCAAAACAAGTCATGCTCTGCTTCACCATTCAACTTGCACTCACCACATTAGTCTGAAAAGTCACCTGTCTTGTTTAAAAGAGAGCGAGCTGCACTATCAGGTACCTACTCATGTCACACACTCTATACTATACTATACTGACTGACTTCTCCCGAGTAGGTACCTTTAGACTCAAATCTGCCTTTTTTAGCACCGTACTTGAATGAGCACTTATGAGCAACAAAAGAGACAAGCTATAGCTACATGAAAAGAGAGGACTGGAAACAAGGGCATGTTTAGCCAGCTCTTCTTTTTACTATAGGAGCAACACCCTCCTGACATGAGCACCATTGGAACAGTTAGACCACTGTCTAGCTTTTACTGCAATGTCCAGGGGATGTGCCTTTACGGATCAAATTTTAATGGGATTGGATAAAAGCATACAATACACATAACCTGGAGGGTCTTGCCAAAAGTGAAACCATAACCAAGAAAGAAAACGTGCACGTTTTTGTCTTGCTAAATAATTGTTTGGATAAATGTTTAGAGAAAACGTGCACGTTTTTCTACATCTCAAAGAGATTCTGCTGTAATGTGTTTGTCAATGCTATGAAAACAAGTTAGGCCATACACGTTTTCCTCAGCACTCTCTGAAGATTTTTAGAGGTTCATCCTCGTTTTCTTTTGGCAATACCCTCCAGGGGATGTATAGACTGAGGGCTTTTTGTTGTAGTCTGCATCGTCCATTAACCCTTTAAGGTTCACTTTATGCATTCATGTATCTTTGACATGATGATGAACTAATGTAGTGCTGCATGGCGAGACTTCATCTACTTGCCTTTAATTTATTGAAATATCCTTCTTAGCCTTTTGGGGGATAGCAATCCAATAGGGATGGTGTGATGCATTGGTATATCCAAGGCGAGTTACTTTTCCAGGCAGCATTTCTGCATCATGCCCATTAATGGGCATGATGCAGAAATGCACTACGTGGGCCTTAAAGGCGGGTTGGTGGGTGATTTATTGACACAGGTGATCCCATCACACCTCTCTGAGTGCTATCTACTGTTAACAATCAACTTTATTGTCCAAAACTAGTCAGGTGCAAAGGGATGGTCGATAGAAACTCACAGAAATTCGGCAAAAAGATGAGTACAAAAATACTGCATCAAATGCACAAAGTTTCCGTGAGTAACAATTATTAATAATTCATAGCCTCAGTTTCAAAATGAGTTATCTGTGGGTGTTGCATCTACACATTAATCACTCCAGACGTTTTCTAAAATCCCCTCTGGTATATTTTGAATATTCAATGTCCAAATGGATTTCATGGTTGGTTAGTACTGTTAGGTTGAAGAGTTATTGATGGCTAAGCAATTGCTAACGGAATGTACATACCCCCCCCCCCACCGCCATCCTACCAACGCCTACCAACGCCTACCTAACCCCAACATATTTATTTTTTATGCTCTCAATAAATTACATGTAGGAACTGCTATTTGCATTTCAATGCATTCATCATGAGTTATGAGTAGTAGGAATGACAATAGATTTAGACCATCTCAAATAATTGTAAAATATTGAACACACTGTCATGACAATATTCACCACTCACCTCCACCTGCCTGCCCCTTTCAGAATTTCTAAAACTTATTGAACATCACATTGTTAACTTTAGAAGATTAATTGAGACAACCCAGTTAATAATTTGAAAATGTTGATTGTTTTGAACACCTGGACTAACACAGTGATGTATGGCAAACCATATGGAATGATTGCACAGTTTACATGATAAATTAGAGTGAGTCTGACTAACAGGGATGAAGCAATCAGCCCTTCTCCAAACGGAACAAGATGCCCAATGATTCTTCTTGGCATCTACTCGACTTACTAGTATTATACCCCCTAGTTGTACATATAAAGATACTAGTATACTAGTCTTCGTTCCTGTCGTACCTGCGATGATCACCAAAAAAATACTTCAATTATGTACGAGAGTTTTCGAAAAAGGAAAATGTATAAATTAATGAAAAAGTTTGTTTAACCCTGAATAAATCCGCCTTACCAACCCCATTCACCACGGTGAATGGAGTATGGAGTCGTGTAACGTCGTTTTGTAATGAAGGACATTACGCTGTGCTGCTTCATTCTCCCAACAGATTCTGTACAATTGCCTAACATGTGAATTGTTAAGATGCTTTCAAAGCAAAGTGAGTGCGAAACATCATGTTTAACGCCTTATTAGACAACAATTGTGTATTCATGGCGATAAAACTACAAATCACAATTTCACAGACCATAGCATTTACCCGGAGCATCATACTCCATATATGAGCAAATGAGGCTACTGGTAACAATTAGGTAACAATTAGGGGAGCCGATACCAGTGGGTAAAAATATGAACCATATAACTTTAAGGTCTGACCCAACGAGAAAAAAACAACAATTTTGTTTTCTATTTTTCTATTGTTGTTTGCTTACCAGCATAAGACTACTTGGGTAGGCCATATTTTGTAGGTGCCTACCCCATTAAATATGTCGTTAGACTCCAGCCAGGCTCTAAGCTTCTAGGGATGTCAAGGTGATGCATACAATATGCATTTTGACGAGACATCTGAGGATGCTGACACTCATGATAATTTCAGGATGAAATTACATGCATATGATGATTCGATGTTATCAAATTTTTATGGAGATCTCCCATATCGTTATCTCATAACGCATCGTCATGGCGACGTCGTTTTCAGATAAATGGAATCCTTTTGATCTATCATTTATTTTGCTCCAATGTAGGCAGTTGTTGAGTTACCATTTACCCAGCAGTTCTTTTAATATTCAGCAACTACTTGTTGTAATTGAACTGGTAGAATTGGGAAGTATACCATGAAATTGATGTGAAAGAGTATCTCTCTTCGAAATTCATTAAAAGATCGAATGACCACTCCCTTTATCAACAACGCGTGTATGTCCATGGTGTGAGTGCTATGCTCCCATACAGTTACAATAATGATAGACATTTATAAAATCAACCGCTGTATATATTATGTGAAAAGGCGGAATTGAAGACGAAATTCTCCCTGATTCTGTACTTTAAGGAAGTATTATGTACATAGAGTATAGATCTCTCGATCGAGCGTTGGAAGAATTTCGAGATAAGTCTACTTCTTTATTAGGTACTCTGAGATAAAAGTAAGTAGACTTCCCCACCCTCAGTTCATGCCTATCTCGAGCATTTTTCCTCAGGGGATCTGTGCAAGAGCTCCACCTTGGCTTTTCATTGAGTGAAGATGAATAAAAAAGGAAAGATGATTGCCTAAAAAGTAAACAAGTATCGACTAGTCATTACTGTCAGCGATTGTTGGATTTTTTGAGACGTTCTCTTAAAAATAAGGAGGTTCACTGACCCCTTTTTTAGCTCTTATTTAACAAGATCCTCAAAAAGTAACAAGGAAACCAGAAAGACTTGTGTCGTTGGGAGTCATGTTGGACGTTTTTGTTACATGTAGCTGACTTTTTTTCAATTTTTAAGTGAAAATGTTATTTTTCTGATTTCTGTGCACAATAAAGGTAGATCCTTTCCAATAAACAATAATGGAGAATTAAGGTAAGCCCACATGTTTATTAGTTGTATATGATACTCCAGAATATTTATTCCTTCCTTTAGGCCTCCTCTGCAGTGGACCTATTCGAAATAGAGAACTGATTATATTAAACAAACAAATGGGTCATGTTTGTATGAGGGGAGGAGTAGAACGATTCAGTTACATCGATCTAGTGAAGGACTGAATCTCATCTTGTACATATTCATAATGTACAAAAGGATGGTGCAAAGTAATTTGAATAAGAAACTGATGTTGACAAAGATGAAGGATTTACACCCACTCCTAGAGAGGAGTGCTGTATACACTCTAAGAAATAGATGTTGAATCTATACTAGGGCACCCTAAAACTCAACAGTAAACCACCATAATTGTATTGGAGTGCAGCAGCATAGTTTCTACAATGAAGCCCAAGATGGCAGTACCGTGGCACAAGGGACCTCCATGAAAATAACTATAGATCTCTGGTAATTTTGAGAAAAGGATTTTGCCGATATTTCGACAACAATCATTTGTTACAGTGTAACTGGAAACAGTGCCCTTTCTGGGAGGGCCACTTAAATTTAAAATCATCTTAGCATATTTGGGACGTGAGATAAAAAGACCCCACCTGGGACGTGCCATAGAAGTGAAGTAACACGTCATGTCCCTGATTGCCGAGGCATAGGAAGAGATAAAAACTGCCCTGGTCATTAGAAACAAAAGCCACAAAAACGCTAATGGTGTCTCTGTGGGGATTCCTTGACGTGTCGTCATAGAAAAAAGTCGTTCCAGACCATCGGTTTTAATTATGGTGTTTTTTATCTTTGTAGGAGATTTGTTGTATTACGTAAGAAATCAAAAGGGTATTTTGATTTTTATCCCATTGACCCTTGGCAAAAAAAACAGAATGGTATTTAGTCCTAATGACCTTGTCTCTATTTTGATAGAGCCCTCCAAAAATGATTATGCTTTTTTTCTGCAATTAAAAGGTTTGTCAGCTAGAAGGTTAAGATTTTAAACTAATTGATCAGAGGTGAAACTGTCAGGTGTTTAAACTGAACCGAGCTCTTAGTAGTAAAGTAAGTAAATAGTATGGAGGAGGCCTAAATGTAAGAATGTAGAGGTCCTAGTTCAACTAAAGGGGTCAGTATTAAGTAAAGAGAAGTCCAAGAATCTAGAGCAGGGACAGTACATTCAATGATTTGTGAAAGAGAAACTATAGCTTCTTTATGAAGAATGATTGACTACCACTTGCGCTTCTGTCTACTGGAATTGACTTTACCAAATGCAGATCTCCATATCTAATGAGAAAAAAAGCATTTCGTAAATCAACTCAAAAGAAACTATCCTTATTTTCACGTAGGTACCTTTAATCAACCAACTTTTATTCAAAATTTTGAACATTCACGCTGGCTGCATAATAAAGAGAACGAGGCCACAGTCTCATGAGGGTTGTTTACGTGGGAGAGGGGATATAGAGAAGGAGGCAGATTCAGAATGAAAATGACAAACATGCTAAGGTTGCATGATAGATACATCATCATCAACAGCTGGGTACACAGATGGCATCCATCCACGCCTTATGAGTAAAAATGATACAATATGTGAGTAACACTTACCGACCCTTCCACCCGTACATATATAGGGTAGTTTGCCAGAGATTCGACCACTGGGCTGGTTATTATCATAGTTTCCACCAACCATCAGTGGCATTAACATGAGTCATGAACATGATTGGACTTTTTGTGCAGGTCCTGTCTCAGGTAGTTAATGAAAAGGGCCATATGTCGAAATACCTCTGAAAACATCTAGCCTTGGGTGGTTCTATACATGCAGCTGCCAAGCAAAAAAACTGGTCGAGTCTTGATCCAACTATTCTATTATAGTTGTTGGATGCAAGCCCTCTTATGGGAGTCCCAGTCATCCACTACAGCAGCTAAGGGAGGAGGTCCTTGAAGCTGTCCCTAAATCAATAGTAAATTACAGGCAGTACATGAGTACCATCATTAAGGCCGTTGTCCTATGGTCCACCTGGTGGTTGTATGTGCATGTCATGGAGCAATTACCAATGAAGAAAGAGAAGATAAACTGAAACAATTAAAGTCAGTGAAAAGATTTTGAAGAACAATGAACGCATTTGTGGCCCAACAGGTGTGAATGCGCCTCTGGGGGGTGGGGGGTTTTTAGTACTGGTTTAGACCACCAGGGGGCAGTATATGGGTAAAACACGGACAATATGCTAAAAAAGGCTTTAGACCAATTTTTGATAAGGAATCCAGTGGTATGCTTAAAATCAGTCCATCTCCATTGGAAATGTGCCATTTTTGTAATGTTGGTTGCCATGGAAACATAGAAAATTGGTAGATAATGCAATTTCTGGATGCCATAGAAACCAATCCTCTATACAAATTGGGAATTTGTGCCACAAACTCTTTTGAAATTCCTTCACGGACCCAGAACCGAAAACAGAGCTAAAAAATTCCCTCTAGAACCCATTTTATGCCAAAAACATAACATTTCTTTGGTTATTTTTCCTCCAAGCTGCACTTCTTGCATTATTAGTGTTTATGATAGGATATAATGCATTTAGAGCTTATATCTCATTTTCAGTTGTACACACCAACCTATGTTTGACAAGCAAGTACAGCAAAACTACTGGGGATATTTTAGCTCAAGATATCTCATTTTAAAGCCCATGACTTAAACCTTAAGAAGCCATTTCCCCAGGAGGCATGTTTTCCCTTACCTGGCCACATTTGTTTTCTTCTTGTCCCTCTCTTCTTTTTTTTTTTGTTTAATGGGGAATCGTTGCCCATGATAGCAAAGTTAACTATGTTTAATCATGAAGTCAAAACGACATAATTATTTTACATCAATATGCCTTCCCCCAAATGGGTAAATTATACCTCCCAAGTATCCAACAGACAAAATTCACTGTCATTCGGGCGAATTTTCGCTTATCCAACGATTTATAATTTTGCAAAAGTATAGAAAAAGATCAGTTGGATTAGCAAAATAAAAAGGAAAGAAAAATGAAACCAGCTATTAAAGGAGTCGTAAAACACATGTAACCATCAGAGTAATTAAGTAAGAATTTAGACCAATAGAACACTGATCTCCCATGACAGAACTGCTAACCTGAACCAGGTATAGACTTACACAGGTGAGTTGACATCAAGGAGTGGAACACACCCACTAAACTGAGGTGCTCATCAAGCACCAGATTGTAGTAGTTGAATAAGATCAAATGTAGGAGTATTGTGTAGGGTATCTGAATAGTTTCTGGGTGTGGTTGCTCCAGTTACAAGAATATTTTAAATGAGAAAATCAGATACAGTCACCAATTAATATAAGTAAAAATGTTAAAAGTCCGTATCTGTGGTGGCATGATTTAAAGTAAAGATTTTTGGGTATACTAACTAAACTCTTGACAGAGGACAGGCCACACCCTTGTCACCAGGACCTTTTGAATAAGATATGCCAGGTAAGCTCAGGCAATTAAATTGAATGATACTACCTCATGGCATCTGGTGATTAGCTTTGTTTATCAGCTTCTGAGAAAGAGTATAACCCTGTAATGCACTTGGCTCTTTTGTCCTCATGGACGGTGATTGAGTCGTTGGCGGGTAACTTGCCCGGTTTACATTTATGCATCATGCCAACCCCAAAGGGTTGCACCTCCTCAAACAGTCAGCATGATACATAAATGCCGTGCTGGAGATAAATGCATCATCACAACAAAATTCACCCCCAAGAGATCAAATGGCCCTTAAAGAGTCATAAGAAGACAGAAAACAGAGTAACGGGGTAGGAAAAATGTATTGGTGGGTGTGCCTCCACCACCTCCTGGAATCATCAGAGGAGGATAAAACGATAAGGTAACTCCCTAAAAGCACCTGAGAACTCATCAAAGGGGCTCCCACCATCAGTAGTTAATTGTCAGGGTCATTTGTCACCCTGCTCATCCATCTAACCAATGCAGCAGTCTCAACCTTCACACATGTGAGCGCCTCTCACCCCTCTAAAGGCTGGCTCTGACAAGTTGGGACATTTCCTTTGCACTGCACTGCGTCTTTGAGCTCAGAAATCTTTACTGAAGGTTTAATCTTTCAGGAGAGAGAGAGAGAGAGAGAGAGAGAGAGAGAGAGAGAGAGAGAGAGAGAGAGAGAGAGAGAGACCATTTTGGGGGCAATGCAAGCCCATATTTAACACAGGTACGAGGCCTATGGCTCGTTAATAACAAGACTGCCACTTATCGCTGGGCCCAATGCCAGGAACCCCAGTGGTAAAGGAAGAGGAAAACAGTTAACGTGCCTTAAAGAGCCAACATTCCCTTCAGCGTATTAAGGTGGCTCACGCTAAGGACCTAAAGTAATTAAATCTTTTCCAAAAACTTACCATGATACTAATTACATATCCATTTGACCGATGAAAAAAAAGACAGTGCGGTCCCATGCTACTTTCAATGAAACATGTATTTCACTTTAAAGAGTTCAGATGTTCATATGTTGAGCACTGTGCCATTATGCAGTATTCTGTGGTCTAGTGGTTACCTGTTTGACTCTGCATCTGTAGGTTGAGAGTGCGCTTCTCCGTCAGGCTAAGCATTTTACCTGTCTGGTCAGATAATTATCATCCTGGGGCCACACACAGCACCAAGGATCTTCTAGTGACTTTTGAATGAAGATCACGTATAATTGAATGCCCAGAAATCTGTGCAATGGGCCTACCTTTTTCTGCAACGGAATGCCCCACCTTAAAGATGCAGCCTATGCCAACAGCTCAGACATACACTCTAGTCAAACACAGGTGAGGCTGGGCTGTTTCATTGATTACCGTTGAGTGTAATACCCATGGCATGACTGCATCCATCATGCCTCACAGTCTAGCCCCAATAGGAAACACTGCTAACGATTTTATCTCATCATCCTTCTTTTTGCTCATCTTTGTAGTAACTGCTTTGCTCAATAAATTTTCCCAGCGATGCGTTTTGCCACTGGATATTATCGTTTTCACTTTGGATAAATACAACTCAAATGCAGCGTGAAAGCTTCTGCTCTTGTCAAATTTGAACTGATTCTGCATGCCCAAACTTTCTCATCTCCTGGAAATAGTATTTCCTGAGTTTCAGGAATTGCACACAATGACTTGCGTTTGAGTTAAAGAACTGATATCTTATTTGTATCCAATTTGCCGGGGACGTAACAAGATAAAGAGCCAAACATGAAGAAGGGTGTCTTTATTTCAAAATAAGGAGGTGTGTGTTCGATAAAACTGAATTCTATAGGCCTAGTATAGGTGTTATTTCCAGATTTGCTTGAGAAAAATAAAGATGAACATTGAAAAAAATAAATCGTTACTTAAGGCAGATTATTAAATACAACCTGCCCTATACCCCTGGTATTTATCTTGACTATATGACATTGACTATCATATTTGAAATACAGATCTCTGTATATGTATCCAATGAAAAAGCATATTCCAGACAGTTTCTCTCCTAGTGAAATTCTGACTAATGGGAGGTTCTTATTACCCGCAGCATAATACCGTATTGACCGTATACGCACCAGGTCTTGATTAATCGCCGGTCTTGAATAAGCACAGGGGTATAGCCTGATTAAAATTAATGAGCGCCTGAGTGCTAATGCAGGCCAATACGGTAACCTAATATACTTCAACTGTATAGTGATCACCTCGGAGTACCTCTTTATCTAAAAATAGCATTTGGAATAAACGCTGAAGTATTACCTACGTACAGAGGGGACAATAATACATAGGTATATGGATATACTTTTCAGATCATCATGCTAAAAGGTAGCTGTATAGGACCCATGTAGATGCTCTATACGAGAGCAATATTGAAATCAAAATATGAACTGTGTGCATGGACAAAAAAGGGTATCACTTTAAGCTAGCAGTAACTAAACACATAGTTTACATAGGCCAGTGTCCCCTTCTTTCATATGTGAAAGAAGGTGGGTCGTTTTCGTAACTTACTTTATTTCTTAGCAGTGAGGGGTATAGGGGATTTATGTCGAATCACTGTACTGACTCAGATCACGCAAGTAACTTTCTCAAATAGTGCCTTTTGATGAAAAAAGGACATCCTATACTATCTCGGGTCATGCTGATTCAAATATGTACACCGTAACCTGACTGTCAAAGTAAACCATCTGTGTAGTAACCAGCGACATTTACACAGAAACAAAATGGCTGCCATCATCGGGAAATCCGCCAGAGCATCTATAGACATTGGAAACGTCAAGCTAAATGGCCTATTCTACTTTACCGCCTACCCCAGGGCTGTACGTGTACTTTACGGCAATGTTACTCTACTGTTAAAGTGCTCCAGGCATATTTGTAATGAAAACTGCAGGCATAGTAGATTCCTTTAAATGGACAACCTAAGAGAAAAGGTGTTTAAGAAGCGAGCAGTAACGCAAGGTCCTTTGTGTAGTCGTAAACTGTATGTATTGCCTTGAAATTGGATTCATAGATTCTTCAATTGAATGTTATGCTATGGGTATAATATTTAATATAGAGGCTCGTAGTTTACACCTCTCTAATCCTGTATGGACTGTTATTATAAACTTGAAAAAAAATTATAAAGTAAAGATTCAGCACTACGACCAACAAAACTATCATATAACCAAATAAGGCGAGGATTGATGCTTTGGATTACCTAAGGGAAAGGTGTTTTTTTTTTCTTCTGATATCTCCATAAACGCCATATATATCTAGGGTTTATTAGAAAGGGTCCTACGTTGCTATGACAAGATGATAGATCATGTCTCACATAGTTACCTCCTAAGGGACAGAACACCCAACAGTGTCCAGCAGTATATAGGACACTAATTTGCCACCTTATGGAGGCCGTCATTTTGTACCAATTAGGGGCCTTGCAGATTTATCATAATATACAACACATGCAAAACACTTACTGAGAGGGCATGAGGTTGTTTCAATGAAGCCATACGTTGTCTCTACTCATTTTAGACCAAAAGTTGAGAAGGTTAAATTAATCTTTGGAGTCTAAACATTATCACCACTGGCACTCTATTTCACCCTTTTCTGTAATGCAAATGAATAGATGGAAATAGCCAGGATTGCCAGCCAGACGCTAGGTTAATGGAATACCACCTTTAGCATCTGATATCTTCAATGAAATGAATGCTTGGTTGAAATGACCTTCTGACCAGAGCCACTTTTAGAAGTATACAGAAGAGACCGCATTTTGATATGAGCAATTTAAATGTTTTATCCTTATAGTGGGCGTATAGACTGGAAATTAATGCAAAAACGAACAGTTCTAGTTTATAGCTGCTTTCATTACCCTCTCATATATATCAAACCAAGGCATTTCTCATCATTCATTTATAACCAAATAGCCTAGGGAATATGGGTAATTTGCAAGGAAATGGTATCTGAGTGAACACTATAAATGTACATAATTTGTAGGTTGATCTATATTAAATGTCATTCATTTGGAGATGGCCATTTTATACTGAGGGAAATTGGCATAGTGTAGTTTCTACTTAGACATTGACAATGGCATGGTGTTTCAAATAGTCTTCCCTCTCTATAAGGGAAAGGAATGGAACACTTTAGATTAACAAGCTTATTTTCATAAACTCATAACCTTACTTATGGATATTACACTTCCATTTAGCCTGAATCAATTAGTTGCATCTACTGCACACTTAACCAGTGAGTCTTATAGTTCCTATTTTCGGCAGTTAGGTAGACCTCACAATACAAAGACTCCCAGGTACCTCAAAAATAAGGGGAAAGGATTAGCTGTTTCAGCAGGTTAGCTTGACATGTAAATGTCATGTAAATGTCACTGAAACTACATGGTGCTTTCTATCGCATTCACTGTGGCTTTATTGCCCTGCTCTCTCTCTCTCTCTCTCTCTCTCTCTCTCTCTCTCTCTCTCTCTCTCTCTCCCTATCTATCTATCTATCTATCTATCTCATTCTCCCTCTGTCGCATTCAGCTGGCTCTCTCTGTATCTCTCTCTCTCTCTCTCTCTCTCTCTCTATGCCTCTATCTGTTTCTCCCTGTCTCCCTGTTTTCCTCTGCCCCTATCAGCTAGCTCTGTTTGTCTGTCTCTGGTGTCTGTCTGTCGATCAATCTCTCTCCCTCTCTCTCCTCCTCTGGAGCTCTCAGTTGGCTTTTGTGTGTCTGTCTCTGTTTATTTATTTCTATGCCTCAATGTGCACACATACTATTCCTATTGTGTTTTTATCTTATCATATTCCGTCTCCCATTTTAGCCTTCGGTTACTGTTCAACTAAGGATGATACACCAACTGTTCGTATATCGTGGCCACAGTACACAAAAAAAAAACGTTAGCTATATAAGGAACATTGATGAGCTGCTCCATAACACACTGGTTAGCTGAGCTGCTCATGATACTCTGTGCCTTCCGCGACTTCCTTACCCATATCATATACTGCCTAGTATAACTATACATCACTAGATAACTAGAAGTACCATACTTTCGCATTAGAAGCTGTTATACGATGGTTATGGGTCATTTGTATGTTTTTGTGTTTAAGTTTAAGGATAAAACTCATGCAGTTAACCACGGCTAGAATGAACAGTAGTTGACACTAAACCGAAACATACCATGACAGTGAGTTGAGTCGTATCCTTTACCATAGCGGACAGCGGGCTGGGCGTCTCCGCCTTAGTGTCAACCTCCCCTGTGGTGCTGCAGTCCTGCAATCTGGTGTATAGATGAGGTACTACCTTTCTTCACGGACGACGAAACCTGACGGATTGTATTATGGCCATTTTGAGGCAATATAGTCTTTAATTCATCTTTTGAAACATGGGAAGAGTAAAAAGAATGTCTATTCTTTGTTCTGTGAAAACCAGGAGGACTCACATGCTCTATTAATAGTGGAAATTTAATGTTTTTTTCTCAGCGGACCACACAGCGTATTGTCACTATTGACAAACAAGAAATCCAAAATGGGGGAACCTCTTCCTGCTCGTCCACATCGACTCACATCAAAATTCATTGATTATCAAGGTAGATACTTAAAATTTAGGGTTGGCACCATGGTATAAAGAGCACATATATAATAACACCCTCTTTCATTGTATCTGTGACTAAAACCAACTCGTGCATCAATAAAGCTATATCCTCTAAATAGCAGCGTACATGTACATGTAAAAAGGAGTCTGTTAAATATAGACCTATTCAACTAGATATTATATTATAGTGGTTAGGGGTGAGAGGCGTTTGGTGAGTCAATCGGTGTGACAGGATATTGTAGCTTTGAAAATCGGAATTCCAGATAGAAATATAAGATTTGATTACTTGTGGTACCCGGAAAATGACTAATTTGACCAAAATCTGACATAAACCAATGAAGGTATGCACTTATAAAGGAGCGATGTAACATTGGTTTCGTGAATGCCAAGGAACAAGTGATTTAATAATATTATTTTAAAGTCTCATAGCATAAAAAGGGAAATGCAGGGCAGTACACTGTTTCTGACCTAACACTGTTCTGATTCTCTGTTCATTGCTTCTAGTCTGTTTCTATCTCTTTTCCCTGCCACTTCGCACCGACCCCTCCCCCCCCCCTTTCTCTCAAGTGGTCCACTCTTTAGTTGATTCCACAATAGTACCCCCATGTCGTTGTAGGGATTACTGTGCCTAAAGCCTGTCAGAAGCAGGCTACTCTACTCAAAATGGAGGCCTCTCTTTGAGGTAGTTAGCAGAAGGCCCTTGTCACATGATTATGGCAGCCAATCAGCATAGAGAGTGATAAGGTCAATGGAGGTTGACCCCATTAGGGACATGGAGGTAAAGGAGTGAATATTGACTGCAATGACAACTAACAGCAAGACAACTGAAAGTTCTGTTGGTGTTATTCTAATATCTACATGGAAAAAAGTCTTCCTGACAAAGTGACATGTATACCCATGTCAACTTGATTTGACACAGAGAGCGCACATCATCCAGACATGTGCACATATGTCACCATGACAACTGTTGCACACAGTAACCCTCATATGATTTGACATGCCTTAAAATGCCATGTCATCTGTGAGTTGACTAGGGTCACGGCCATGTCACAGGCACTTGACATGTGATGGTTTGGCATACATAATTGTTCTTGGATATTCCACTAGATGGGGCAAACAACCATTTTGGTACCAGGATTAATGACCACCAAAAGGTACTACCAAGACTTGAGACATTTGATGTATCTGTATCATTTTGTTCACGAAGTAAAGATCACTAAGGTTTGTAAATACTATCAATGAATGGTAGTGAATTCTATTTCATTGTTAAATTTGCATTTGTTATTTAATATCAAAATAGACACCCACAATCCTGAATTCTTCAACAGGAGAGGTTAGACACCTTATGTGTGGGTCAGTGAAATTACCAAAAGATTGTATGCCAACCCACTATCTATAATCTCAATATCTACAGTACATGGAGACATATGGCATTGTTATGCACCTCCATGCCCTCGTCTTATGGACTGCATAGAGGTCCTCAGTCAGGTAGAAGTTCTGTAGATAGCAAAAAGTGCCTTGTTGTTGCAAGCCTGTGGCACTATGATATCCCCTGCCTTCTATTATAGGCCTGCCTTGATTGAACCATTGGTACATAGCTTCTGACTGCTCTTGACCCTTACATAATTGTCTCACAGTATTACCTAGCACTCAGGTGCATGGGTCAGGAATATGTGACATGTCTTCATTACGCATGTCAAGTGGAGTTGACGAACCAAATGTGAGAGTGTCAACCTCATTCGACAAGCCTTCATACACGTCATGTGGGGTGTGCAGTATGCGTCAAAGCGATCAGTGTTCTTCTCTCTGTGTAGATATTACAGTATAGTTCTGTACAATGCAATATCTAATATACAACAACCATGTGCAAAATCAAGGAATAATACTCTTAAGAAAAGAGAGAAGAGTGTACACATGCCTTACAGTGTCATACGTGAATGCACATTCCAATGTCAAAGTAGTGCCATCCTCAGATATAAGGTGCAACCTATACGCGATCAAGTACAGTTACATGTATTATGATATACAAATAGTTTTGCTCATAATTGGAAATATTCAAATATTTCTCTGTGTCTATTTGTGTATGCATTAAGCATATTTCAAGTTGATATAAATATAGCGCTGAATAACCATTCACATCATTTAGAGGTATCTGGGAAGCGGATTTACTATAAATTAGGTCTATTCCCGAAAGACGTCTGGGGATTTGAATATCCCCCCTATAAACATTTTTACATCTTAGCCCTTTGACTAGCTCCCTAACAAATCTGAAATACCACATAAATACAGGCCTAACATGACTCATGTGAAGCCAGCTTCCTCATAACATGCAGGCGTGCATTTTATTAAAGCCAATCACCATTTGAACACTGTTGCTTTCATCCCAATATTGACCATTAAGAGGATTAGGGCAGGGTAATTCCTTATGGAGAATCCTCTGTATTTTTCTCCCTATATTTAAAAGAGAGACCTCATGATCAGTTCTATCTTTTTAACATGTAGTGTAGGGATCCCCCTGCAGAAAGTTCTTTTTTTTCTTCATCCCATATAGCACCATGACCCTCTGATGCACCATTCAGAAACATGCTATCAGTCTTGCTTTCATAGATCACATCCACCTTATAAGGTTAACATGGATTAGACTCCCGATGTCTAGCATGAAATGCTCAAAAAATGAACTGATGAATTACTTCGCACAGCTGCAAGTGTATGAATTTGGAGCTTAAAGGCAAGTGATTAAATGGGTAGATTTAAGGCATCACACACTCCTTAAAGGTCTAACATCAGCTATGTACCTCAGAGTCTGATCCCCATAAGAGGCTAGGCCTAGATGAAAGAGAAATTAACCGGGTGACTGTAATTAAAACTCCATTAAAGAATTAGTGGCCAATCGTCAGTGGATGTCAGGGCTGTCAGGTAACATTGCATGCAGTGGGGCTCAGAGGCCAGTGGTGGGGACTGATTGGCTAAACACCAGGGCGGTTTATCATTTACCTTGAGTGGCAGATGATAAAAATTTAAAAGTACTTGGAGTCAATTTTACCTTGCAAGATCACTAGCACTCATTCTAATTAGAATGAAATATGATGATGATTATGCTTGCACTAGTGCCTTTTTGGTACTGATAGAGGCACGAGGTGGAGCGGAGTGCCTCTATCAAGTACTTAAAAATCATCACACATTGCATTTATACCACGGTCTGCAACTTTAGGATACATAAGAATGCATCAGAATGCATTCTGCATTCACTGACATACAAATATATATATATATATGGTTTTCATAAGGTCCCAGACATATGACTCATCTAACCCAACACTATTGTCTAGCCCTGTGACCTAATGGATAGCATGCGGAACTTTAAATCAGAAGGTCCCTGCATCGATCCCAGGCATTGCTGAGCTTTTTCAGTATGAACCACTGTCAAAGCAATGTCATAGCTGCTGTCACATATATGAACAGTATAGAAAAAGAACACTGTCAATATTCAAGTGTCAACTCTCAGTGCCTCTATCCTGTGATAAAAGCACTCAGATTATCCAGTTTTGTCACCCAAAATCGTTCTGAAATGTGATAACTGTGGTATAATCTCAGTTAAAACCTCATTAAGATAGAGCTTGCGTGCTACATATGGAGCCAGCTATATGGAAGGGAAATCTATAATTGGCATTTGATTATGAAATATATCAATTATCTAAGATTCTTACAGATTTACGTCTTCACTCCAAGAATCTATTTCTGGGACCAAAAGCTATACAGAGCCAACTATATTAAGCAACTCCTTATGATTAATAATCATCACTTTGCACTAGTATAAATGCATCGGCTATTCTTATCTAGAAAAGAAAATGTCATAAAGCTTTGTATCGATTCTTTCCAGTTCACCATGTACAAATAGGCCCCCAGGTTTCCTCATATACTTCCTTCTCTTCAATGTCTGTCGTATTGTACGATATGAAAAGAGAGAAGACAGCCTGTAGAATAGTGGCTACAAAGAGGGTGCACTCATCTACGATATTCTAACACATTATGAATCATAAATGATACCTTTCCTTTTTTTCGTCTTAACGATGTCTAAAAAATTTGTATTGTACAGAAATTTAATTTGCAAAAAAAAAAAAAAAAAAAAAGAAATTCATCATAGAATCTAATGGTGGTAGCAAAGAACTTCGTGTCGAAATAGAAGCCTGTGGAAAAGATACAATTTGAGGGAAATAAAACTATGTTGGGGTTGCACCCCTATCCCATTAATGAAACAAGACAGTTTTCATAAAGAATTCATTTTCCCAGAGCAGCTGATCTGATTTCGATATGTAAAAACGCGAATACCAATCAAACAAGAATCCAATCATGCAAATATCTCCTCCATACGTACAAGCTGAACAGCCATCAGGGCACAGCATCTCTGCAGTGATTGCTTTAATTTTTTGGTGACGGAATTTGCACTTGAGAAGAGTGATTCCCAAGGTGAAGGAATTGTAGTGTATCTTAAGAAAAAAGTGTGCCATTTACAAATCCCATTTCAATTAATCTGGGGTCTGTCATCTTTTATATATATATATATATATATATATATATATATATATATATATATATATATATATGGAAAAAGGTCTTTTAAGTAGCGTTTAATCAATGTTATGAGAGAGCATGCGTGGGTCTATGGTTCAATATTCCACGATGGCGCAGCGGGAGTGGAATATTGAACCATAGACCCACAAGTGTTCTCTCATAACTTGATTAAGGTGTTTGTATCAATTTCTTACCTGATAACCCCATAATAAATCCAGGAAAAGACATTTTATAAGTGCATGCGATCCGCACGGTTTGCCAAGCCGTCGTGGCCATATTGCCGTTCTGCCTGACATACCTCCACCTTTAGATAGTTTTTTCGGGTAGAATCCAAGCATGCCAGCTCCTGTACTTCTAATGCCAGTAAATATAGAATCTCTAGTTGGTGTTCGCCTACATTTTGTCTCCATTTTCTTATAAATAAATGAGAATCCAATGATTTTACATAGCGATCCAACGCACACAGCCAGGTACACGGCCATTTCATCTTGTTGACGAAGCGGGTAGGTGCCCTGATGTACCTGACCTACTTTCGGCTGAAGAACTGGGTCAGCAAGCTGCAATGGCAGGTGCCGAGACGTATCGCTATGGAAAATCAATGGATTCTTTTTTATTTCGAACAAAATGGAGAAATTAGGCATGGCATGTTCATATAGGATATCTAAGGATGTTTCTCCGTAATAACTCCACCAGGCTCCATTGGATTCTATGCTAACGAGGTGTGTAAAAGTCAGGTATGTCACAACACTTTTTGAAATCCTCCATGTAGATTGGTTTCTAGCACCGGTCTGCTTGGTATAGTGGACAGCGAGCTCGTCTCCTGCCACAGCGGCCGGGGATCGATTGCCTGTTGAACCCTAAACGGTTTTAACAGGAAATCAATGGTGTAGTTGACTTTGTATGCTTCGCCGATTTATTAACATGTCCAGGTTGAAACCAGCACCTTCTTGAAGACGAACAAAAGGTCTCAGAGTGCGTTATGGCTGGATAAGGAACCGTGGGTTATAAGAAAAAGGCACTGTCCAGGCACAAATCGTTAGATAAGACGGGATATTAATTGGTGGCAGTGCATCATGTCGATCTTTTGGTTGTACATTAACCCAGTAGGATCCCAATGATGCATTAATGAATGCATTTCTGAATTGTGTCAAGAAATGGGAATTATGGTACTATGCCCTCATATGATTAGGGGCTATGAATGTGCCTCATAATGTGATATAGAAATAGATGACTCAAACTAGATTGGGAAAGCTCATGAACCAAGTCTAGATGGGCTGGATGTGAGGATAAGGTTATAATGTGGGTCAGATTGGCACCGTCTTCTTCTCTCCTAGTGGCAGTCAGATCCGTGTTGTTATAAAGAAATCCATCATAGTAAATATGAGATAATACGTTTTACACTAGCCCCTACATACTAAGCTTAGTGACCGTCGGCAAACACAATTTAATAGTATGGGAGGGATATCTATGCAATAACTAAAGCTGGAGAATTGGGAAAGGAAACTGGCGATACAGCAACTACAGCAAATAAACACTGAAGAAATGCTTGTATTACTTCTTGCATACTTCTCACTAGCAGCGAGGCAGAAAACTTTTTTTCTTTTTGTGGAGGTGTGGGGGAGTACAGATGCAGTATGGAATGTCTAGGAAACCTTCTGATTTCCCTCCCTTATTCCTTTCTGCTATGGTAAGGACAGCCTGCCTTCCTTTCTGCTAGCCAGTTACTTTTTAGTGAGCACTGTTAGCCTCAACCTTGCTTTCACTATTCCAAGCAGAACACACTGTGCACAGTAGCAACAGGTCCACAAATAAAAATAGCAGTGGAAGACAAAAAATAGCAGTGGAAAAACTCATTCTCTCACGAGTGGCTTCACTGGGGTTTTGCTAATTATATATACCCTGTTGGGTGCACTTGACCCTGAAATGTCTTCCATGTATTTCAGCAACTAAAAGAGAGAAGGAAAGCATGATGTTACTATGCCCTTAACGCATGAGTAGACTCAAGAGCCATCAAGGACTCTCAGCAGGTGTATTCACTCTTGAGAGGAGGAATGTCCCCTTGCAGGTGCACTTGCACTCAGGGGAAACCACTACCCTTTCTCAGTCTAACATAAGGGGCGGTGTTAGTACTAGAACTGGAATAGTGAAAAACTGCATAGTACTTGCTATTCCTGCCTGGCCTAACACCACTAGAAAATTTAGTGTAGGAAGACTAGGTCTTATGAGATGGTATGAAATGTGTGTATGCTAACATTGCATAGGTAGCGATGGCAGAGCCTTTTTAATTAACATCCTTGCTAACTAATAAATATAAAGAAATATAAAACGTTGATTCTTAGTCCTTTAAGGATGACATGATGTTTAACAATTCATCTTCACTTGACACTAATTCATACCATCTTGGCACTTGTATTTTCTTTTACTTAGGGCGTGTATCTACCAAAATGTACAGTAGAGGCAACATTCATGCCTCCGTGGTACTATACCTGTCAGGACCCCATTCATACACAGGGACAGCAAATCACTATATACATGGAGATGGTTATACATGTACTTCATAAATGCCTGATGTGGCCCCTCAGTGTATGGTTAAATTCCATCCAGGTATTTCCACGTGTTCACTCTGAGTCTGGTATCCTGAAATGCCATTGTCAGTTCTCAACCTTTACACGGGGACGCACACAAAGGAAAGAGGAGATTTTTAGTTTCCTCATGATGTCTTGAGTTTCCCTTAACATGCTAAGACTCTCTCCTCATCACGCTAACAGGATCAAAAGCCTCGGAGTATGATGTAAGTGCATGCAAAGGGCGGCATGAAAGGCAAAAAGCACACGATTCCCTCATGGTTTTATCGAAATAAATGGTGCAAAGTTTAAGTATCATATTCAGGTACAGCATCATCCATTAACCCTTTAAGGGCAGAACAGTGCTTTAATGTGATAAATAAGCAAATGTCAACGATCAGTGAATAATTTAGGATCGTATTTCCAGAGGTGCTTCTGCCCGTATTCAACGAGGCCTTATAGGCCGCTACTTTTAGTTTCGATATAAATGTTCCTTGCGCAGGGCAATATCTTCTTTTTTTAACATGGTGCTTATACTTAGATATACCTTAAACCATTCATAACATATTATTTAACTAGTTCAATCATTCTTTTTTTGCGTAAAACTTCTAATAACCATACCTAAATACGAAACTAGTTAGCTCTGTATAAATTTCAAAATGGTGCCGCTGAATATGCGAGGATCGTATTCCACCGCCCCCCCCATTGAATACGGCATAAGTAGTACTAATCTATAGTATCGTCGATATTAGCCATGGCATAATAACACAGTCCACATGATTCATGAGTGTCACCCTGGTGTGTTCCTCAGCGATGGTGTATCAATGCTTCAATCTCACCCTACTTCAGGTTCTCTCCACATATTAACTGTTCAATCTATCAGACATCCTCGTAAAACTGGACAGTAGACCACTGTAGTCCTATTTCAGTGATATAGAGTAGTTTCTAAAATTATGTTTCCACAAGGAGTCTCATGAAAATAACGGGGAAATAACTTTGCCAAAGTTGTCAGAGATTCGTCTTTACTTCGATGACAACTTTCTAACAGTGTAATATGTATTAATAAAACCTCAAAGGGTCGGCTCAAATCCTTGCGAATTACTTGCCAGCACTGATTGGGTGCATCATGACTATACAAGGGTTATCTTAAAATTGGCATCTTGTCCTTAAATGGTCAATATGCTGCACAGAAGCTTGAAGTGAGGGGGAGGGACCAAGATAAAAACACGAGTCCCAGGTGCCTGTGCAGGACCGTATCAGATATCAATGTGTTGTTTTTGACGCTTTTTCAGAAAAGATTGGCGAAATGGCATGCATATCTGATCATTTCTTTTGAGAATTCTTACACTTAAAATATGTCTCGTGCATTAGTAAATCCACTTTGATTCCCTCCACACGCAAGGAAGGGATGTAATAAATTTTCTTAAGTTGCAAGTCACGCATATCCAGGATACACTGGGATATTGCTGGGTGCTTTTGGTGCTACAGTAGCATATTTCAAGAAAGGAGTTTGGGATTTGTTGCCCAATGCCACCAAACCTTAAAAGGAATCACTAACAAAATATTTGCACTTGTAAACTGGTAAATAAAAATCTGACCCACCATTGAAACCTAACTCCAATGGTAGTATTACATTTCAGACCCTCCCCCTCCCCCTCCCCCTGCTCACCTCCAACTCAAACCGACCACCCCTCCCCATGCATCAAACCCACCGACGATCGCGAGTTCTAAGACCCCAGAGGAAAATGACGCATCCCTCTTTTATGCTAGTCACACGAACACGCCCCAAAAAAAGGTTATGATCCATTCATTCTGGTTGAAAAATACGAAAATTCAAATCCATCCCAATTAAGAGTGACAATGTCTTTGGAATTTCAATGAAGTCCCCTGTGGGCTTTGGGAGAAGGTGGGTGGATAGGTGGGAAAGTGGGAGGTGGGTGGGAAAGTGGGTGGGAAAATGGGACATTAGTGGGGTAGGACGTTCAGGGGTGATCGTGGGAGGCCGAGAGGGAGGAGACAAAGGCAGTCGAGGGCTCTGCAGTTTCAATGTAGGACTGTCAATTAAACAAGATAAATCGCCGTCTACTTTCAACTGGCTGGGGAGTCCCCCAAAGGCTACACTAAAACATGGACCCTACCCCACCCCCAGCGCATCTTCAGAGATCATAATTAATTTAAGGTTCGATTTTTAAAGCGGGGATTTTAATGCGTTTGAAGATTGATAGCTGCGGCGAAATGGATCCCCTAGGACTGAACTTGTAGCGGAGTGGTGGAGCTGTGGGAGTGGGCTGGGGAGGTGATGGTGATGCTTTGAAAGGGGGTTTCTCCACATTTTGTCCACAGGCTACAAGGTGTCCATAATGCTATGTCATGACATTTCATCGAGAATTTCTCTCACTAAATGTCAGCAATATACATCTTGGACGGTATTATGAGGATGTAGAGATGCTATCACAAATAGACAAAGCTGCATTAATTCTTACTTTATTATTATTACCTTTACAAGTGTTATTTATCTATTATCTAGTGCTGTCTCCTCCTTTTTTCATTTCTATGCCAGCAAAATAACAAAAACAGTGCACTTATAGGACTAAAGGTTTGGTCAACGGCGTAAGAATTCTTAGTTCTTTCTATATTCAAATGCTTCAAATGGGATATTTACTAACCCTCTATAATTGTAGCTGACAGGTATAGTGTCCCAAGTGGTTAAAAGGAAGATGCATTAAGAACCATCTCCCAGCAGGTTAAAATGTGGTACACTACCCCACCTCCCTTCAAGTAGATCAGAGCATAATGAAAATCCCCATCACGTGTGGTAGTGAGTAGAGCTCATGGGACATCCCATCAGATACTCCCCTATACCAGAGGAGTCCATAGGGTGTGCTGACAAATATATAGCAACCTATACATGGCGTTAGAAAATACTTATCACTTTTCTGCAAGCTTTGAGAAAACAGGGAAATAGACTGAGATTCACTGACATGTATTTAATGGAAATAACATTTTGACCCTGTCAGTAAGCCTCACCTGTCCTTAATTAGTTATATCAAACATTATCGTGGTAACTGCAAAAAGATTATTATAAAAGGATTAGGGCATAGTTATTATGTTATTACATTCGTCCAGTCATTGTCATAGCATTCCTTAGAGAGGTTCCAAAACATGTCTAGCTATTCGTAGAGCAGGGGTAAACCCCCCTTTCTATATACTACTGACAGCTATGTACAATCACTGTGAGCCAATGATGATGCATGAGTGGAAGTGAGAGACAGGCCGATTTCTTCCAAACGACTGGGATATGGCTCGGGCCCATTACAAGGCAAAAAAGAAATACTTCACTTAATGACACATTATCTTTATATAACACAGCTTACATATTACATTAAGGGCTGCATCCACTGCACAGGAATTATCCATCCTTGGCCTGTGGATGCCGCCCTTAAGACAGCATCATATTAGCCAAGTAATAAACATCTGCGGCAGCGAGAATTGCTTCCATTACTATCACAGAATACCCCTTAAAAGGTGGTGTGTAAATGACTAGTTCTGCAGCTGGATATGGAGGCTCGGGAACAATGTAGAACCACTACCCAAGACTCCTATGAACGTAGACGTCCTGTAAGTTAAAAGCACGATAGGGGATTAGATGGGCAATTAGGCCACCCATACGCCTGTCAGCCTCAACGCATTACTACATTTTATAGTGGCGAAAAAAACTGAAGATATTTAAGATCAGAAGTGGGAGGTCTTGTCCTAAGGAGGTGTCTTATATCTTGATGGATTCAATAGACCATATGGTGCATTAGAGGTGGGTAATATGGATGTATTGAGTGAGGTGATTTTGCTTTTTGCTTTCACACTGCCTGTATCTCTTGCAATTTGTATGATAAATGTATAAAGGATAGTGGATTAAGAGGATGTTGTAATCCCATATCCAGGTTACCGTCATTACAGTACTTTTTATGATATGACGCAGTGCAGCTATAGACTATACTTCTAACACAATCAGGCTTATTTTCCATCATAATGTAAGATTCCATCAAGCCTGTAATATTAGTATGATACATACATTCAGGGCATGTTGATTAATTATTTTTCAATTCTGGAGACCTATTTTGCTGAAATAAGTGGAAGGATGTCGCCAGACATTTTCCCTATATCAACAAAATTTTTTGATACAAGGGTTCATTTAATCTTGGTCTATCAAATAGATTTAAAAAAAAACACTTCAGGTAATGATAATTTGATATCTAATATTTTGAGATATATACTCAAAGAAATAGTTAATCATTTGCATTGGGTTTCATATACTGCCAATTGCCACATCTTCATTGTTGTCTATGAACCATGGCTGACCTGAAAATACCCCTTGAATCCCTCGGTGTGTAGCAATCTGAACAAAACGTCTATTTTGAGTTAAATTAGTCCAGCCTACCACATACAAATATTTTCCTATCTGAAACACGCAATCCCCCTGATCTCAAACAAAAGAGGACATGTTTGTTCGACATTTACACGACAAAACTGTTTGAGTTGTAACAAAAGGAAACACTCCTCTGCGTCCCCACATGTCATTCAGCTCCTCTCCATTGTGTCTTCACCCAAATCAAATTGAACCAGGGTGCATGCTTAACCCTGTGTCACATGACCATTGTCATCAACCGTAGACTCCCTCAGCGCCTCCCCATTTGCATACTAATGAGGGTTAGTTCACCCGTCTACCACTAGGGCGTCCTCTCCCTGTCTCTATCTACCTTCGCAGCATTCTGCAGTTAGTTCATGTTGACAATAATCTTTTTTGATAAAAAAAAAACAACTCACAGAATGGACAAAGTGATTCAATTCAAGAAAGACTATGTTCTCGACACTAGCTTTTTTTACCACTGCGTAACATAATCTTTTAAGAGAACTATTAACTCTCATTTGCTGGCAGCTTCTAAAAAATTCATCTTCACACCCAATTTTATTTTCTCCTTGTGTCCACAGGCAGATAAAATTTGTAATAACAAAATCCGTCGTTCATTTCCGACGATAAAACCACTTTTGTCATTCATTTCCGATGATTTTTGATGGCCAATACAACAGAATGCAACAAATATCTAACATCGTTAATTTTTGTCTTCAGGAATGGACGACAAAAGTGGTTTTGTCATCGGGAATTCTGTCGCTCACCAATTGTGTCGCCCTGTCGACACAAGGCTTCATACAGAAACTGAATGGCAAAGATGTATTTTTTTCTCGGTGGAAAAAATGATTAGCTTGAAGAAAGACACTGGTCTAGTTGTTAATCCGCTATGTGAGACTTAAGATCTTATCTTATAAGAATATTATTTTTGTCTCTGTTGCCCTGCATGGCATCCTCTTGTTGCTATGGTCACAATATATAGAAAGGATGACACGCGACAGGCCATCAGGTACCAGCAAAGCCCTTTTATCATGACCCGGTACTAAATGTATACCAGCATAGCATAACTGGGTTTGACTAATGCTTAGTGAAGGAAAAACAGAGAGTAAGGAAATGGTGAAGGGAACCAGCTGGTATAAAATAATGATATATTTTGACTAGAGCAAAGGATATGGACATGATGAAGGCATGCTGTTATATAATATCAGGTTATCTTACTTTATCTAACTATTTTGGCCTGGACAGTGCTTTTTTGCCCATAACCCCAGTTCCTTATCCAGCCATAACGCACTCTCAGACCTTTTGTTCGTCTTCAAGAAGCTGCTGGTTTTAATCCGGACATGTTAATAAATTGGCGAAGCATACAAAGTCAACTACGTCATAGTTTTCCAGTAAAAACCTTTAGGGTTCAAAGGGGAATCGATCCCCGGCCGCTGTGGCCATAGGCGAGCTCGCTGTCCACTATACCAAGCCGAGCAGTGATACAAAGCAATGTACATCAAGGATTTGAAAAAGTTGTCTGACATACTTGATGTTTACAGACCTCGTTAGCATAGATTTCCAGGTGGAGTTATTAACAGAGAAACATTCTTAGATATCCTCTATGAACATGCCATGCCTAATTTCTCCATTTTCTTCGAAATAAATAAGAATCCATTGATTTTCCATAGCGATACGTGTCGGCACCCGCCATTGCGGCTTGCTGACCCAAAAGTAGGTCAGGTACATCCGGGCACCTACCCGTTTTGTCAACAAGACGCAATGGCCGTGTACTGGGCCGTGTGCGTTGGATCACTATATAAAATCATTGGATTCTCATTTATTTATTAGAAAATGGAGACAAAATGTAGGCAAACACCAACTAGAGTACGGGACTTGACATGCTTGGATTCTACCCGAAAAGTGTTTGGAAAGACGAGGGTATGACGGGTGGAGTAAAAACAATGGCTACGCTGGCTTTGCAAACCGTGCAGATCGGATGCACTTACAAAATGTCTTCTCTTGGATTCATTCTGGAGTTATATGGTAAGAAATTGATACAAAATGGAGAAATATTTTAGATAAATGCCTTAATCAAGTTATGATAGAGCACTGGTGGGTCTATGGTTCAATATTCCACTCCTGCTTCGCAGTCGTGAAATATTGAACTACTCGTGCTCTATCATAACGTTGATTAAACGCTAAATACATTGGGAGCTATAATCTATCATCAAGGAAAGCAATAATTGTATCTTTAATAAAGTGTCTTTAAATGCAATCTTAGCAATGAAATGATAGTAACGGTTCAATAGAACTTGCCATATTTATATGTGTACACGTATTCGGTCTATCTGAGAGTAGCTCAACCTCTGGAATTACATTTACTTCCTAACTATTTTGATTGGGACTTAAATAGAAACAGGAAACCCTCATTGATCTGAGAGGAGGAATTCATTATTTTGGTACTTTGATTAATGCGCTTATGCAGAAATACAGCATGTGCGAGTCCTGCAGGCACACATTATGGACAGCCTTGATACACTATCCAAGGGCCGGTATGATACACCAATGAGGGCTTCATCAGGGTATCGTGATGAAAAGAACGGCGATACATGATAACATTATGATATCATACCATCTTACAATGGCTAAGGAATAACTTAACACCACCCCTGGATTATTTGATGGTGATATCCCTTGGACAAAGAACCTAAATGATGGACCCATATTTCAAGTTCCAAACTCTCAGTCGTTTAAAACTTTAAAATGACACACTGCAGGGGTGGGCAGAATTCTCCTAAAGAGTTTTGGGATCCCAGAAGATCTGCCATCTCACGCAGTTTACCAGGAGAGACATAAAACCTTTTTTGCTGAGGTGTCAAATAAATATTTATGAAGTTTTGATGACGTTTTTGAGATTAAATCGATTTGCCTAATCAGAATCCACTACTGGAGGTTTTTATTTTAGTGACTATGCATTAAAAGTGACTGAGGCTCTGAATTTGATTGCTCTGGACCCTTAACCTTGTTTCCAATAGGAAAATGGGGAAATCTGATTTCTATGAACTAGATATTACCTGAATCGTTAAAGCCTCGTCAAATCCAAAATGTTTCATCTGAGCTAAACATATATCAAATAAAAATGCATGTTGTGGATTTCTACATCATTTTATAAATAAATGCTACTTCACTATCCATGCCATCAAATTCAGAACCTTTATCAAATTCACAAATGTTAAAGGAACTTTACACCATTTGGCAACATTTTAGCTGACGATTACAGTAATTCCCTTCTTGCGACTGATTTGGAATGACATTCTTCTCTAAGCCAATAACATGATTTTGTCCTGGAATAAGAGGATTTCTGCGGGTATCTGAAAGAGTACCAGAAAGAAAGTACCTGGAATTCTCTGTGTATCTAGCCTCCCACTTAGGTAGCAGGATTTCCATCTGCGTGATACGTTAGAGGGTAACTATAGGTTGTGACAACCCTGACATCTCCTTAATCCTTTAGGAACTGTATCTCGAGTATTCTGTACTTGGTGGTACTATTTCAAAATGCAATGGCCTTGGATTACTCACTAAACCATCCTTAAAGGTTAAGGTGAACCTGGACCTGGAAAAGGCTAACCTCTTAAACCCGGCCCCTGGAACTCAGCAATCAACAGTAATCCCCTCTACTCCGCCAATGTTCCTGGTAATAGAAAGAAGGTCACCATCTTAACTTCTGTCATGTGTTCCCTACACTCAATAGAGGAAATGGGTAAATGTAAATGTTTATCTGCACTCTAAAAAATGTTTATAAAATAGCTGAAATACTTGTCCCAAAGTAGCCAGGGATCCATCATTATTCTAACGGAGATTGCTTGTACCATACACAGAAACAATAATGGTACTCACTGGGAGCCTAATGTTAGCCTCAGGCAAATGTCGCCAAAATGAGTATATTTTGATACTCAGGGTGAGCCTAGGGTGTAGGCATACTCCAGCAATACCTGACCCTCTACTCTAGATTGTTTATGGCCTAGCTGTACCCTCTCTACTGTCCTACTTTCACAGTGCAGGAGTCTCTTTAGAGACAGGCTCAGTGTCAACTGGCGTGACATAATAGAAGAGAATAGGACATTGCCTGAGTATCTCTATGAAGAGGGTCAGGCAATGCTGGATCCTACCTGAACAGCCTCCACCATTACAGGAGTCTTTCTTACCTATGGTGTAATGCACTGCCAGAGTATCCCAATACATAGGATCACACTTTACTGGATTCTATCTTCAGAGTGAGTCCAGCAACACTACCCAGTGGGCACAACCCCACTTAAAGAGTTACTAATCAGCACTGCATTGTAGGGCTTACATACAGTCTAAATTGTAATGGTTATGTAGCCCTGCATTTGTATCCCTTATTGAACTACTAAGCTGTAGGATGTATTAAGCCCAACACATAATTGGTTTGTTAAACATTATAAAGAAATATAGAAATTAAGGTCACTGTTTGACAAAAGCCCATAATTTCATACACACAAGGATTTCAGATGGTCGAACATTCAACTTCCTAAGGCAGTCTAATTAATCGATGAATAGTTTGTGCATTCCTGGTTTCAGTGTCCGTTTTGCTCCTTGGTGGGATTTGAACCGGGTACCTCCTTATTGTGACTCCTTTGTGCTCCTATATGTGCTAGCGGATCAGGTGTTGAAAGTGGCACTATCAATATGATATTTCCACCATAGACCTACTACAGTGAGATGTCATTGGTCATATGAGGCCCAGTAGACAAATACGGAACACAGACTGAAGTGACCATAGTAAGGAAAAATGCCCATAGTAAGGACAAATGTCCACAACGTCCTCAGTAAGTATTGCACAGTCCTACTTAAATATGCCTATTGCAACCTGGCTCACCAGTTGTAGAGGTGGCACAGCGTTAGGATTCTCGCTTTGCATGTGAGGGGTCTCAGGTTCAAGTCTAGGTGGTGCTGAGAAACATTTTTCTTTTTTTTCAGTTTAATAGGAAACATCTCATCTATAACAGTGTATTTTTCTAAGACCTAACTTTGTAACTAATTGAAATAGATGCTTGCTTGAAAACTGACAGAATCTTCAACGTCTGCCAAGTCAGAAAATAGCAAGAAAATAAATCGTTTGCATAACAAAATATTTCGGGTTGAAAACTTGCAACTTTTGAAGAGCATCCCTGGGCTGGAATCGAACTCAGGACCTTCTCATATGAAGGTAAACATGTTACCACTACACCATCTTGACTGTGCTGAAAGACCACCACTTGAAACATATGATCTGCTCCCTCTGTGTGTTGAAATCTGGTATTCTGCTTTTTTCCAAGCCCCAAAACATTAGAAATATGCCTGGGACCATATGTTACTTTTACATTTACTGCAAAGATATTATCATACTCTAAATGTTTTAGTGATCAATTCCTATTATATTCCTAAATAGATAAGATTATATTCTTAGATATCATGGTTCTAAGGACTAGAGGATAATAGAAAGGATATTGAGTATGTGCAAGAATGGGTGAGGGGGGGGGGGCTTAATAGGGAAAAATCTTCTCACAACCCCATTATGAATGCATATTCATGCTCACATTGAAGCAATAAGATTGACTTACCGAGAATGACTTTACAAAAATTCTCAATGGGGCTTGAACTCACCACCTTCAGATGCTGAGTTCAGTTCCATATCAACTGAGCTAATGAGGCACATGGTGTGGCAGGTGCTAGGATATGATATAACCTCAGACATCAGTGTAAGGGCTAGACCCCTGCTTTGCTGGAGTATTCAGTTAGATTCAGACTGAGTATGGCACCATGCCTGAGCCTTGTGCCATACTCATGCTGATCCTTTTTCCCAATGTGTGGCATTGAAGCAGGCTCAGCATGAGTATGGCATGTCAGGGGAGAGCCTCTAGAAGAGTCTCTCTTGATACTCAGACAGCACAAGAGACTAGGTGAAACTCAGGCTGATCCTCTTTTTTCTGTCAGTGTAGTGCTTTACTGGGGCTTCATTGTACAAACTTCTTCACTGCATTACAATTACAGTAGTTCATTGTTCAGCTTTATAAGGGTACCTGGTAGATTCACCAGTTATATTTTAAAGTGTTGGACAAGGTCAATATCTTAGTGCGTCCTCTTCAATTCTAAGTTGGTCTTGTCTTTCAAAGGTTTGTGAAATCGATGCATATTATTTAATATATATATATATATATATATATATATATATATATATATATATATATATATATATATATACATACATTTTATTAATTAACCATTCCTTCCATTATACTTTCAGGTGAGTCTAATAAGCGTGAATTTTCAGCTGGGCTGTAAGTACCTCATGTTGACTTCTTTTACTCAATATCGTTTTCTGACATTATATGAAACTCCTGCACGACCAAAATTAATTTTCTTATGAGATATCTGATGGATAGAATTAATAGGTTTTGCGTTTATACCTATAACTCTTAGACCAATATTTCACCATCAGATGAAATGATTTATCCTGCTAATGGAATCTGATTGTGAGCTTAAGCTGCTTTCCTTAATCTATGTATACTGGAAGCGGGACGTAAGGTGGGACCAGTTACAACAAAACTAATTCATTCCAAGGACGAGTAGATAGCCTGGGGGTGACATACAAGAGAGTGTCTTGAATGATGAATCCAACACACCAGCACCAGAGTAGACACTAAAAGCCGCCACATGGTGTCTATCTTCTGCCTCCTAAATCAGTTTATGGTATGAGAAAATACAGCTAGGCTGGAGCAAATTGAGATTGGCCTTTCTCAAGATGAAATAGCCTCTGCCCTCTGCAAGTCTGAAGACCTATGGTTACCTACGACTGAGCCATTGGGTGTGACATTTTCTAGTTGCTAATGAGTCATAGCTAACAAGTACTTTAATCCTCATTTTACTTGAGAAGAAACACTAGACTGTCTTTAGACTGTATCTCTAAGAACTCACCCTCTATTGTATCTTTAGATTGAAACAAAATAGTAGACCATTAACTAATCACTGTCACTGTGTATTACACCAGCCGAATCTCGTCTCAGAATCCCCTTTGGTTATTTCCCTTTGCACCTTTGCAGGAAGCATTTCCAATTTATCAACCTTGTAAAATGGCTGAAAGGGCTACTAGCCGAGTTCAGGACAGCTTGTAACAGCATCTGCTCCATATTCTCCATAGACCTAATGCTACACACGTATGTAGACTAGTTGTAGTCTTTATCCTGTCAGCCAGACTAAATGCATTTTACTATTCACAGCCCAGCAAGAATAATGTGCCTATCACAGAACTAACAACGTCATCTGAAACAGGAAAGAAGGGTGATAAAACGGTAGTCATAGTCATTAGCGGATATGCAAAGCTTGATGGGCAAAGTCAGCATAGCACATATTAAGCAGCAGAGAGGGCGATAATGGAAGGATTTGGCTAGTCGAGTGATAATGGGAAGTTTTGGGGGCACTAAGGGGGGACTCATATGTTATCACTGTGAGAAGTATGCTGTCAGTTAGGACAATGAGAAATACAATCCAGAGGCAATTGCTCAATGCTGAAAATAAATTTGTGTTAATTACCCTGGGGCAGTGTGAGGGCGACCCCCAACGCTTCTGGAGAGAAATAAGTGATCTTGTTAATCCCGCAACAAAAAAAGCTCACAATACAAATAACCAATGAATTGACTGGAGAGGTTATACCCCAAGAGGAAACTGCCGCTTACATTAATGGTTTCTTTGCAAATGTTGGTCAGGATTTATTCAGTAAACTGCCTAGAAGGGATATTATATTAGATGCCGAAGCCAATGATCCTGATGGAGGGGACATTGACTTAGGGGTTTTATTCACTGATGACAATGTACTGGCCCTAATATGCAAGATAAATATTGATAAATCATGTGGTCTAAAGAACATCAATAGCAGAGTTCCAAAGGATGCGCTAACTGTATTATACTGTAAAGTTGCCCATATCTTTAGAACATCAATTACCAAAGGAATCTTCCCTCACTCTTGGTCCTGCGGACTTCTTGTCCCGATTGCCAAGAAAGGGGATGTCAATAGCATTAAGAACTGGAGGCCCATCACACTATTGCCCCTTCCTGGCAAATTATTAGAAAAACTCGTACATAAAATGCTTATAAATCACCTGGGAGAGGCTAATGTCTTAAACCAAGCGCAGTTCAGTTTTAGAGCAGACAAGGGATTTGTATATATCAAGGGATGATGGCTTGGTTACCACTGCTTGCTTCATCGATTTCTGTTAGGCCTTTGACAGTGTTCATCACCCTTCCTTACTTAACAAAATATATAGGCTTAATATACATGGTGCTCTAAAGATGTGGCTAAAGGAGTATCTGGTACATAGGTCACATGCCACCATAGCTAATAATATCAGATCTGATGAACTACCCGTCCATTTTGGAGTGCCACAGGGCTCGATTCTTGGTCCCCTGCTTTTTCTGCTGTTTATAAATGACCTACCTGACCAAATTCAAAATTCAAAATACACACTATTATGCAGATGACATTGTGATTTATACTTCACATACTGATGTCAATGAAGCAAGCAGACTTTTACAAGAAGACCTTATACAGATGGGCAAGTGGTGTAATGATGATTACATGACAGTGAACACATTGAAAAGCATGATCATGATGTTTGGTTCGGGCAATAAATTATCAGGTTTAGATCATAACCCTGAATGGGGCACAGCTCCCAACCTGTCAGACCTACAACTACCTAGGAGTAGAGTTAGACCAAAAGTAAAGCAAAGTAAAAAAGAACATAGGTTTGTGAGCTTTAATAGTTTATTACCAATTTAAGGCTATGAGTAAAAGTATTAGCCTACGAGTTTATAAATCGATGATCCTACCAACTGTAGAATACTGTTCTTTCTATATAGGTAGTGCAAATCAAGTAGATTTGATTAAACTGCAGCACATGCAGAATCAAGGGATACGTACCTGCATGAACCTATGTGTTAGAGATAGTTGATCTACACAAAGCATACAAGATAGACACGCTTGAAAAGAAAAGGAATAGGAAACTGCTCATTATGATGAGGAAAAGGGCTCAGAGAGGTGAGTTAATACAGCCAGTACATGCCAGAACTAGGGGGGACCGTAAGATTAAATTTGCAAAAAGACGGGCTAAAACCACCTTCTACCAAAGAGGGCCTTACTATTGAGGTGTTAGCTTATGGGAGAAACTACCTGCTGAAACCCAGAAACTGGCTACCTTAAACAGATTTAAAAAGGCAATAAAGGACCACCAAGTACTTGCCTGAATGCCAACCCTCGGGGCACCCTATCAACTTATTTACCTATGATCATCAGTTACCCAGCTCTCATCAAATCTTACTCATCAATCTTAATCATCAAATCTTAATCAATGCTTATATTGCTACTTCAATTTCCACCCTAGAATTGGTTGATATTGCACTTGTGTTCTTTGGAGTATTAGTTGACCATATCTGATTTTACGGTCAAAATATCTTTATTCTTGCATTTATTATTATTATGCACGGCTCAATCAATTAACCGAGAGAGGATGCATACCTGATGTAAATTCTACTACCTCAGAGTGTAAATTTCTGACTGTAACCCCTGAGGTACACGGAAAACCGTCCCCTCGGGACAATTGTACCCTAATAAAGTAATAATAATAGTGTTTAGAGACCACCTTTACCAGACCAAGGTTTATTCAACACTTAGATACCAGTAATACATTATTTCATTCCAATTGTCCTTTCCCTTTCCACTTAAGCTAGAATGGTCCTTTTATACATTCCACTTAGCCTGGTCAACAGCCACCAGCGAATGTGTATTACTTAATACAATACTCCATCCAGATACCATAGTGGTATATTGCCTTATCAGTTTGGGTTAGACTGCATCCGAGCTGATGCAAGATTGTTTATCCTCTGTTTTTCTTTGTATTATAATTTGACTGCGTTAATGCAGACCAATGTTAAAATCCCCAAGATGTCACATAGACTAATACATTAGTGGTCAATCCCTAGTCAGAATGAAATTTAAGATATTTTAATATGCGGTTCAACCAAGTGATTTTCAATTGATAATGAGATATGTACAAAAAAACTGAGATTCACAGTTAATCATAGTTGATTCCTCCATACCCAAGCAGCCTCAGCAGTGGATTGAAATGATGAAGACGATCTGCATTGGAATGCAGGCATTAGTGGTGTGGTGAGTTAAGAGGACCTGCTCAGTGTCATGGGGTGGAGAAGAGTAAGGGGAATGCTCAGCAGATGCAGACATTGGGTGGAGATTCTCATCCAGAGGACTGCCATGTCCCCATAAACTTGTTCATCCAGGAAAGGGGAGAATTGGAGTGAGGTGGGAGCGTTGTGTTGTAGGGGCAAATAGGATCTCCGCATAGCTGGTGCTGGACACCTATGTAATAAATGAGATTAATTGATTGAAGAGGTGGTAGAGTTCTTCTTATGGGAATGGGAATGAAGGCATAGGTGTTAAGTGAGAATATAATAGTGCATCCCAGTGGTCAGGGAATGGGACTTCTCGAGGGACTTTCTTACTGCATATTGAGCATTCAGAGTGCGAGAGGTGGTCTCAATAAGCCATTGCGTTTTATTTGTAATCTCAATTACAACCTTGCTTTGGGATTACTAATTTTGATTTTTGAAATACATGTAGCTTTACATGTATTTAATATAGATTTACAGTGCTGTGAAGATGCAGAGATCTCATTGCTGTGTACTGAAGTAGCCTGTTTAGCGCACCTGCGCTTACAGATTTCAGCATACAATTTACCCTGCGTCTAGATATGAGGCGTGTGCTTATCTGAAGTATTCTGTTTGTATGTCATTTTGATATCTAAAACCCCTTCTATCTTGCACTGAAATAAGAACCTACGCCATTTCAAGTGGGTACTACAATATGTTCACACAGAAAGCTACTGGAATCACTGAAATTGTGATCACAGAATTTTTTGCCCAAATTATCACCGTCTACAATCAACACCATAGATGAGTAGAAGCTGATGGTGGAAAACGTAATGACATGTTTATAAGAGAGGGTTTTCCCAGAAACACCACTGCAATATCCACAAATCTAGGACTTCACCCTATCCAACACACACCAACAAGGTTTTTGTAATTGACTAGTTTAATGGAACTTGTCCTTAATCCTTCGAGAACCACATGATGTCTTTAGGTCTCTTTTTTCTTTCTTTTTTTTTCGAATGATATTTCAGCTCTGCAGTCCAAGCGAGTAACTCACCTCAAGGCAATGTCATGCTCAGGAGATGATCACCTCAATAGGGCTTGCCTGATGCATGGATCGGCACAGCATCTCTAAACGCCTTTGCTTCAATTATGTACCATGGCACACGAATGCACCATCCCATACTTAAATGGTTAGAAATCAGTATGGCCGGCTCCACATAACTGATAACAGGACATCAAACGGATATTGAACCTTTAATTTGAGATGTCTCCCATAATAATCACTATGACTAACCTCAAAGTATTAGCTTTGTTACTAGAGCTAAGCATGAGGCCCAGTCATCTGTTTAGCTAAAGTAAAAAGATACTATTTTAATAAGAAGAATATTGATATCCATTCGTGGTCACAACATCTAAACGATGCCAACTGGACCACATTAGGCAGAGTAAAGGACTCCCATCAAGTAGATCCAGCCTCCTACTGCCTCATTAGATTCTTGCAGCAAATAGCTCTTTTAGGATTACATACAGCTAAAATTCATCCATGTCCTTTGTCATTGCTCTTCATGATACGTAAACTGAACCCTGGTGAGTTACCAGCCAAATTTGGACGCATGCATCAAGCCAATCAAAAGGTTAATATACACTCGAAAAGAGTTGGTATGGTACACTAATGTACTAGATGCAAGTTACTCGCCAGGGCTGCATTCATGCATCATGACCACGGATGATCAAGAACCGTGAGGCATTAAGCAGACACTGAATGGTTTACACTAGGAAGGCAACACCTATGCTTAATGGTCTTCACATTTCATAGTTTTGAGAACTCTCTTGAATGCAGCAACCTTAGATGCACGTATTGCTCCAAGGGTCCAAAGTCCAGACAAAAGCAGGATTAGCTTGGTCAACAGCAGATAATTTGTAAATGATTCCCATAGGAGACACCGTTTAAGTTCTGGGATCCTCTTTATATTTCAACAATGAGCTGGAGGACAATTGATCTGTTGATTTCAAGTTGAAATGATAAGCTTGAGACCTCTTTATGTTACAATGATCTATCCTTTGTGCTACAGTGATCCACGTGAAATGTGTTTTTCAAGCTATGCCAGCTTTAGTAGAAGTGTATCAACTTTTGCAGAATCCACAAATGCAGCTTTTCTCTGTCATTCTTCAACAGAGCATTCCTGCTTGTCTGATGTGCAAAGGGTCAACTGACCCATACATTGTCACATCCACCTATCATATTAGATATAAAATCACTTTACTTCAGAACTATTCAAGATGCAAATAAGTAAGATGGCCTTCCTATATTCTTCCGCGTGAAGAAGTGTTTCCTAACGTAATTCTAGCAATTGGATTTTGAGGACACACTCTGATAAGAGTCCGTTCTAAATTATCAGGATCTAATTAAGTTTTTAGTGAGGCTTCTATGGTTCTACGGGAAAAATCACAAGAACTTGCCTAGCCAGGTTTCATGCATGCTCCCATCTGTACCTCTTATTTCATGGTTAGCCCCTCCATTTGGTAGTAACCTTCAACGAAGCGTCCACAGTGACGGACCCACCCTTGGTAAGTGCATGAAGCGAACCTGGCAAACACCCATTGGCCTAATTTGATAAAAGTGCGGGTTCCAAATGGCAAGTCTGAGTCGGGTTATGCACTTGATATAACCCAAAGTCCCCATGGTTTTAGGATCTATATCCGTCAAACCAAAGCCTATCTAAGTGTACACTGTGTATGAAAATTCCATGTATCCACCTAAATGCCTCCCCCTGTGGAGTGGGGACCTTCATGTGAGGGCATGGAGGAGCAGAATAACTTCATTGGGAGTCCACGAAGGAGGAATTTTCCTCCTTCCATTCTACCAGTGGGCATACCAGATTCGTAAAAGGCGACAAACTTGGGGTTTCTTGTGTCTTGGGATGAGCATGTGGGCAGCTGGTGTCCATATGCGCGGGCCCAGGCGTACATGCTTGCCTTTTGCCATGGGATTCTCCCTCAGTGAACCACGTCTGAGTGATCAAAGGCCGTGGTTTGTCTGGCCCTGTCTATGGGACCAGGCAAATAAAAGAACACTTGCTATCCTTCGAAAAGAGTAGGGGAATGAAGCCCCGGTAGCGGTTTTCCCCCTCACCCCTCCTCATAGATGCGGTCATTCATCTCATAGATTCGATCATTCATAGATTCGGTCACTGCTGTGTCGGGCAAGCAGCATATAAATACCTGTCCAAACAGAAAAGAAAGGACTTAATGTCCGAGAAACCTTGAATGTCTGAGTTCCTTTATGGCCCCCGGACGTAAAACTAAACAAACAAACAAACAAACAAACCTAAATGCCATTTTTGATTGTTGGATTTGAATTTGGATTTGAATCTGGTGAAGGAGGATAGGCGTGCCTATATCTTTTCTTCTTCGTGTGTTGGTTAGATGGCATTATTCCACGATTTCTGGGTTTGTCAGTGCTTTTGGCTGGATATTCCCATGCACATACCTGTCGATATTGCACACCCTGTAGGCTGTAACATCAATTTTGTAAGGCGTGTGGATAACCTGCACGCCTCTCATGTCCTTACATGTCATATGTTACATGTTAAAACCCACAAAATTTACAAGGTCAGGGCAGGGATCGAACCAGCAGTCTCACATCCCAAATCCAACTCCCTATGCATTGTGCCACAGGGACTGACGAGAAATGCTTGGTTCAAACCACGTCTGGATATGATACAAAGCCCAGGAAGGCGACGACTGCGGGCTGTCAGCTACCATAACCGCGGGACGCATTCAAACATAGCCAAGCCGAGACAGCCGCTGCAGGAGGAGACGCGGTGGTCTAGCGGTTAGCGCATTGCGCTCAGCCGTTAGACGTACCCGGGTCGAGTCCCGGTCCGGGCGCATCTTTTTATCGCCGTGTGCGCTGTCACTGTCCGCTGCCGGGCGACGAGGTGTATTATACACAAACATAACCGCGAGATGCATTCAAAGCTTTAGCTGTCCGCTGCCGGGCGACGAGGTGTATTATACACAAACATAACCGCGAGACGCATTTAAAGCTTTAGCTGTCCGCTGCCGGGCGACGAGGTGTATGTTCCTGTACACACACTATGGCTGGCTTCGAGTCCCGGGGAGGGGGAATAATTTTTGTTTTCAACTTGAATTTATTGATATTCTATTGATTATTTATTGGTTTCGTGGAATAAAATAAGTAGTCAATGGATAATTCATGACTTGTGTGTGTTAGCAAATGCTAATTACACTCAGGCTACACCCTCCTGTAATTATCCTTCACTAACACACATGCGTCATGAATTATCCATTGATTACTTCTTTCAATAGAAAACTCACAAGCAGAACTTTTCTATTGCAGACTATATATGCCTTCTGAAACTCTAGGGTGTATATCCTGGTTTGACTTTTTGATACTTAAAACTGTTGGTGCCTTGATTTAGGGCCCAGGGGACCTCAGTATGTCGTTTCTCTTCTACTCTGCGTCCTATTATCACCAAGCTTTGAGTGCACCTGAATATGTATGACCATAACTCTATTCCCACAACAAGTCCTATTCTGAAGTGCCAGGATCAGGTTTGACATTTTGCCATGAGACTTCTGCCATGTCCATCTAGCCTCAGAGTTACTGTTCGCACAATCGGCGTTTCTAGACCTATGGGATATAAAATTACATTATTCTTTTAAATCTATTCTTGTTTTGATATATAGCAAAGAAAGGTGGGAACAATACTGAAATGTCATTGACCGTTAGTATCCAGAAGACACCTCATTTTCTGCACCATAGTTATCAGCTAAAACAAAGCGGCAAAATTCAAACTGCTAATCTTGCTAGGTTTCCCATGCATATATTTCTTTGTTGATATAGGTTTTTATTTTACCTGGCCATTCTGACGGGTCAGTGTCAACAATTGCATTGCAAATTAAAATCTGTTCAGCTCACATGGAATGAGTTTAAGGTTTATCATTTTTCATGATACAAATAAGCGTCCTGATAGGTAAAAAAGACACCATACAGAAGTTGGATAATTGGCAGATTTGAGGTGACTATATTTCTGATAGCCTTGATAGACTAAGCAGGATGTTTATTCATAAATGATTTAAAGCACTGTTAAGGGGAGAAATTCCCCAACATCAATCCATAAATGTGGATCTAGATGCCTCCAAAGATAGCAAATCAGTAACTGTGTTCTATGTTGCGACATGGTTCATTAGCACCTAACCCAATTACTTCACAATTAACGACTGATGAACTGAATTACAGACTCAATCTCTACCCAATTCCCTCTCCTCTAATCCTGCTAATGATTTATGCCGCATAATGACATTAAATCAAAGTAATTTCTGGCTGTTTCGCTTTTTCCCACCCTTGCCCATCACCTACTGTCCCAGATCACTTATTCACAACACGTCGGCTTGAGTTCTCGCGAAAAACGGACTTATTATTTGTGACTCGCATCGAAAATGAGCCTTTCCATATTCTTTTACATTAGTGAAGCTCATGCGCCTTAGCGAAAAGGAACATGTGGCTTTTCGCTCCACAAAAATTGCAAAAAGGAGAGAAAACGGATATTTCGAGAGCAAATTGAGAGTGAGCCCATCAGGAGCCGTTGATAGGGCATGATTGTGAAACCGCGACTGGTGGTGGCTGCTAACCACAGAGGGCTCAGATTGGCTTAATTTGGGGATTCCTTGTTCTGAGCTGCTCGGGAGTTGGTTCTGAGTTAGTCAGTAAGACTCTCTGTTAAAAATCAGGTTAGTCTCAAATTCACTCTTATCATGATGCACTATGTGGTGATTGAACCATTTTGAGTTTCAGTTTCATGATTTTCCTTAGTGCAGACACCATACATGTACACTAGCCGATGGGCACAGAACATTGACTGAACGCTGTATTAACATGAATCGTGATTAATCAACTTATATTCCAATGTGAACTGGGTTCACTACCTGTCATTGGCTAACATAATATCCTGTACTGAATTTTTCATTTGATGCAAATACATTTCAAAACATATTTTATTTGATTTTAAAATAGAATATAGACACAATCAGGGTCACGTCTCCTATGAACACTTTGTAACAAGGTTGAAGCCTGCAGCATTGACGGAATTCCTTGCTTAACACTATGGCGTTTTCGCCGGTTGGAAGGCTTCATAGCCTAGACCAGTCAGAATGGTCATGTGATCCTCTCCTTTGTATACAAAAACAAAATATACTGACAACCGTCGGTCACTGATGGATGGTGTAAGACAGTACCCTTAGGGTCCCCAGCTTTCTAGTTCTATATTAGAGCATGGAGTGCATAAGGGCAGTGGATGGGCGGCAGCCATCACTGCATGTGACGTCATGAACTCTTGACCTTTTTTACTGTCATGTGACCATTGTGAGTATCCTGTGGATATGTGCTGTGCTGTGCACATTCTGTTATCCTGGGGACCTCTATGTAAAAGTGTAGGGTCTGAGGGATATAACTCTTCCGAGCTGTACTGGAAGCCTCTTTGGATAGAGATGTGAGTAACACCATGCACATGTGAGTAGCACCAGTTGCCATCAACACTAGTGTGACTAAAATATGCTTTCATTTGTTGTTTCTTTTATCAAAACATTTCATTTGTTTATCCAGGTTGATTCTGCATAAATTGTTTCTTTTGTATCTCTAGATGTACGACCTTAAAAAGTAGAGGACACTGCAGGATGTCACACCTTCTAACTTGGTGTTAATAACACAAACCGAATTTTTCTTTTGCCCAGCTAAACATAATTAAATTCCAACTCCAAGGAATATAGAATTTCTTTCTGGTAGGAGTAAGTGGCTTCTTGAGTTGTTGGATTATACCTCAAACCTTAATGGTGTTTCCTGGTTCACAGCCGGATATATTTTTTCAAGTGTGTGTCCAAACTCCTCATACAAGCCACTTCTTCTATTTCAATGAAAGGGGCACGAGGTCCTAGATGCATAGTTTCACGTGATACACAAAATGGTGAAGACTACTTTACGCCCTTTAACCCCATCATCTAAAGCAATTAGGAAAGTTCCACACAGATTCCAGAACAATTCTCGAATCATGTATGACGTATTTCACCTGATGATATACTACATATGACGCTAAACTGGCTTCAATGCAGAGATGGAGTCCAACATTAGAGTGATTATTTAGCACCAAACTGTGCTCGAGAGGAATTAATTTTGAGGGGGGACGAGATTCCCTTTAGAGGCATATTTGATCTTATCCAAGTGCACTTATCTTTTCAATAAACATTTTTCCTTTCTCGGACTTTTAAAATCTCAACTGTGAGCAAGATTGCACAGGCGATGCTGCCATTTCATAGGCAAATCCATTGGAAAAATCACTCAATTCCTTAAATTGAACCATCAGCCACTAAATTTTAAGCTTAACCAATATGCCACAGGTTGCCCATACTTTGTGCAGGGACACGTAAATCCTGATCACAGTGCACCCAACGGCCTGGTCACCCATTACTCTAATATCCTGTCTAGCCCTTTGCTTCTGCCTATTAAGATGCACACAGGGGACTCTAGTTTTTATGTCTTTTCTTTAGTTAGTTATAACTCAGCCAATAGACTGGAAACAGGATATTCATAGGATGAAATGGTCAGCCAGCTCAAGTTACCCAAAATAGGTCCCCCGTGATCCCGAACAATAGGATAATCAATTGGTTTTCCGAACGTAACCAAAAGCTGTTTTGCAACAGTCTGAAATGAGGTGAATGAGGCTATGATTATTGCTGTTCATGAGTTAGCATCGAGTTGAATGTCAGTGAGTGTAGTTTGCGCTGATTCGGGGCTTCTCCATTTAAATAATCTCATCCTCTTGTCAAAAGCCTGGATTGAGTGATACAGTATTTGTGGATCAACATGGTAAAAGGTACACCCGCGCACCCCCTCGCGGGCGTACCTTTTACCATGTTGATCCACATTTTTCTAACTTGGTGTTCATACAAACAATCCCCCTCTCGCAAATCAAATCCAAAACTTATTATCTAAAAACCATCCAATTTCAAGCATTGTTGACCCCAAATTGTCAATCAATATGCAGATTGGGAATTTGACTTAAGGCAGTTCTAATTGGTTATTGATAAACACATGCATGTTTCAAATTTCAACTAGAACTCAATTCTCTGAGAAGACACTGCAGTTTGCCAAGTGGCCTGCTTTTTCTGACAGTACAATTATAGGTTTTAAAACTGGAATCATGTCCCTGGTACTTTTTGCCCCATCCCCTACCATTCAGTTCTCCTAAAGCAGCCTTCCCCACCTCCAACTATCAATACTAGTTTTGATTGGTAGGGTTCTAGGACACGTGACAGAAATAGGCTTGTCACATGACCTTCACCTTTTTAGGTCAAGGCCGCTCTTAGATTTGGCAGAACAATGTCGGCTTTAAATGTGTGTGCTTTCTTTCCCTTCCGGCAAAGTATTCTGGCAAACATTGAGCTGTCTGAATCTATGGCCGGGCAGAGGTAAAAGATGGAAGGGGTGTTTCTCAATTTAATACCCGGTGGTGCAAATCCTCCGAGGAGCCAGCCATAAGGAATTCCAAGGCCCTGTCGTGTTTGAAGATGAGCAAGAACGCTCCCTTATTCTGCTTGCTGGTTAAAAACACAAACTTTTGTCTTTGAAGATGTTAGAGAAACTCTGGCTGGCACATTACATGACAGTTCTCGTGTTGTTCTCGCCGTGAACGAGATCCGATGAGAACTTGTCTAGATTAGGAAAAGCGGAAGTGACGTCACCGCCCCCAGCAGCGTTCGCCTCTCGATCATGCGCAGTGGAGGGCTGGAGCGGAAGAATAACACCAGGACTGTGTGGACAGTAAACATGACAGTCTTTGTAGAGGAGTAGTTGGGCGGGGTACCATAGATAGCATTGTATTGTTCTAGGTAGGCCCACCAATGGTAGGATAACAAGGGGGTGGGCCAGTAGGGGATTTACTTTCTGGTTTGTATGGTGAGAAAAAAGGGAACTATAGCTTCTTGGTGGGTAGTCTATGTCAGTATGTGCTGGGTGGTGCTAGAGATGGTAGGGACACTGTCTCCAGAAGACGAGCATTAAGGATACTCCACGAGGATCCTCAGGGGATCCTATCGGCCATCCTATCTACTTGGCCGTTCAAAGGTTGTTTCTGTACCATTGTGATGGGCAGCATGGCAATGGTCTGGGTACAGTGTCTGTCTAAGCCTAAAGTGGAATGTTGTCTTCTTTGGACTTTCCTAGTCGATTTTTGGATATGGGTCAGATGATTGGATAGGCTTCCTTTTGCACATTGCATGCTGCTAAGCTTGAACGGCAACATCTCTTCATGGCAATGTATTTGGTTATATCAAAATCTGTCTGTCACATTGTAACTATAAGCAGACATATCAGATTGTGTGTATAAACACCAAATTGCAACCTTGTGAGTAGCATACAACAATAGTTAATTCCCTTAGGCATTTTAACCTTGCCTTGCACAGTATTGTGATACTGGTTTTTGCTCCCATGGTACTTTTCACTTGTATGACGCATTGTTTTAGCTCTCTACATTAGAAACATTGATGTTTAAACAACAAGTTAAGTCGCAATCAAATAGAGTAGTCTCATTGGCATCGATATCAGAAATGGTTTAAGATTGAGTTGCCTTGGTTGCATACCGGGTTCCATATCACTACATTTTAATCCTTTAAGGCTTGACTTATGCCTCAAGGTTTATGTTCATTTGTCATGACTATATGCACAAATGAAGTGCTGGAGATCTCTACTCTGCAAACGTACATCTTTCAGACCCCTCAGTCAGAGCGATGCATGGATGCAGCTCTGACAGGTGTTGCAGTTATGCATTATGGCGACCATTTAAATACTCTGCTGTCTGTGTGAAGGATTAATCATACCATCATATCATAAGAATTGCAAGATACCAATCAGACATCTGGCGTTGTCCCATTGGAGCCCCAGCCACCAAAATAGCTCACTAACGGTTTGTACTATGTAGACCACAATTTTGTCCACCTGAGTGCCCAGGTGCATAAGGCTTCCCAATGGCCATATTTGAAAGAAGTGTAAGTAGCAGATTTTGCTGTGACTGGGAATTGCATTTTGATACATTATAGTTCTCTTCTCTCATATAGCCTTTGTAACCTGTATACTTCAGCCTACACCTTGCCTCTCTTTTGTGGCCAGTCAGTGGATGTTGCATGCATGCATCCTGACAAGCATACAGGGTTGAAATGTTCCAAAACAACTGGCATGATCCACTGATTTACTCGCTGCCTATGCTACTCGCTGGAAACTTCATTGGCATATCATGACTAAAATATATAACCTGGTACTATAACAACCTTAAAGGTTCAATGGCACATTGAGAGATTGAAAACGAGAACGGATTGAGACCGACTGGACACCAAGGGAACACAAACAGGAAAAACAGGAAATAATCTATATCGACAGATCACAGCCACGTGCGAACATGGGAAAACCGCGTGTTTGATATCAAGGCTTGTGTCCGAGAAACAACGAGTAATTATTTTCAATTTCTTTTGTTCAATTTTCTATTTCCTGATGGAGCGGGTTGTTGTGTGTGACAGCTGCCAGCTTACAGTCTGGGTGTAGAACATTTTACGTATAATGATAATGCATTGTCAGTGTTAAGTGCATTGGTCTTGAGAGGAAGCTTAGAGAACAAAATGGAACTTTATAAGATATGACATTTGTAGAGAGCGCAGATTTTAGAATAGTGAAAGGTTTGCACGTATGATGGCTGGGAAATGCGAAGGGCCGTCATTTAGGCCCACATGTTGCTTTCTTTCCCTTGATAGTACTGCTGATGACACTGATAACAACACTGATAACAACGCCAGTGTTGGTTCTTTTCATTTTGAACTAGAAATTATTCACTTCACATTCTACATCAAATGATGTAGAACTTGATGTAGAAGTATGCCTTAGAGTCTGTGCAACACTCTGACAGAAAGGCAATCAACATCACCTGTTATGGCCTCCTTAACTGATGAACTTCGGCATCTGAGGATAGCCCATGTCCAAAGATTAAGGGCTGCGTCCACTGTGACGAATGGACCATCCGTCTCCCTTCATCCGTCATTTTCTCCATAGAAATCAATGAAAAATATGACGGATGAAACCGACGGATGGTCCATCCGTCAGCAGTGGATGCATCCCTTTAAGCACTATTTGTGTAGCAGCAGTAGATAGGCAAAAGATAAAAGCTATGTATGATCAAGAGAAACGTGGTATAGGCATGATGTAGGTGAGGCATTCAAGAAAGGGTGTACCTCTAAGGGGTGGCGGGTTTCTTATACCTTAAAAGATAATCTTGGGAAAGGTCACTCATGGAGATGCACACCATTCCCAAGTCATCATTATTCTTTTAAAGTTGCAATATTTTGGCTCAATATAGCCCAGCGTGGGTGAACAGATAAGTCAAATGCTGCAATATTACAGGATATCTGCTACCTGCAATTGGCTGAGAAGTGTTGTTATCTTTGGACTTTTGTTCGAAGAAATCCTTAATTTCCGATTCACTCCCACACATCACGATACACATAACTGTTAGTACAGATGGCTGATATGTGGCTGGATTAAATCAAATGAGCTGCACGCATTCGCAATGAATTACATTATTTCAACTTAATCAAATATCAAAGTGTAGGTATTCAATGGTATTGAAATAAAAAGCAACTGATATATCTAATCGGGCCGCAACGGTACTTAGAATACCTGTATGCAATATACCACTCCCCTCGTACCAATTACATAGTGACCCATCTAAGCGCCCAAGCTCTTATCAAAATAAAATATATGTGCCCCAGTCCCTTATTTGAGATTGACACTTATTTGAATACTGTTTTGATGTGTAAGCTAGTTTTCAACACCCGTGTGCCCCCGGTGCTTTTTTTTATGCCCAGCGCTTAAACAAGCCATTACAATTGCTAGGTGCAATGATCCATGTGCACAGCTATATATGTCAGTTCTCTTGCTTTATACATCTACATGTATTCCATGTCAGTTTACCTGACAATGTTCATAGACCTTACCAGGTGTATAAAACCCTTATCTATAACAGTCTCCCAGTTTGTATACAGGTAGAAGACACAGTTTTCTTGTAATCAGAACCTCACCTGAGAGATCTAATACCCTTGTAAGTGCACCCTGGGGCACCAACTTTTTAACTCCCCACCTATAGAGTAGTCTTTGGTTATGGCACCATCTTCTATGCGGCAATATAACAGCCAGAGAAAGTTATCTCAATAAGATAATTTCCCTGGGAAGGGCCCTATCTATTGGTTTGCTTGTTGTACTGCTATAGTTTTATTTCCATTCCATCAATTTATTTCTCATTGGATTGCCGAGAAGATTCTTATTCGTGATTTTAGCAAATGTTTTGATTCCTTCGGCAGAGGTTTCCATTTATGGGGATGGGACAAAGCATGCCTCTAGTCTCACTATTTCTATGAGCACATAGGCAACCTCTTACCATTGTGGATATCTCAGTGTACTCTGCATCTCACCCGGCGGATAATGGACAATACGAGTAGGTCGCAACCTTCAGCGGCTGATCAGTGCAAGCTTCTTAAAAGGTAACACCACATATCCATTAACCAGTAAAAATAAAAACACCGAGATGCAAAGAGTGTATCGTTTCCACTGAAGCTTCAACATCAAAACGACGTCTTAAAGACGGTTTAAAAAAATGCACCACTTCAAAAGAGACTCGAAGGAGAAGGAGTGCCCGTCATGTTCTTTGTATTACCAAAGAGATGCATCTTGGTGATTTAGGGCCGACTAATTATGTCTTAATACCCCCTGGGGTATTCCTAGGGGGAGAGAGTACCTTAACATTTAGGATTGAGTATTCTACTTCCAACTTGTGTTGATTTAAAGGTGAGTGTACAATTGGCCAAAAAGGATTAACTAAGAGTGGAATATTCATATTATATTACCATGTTTTTATGGTCACACATCGCCATTATGGTCAGTCTTCCTTACTCCGAAATTACTGCTATAAATGCTTTCTCTCTGTCCCAACAAGGTATTAAAGTAGGAATAGTTCAAGTCAATATTGGAGGTTATTATTATAATAATTATGATCACTAGAACGACAGGACTAATATTCCGTGTGCCCTTTATTACCAAATTCATGTGTGTAACAATGATCACAACAGTTTGGTGTTTGTATGCCTCTCGAGATGGTTTAGGAGTTATTTTTGTAACTCCTAATATATAAAACAGAGGATTGATCTTATCAACAAAGCCGTCGCCCTTCTTTAGACGTACACCAGTAAAGCTATTGGACAAAATGCACGAAACAAAGACACAGTGTATGATGGACTAATTCCAAAGAATAACAAGGCATGCGTGAATTCTTCAAGAAGCTTTCAAACAATGTTAATGAAAGACCACAAAAACTCACATTTCAGGTGGTAAACTCCTACTTCCTTGATGTAGTGCCAGCAGAAAGCACTAAAAGATGTTTCTGCAGAAAGCGGAGATAAAAAAGGGGAGGCAAACAAAGACAAGGTAGAAGGGACAGGTCCTGTTTTGTAGGTCATGGTGTGACAGCATAATGGAAGATACCTTTTTTTCTATATAATATACATGCGTCTTGCCTAGAACAAAAAGAAAGGAAAAAAAAGAAATGAGAACAAAGGGAAGTCGGACATTTCGTATCATATTTGTAGTTCTTGATATAGAAGGAACCGCTGTCGGTGTCATACGTGCATTCTGTGTGAGTTTGATGTTCTCTTGATTGTGCTTTAAAGGTGGTGTAATATCTGAGTTTTTTCTTTTTATTCCCAAAATACTTGGTGGATTGACATTGGTCGACACTTAGGGATCGGTGGTGGAGGCTGGTGTGGTAGGGTTCTAAGCTTCCTGCAATTGATCACAAATTTCCTGAAAAAAGTAGGAGGTTGTGCAGGCCCATAGCCAGGGGGGGGGGGTGCTGGGGATGCTCGAGCACCCCCCCCCCCCCACTCCCGATGGGAGCAAAATTATATGGAGTTCCAACATGGCACATGAAGTGGAATTCTAAAAGGGTGCAATTTCCATGGCCAAGGAGTGAAAAATCCAGGGGACAGAACTCTGCAGAACTTGGTTCAGTGGAACTCCAAAGAGGGGGAAATCCTAGACGTGGGACCTTGACAGGGTCAAGTGGAACTCAGATGACGGGGATCCCAGAGGGCAGAACTCAACATGGTGGAGTGGATCTCCTAGGACGGGTAGTCCCAAGGGGTGGAACTCTATTTGGTTGAGTGGAACTCCAAGGAGGGGGAGACCCCAGAGGTCGGAACTCGACAGGCTTGAGTGGAGATCCAAGAAGGAGGGTTCCCACAGGGTGAATCTACTTAAATGTGTTTTTTCCTAGTTGTTTTTATTGTACTTATTTTCTTTCAGTATGCCCCAGAATCACCCATTTGGCATACATTTTTTCAAAACTTTCCGGGGGGGGCCCCAGACCCCCCAAACTTGTCGCTGTGCTTCACTTGCGATTTTCCCTGCAATGCGGCACTCAAATATTTACCTGGAGTTCCACCTAAATTATTTGAGCACAGTGAGGTCCGGCTACGGGCCTGGTGTGAAGTGCATCTGAAACTTTAAAAAAAAAAAGAGAGAAAAACCTTAGGGAAACACGACCAAAGCACCTTGTACAAGATAAATGGATAGATCGGTTAGCCGGCAGTATGTAGGGAGCCCCAATTAGGCCCTTAACTTATCAGTGGTCTTATCAACAACCTTATACGTCTGACCATAGCCGGAGGAGGCAGGAGCACATGTCTTTGTTCCAATTAGGACCAGTTCCTTTCATCTAGGAAATTGAACATAGAGCTCTCAAACTAGCCTGTCTTCGGTTTACCTATTTGCCTTCAGTGTTTTTGAGTCCCTGTATATAACAGTATGCAGGACCAAGGTATGATAAATGCCATGGAACTAACCTCAGAGAAAATTCTCTCAGTCCTGTGATGTGCCCCTGTGTTCTAGCCAGTCTATCTCTGCAGGGTGCCACCTTGTCCCCCAGCATGGTCCATCTATGGGTACCAGCAGAACCACACGCTGAACCCCAATCCCCTTGCAGCCCTATAGAAGTCTGACAGTGCACGCAGGCACAGAAGTCGATCAGTCCAAGCAATCGTGTCACGTGGTTTCCTGATGGTGTCACGTGGTAGGGTGGGCGATAAAAGGAGCAAAGTCAAAGCCCCCTGGCCTTGCTGGTTTGAGGATGTTGTGGGGGTGGTATTGGGGCTGGTGCTATGGTGTGGGAGGGCAAAGAAAAGGGGGTTGAGAGTTCAGAAGTGGGGCAGTGTGGCAGGGCATGAGAGCATGTAGGGTGGGGCGAGTGGGTTGAAACAGCTGAAGACACTTTGGGGTACACCGTAGAGGCCCAATTGAGCGTACCTGTATTAACCATTTCAAATGATAATGTGTCTTATCGCAATATGGTTAAAATGCTCCGATAGATTTGAAATGAAATAAAATTGTACAAATTTGGGACCTTTAAAACGCCCCTCCTACCTGGACTTGATTGGGACAGGTACTAATTCCAGCTTGGTACCACTGCAACTTCAGAGACCTGTCCGCCTTGCGAGGGTTTTGAACGTTAATCATCAAAACTCATCACCAGTGTTATTTCAAGGACCTCAGCATAGAAGAACCAGTACGGTTGGCTGGAGGTTTGTGGTGTGGGGTGTGGGTTAGGAGGTAAAGATGGGGGCAGCTGTGCTGTGCTCCTTATTGTGGGAGTATTGGCACCTGTACCGCCATGTTTCCATGGCAACAGATGAAGCTGACGCTCAGGTGTGCCGTCCCTGGCTGGGCGCCAGTGTTCTGTGTAGGAAGGCAGTGTCCAGCGCTTAACCGTTTAATGCTGCATGATAAATTAATACAGCACACATAAAGCTAGCAAGGGTCGTTTTATGTATCACCCACACCCTATGCCTTGATGCTCCCTGAAAGCTTCAAGATTAACTCTCTCTGAAACCCTTAAATTGAAAGATGTATGTATATAATGTTTTCCTCCAAGGGTTATTAGAGGAGATGCCAAAGAGGAGGTTGGTGACACTCACAATACATGATTGGATACACAAAGGGGTTCTATGCCCGTGGGAGTGGTGAATCCCTGGTTAGGTGTTATTGACAGTGTAGATTTGGCCATATGAGATTTGTCTGACATTGAAATAACCCTTTATAGATGACATACTTACTCAAAATCTATGCTTCCTTTGTCAGCATAATATATATACACTCGAAGCAAGGATTTAACTAGCCCAGACTGCATCGCTGTACAAAGCTAATCCGATGGAGTTAACCCCACAAAGGTCGCATAATGGCATTGTATGGATGCAGCCTTTGTGAGATATTCATCAGGGCTGAGTGTTAAGATGGCAGAAGGGCATAAAGCATCTGCGCATTGTGTGCCCCTTTAAGAGAACCAGGTTACACATTGGAGATCTTACATAAAGGAGTAAGGGTGCATTTATTTGTACAAATCTGTATCACCTGTTTCCAGAGTCTAATTTTACTTTCTTTCAGGTCAGTGATTAACCCACCGACGCATGGTTTTACACTACGATGTGCCGACCTTCTAATCCCTCTCTCACTCTCTGTCTGTCTGTCTGTCTGTCTGGAAATAGTTTCCAACACACCATAAAACAGGTAATAACCCAGTGTACGAGAGAAGAGAGGAACACCCTTTTTTTTTTAAATAATAATTTTCACAAGATGGCTCCGCACATTTACAGGTCCAATGTAATATGGATATCACAATGCAACCTTTATGGCGATATTGGAACAACTCAACCTTGTACTGTAAAATACTATAAGGCCAATAAACAAAACAACACAAGTTAGTCAAATTGATGTCTTTTTGCTAACGCCTACAAATAAACACATACAGTCATAATATATACTTGCAACTCCAGTTCCTTTGAAGCTGTGGAAATGCACTTGAAGGGGCAGTTCAGTATCAGATATCACACGCACATAGCTGAAATTGTCACCACTGATTTCAAGCTCATCTTCGATTAATATAAGACAAAGCTGCCCTCCTCTCTTATTGGAGGAGAAGATTCCCCCCTCCCCTTCCTACTGTTCAAATGTGATCACTCCCTTACTTTGATTTCAACACATGCAATATCTATGTTCATGCATAATACACGAAGGCAAAACACTCAAAACGAAACCTTGCTCTTTGAGGAAAGGGGGGGGCAGGGGAAACACCATAGCACAGGCTACAATAAAATGAGCCATGCCTCTCCTGACGCCTGATTCAGACTCTGTTATTGGTGTTACCAATTGTTCATCACAGGATTACATAAAACATGAGTGACTCTACATGCATAAATATCAGAAAAGGGCAAATTCGCCAGGAGCTAGACACACATTGAGTCACATAATTGGATTGTTAAGTTATCCCTTCTATTCATGAATAGTGGCCAAATCAAAATTCCATTTGTTTCTTACAATAAAGAACAACACCCAATTGGTAGGACTATATATGTAACTTCACATCCAATTGTCCAATGTATTTGATTCTGTTGAATTTGCACATTGAACATGAATAGCGTAGCGATAGTGGAAGGCAAGTGTAACAGTGTAAATCTATGATGCATATGTATGTATGTTGAAGTTGAGGTTTCAGAGGGGAATTTCTAATTTCAATCCATGCAAACATGCAAATCAGATCGTGTGTCACGCACTTAAGAATGTAATGTAATATTTTGTCCTATACCCAAGTAGTTTCCTTTTTCTACATGAAATCGGTTTTGGATTCCTTGAAGTATAAAGATAGTGGCTCCTTCCCAAGGCGAATGGTACACCCTCTAGGATTACATAGAATTTGAGATGCATGTTTACAAAGGCTATGCAACTAATATGGTTAGTGAGATTATAGTCATGACAGTGGACCTTATGTTGCAAGTTGGGCTGTCTGTAGGAGCTGTATTTTTAAAGACCCATACTGCATCTTCTTACCTACTGAAAGCCTTGTCATGTCAGGTCTTGAGTGAACAAATTGGCCCTAACCTTAAAACAAAGTTCATCTTTATGCAGGGTATCCCACACTATTCATATGATCCTATAACATGGTTATCAAGTTTTGGCACTGATTTGAGTGCCAAAAGTGGATACAACGAGTTCTCATACATTGGGATAAAAGAATCCAAAATGACAGCGTACAGGACATACCTTGACAGTGAGTTGACACCAACATAAATACTCCATTTGTGAAGCATATATACGAAATGAAACAATATACTTTGGTCAGAACATCCTTGAAACCTTATTCTACACAGAGAAAAGAACACTGATCGCTTTGACGCATACTGCACAGGTCACAATTTGTCTCCCAGATGACATTTATGAAGGCATGTCAAATGAGGTTGACCCTCTCATATTTGGTTCGTCAACTCCATTTGACATGCGTAATGAAGACACGTCACATATTTCTGATCCATTCACCTGAGTGCTAGGTAATACTGTGAGACAATTATGTAAGGGTCAAGAGCAGTCAATAACTATGTACCAATGGTTCAATCAAGGGAGGCCTATAATAGAAGGCAGGGGATATCATAGTCCCACAGGCCTGCAACACTAAGGCACTTTTTCCTATCTACAGAACTCCTACTTGACTGAGGACCTCTATGCAGTCCATAAGACAAGGGCATGGAGGTGCATGGCAATGCCATATGTCTCCCTGTACTGTAGATACTGAGATTATAGATTGTGGGTTAGAATACAGTCCTTTGGTATTTTCACTGACCCACACATAAGGTGTCTAACCACTCCAGTTGGAGTATTCAGGATGGTGGGTGTCTATTTTGATATTCAATAACAAATGCAGATTTAACAACGAAATAGAATTCACTACCATTTATTGATAGTATTTACAGACCTTAGTGATCTATTCTTCATGAAAACAAAATGACAGAGATACATCAAATGTCTCAAGTGTTGGTAGTACTTCTTGGTAGTGATTAGTCCAGGTACCAAAATGGTTGTTTGCTCCATCTAGTGGAATATCCTAGAACAATTATGTATGTCAAACCATCACATGTCAAGTGCCTTCGACATGGCCGTGACCCTGGTCAACTCACAGATGACATGGCATTTTAAGGCATGTCAAATCATATGAGGATTACTGTGTGCTACAGTTGTCATGGTGACATATGTGCACATGTCCCAATGACCTGTGCTCTCTGTGTCAAATCAAGTTGACATGGGTATACATGTCACTTTGTCAGGAAGAATTTTCTCAGTGTACCTCCCTGTCGACTAAATTCCTTGATATTATGGCTGTATTTAATATAAAAAAGTCATAACTTTCGAAGCTAACAACCTCCAGTACCTGTGGCACCGCCTGGTGTGTACTGATTGAACTAACCGTCTGTCGGATTTGCTACGCAGTACCAGAACATGTCATCATAATATTATTCTGGCCATTTTGAGCAATTATAAGCTTGAAATCATTATTGGAGGTTGGTAATATCAAATAGAATATATTTTAATTGTTTTAATAACTTGAGAAGGCTACACAGGCTCTATAACATGTTTAAATTGAGTGTTTTTCTTGGCGGTCTGCTTGGGAGGGACATCAACATGAAACCAAGATGGCAGAGGGCCATCTCGTCCGCTCGCAACAGAAAACAAGGTAAATACTTAGAATTAATGGTGGAAACCATGTTATAAATGCAATGTGTAATGAATAGACTTGAACGAATGCCTTTCAGGGGCTTTATATAGGCACTCCGCTTCTATTCATTATATATTACATTCATAGCTATTAGTTTCCTTCAGCTCTACATCATCTTTCATCAGTTCTATATATATCATAATCCTGGTTCCTTCCCATCCTGACATAGTGACTTTACTAAAAAAAAAAAGGGGCTAGATTTCTTCTAAAGTTTCATCTTCAAATAGTTGAGGGCCATTTCAGTCATATCTCTTTGACGAGGTTATTATCAAAGGACCTTAGAGCTACCACGACCACGCCCCACTACTTTTTCTATGGCATAAGGCCAGATATAAGCCATGTCTTGTGGATACACTATAGAAAGGTTTTTTCTTCTTTTTGGTTGCAGCCCTTATTTTTGGTAAGTCTGGCACTGTCTCAGTTTTTTTCTTTTATTTTGAGTCTATCATCTATGTCTAGTTCCTTCACAGCGTCCCTGCCTCATTAAGCTGGTTAGAATGACTGGACACGGCAGTGTAGAGAATGTAGAATAATGAGAAAGGTCTGGCATCTTTCATATCGATTCTCACAGCCTTGGCCAAGATATCACAGAAGTAAAGTGTTGCCTTAGTGGCTTAGGCTGTGTATGCAGCCAGGTGAACATTATTAACGATGTCTTCTGATTTTGTGACTAAGTAAAAGTTTAAATATTTCCTCAAAAGATTCTCAGGACAATGTTTGAAACCGTGGATATTTCGTTTCTGCTCCCATCTAAAGTTGTGCTCCAAATCAATTCCCAGGTATCAAAATGAGGTTTTTTTAACGTTGAATTAACATCATTTCCCAGTTGAAAAACATTCAGCTTGACTCCATTTCGTGGACTCCAACCAACATTGAATAAATGTTAAAAAAACGTTGATTCTCATAGAAATATGCATTAAAATGCTGCTAAATCAACTCTGAAACAATCTTCCCTTACTCCCTACCAAGCCAGTATATTGCCATAGGAGATTTACTTTATTTCTAAGTTTCTGATGTATTTGATTCATTTCCCCACATCTATTTATGCTCCAATCATACATTTATCCCCTTTTGCAAAGGGACCATGTGCCTCTTGTGTTAGCGGAGCAGTGTATTTATTCATAAGGGAAGATAAAACAGGAATGGGTTATACAAATTCCAAATATCTCAATAAAGGTGTCTATCATACCATGGACCATTATGCATGGACAATTTTTATTCATTAATGGATATTCCTTCACCTGGATATATCTAGGCATGGGATCCTCATTATAAGGTTAATACTACTATCATATTATCATCATTATTATTCATATTAGACAGATACCTGTATGTATCATCCAGCCCAGTCCTACCATAACATTTCCTGCCATCTAGTAAGTCATTTTGGAATCACAGAATAACGTTTAATCAACATTTTTTAAACCAGTTAAATCAACGTTGTTTTGAGTCCACATTCTGAACGTTGATCAACGTTGATCAAAGGTTATCTGGAAAAACGTTGGCTGCTGAACATTCTTTAAACGTTAAACCAACATCTATGAAAAAACGTTAGTCCAACTAACCATCAGTGAACGTTAATCAACGTTCACTTAACGTTCCTTGTTACCTGGGTTATCACTGTTTGCAAGTGATTAATAGCTTTGGCCAAACTTTTGAGAATTGACCTCGAGGGCTAGTCTAATCTCTTTTCTTTCAGTAAAGGTCCCTACTTTTTAAAGTTCTGGAGATGGAAAGTATAGTGAACAAATAGCTTGGTTGTGTTCCCCAACTTACCCTATAAAAGGCCTCATCGGCAAATGATCAGGAGCTATGGTACATTATGTGTGAACTGGAAAAAATAAGGTGCAATCTACTTTTCTATATAGGTGGGCTCAAGTAGGGTATTAGGATGTATACAGTGATTAGAAAATGTAAGTGCAATGTGCAATATCTAAATCAGTATAATTAACTTGTAGAAACTATCATATTAACTACAAAACCTGAAAGAAAGAAAATGCAACAGTCCTAACAAAGACAAATCAGAAAAGTCGATTATCAAACCCTCTCTGGACAAAAAGAGAATATCCTTTTAGCCACCAAAAACTTGTACAAATCAATGATAAACAGCTTTGAAAGTGCATCATGTGGAGATCATCCCCCATTGCCTATTGTGTATTGATCAGCAATGTTCAAATAGATCCTACTCATTAGTATCAAGTATCGCAGTCTCTGGGACAGTAGGCTTTTTGTCCAGGGCTGCGCAAGCTTTTATCGAAGCCTTTCTTTTAAGGTATATTGTTTTCCCAATCGACTTATTGGTTACTCGAAGAATGGATAATGTATTTATGGCTTCCTAAAAAGAAATGGCAATGATTGTGTTCGGTATGTAAAGGCATATTGAGATTATATTCCCTTATATAGCCTCAATACATGACATAGTGCGCAATAGCTTTAATGTGATTTTACCCTGCATGTGCATGTGTACTTCATTTTCTGTATTTTAAGCGACCTTGAAATGTAAGGCCTTGAAGGCTTCCCACTCATATTGCTTTCAACCTTGTTATTTCATACAACCTGGGTATCACTGCCCTTCACTGAGTAGGTGAGTGAGTAAGTGAGTAAGTAAGTAAGTTGGTTGGTTGGTTAAGTAAGTAAGTAGTTTGTTCGGTTGTTTGTTTAAGTAAGTAAGTAGTTTGATTGGTTGGTTGATTGTTTTTTTTTCGTTGGTTAGTTGGTTGGGTTTTTGGTTGGGTTTTTTAGTTGGTTGGTTGGTTTGTTGGATGGGTTTTTGGTTGGTTGGTTGGTTAGTAAGTTAATTAGTAAGACAATACTAAGTCCTGAAGTCAGTGAGTCTGCTACTGAACGAGTGAGTGTTTAGATGAACCAGCAATTTATTAGCGCGGCGACTAGTGAGTACTACTCGTGAGATAAGTAGACTAGTGTATGGTTCACAGTCGCCACGGTGTAAGGGATAGGGAGGCCTTGCAATCTATTTTTGTTTGTGGCTCCTCTGCTATGGACCATTCCTGCTCACTATTCTAATGTAATAACAACAGTGTGTGTACTTTACTTATCAGTGAAGGAATTTCCAGAATATATCTCATACTTTTGATTTTATTCGCAGATAAGACATTTCATCATTTGGAGCCCTATGGCAGATTAGCATTAGAGCATTTTAAGATTCAGAAATGCATCCCTGTAGCCTTTGTTTTAGAATTGTTCGTTTTGAAACTACTATATATATGTAGTACAGGTTTTATCTCAGTGGGTTAGGGTACAATTGGATCATATTTTCTGTATTTGAACAAAGTATTCACTGTCAAAGATCTTTATGGAGAAATCAGTGCTAAAGTGTGTGTTGCCATATGTGCATTTTTGTAAATCAGAGGAGGTTGAAGTGTAAGGCCACCTTGTGGAACTGCTACATTCTTTTCTGTGTAAATTTTTTAGTTTACATTGAAATAGTGTTATCTCAGAATATGTATCTACTATTGGTGATGAAAGATTAATTTGATTACTCCTTTCATTATATAAACGATTTTGTGGAACACTGAAAACATGTATGTACACTGAGGTACTTACACTGTGCTCCCCCTCTACAGAGAGGTGGAGTGATCTGGCCGGTTTGCTGACCACTGGCCCGTGATGAGGTACAGACTATTACAAGTGATTGGCAGTTGGGTGTGTGTGTGTGGGGGGGTGGTGGGCAGGCAGAGCAGGCTCCTGGCAATCTGAGACAGTGTACACTCATAATGACACACCTGTTGACTATGGCATTGAACATTAAATAAGACAGGTCCCTGTGGCAGCTGAGTGAGGTGCATGCAGAATGGACAGTCTACAGACTATTAGTACTTAGCTGCAGTGGGTAGTTCAGGTTGAATTTGTGCTATATACTACCAAAAGCCCAGATGATAGTATGCCCTATCTGTCTCACCAACTGAAACTAGACACAAGATTACAAGTCGCCGCGCCATGTCTCACAGGACTATTCTCTACTATTGTATTAAAATCTACAACACTATGGTTTTATTTTAAAGTAAGTGAATAAATGAGTCAGCGGGAAATCTCACACAAGTGGTACCTAGGAGAGATAAAGGGGAGGGACAGGAGGAAAGACATGTGGTATATATAACGTCAAAGGAGAATCCCGCACTTGATTTTGATTCTATAGTATGAAGTCGAACTTCCTTGATTTATTTAACAGGTTCTTTTGGGGTCTAGCATGCCGAAACGCATTAGTCCCTGGGAGAAGGTGACAGTGACAAACTACCCTGTACCTTAATTACCCAAGTTAACCTTTCACACAAAGAGACCTCATTTGTCATCTATCCTTTATTTTTATAGGTGCGTCTTCTATGGAACAACAACAAGTACTGTATAACCCATCCAAATTCGTTGTCATGGAGGTGATTTGGACTCTTTTCCAGAAAGATGGGATTTCCTAGATTTGTCCTTCCTGATTTTCTCAGGGACCATCCCATCCCCCAAAGCAATCATCTTGAACGCATCAAATAAAATGCATCCCAGAAATGAGAAAAGCGGGATAATGTTTCTAAATCGAAAAGCATGAGATGAAGAAAGGGCCCGGGATCGAATTTTGTAAAAACTGGATCCACTGCTTTGAAGATTTGCCGAGGTCTCAGGTTTTCGGATACAAACTTTCCTTCAGGCAGTGGCACAAGTTGTTGATGTTCTCTTTAACTTCACACCTTTGCTTTGATTTGTTATGGGCCGCAAATGACATTTATGAATCATGCCAGCACTAAGAGGTAGTACACCACTGAAGGGCGGTACATCATATCTTTTCATCTCTGAGTGGATATATATCACTCTGTGTGATATCTGAGGTAATTTTTTTCGCCATTTATATGACCTAATATGCATAAATGGAGTTAAGTACTCTCTCTTTCAAATCATTTTTATCTAGATGGAGTTGCTAAGAAGTTTCTCCGTGCATGTGTAACAAACATCTGGGATCTAGGGAACTTTGCATATACTACTCACCTGCACACTTTTCGCCACACATATCGACACACATATCTCTTTGTACATAAAGAGACACCATGGTTCTTTTTGTGATATTGGCTATCTTTTCCCTAAGCCAAAGGTCTACCAGCAATTATTCAGCTGACCGTGCATACAATCTTGATAAAATTACTCTTAGTTTAAGATATGTATTTCCTTAAACGTTAAAAACAAATAACCTCTTGGTCTTTCCTCGATTAAGTTAACTGCACAGAACCCTGTACACTTCACCTTGATTAGTGACCTTCCACTAAAAGTTCTTAGAATACCATAAATAAAGAGAAAACGTCAGAGTAATATCACAAAATAGAATAAAGAAAACTTAATTCTGACCACATTCAGTGAATGCCCAACATTAAGATTTCACTGCACAAACCTCTCAGCACACCCTGAGGGCAAAGGTCAGCGTCCAATTAGAGACCAATCGGCAAATTAGGAGTTAATTGGGCAGCCAGATCTTATCTCCGGCCAATCCCACTCCCCTGGCATGCAGGCCAGCCCCAACTATGGCCAGCACAACAGCACAGCATTGGCTGCGTGTTTGCAATTAGCTGAACGAGGTGCCAGGGCATTTTCACCCTCAGAATCAAAGGCTGAAATAGAGAGCTGAAAGTGGAAAATGAGTGTGAATATAAGGTCGAAAATTGTAGTCTCTTGACTTGTGAAGGTTTAGTATCAGCTTGGTCAACCCAACGTTGTTGTCTTTTTTATCTTTTTTTTTTCATTACCCTTGCCCCGTCCCCACAGGTTATTTTGGCGAGGGGGAGACAAACAAAATATGATCATGACTTGTCTGCACGCTTATGTGTCTCAATTCCGTTAATGAAACGGAGTCTCATTTGTATAATTGCTTATAACTTATAACAATTATAGTTGGCAATAAGGAAACTTATTGTCACAGATATACAGGCGCTCAACCTATATCCACCCCCCCCCGCTACTCTTAGTGGCATGTACATTAATTATTTTACCTTGAATCTAATGTTTTTATGGGGGACAATTTAATTTGGCTGGTAAAACCATGTCGTGTGGCTACTCTGATAATTGAATTCTGATTGGTGTGCGTGATTAACTGCGCATGCGCTCTTTGTGTTGGTTCAGTGCATACAACGCCCTCTTGTATCAGGGGTAGGTACTAGTGATGTGTAGGGAGTGGCCAAGGTAGCCAAAGTTGTGGTCAAGTCAGAATGTAAGCTCCCAGACAAAAGATGGATAGTTGACACTGCCCCATGCATCCTCTAGGTGTTACAGCAAATGGTACAGGTGACTCATCAAAACAAAGGCTGAACCATGGAAATGCACAAATACCGCCTGTATAAGCACCGGGTCTTGAATGAGCGCCGGTCTTGAATGAGCACCGGGTAGAGCCTACTTGAAATTAATGAGTCCCCAGAGGCTTATACAGGCCAATATGGTAAGCAGCAAAATGATCTCCATTGGAAGATGTTAACTGTATAGCTGGGCATTTTTTACAGAAAGCCCTTCGTACGATCGTGTGTCAGACTTGCAGAAACCTGATTATCATAGTACAGATCCCTGTGTATTAAGAAATTGACCATTCATGCATAAACCAGTCATGCATAAAGCATAGTGCGCTGTGGTTTTTTCAGTCCAGGGCCCAAACTATTTCATTGCCATTTTTAGGGGTCTGTGGCCTTCAGACTATTAGCTACGAGGTCTGTTTTTTTTTTCAAAGACACTTGTTTAAATCTTCATAAGCCTGATGACAACCACACTTTGGCTATACTACTTTATTCACCTCAACACCAAAATGCATGCACATCTTAACACATTGACTGATCCCCATATTAGGTATTTGAAATTTATCGTTTCCAATTGCTAGTGTTTTTTTTTCCTTTGGTGTGCTTTGCTGTGTATAATGTCCAGAATAGCTACACTAAAGCAATTCACATGCAGGGGGCTTTGACATGAGTTAACAAGAAATGCGGTTGTGACTGCGTAAAAAACACCTCCTGCCGTTAATGCGGTATACCAGTGTTTGATGACATGTCTCATAAAAGCAGACATAGAGAAGATTTCACAATTATCAATTTCTCTATTCAGTAATTTTGTATTGTGAGACCTCATCATATGGGGCAAATGCATAGCGCACTCCCGTACCGCTTCGCGGTACTGCCGCTACGCGGCATGGGAGGCACTAAAAAAGAACAACTGATGCGTCTGCTAAGTACAGGGTATTTCTTTTAATTAGTCCTATCGGTCTCAGTCAGTGACATCTGTATGTTCTTTAAAAATATTAGATTAGCAAATTTAGTGTGTGAACTATGTATCATATCACGCACACTTAACAAATGCATGCGTCGGTTCGATATAAAGCCTAGAAGGCACTGTTTCTTAAGTGACAATTCCATCAGGATGGCTTGTCTCTCGGTTAAGACTCAGAAATAATTAATGGTCCCAGTTGACGTCAATTTAAGAAAAAAGAGAGGAATAGATTAAAACTGCGGATTGACATCTGCGACAATCATACACTACCCTTCAGGAATGAAAAAGAGGAATTATATAAATATCTTTCATGTACGTCGGGTCTCTGTAGGCTTACTTAATCAAACCAGTTCAGATGGTACAAATTTAATGCTTTATGATGGCTCTCTTGATTAGTTTTATATGTTGCCTCTATTGTAAACAGTTACTTTGGACTTCTTTGTTGTGTGAGTATTGATCGCTTTTGTTATAAGTGAAACAATGACTTTCATAACTCTGGGGAGCTTTTGTTAAAGTGCTAAAAATATATATAGCAGATGATTCATTATAAAAGAAACGTATGTTTACGTAGTTACAAGTCTAGCCCGCGACATTGGAATATCTGGCAACTTAATATCAAATAAATATAGTCATTGCGTGTATATGTATATAGCTGAAATCCTTGTCTCCCTCATGTCAATGATAAAAGAGATCCAATTTCTTACAGATTCTATCCTTAGGAAAATCTGTTTTGACTGCTTTCTGAGGGAGGCAGATTATATTTATGTAATCGCCTCACAACACAGTCTTTCTGTACACTTAAATTCAGACCAGTCCTTTTTCAGTAACTCAGGGCTGTCTGTGTATATAGGGAGCAGGCAAGAAGAACAGGGTATCCATGTGGGCACACATCAACGATCCTTCCTCCTTCCCTGTTCTATTGAGTGTTGACTGATGATTCAGCCTGGCATAGTGTGGGGAGAGGCTGGCTACATGCCCGTGGGCTGTCATCCCAATGTCTCGTTGACTTGTTAGGCTGCCATTTTGACAACACCTTCACCCCAAACTGGGTCTTTATCTTCAAGCTGAGGTTGGCTATGCAAGAACCATGATTCAATTGAGTCTAGTCATGGAGAAGAGGCTGGAAAGGCTCCATAATCCGTTTTCTATGTATAGTTTATAGGTAACTCTGGATATCGTGAGTACCATGAAAAGAGTTAACGTTCTCCTTCTTATTCTACCTTTCTTCATGGACATAGATATGGGAAAGGAAATGGGAGTGGAGTCATATTCATATAAGAAGCATTGACATGAAGTAATTGTCAGATTGTGGTACTTTGAATATCATGGAAAAAATTGTGGAATGTAAGGGCTATACTGTTTGCATTGGACCTAGATTCGATTGATTCCCAGTTGTTAAATCTTGGCACAGAAATGCAGGTAGAAGACAGGTGCATAATAAATCAATTCTCTTTCTGGCAACAATAGATAACAGTATGTAGATCTGTATATACATACGTATGTTTAACAATTGGAAATTGGTATGACCCTCACTTAACTTAAATAAAGAAAAGCAACCATAGCCTATAATAGGAGTCCAATTCAAAGTACAAAAAAAAATACACAATAACATAGAATCAGATAGCATAGGTACCCCATCATCCGCCCCAACCAATTTCACCAGATTAGTCACCAGTTAATAGATTCCACCACCAATTGCTGCAAATCTGATTACCTCTTTTACAAGTGCATTTCCTGGCAGCCATTTAACCTTGTCATGTTTTCCCATCATGCATTTGGCGACACTGCTGTCCCCCTAGCGGTGACCCTTAGAACTGCAGACACAAGCAGGTCATGCTTCTGAAGAGCACATAGCCGAGGCAGTGTCGGCCAGGATATTTGCCCCTATGAATATTTTAAGGACCAATTTGGAAGTGGGCCAGTGGTGTAGGACTAGGAGCAGGAGCAGATTGAGATAGGTGTTCCTCTGGGAGGCAGAAACACCCTCATCTGTAATACTCAGCCGTCACCATGGTAATTTATGCAAGATGGGATTTTTTTTCTTTTATCAGATAAATGATGTGTTATTTCTCTTTCATAAAGATTTTTTTGTTGTCTATGGATGTTTTGTCTTGCACAGTAGAGGACTGGTAATTAGACATCGACATAAAAAAAATCTCCATTATACTGTCCATGATTTATGTAGTAGTCTGTCATGGATCTACCATTAAGATCTAATTGTAAGGGCTAATCAAATCCTTGGCAGTTACGACTTGCTCCTTATAGATAGTGTTCTATTAAAGGAGCACATGTAGGCTTCTATGAACAAGTAGTGATCCAAAATGAGAAAGAAAAGTCACAGATTTTTTTTTTTTTAACAACAGATCTTTCTTTTATGACTATATAAGGTTGGATGGTGGTAGGGAAGAGTAGGATTCTACCATTATGCTGTATATATGAATAGCATACATTTAGATTTTGGCGTCAGGCATGACTTTCACGATGATTTGAATAGTAATCCTGGGTGTGCTTATATTACCATTTTTATACAATAAGTAATCATTCTCATAGGTCGACTATAGGAAATGTATAATTTGGTGACAATGCATTGGCAATAGGTGATTCAAACAGAAGAGGGGAGGGGGTAGGTTCTATAGGTTCGTACAAAATAGCTTAACCACCCCCCCCCCAACAATCTGATCTTCCCAAATCCTAAACTAGAATAGCACCAGGATCTACCCCAATATTTTAACAAACTATGACAGAAGGCCTTTATCTGGATAATGATAGGTGAGTTTCCTGGTTTGAGTGCCGGTACACTTCATCCCTTCCTCATCTACAGTACACCGTCCTCGGCCCACACCGTCCTATTTGCTCTGCGTCCATTTACTGAAGCCTGTCTTTTGCTGGTAACATTCATGAGGTCACGTGGTCGTCACAGTGCTGCCCCCTAACGGCCGTTATGTGATGGACAACCTTTGTTCCGGTAAGCGATAATGCCCCCAGGGGAGCGATGGGTAGAACATGGTGAGAACCTCCTATTATCGCCCATATCGGCCACACATGCGCAGAGGTGTATGTCCGCCTCTATAGGGATGTAACGGGTCGACTACAGCTTTTTGGTGGGAGCTGCAGTGGTGGAGGGTTAAAATGGTATAGCATACATAGAACTAAACGACCGTGGTGTACGAGGTGGTCGATCCACCACGAGGGAGTTGACAACTCCCGAGGGGTGGATCGTCCACTGAGGACACCAGGGGAGGTTAGTTCTATGTTTATTTTATGTTTTTAGAGGGTTTTAAATAAGGAAAAATGTTTACATGCGCCCAGATCGAGGCTGCAGTACTGGATCGGCGGCTGTGGTGGATCGAGACACGTTATGCCACTGGGGGTGTGGCGATCGGCCCTGCAATGCTATCTCTATGTGAAGAAGTTATTCACATAAAATAAATATGGTGTCAGTGGGTGTTAGATTTTAGTGCTGTCTTGCCTTATAGCTGGTTCTTGGCAAACCATGTGTACACAGTGCTTTGAAGTGCAAGAGTTAACTTCCTATCTATGGTCTACATCTCCTGAAAATGGTCGCAATATGGTCCATTTCTGTTGCAGATCATCGAAATGAGAGAAATACCAGACTTTATACCATTGACCAGAGCCAAGATGGCGGCACACAGAGAACAACTGGCTTAATCATTATACACAACTCCTCTTCTTGTTACTGTAGTCGTCACTAGGGGGCGGGTGAGGACTGATTGGGTTATTTTTATGGTGACTTGGAGGCAGGGTCCCTGAGTGCCTTGTGACAATGCCCAGCAAATTGTCGTGAGTCCTCGTCAACCTGTGTGAAGTGGCTCACACAAGTCGCTAGATGGAACACGACGTCGTTATAGCACAAGATCACCAGGAATTGCAATTGCTATGCCACGTGAGTCTAACACACAGTGGCGAAAGATGACGGAATGAGTTATCACTCAAAAAGGAGTCACCATTGATAACCAATCATGGCGACAGATGACGACAATTTGCTGGGTGGTATTCATGAGCTTCAACTAGCTCGTGTTAGACCTCAATGCATCCTAGGCCAGCTCAGCCGAGGCACTGTTACATATACACTGCTTGTACCTTTGTATATTGTCAAAGACACAAAAACAAGACAGCAAAAGGCGCCTGAAGAAAAATGACCTTTTCACTCATAATAGAGAAGGCCATCTTCAGAAGGCAAACAGTGTTGACCTAGTAGTCTAATACACCCTATCCTCCAGCAAATACATTTATCTAGTTGCACGGTAGCTTGATCCTAGCCACATAGGTGCATATGATATAAGAATACTTGATTTCTTTCTGTCTCTTTTATTTTAACCGAATGCTCCTTCCAAAAGTGAATCAAATTATGTTTGAATTGGGTGTCTTCTTCCCTCACCTTCTCCCTTGCAGATTTCTAAAGCTTTGAAGATTTGAAATAATTATTTTTGTAATATCTAAAGCAATACCTATACGGCTAATGGCTATTCTATATACGCCTGGCTAATGATCTGGGCTGAGCTCGCCCAAGGTCAGTGCAATTTGGCAGCCATTCACAGGAACATATATAACTTTTACCCTAGAGCCTTAGAAGGGATGCCAAAGGACGGGGACCGAAGCATTGGAAAATGAGGTAATAAGTAGGGACCTTCATTGGTTCTCATGCAACTGAGGTTTTATCAATGCGATGTACCAGGATTTGTCATCATGATTATAACAGTAACCATGCCTGAATCTTTGTTATATGCATCATTATTTCGACACTGAATCCATTCATTTTTTCACCAGCCCTATGCCCAACAATGGCAATAAAACAGAGACCATTCAGCCATCTCTCAATTTCTTCACAAAGCAGCTGACACGCGAATTCTGAAGGAAAACTACTTTAGTCCCTTTACCCTACTTCTGTAGGAGCTGTTACATTTAATTCGAGTGAGCTTTTTCTGGTGTATTCTAAAATCTTGATCCTCAAATAAACCTGTGTTCACTTGACAAACTGATGCAATGTTCTTTACCCACATCAAACAGCAAACCATAAAAATGAATCATCGAATTGTTGAGGCAGTGTTTTAGAGTGATTTACGAGATCAATAGTGAGTTTGGGGATTTTGCTTTCTGTAGTCAGGGGATGGCTTTTTCCAATGCTTTCATGTTTCATTATTTATAGTTATTGGTTTTTATTTGGTCAGTAATTTTTACCAACCCATTTGTACAATCATTAGGTCCTACATGCGTGACAACACGAAATAACATTGTGAGAATAAGGTGTTTTGTTGCTTGCTTCCCCCATATCATTTCACACCTAAATAGAAGTGTCTGATTTAAGAGTTTCCAGGTTTTCATTCAGCCTGCATTACTACTGTTTCAGTGTTATTTTGTCTAATTATTCACTTGCTAACTGACGCCAAAAACTGGCATTCCTTATGAAAGATGACACCATATCAAAATCGTGTAGTGCCTGGACATTTCTAGAACCCTTTAAACTAACACGACCATCGAATTTATAAAAGACTATAGCAAATTCTATATCTGCTTGGGTTGTAAACAATTACCTGTGTCCTTATTTAAATGAAATGCATAGGAATGTAACTGAAATTCGAAAAGAAAAGTATCATTATCAACATTGATTCAATGTTGTTGTTAACCCCACTGACTAGGCAAAATTTCCAATTCTTGCAAAAGCTTTCTTGTACTTTGAATACTTTATCACCTCATGCCTCTTTCACTCATTCAGTGTGGATTTGAATTACTCTTTCTTTCACTTGAGCTTTGAACGACGCCGGATTCCATGCCCTGTGTCCATCGATCATTGCCTGCACCAAAGTAAACTTCACCTGTGTTTCATTTCTTCTCCGTCTTTAACATGGTATGTCTGTCTAACTAATATTCTTCGTGTCTTCATTGTTTATATTTCTATACATTCTGCAATACACCAGTACACTGCATATACCAAAGTCCCTGATCCATCATATTGATAATACAATTCATGTTAAGGGCAACAGGGGTGTCCTTTTCAAGAGACAACTAACATTCCTACATACAGCAATACTATAGTTAGTTGCGTTTATAAGGCTCCTTTGTATTGATTTTGCCATTTATAGCTCTCAGAGCTTCAAACTGCAATCTTTAACCAACCCCTACTAATCATTATGAATTTTCAGGCTTAAATTGATAAAGATATATCAGTGCGCAACTCAATAATCTAAAGTAGAATTAGTATATCTCTGTGGGCTTCCTTATCTCAATTCATTTGGCATGTCGGCCATTAGTAAAAAAAAAAGTATTTAATTGTCCTTGGCTTGCTCATGTCTAAAGCCTACCGTACGCTCTTCTAATGTCACTTCTAATTACAATCCACCTTAAGTTATATTGACAGCTCCTTGTACTGGAGCAACTCCTCAGCCGCGCACATTAGGGACATATTGTCATCTGTACCTGCAGGAGGAGGTCTTAACCATGAAAACGTATAAATTTGCACGTAAACACTTCATTTCATCTCTGTGCGTATGCTAATAGATAATTAGGGCCTTGCTATTGTTATGTACTTAAATCTTCCATGCGAGTTTTATCCAAATGTCTAGATATTTCTAGATGCGCTAAAGGATTTTGGGGACGCTCCCGCTAATGATATTTCATGACAAGATCAATGCATCTGTACATCTGTTCATGCTAACCAGGCTCCCAAGCAGGATTCTACAAAAGGATATATGATCAACACAGGACCCTGGGAGGCCTCTCACGGAGGACTCTTTTCCTGTGTTGGTCCATTAATAATAATAACAGCTTTTATTGACAACAAAAAGTGAGGTTATTGCTGACCTATGTGTCATACTGTATTGATATCGTATTTCTTCTTTTTTTTTTCATTTGCTCCCTAAAGCTGTAAAAATTCCCTCCAATCTGTCTACTTCTTCCGATCAATTGTAAAAGACAGGCGGACGTGCATTTGTAGTATAAAAGGTTTACTAGTCGTTTCTTGCTAGTACTCAATCTGTGAGACTTTAATAGAGACTACACTCTTTCTTCATGACACAGCTTCCAACCAGATACAGGGCATTAAAGATGGACGATTCACGCAGCAGGAAGGTGCAGGGTGTTAAGATTTTGAAGAGTTGAAGATAACTAAATTATCGATCTTACAGATGGTTCGTTTTATTTCATTTTTGTTCTGAAATCTTTTTCTCCCTTTTATCCTTTTCAGTATTTTCCCCGTTCTTTCATTTATCTCCCTCGTCTCAAACCACTTCCCCTTATGTTTGGTAGAAGTGACTATACCTTAACTGTTAAAAAGGGGAAATTGTAAGACAGACCTGTGTTTCTTGCGTGCCTAGACCCAAAATTATAAGGCTCTGCAGAGCCTTATAATTTTTACATGTAACCTAGACACAAGAGCAGTAGGCCTTATGTTCAAATCTAAGTTTTTTCATGTACACCTTTGCCTTTCTGCCTAGGTACGTTTCATCTACATGTAAATCTTTAATATTGATGAATTGCAATGAAGTGCTCCAACAGGGGATATCCCAGTAGGTCTGTCCCTGTTGGGACCCTCGAAGCTTATCAAGTGACTTCTTTATGATCATTATCTTTATGATCATAACCTCAAAACCTGTCCACAATTGCTTGAAAGGGAATGAAGAAAATGCTCCCCAGTGTATTATTACCCTATATATAAAGAGGGGTTGGTTCGTCGCTGGTGCTTACCCCATTGGTATAAGCTTGAGTGCTTGCCAGGAACAGATGAACCAAAAGAGGCTAGATAGAAGTATGTGCTTTTTTCAAAGTTAACTTGATTTTTTTCTTTAAATTCAATTTATTTTATATGTTGAGGCCTGTGAATTAAAGAAAACTCCATACTATTCCACTTTTTCTCTGAACCTAGTTGTATTTAAGATAGAGAGAATCCTCATTGATTATTTTGAAAATAGTCTTGTCATGACAACAATAGCCAGCACATTAAAAAAATACCTCCATTGAATGAGCTGTAAATGTGGCAATGAAATGAAACATTCAGAACACAATGGTAGGAAAATATGATGACATAATGAAGGTAATACTTATTTAATAACCTTACTCGAATATGATACCTAAATACACTCAAACTATCTAAAAATATGAAATTAAATTTCCCAAGTGACGACCCTGCGTTGCTACGGACTGGTGAGTATGGCCGTACATAGGTCAAAGATGGTCAAAGGTCAAGGTCACAGATACGGTCACAGATCGGCAGATGGCGTCACAAGGTGTGGCAGGTTTTCGTCTTTCTTGGACATGCACCATACTGGGGGGATGGGGGGGTGGGTCGTGCTTTGAAAGTAACGTTTGCCTTGTGTCATAGCTGCCCCGCCCCAGTGCCGAAGGCACTAGTTGCTATCTAAAAAAGGGAAATTATGTTGCCTGGCTGTCCATCAAATGAAAACTGTGTAACCCAGATGGAGACAATTGTTGGGTAGGAAGAATGAGACTACCCTGTGTATCTGGGACTCAAGATTGAATTTAGATTAGGGAAGAGGATTGAGCATAAAAACCTGGTTTTATAACAGAAGGAATCTTGTGATTAGGAGCATTCTTACATAATGCTGAGCTATTGTATTTGCAGCCTTTACCTAGAATAGACTCAGACATACATAGAAAGAGTATTAATGAAAACAGATACAGTTATATCCCTGTAAGAAGGACATAATGTCAGACGATTTCACGGCCATTTTTTGTTGCAATCTTGAATCAAAGCAGTGCAAGAGAGTGTTCACTTGCTATACTTTATTGTAACACTTAATTGATTCTTTATTCAACCATGCCATATCGGATTGTTGCAAAAATTGTCAAATTCCTGGATCGTCCTGAGGTTAAAGGATCAGGTGTTTTAAGTGTCTGGGTGTCAGGATAGGGAACTATCCAGTAGTTGATAGTATTGTTATTGTGGATTATGCAAAGGGCACCTGTGTCTTAATCAGATAGAAGACCACATACCTAGTGTCTGACTTCCTAAGCCTGCTTATTGATTAGTGGAAAATATGACCCAGGTTTCACAAATAACAGCATTGATGGCAAGGAATGAAGGCCATGGGATAGATACCAAACATATCGGCCTTCTTCTAAACTCAGCTCCCATTTCTAAGGAAGAAGCCATTTTAACGCCTAAGCAAGCACCAGTTAGTAATATAGGTACTAAGGTTGAATTATAATAGATAGTAAAAGTGAGGGCCCTGCATCGGGAGTTAATTCTTGAGATACTGATCCCAGGGGACATTTACAGGAGATGCCAAAGGCAGATGGTCTTGTGTTTTCCAAGGGCTCATTTAATACAGCACAAATGGCGTCATTGCTCAGATTTGAAAGTTGTCGTGGTCTTCAATTCACAAGATTTAATGTTGGCTTTATTGTGGCTTTTAATTAAGAGGCATATGGTACTAGGACTCTTGTGGTGAGGATGCTGAATATCATCAATACACCCAACCACACGGAGCAGCAGAGAACCAACAGCAGGTGCAACTGACACTAGATCCATAATTTCAGTCCATGTTAACCTGAACAGAACTGAATGAATTGGCAAATGTGCATCACAGCAGCATGTGGTACCCTTTAAAATGTGGAATTAGGTTAGAGCAGGAAGGGAAGGATGGATGGTGGGAGCAGCTGCATTAATCAAAGCAATTCACGTAGAGTCAATGCCCCCTCGATATAGACACATGCGCTTCATCCAGATGGATTCTTTGGATAACTTGAAGTCGATTGGGAGGGTGGGAGTGAAGTTGTAGGGCTTTAAGTGAGGAAGGGTCAAGGGTGGGTAGGTATAAGAACATCGGCTTTAATTCTAAATGAATCCTACGGGTCCCTCTCGTAAGTCTATACTAGAGATCGGGCAAGAAAGTTGTGTTTCCCGGTGTATGCCTTAAAAAATTATATCTAGGGTTGGTAGTTCGTATTTTATTTTTTTTTATTTTGTATGGAAATAGGTTTATACTCGTCGATTTATGGTAGAACTATACAAAAACAAACACGAGGAAGGTGAAAAAAGATATTCATGTTAAGCTATTGACTCGAGATCCATAGAAAGATTGATGAAAAGATATGAAAAATATGAAAGGAAATATGGAAAACCACTGGAACTGAATGAAAGGTTTCATAAAATTCGAGAAAAACTCTCAAAATTCAAAAAAATAAAAAGGTAAGGTCGGTCGTATCTTGCAAGTATAGGGTCGGTAAGGTAACTGGAAACACAACTTCTCCTTTTGACCTCGATATAGTACTATAGAATGAGTGGGCTCCAGACACGAGCCCGTTTCTAAAGTAAAATGTGAATTATCATTATTCTGTAACAGGTCATAGCTTCATTGAGCCACCGATGGAAAATAAATTAAGTGTTTAACTGTTCTGATAACCCATATTATTTCCTTTATGATAGATAGTAACTAATCTCCCCCTCAATAACTACAACTTAAACAGTCACAATCTAAACCCCACATCTATTAACTACTGCACAAATGAAGCCTATGGCAGTGCATTATGCCCAAAATGATAATAGCATTCCCTGGTGGTCCAGTAGCCTGACAACATTGATTTATCCTCAGGGGGTTAGCGGGAAGATGGTGTTGGAACAGGAGCAGGTGCTGAAGGGCCCTGCATGCAATGTACACTTAGCCTGGAGGGAGCAGCTTATAGGAGCTGCTCATATACAGGGACGATACAGAATCAGGTAAAGACTACATAATGGACTGGGTGCTGACCTACCATTCTAGGTAGAATAAATTCAATTTATTTCAGTTAATTCAACATTATTATTATCATCATCATCATCATCATCATCATCATCATCATCATCATCATCATCATCATCATTATTATTTCTTAGATAGTAGGGAGAGGGAGAGAGTGGGCGTTCAGGCCTACGCTGGTGCCCTGCATGTATTGTGGGCATATACCCGCAGGCTATGCCTGATGGGTTTCTCTCCAGATCCTGGGGAGAGCTTCACTTGAACTCCACTAGATGGGAGTATTTCTATTCTCCAATCACAGACTATATCCAAAGATCTGTATAGGAGAGACACGTTGACCATTGGGGTGAAAAGCTGCCCCCTTGTGAGTAAGTGTGAGTAAGTGAAAACAGGGGATGATTGATAGGCAACTTCTTAGGCACGGCCTGCCTGTATACATGTCCTAAATATACAGGCAGGTAGCCAGCCAACGTTCAGGCCTAGCCCGGAATAGAACCTATTTATATCCAGGCAGAAATAAGTAGACCTATACCATAATGTGAGGAGGCAAGTTAAAAGGACCGTCCAGGGGGGATTAGTACCAATTCTGGCCACCAGGGGGACACTACTATGGGTTAAAAGGGGGGAAATATACCAAAAACAGTTATATACTACTTTTCTTATGTAGATTACAATAGTCCTAAAGGAAATTCTAATTTTAAGGAAAACCTTCCAAATTTGGAATGTAAATAGAATGTTTTTGGGCACTGGGGACAGAGATCAGTGCTTTTGTTGATATTTGTTGCCATGGAAACATTATTTTCACTCAAAATTGAGGAATCAAAAAATCCTATTTTGTAGCTACACCCATGAGGATCGATGTGTTGAAAAAAATGGTAAAGATCCGAATATCAGGTCAAATTTTATGAGAAAAATGTGTGATATAATGCATTATATGAGTATTAGTGAGGTACCGGTATTATTTCTCCCTCCTGCACCCATGGTGGTGTCTCCACCTGTACTCCACTTGTCTAACTAATTCCTACCTGGTTAGTTACACTGTTGTAGCAACCACAGTTCCTCCACCTCCTCACCCACTCAGTATGTACTGGTGTATTGGTGTCAATTCTTTTTTTTTTATGTTTAGTGTGTTAATTAATATTATTAATAAAGGGCGCTTAGCCAGCCACTAAACATTATTGGCCAAATCTAGTATATCTTGTCCTGTCTTGGATCATGTATAAAATGTTTGATATATTATGTAGGGGACGTTCTAATATGACAATTTCCCTAATTTGCAGAATTATGCTTAATTATACATAATATTATCATCTGAGGTATCTCGTGAAATATACAAGTTAGACCTTATTTGGGATTTGGATAGGTCAGTAACCATCTAGCTTCATAGAGACGTAACTCTAAAACTAGCAGAGATATTATCATTGGAAAGTTCATGGCGTGAATTTAAAAATTCACTTTTCTCCTGGGGGACCCTTTTCGCTTGGCTATACACAATCATGTAGCTCTAGGTTATTGTAACAATGCTGAACTACATGCTAATTATATCCTGCCGATTATTGTTCTAGGATGCTCTTTGTTGCAAAATACTTGTGCACATCCTACTTATAAAGGTGAACCGTCTAATGCTTTTCAGGTTTGATTTATAAGAAGACCATAATCGTAAAAGAAAAGAAAATAACCTTGATGCTTATTGCCATTTCTATCAAGCAAACACTGATAGTTGAATATGAATAGCTTAATATAAAAATATGTAAATAAGTAGTATGCCATTGCATACACATACACATCTTAACAGCAGAATAAGCATGTTATGCTGCCCTAAATGAGTGGCTTAAGAGGTTGAAAAAAAACTGATCTTGGGATTTAAAGGTTTTCTGACAAGATTACATGGCATGTATTCACATAGAAACACTGCTTTATTGGTAACAATAATGATTCTTTTGTGTTTTAAGAATGTCAGCCATATAGTAGTTCTGCTCTTGCGCAACCTAATGATGCTGCCTCAGTTCAGGGGCATTTTAGATGTTGCCTGAAGGCAGCAGCAGCCCTTAAAGGGTTAACATAGAATGACGCTGATCAAAATCCACATGTTCTATAATAAAAGCCATTGAATCACCTCTGACACTCAAGGAAACAAATAAAGCTGATGCCCTATAAGGAGTGGAACCTCAGGAATCAGCCCAACTACCAAGAGTATCTGTTTTGTCACCACCTCGGCCCACGTTTCTCTTCTACCTGCTTGTACCCGATCCAACAACCTGTGACCCTTGGGACCCCCTGCTGCTAGCTGCCCCCCCCCCCCCAATCCACACCCATCAGAACATCAGCCACCATTCTGTGCTATTCTGTGGGCGGAATGGTAATAGAATTGTGACAGAATACCTATATCGGCCAAAAAATAAAATTTAATGTGCATGGAATGATTGCAGAATGTGGGCTTATGGATGGATGGTGGTAAGTGCTGTATTCATGTGTGAATGCATGAATACAGCCTTCCTGAGTTCAATTGTTCAGTATGCTACCCATCCTGAAGCGATTAACTCCTGCTTATTGATAGATAAATGCCTTGGAGTACATTTAACCTCTCAAGTACTACTTCCCTGCACCAATTGGTAAAAATACATTACAACGCCACAATGTGGCACTCAAGGGGTTGACCATAGATAGCCCCAGAGGGGTTGATGTACAAAGTAGGAGCAGCAGGTGCCAGCTCGTCCAGCATGCCATACCGTGTGAGCAGCTCATCAAGGTGCTCTGAGCTGCTCCATAATGTGACCAGGGCCATTGATACAGTTTGATCCCCATGTACAGGTACAGGTGGGTAATATGGCAAGCCGATCTGGTGTTAAACCTATTAAATTAGCGTATGTAAATAACAAAGATAAATTGCAGCAAATGTGTCTTACATTTGGGATTTGAGCAGCTCAAATAATTAGATTGAGTATAGCGAAACCTCTGCTTGAGAGGTCCCTTCTGTTGAATCAATAAGCTCTTGTCTTCGCATCTTTTAGCGAGTAATCAATTCAATATCTGCTGTTGTGATAGTGGTTATCATGGATAATGAAGCAAATGATGGAATTTGGGCTTTATGTTTGATATGTAAAGAGTCCATCTAAGCTATGGAGTCTATTTTGGGAGCACCTTTTGTGACCCCTGGCAAAGGTTTTGTTGAGAATGGCACACCATTTATTGGAGGGCCTTTCTCAAAATGGTCAATGGTAGATGAATTACACCATTAATCAAAGCTTTCCTCAATGACTTGCCATACTTCCTCCTACAGAGAACAGCTTGTCGGGGTATGGTGGGTGGCCTGGGGAGATTCCTTCTGGGTGGGAGAACCCAGAAGAAGTCTATATAATTCAAGGCCTGTCGGCGGCTACCTGTCTACCATCAGCCATGTGGGGAAGGTGGGAGGCAGTTATAAATACGCCCCACGAAGGACGTCAGTGTGAAAAAGGCCCCTGACAATCTAGGCAGGCTAGGCTGTGTTTATCCTGAATAGTTAGTAATTGAATGGCAGCATACTATTCTAATGCCAGCAAGATGCGTGAATGCAGCCAAAAGTGAGTGACTCAGGAGGGCTGCATTCATGCATCATGCTGGTCCACATTATGTTAATACACTGCAGAAGAATCGGCACGGTGCACCTATGTAATGCAGGAGAATTTAATCATTGTCGCTGCAGTTATGAAATTAACGTGAATTACCGAGGTTTAATATTTTCCTCTTTAGGAATTGATCTGAGAATTCTGTTATGTTTCCTTGTGAATAATTGCTGTATATATGAAGGTTAGGTCAGTCCAAAATGGCTTTACATAATTATCATCATGGGCTGTATCCCTATTGACGTTTTAAACATGCATTTACCTTATATTCCCTCGCAGTAATTCTTGACAGAAGTGTTCTGTGGCAATAATTTATTATTTAGATAAATCAGAGGAGATTCCTGAATTAGTAACGCAGTGTCCTTGGTGGTAAAACATCATCTCCTTGCCTCAGCAGTTTACGTTTAACAGGAGACATAAATGTTGTGTTTCCTGTTACCGATTCTTGACCAGACTGAGCGAAAACCAGGACTTCCCCTGAAGGTATTCATTCAATTTGAAATGTTTATTCGATCGGGACTTTTTTTAGGGTGACTCTTAAGTAAATTACTCAGAATAAGTCGACACTGCGAGGGGCACGATACTGCAAGAATATGGGCTGACTCTGAAGTACTTTTGAGGCAACAGATAAACCATAATCAAGAAAGAACATACAACCTGTTCACCCTAGACTATGGAAGGATATATCCTGGGTAATGAATTTGAACTCATCTACGGATTAAACTGCATTTACACAATTATCTAGTTTTCAAAATCATCTGGTGTTTAGGAAGTGTCAATTTCAGGGTTTAGAACTGACATGCCTCTGAAAAAGCTGGAAGAGTGCAGACTTTTAAATTCCCTCAACCAGTTACACTGGATGTGGGATCCTTACAGCAATACATTGATCCTGATGGTCCTCAGTACCTTGAGGATCAAGACAATTCTTTGTGACATCCCAGATACCCAGATGCACAGTTCTAAATAATCAGTGATGGTGACTTTGCAGAAGGAGTTGGGATCCTTGGTTCAGTCTACAGAGTTTCCCCTGCCCAATTGTCAACAACTTTCCTTCCCTAGAGCACCCATTTTTTTATGTGAACATTATTTCTAGACACCCAATCTATCTAGCATTATACCACGCTTTGGGGACTTCCGGTGGGTTTATATGCAGTTTAGCCGTGCATTATTCTGCATATACCACATATGTGCATTTTTGAAATTTTTAGTATATACTTTTTCGGGGTCAAGTTGGACTTGTCAGTCTAGCCATTGTTTCAATGAGAAAAATCGTCCCAACTCGTAGGAGAATTGAACCCCGGCCGCAGTGGAGGTAGGCGAAGGCCTTAGCCATAGTGCCACACTGAACGGTGATGAAATCCAATGCGAAAATAAATAAGTTCTAACCTGAGGTCCTAGTCCTATGTTTGCACTCAGTTTTCGTCTTGATTCCAACCTTGACATGTTATAATATCAAAATCCCAAGAAGTTTTCGATCCATAGACGAGGAATGTGTGCTAATTTTCTCCATTTTCTTCGATATAAATAAGAATCCAATGATTTTTCTATCGTAAGCGAGTCGCGGTCCGGCCATTCCCACCCGCCTCCTTGCTCGGCGAAAGTGTGTCAGTGGCCCGGATGTGGATATAGGTCAAGTTATCGTTGTACGAGGAAGACGCCGAAAATTTCGGACCGTTTTGGAAAATCAATGGATTCTTATTTATTTTAAATATATCAGACATATCAAGCATGGAGTGATCATCTCGAATGTCTAAGGATATGTATGTTTTAATTTGAAAACTTGTCATGGTTGGATTCGATACGAAAAGTGACTGTATACACAGCGGTACCTCTCCCGGCAAGGAACAAAAACAATGGCTTCGCGCAGAGCGGCCATGGGCCGTATCGCTTGCACTTACAAAATGTCTTCTCTTGGCTATATTCTGTGGATATCAGGTAAGAAATTAATACAAAATGGAGGAAATTGTGGTATAAACCTATTAGGTGATGGATATCGGGGCCCACAGGCTGTACATGCTGTATATACCCTTACTAATTCTTCAACCATGTACCCTGCAACACATGCCAAGTGTCCATGGATGGCAGCACGTAACATAGAGTGTGTGTGTGTGTCGTGAGAGTGAATGACTGTGTGGGTGTGGATTGGGGGTGGGGGGGCAGCTAGCAGAAGGGGGTCCCACAGGTGACAGGTTGTTGGATCGGGTACAAGCAGGTAGAACAGACACGTGGGCCGAGGTGGTAGCAAAAAAGCTGATTGCCTGCCAGGTGTGTGGCCCTGACGTAGGCAAGGTGGAGGTGGCATGGGGTGGAGGTGGGTGGAAGTTACAGGAGGCTTCATGCAGAATATTAATTTGTTTTCCCACATTTGTGCCCTCTCCAATCTACCATCAGACCTTGTAAATGGTGTAGCATGATGAAATATAGAACCAAAGATAAGGCGCCTTATTCAGGGGGATGGACTCCTGGCATTCCTTACTGACCCGGTAAGAGTTAGAGTGTGTCTTATACACAGGATGCACCTTATACGTGGGGTATTACAGTATTTAGAATTAGTTATACTGGTAATTATATTCGGAAACCCCGATGGAATGAATGCCTGATACAAAGTGGTTGCCAGCTATTGTAGATAAGGGATGTACGTTGTTTCCAATCCTTAAAGGTCCGCCATCGGTGAGTAATCAACCTGAGCTATTGTACTATCAGTGCATGATGGCGACATTTCTTGGCTCATTAATTCTGTTTGGTTCTGAATGGTGTATCCATGAATAGAGCAACGTGCATCAATTCAACCGAAGAAACAGAAGTAACTAAAATTCTATGCTGTCCTTAAACATTTAGATTTCAGCTGATCAGCCTCCCTCGTGTGCCGAGGCAATGTTAGCCTTATCTCTATTTCGAAATACACTTGTATATGCATACAATCTTCTAACTGTCCCATTTACAAAGCTGTCAATGTATAAATCTGAAGCACATGTTTCAAAATCACAGCTATTGCCAGTGACTTTGAATGAGTTATATTTGCAATGATTCACCCAAATGTCCCTCCTGTGGATAGGCTATGTAATGAATATAACAGCTCCTGACTAAGTGAGCTTCTCATAAACTGTGCTCATAAAGACATTGGTAGCAACTAAATCGGCCATTGGCAGGTTGACTGCATGCCCTGCAGGGAAGCCTTCAGCTAACCACTCAAACCGCAGTGAGTAGACTCTATGGTTCTGACTAGAGTTCAACTAGCAATGATGAAGCAACTGTTGCACACAACATTGTTTCATTGCTATGGCACGGATGCTTGAATAATTTATGACTGGTACATGTTTACTTGCAATGATGACAAGTACTGGCTGAGAATTATCAGCAATTGCACCAAACATGGAAAAAAAGGTCGACACATTGGAAAGTCAGGGACAGCCAGCTCAGGGAAAAGGTTATTTGCAAAAATGAACACTACCCAGCAAATTGTCGTGAGTCCTCGTCAACCTGTGTGAAGTGGCTCACACATGTCACTAGATGGAACACAACGTCGATATAGCACAAGATCACCAGGAATAGCAATTGCTATGCCACGTGAGTCTAACACACAGTGGAAAAAGATGACGGAATGAGTTATCACTCAAAAAGGAGTCACCATTGATGACCAATCATGGCGACAGATGACGACAATTTGCTGGGTACATTAGAAAGGTCTGATTGTAGACATATCCTACCCTGACTTCCAAGGGATACAGTGCCATTTGCAGTACCTGGTGATTGGCTGGTCTTGAAAGTGTAAGTTCCATCTCTCCAGTTAAACTTTCTCCTTGATTAAAGTGACTCAGACCCTACAAAAGTCTAATAGCCAGAGCCCCCAAGGGCTGCTGTGTAGAAGACACTTTACTATCACATTGCTCCCCCTGCATATAGTACACCCAGTATGTAGTCTTCAGTGAGTAGTATATGTGATTGGCGGCCTGGCTCAGGTGGTGTGCCATATACATTATTAACGCCATCCTTCTAACTGGGCCACACCATTATACAACACCTACAGGAGGAGGTCCTCCAGGCCCCTCCAGAACCTGTCCACGCACACCCACACCTATTGAGGCAAGTCGATCAGGCTCAGGATCAGGGGTTTTATTTATTAACCCATTAAGGACCAGATGAGTCGTCAGTGGTACATGGCCTTTTGCTCGGACGATTGACCAAATCATTACCTGTCAGTAATACAATAGTGCATCATGGTAACATTTCTGGCAGTATCATATGCCTAGGGTCAGAAGATTGATACAGAATGCACTGATTTGGCACTTGCGATGTACTGCATGGTGCAATTTGTTGGTCCTAAAGAGCCTATGTGTCAATAGAGCAGGAGCATATTGACTTCTAAATATTATATCATTATCCAAGGAATTGGGCCATCAGCAGTAGTAGTTTACTTACTTTGCTATGTTTAAATCAGCATTAGATAGTATGGATCCAGGATTTTGAAAAAGAGGGGGCGCGTCCCTTGTTTACCCCCTAATTTTAGCTAGATTATAGGTTAAAGGGAGGTAAATAAACTCGTAAGTACTGGGGAAAAGAAGGGGGACGTGCCCCTGCGCCCCCCATCTAAATCCGCCACTGCGGATCCGTTAATAAAGATAAAGGTGGCCTCATAAAACGACTGACAGAGTCTCCCAGCCCCTGTGAAGTCTGCTTCCAGAGTCTCTTTCAGGTTTTTCTGATAGGTTGGACACTCCTTTGGGAGACCTAAGATGTGCCTTTGGGAAGCCTTTAAGATTTCTTCCCAAATGCCTAAGGTGTGCTGTACTGGTGGCAAAACGTGGGGTCTACACCTTAACGGGTTATCATGCCCAATGTGTAGTGTTATATGTGACAATTATCACCTACAATACGGACTTCTGGCCATTTTTTTTTTCTGAAGACCCTTCCAAAATTTGGTCATGGTTGTAGTGGACAAGAAGCAATATAAATCACTCTTCTTAGCCAGGTCTTTTTGTATGAAGGTTTTAATTGTTGGGGGGCTGTCAGGTATAAGATTACCTCCTCAGTCAATTATTCAATTACAACCAATACTGATGAGTCGATTAAACTCAATAAAGCTAGTTCCAATACAAAGGAGTCTTTGTTTTATCGGAAGAAACGATATGACTCTCTCTATCTCTTCCTGTGTGAATAGGACAGTTCAGGATTTCCGATTGATATTGTTCAGAAATAATCAGGGAATTGAGAATGTCAGCCAGTTGAGGCCAAGTAAATAGCGCAGTCCGAGCAGGCACGGCCTAGTCTGAATCATGATACAAGTTAGTGTGTTGAAGAATCCTACCTGTACTAAAGAGATTTGTGGCCTCCCATGTGAGCCGTTGAAGCCAATCTCACAAACGGTAAATGCCAGATGCTCCATGGACTAGAAGGTGTTTGGTCCAAGGGTGAAAATGAGACTCTGTCAAACCCAGTTTAGGACTATGCAGATTTGGCAATTATCATTTTATTTTTTATTTCAGTTAGTTCTTTTTGTGTATTTTTGCTGTTGTTGATTTTTTACTTATCATATCTCTTCGGAATAAAGCCAGATGAAGACATGGTGATTTTATGTGATATAATGCAGTATTTATATATAATCATAGATCGATACAAAATGTAACATCTTGTTCAATATGGTTTATATTGGTCATTGTCCCTTATACAATATTGACTCGTCGAAGCTCTGGGAAGGATAACCAAGTCGCTAACTGCCGTTTAGCCGACCATCACAGAGTGACCCAGTACTTTATTAAAGAAAGAAAGAAAGAAAGAAAGAAAGAAAGAAAGAAAGAAAGAAAGAAAGAAAGAAAGAAAGAAAGAAAGAAAGAAAGAAAGAAAGAAAGAAAGAAAGAAAGAAAGAAAGAAAGAAAGAAGGAAAGAAAGAAAGAAAAGAAGAAGAGAAAAAAGCAAACAAAGTTCTTGTCTTGCACTGTCTGTCTGCTATGCGTGGCTGCTGCTTGCTGAATGCTGTCAACCCCACTGTGGGGGGAGAGTGTAAAGGGGAACTGTTCTACACCAGATGGTGGTAGTGTAGCATCTAGTGTCAATAGATCACACCTGTGTCTTCTATTTGGACCGATATCATAAACCACCTATCCATTTAAATACACCTTCTACGGTTTAGATGAAATCCTGATTCATTCCATTTCTTAGAGTTATATTATCTTCTTGAATATGTACACCTAATTTGGTATACTTCCAAGTCCTAAGCATCCCCAAGTGTGTCATGTATTGCCTTCTTTAGGACTGAATAAGGTATGGCTATTGGCAGTTAATGGTCCCAAGGGATACAACAACTCCCCAGAGAGCTGTTAAGGGAAAGGCGGCGACAACAGGTCTAGACTCAATGCATTTACCGTCCCACAGGCTCGACTGAGCTAGCCGTTTTTTCTCTCTAAATTCTCCAAGATTCAGAATACATGAATTTTAATCTACTCAGAACCATGGGTCCAGACACTGCCAGATAAATTGACTTACATATATTCTCCATTTCGATGCATAAATGTCATATTGACCTTGATAGAATTAAGAGGAAGTTAGGAGATTTTCTGAAGTCTGGCCTAGCATATAGTATTATTCTTGAAGGAAAAGCTATTAGAGCCATTAGAGCGTATGGCTTTCTACTAAATTATGATATGTGAACCCGTTTAAAGTAACTTGAAAAATTGGATTGCTTTCAACGAGTGGTCAATGCACACAATCGCGACTACGTTTATCTTCCATTAGTTAAGCATCCAACATTTAGGAATTGGCAGCCTAGTATCAGGTATAAGGTTTAAAAGGTAGAATCGGTAGCATGTTCCTTAAAAGACTGTTATCATCAAAACGGTTATTAAGCAAATACGGACTATGTCAAATGACATGAAAGGGTAGAAATTTAGCTTATTTTAAATGTTTGCTAATTTTGCTTTCACTGACCTAATACTTCAGACTTCAGACAAAATATAAATTTGCACTGGAACTTCTATAGCAGGAACTCTTTTCACTTCTGTCTTGGGAAGTTCAACAAGTAATCACTGCATGCCTAGTCCTATTCCAAATGCATAGGACTATCATACTCATACACAGGCCGGTAAATGTCAGAAAAGGTTACATGACTACAGTGCACTGAAAAGGTCTACTTTTAAAGAAGCCCCTTTTATGCAGATACTTGTCTGTTCCTTTTAAGTCCTCACAGCTCTAACAAATAATGGGGTTCCTTGTTATTTAAGTTTTCTTCTTCAGGCCTTGACTAAAAACTGTGACTTTTCTCAAAAGCACATGACCCGCTTTCCTGTTACGTCTGCATTTTATTTGAGTCAAGCTGTTTAAAGGTACTGGGTGCTTTCTGCTTTAAAACAACATTATAAAAGGCATGTTTTGGTAATTACCTGGATCCATAGAATTAGGCATTGCTAATTGGTAATCAATCAACTTTTAAAACCTCTTCTGGATTTCCTTTGAAATTGGTCATAATGGCCAGGAGAATATTAGACTAATGACCTGGGTGGTTAAAGACCAAAAATGTTAGTGTTTACCCCTGTTTAAGGTGGGTCGCTACCATTGAATCAAAGATCCTAGATTTTCTTCATTTTTCTCCCAGAGTTCCAAAAGATCATCTAGAATAAGATCATGAAAAGAAAAGTAGGGGGTCGCAAGCTGCTTTTTTTTCTACAGATTTTTTAGAAATAATTCTTTTTCCATTTTCACCTAAAAAATCAGAAAGAATGGACTAAGATTTGAGATTTTTTTCTGCAACAACTATCAAACACAGAAATATGAAAACTCGCAAGGGATTATGAGTAAATATCTCACATTTTGGAAAAAAGGAGGATAAATTTCCTATTTTTTTAATGAGAAAAATGCTGAGATCATCCATTTCTAGACAGTAGATTTTTCTTAAAACTTTCTGATATATTCTTCAGATAATTTGCTTTTAAATTAGAACTATTTTGATATGGAGTCCCATGCATAATTTTATACCTGTGGTCATTTGAAATAAAAAAAATATTTGAAAAACTAACTAAAATCCATATTCAAAGCACTGCATGATGGGTAAAATATATAAATCCTTGGCAAAACATTGTTTCATTATGTGCCCTCAATCATTGTGAGCAGTATATCAAGATGAAAGCATTGTCTAGGTAATATGAGGGGTATAATGGTAAGGTCCAAAAGAATGTCAGAGAATGAAGAAAATAATTCAGATGTAAACATGCCACAATATAAAGTCGTCATGAAATGAACAGTTTTGATCAAAGTCCCCCAAAAGACTTTCTAGACACTTAGGGCATTTTTAGGTATGTGCCTACCAAAAATGATCTCATTCTGAAGAAAAGAACCTATATGTGCAGAAACCTGTACAGTAGGCGACCCACCTTAAGTATTTATAATAATAAAAATTTGCATTCTGATATTACCACATACCAGTAGACACCAATATCCGTCGAAAACTCTATATCCTTGACTGGTTTATTGCAAATCAGAATACATGCCCAGATATAGAACAGTTTATTTATAAATAAGCAGTGCAATCACTCCATGCTTCCTTTAATTGACTTACAAAAGTTATTCTGAAGGTCAACCTAAAGTAGTCAATAACAGATATTAAATAAAAGGTAAAGTGACTAATAATGAAGATCAGTTTTATAACCACCTATGTAGCCTCATTTGTAGATCTCTCAGTGCCGGGAAGGAGTGAGGAGGGCCAACCTTTTAAGACAGCACAGTGTATTAAGGCCTATTCTCAAATAATTATACATGGCTGCAAGCTTGAAAAAGAACTGTCAGAGATGCACTCATGTGCCTAGATTCATCTCAAGGGGGGGGCTGGCGTAATACAGGAATACAGTGTCCGGAAAACCCTGTGGCTTTGGTTAATCCTAAGAACTTACTAGATCTAACTAAGAGCAAAGGAAATCAGTTTACCCCTAAAGGTTTAAATTTCCACTACTCTCCATCACACTTAAAGGTTAGTTGGTGCTGTAATAGGCATTAAGAGGATACCTTTTATAATAAAAGTGGACGTTATTATGTTGATACATCTTTGAAAAGATGAAGACTATATAGTAAGCCAAAGATACTAGAAATATTTTGCTTAGAGTCATTGATAGCTATAACTCATAACTCAACTTTGTTCATTCAACTCTCCTACTTAACTGGTTTTATTCCTTGTTTTAAGCAGCGAATTGAAATGGGACTACCTGAATTCAGAACGATAACTCATTTGGAAGGACAGGATTACCAATGGCATCAATCAGACTGATTGATGTCTACAGGTTTTGGAGCTGAGCAGGTTACAAATAACGTGTGAATGACAAATAATTGACAGAACATAAAAAAAAATACAAAGGAAACACCTCCAGCAGCTATGCAATATTACACAATTGTCTTTACCTTTACATTTGGTCATCGCAAGTTCTTACCTCACAGCATATTATGTTCTCAGTTTGCTTAGAGATTTTATCCGGAAGTATACTGTGTTTCTACATAGAGATGGATATGATAGGCATTTGGTAATGATAGGATGTGTATTATGTTATATAGCTGAGAAGATCCTGGGAGGTACAGAGTATCATGAGCGGCTCAGGTAACCAGTGTGTTATGGAGCAGCTAACTCATGTGGTTTATGTTTAGATAGCTATCTGCAAGGCAATAATTTGACCACAACGTGAGAAGGGAGGTGATGAATCAATGGATTCTCCTGAAAATAACAGTATTCTAAGGGTGAATGGTTGAATATAAGTATAGGAATGGGATGGTAATAGATTAGAGCAACCAAGCAACATTAAATGACATATGAATATGATATACAGAAGTAGGCATCTACAAAATTTATGGTCGATGGATGAGAGAGAAAGAAGGCTTTACTTCACATATAAGTGTGTAAGGACGCAACTTGGATAAGTTGATGATGAGTGCATATGTGTTTTCTTAGTAATAAGAGCTCAGTTAGAATTACTCAGACTCCTTTCGGGGGTGGTTGTAGCACTGATGAGTATTGCCAACCCTATACAACAACATATCCATTATAATGGTACAACACGCAGATAAACCATTAGTGAAGGGTTTTTTTCAACAACTCTAGTCTAGTCAACGTTGTGGTAGAGGTAGACCATACGATGTTGTCTCTTGGTTACAGTCTATGCCACACTATTATGTAGATAAAGATGGCAGTTGTATTCAGACTCTGAGTATGTTAACTATTACAGTAGTCAGAATCCATGCCATCGAAGCATAGGAGCGAGGAAAAAACATTGGGCTTTCAGATCTACCAACATAGTGTGGATCTAGGCAGGGTGATCCCATTGAAGCCTATGCTAACCAGAATAAGGCTCTTGACTGTTTGACTTTCCATTATATAACTAAATAGGACCTAGAAACTATGGTGGAACACTGATTATTCCCTGTGTGTTAGGGTTGAGCTGCAGGTGCACTGCTCAACCCTTTCCACACAGGATAGTGATCAGTTAACTTCCTCCCGTAAAACTGGCCAGACACAGTACTAGTAGTCTCCTATTACGGTTCTTGATAATATTCGATCCCATTGTTCAACCATTATATATTATTATATATTATATATATTATATTATTATATATTATATATATATATATATATATATATATATTATATGCATTATATATATATATATATATATATATATATATATATATATATATATATATATATATATCAATCCAGCATATTCATAGGCTTATGATCCCCAAAGCCTAGTGGCATAGGGTGGTTCTTTCCTTAAGATGCACATTTGCTATTCTGTATGTCTGACTTTTGCCCCTCCTGCTGCAACCTTGTGAAAGACAGGCCAGTAGAAGCTATTATATTATTTACAGCCATAGGTCTGCACCTTTATCACCAATCCACTTACCGAGGTAACTGAATTTGTTACAGGTGTTTTATACCCGCAGGCTAATGTCACCTGTTTAATTTGGATTGAATGGATTAATGAAACCATCAATTCCCTAGGTGTATTTTCTTCTGATACATGTGATCTAAAGTTAGCATGGTACATGAAAGAGTCTGGTACAATGACATCAAGGAACAAAAGGCCTTAGCCAAAAATCATTGAAGTCAAGAAAAGTCCAACTTTAGATGATTTCTGAATAATGGCCTCAAACATTCTTCCATGGCATTCATGACGTTAGTTCCTTGCCTCAGCACCAGGTGGCAACAGGACGTCTTGGACGGCAAGTCAAAGAAAATTCTCCATGTATGCCTCTTTCTGTCGTTTAAGAAGGAATGCATTCTGTGTCCTCTATGGGCGCCTGGCGCTATAAAGTTGCTCATGATGATTGTATTATGTGATATAGGAGAGGTATCAAAACAATATTGAGATCGTGTAGGCAATATGTCAGTGGCTTTTATAAATTTATATACACATGATATGCGTCATAAGTTTAATTGAAACATAGGAATCAGTGGAACAGTGACCCCAAAATTGCCAGTAAATTCATCAAGATTAATCAGCCATGTTCAATCCTTGATTCAATGCTCCAACCATTTTGTTTGAAGGGACAATGCATTTGATGAAGTATACATTGAGCAGGGGTTTCTTAGATGGGCTGGACAGTGAAGTGCTTCTAAAATCACATGATGGCGATTCACACAGGGGAACCTGTTTAGTTCCTATATACCCATGTAGCAAGCCTACACGGGGCCAAATTGGTTTTAGCAGGGATAAGGTGGTTCAAAGTGGGCAGCATTTAGTACATGGGTTTTAGGTTCGGCAGATGCTGGGTTTCCAGTCAGGGCCACACAGGGCAGCCCAAATCGGGCAAACCGACTTGAGCCTGTTGGGCTCCCAACGGGTTTTGTCCTCTGCATACAGTCTGGGCCACATTGGGCTGTCCGATTTGGGCACTGGTCAGCTTTAAAATGGGCAACCACATTGGGCACAGGATGGTTTCAAAATGGGCATCCCAAGATACCCCATCCCCTACCCCTTCTATCTCCTCCTCATTCCCCTCAACCTGCCCTACCCTTTCCCCCTCACCTTCTCTTACCCTGCCCTCCCCTGCCCTGTCCTCTCCTCCCCTGCCCTGCCCTCCCCCACCCTGCCCTGCCCTCCCCTGCCCTCACCTGCCCTCCTCTCATCCTGCCCTGCCCTCCCTTGCCCTCCTCTCACCCTGCCCTGCCCTGCCCTCCCCTGCCCTCCTCTCACCCTGCCCTGCCCTCCCTTGCCCTCCTCTCACTCTGCCCTGCGATCCCCTGCCCTCACCTGCCCTGTCCTGCTCTCACCCCACCCTGTCCTGTCCTGCCCTGCCCTGCCCTCACCGTGCCCTCACCCTGCCCTGCCCTGCCCAGCCCTCACCTTACCCTGCCCTCCTCTCACCCTACCCTGCCCTGCCCTGCCCTCCCCCCTCCCCTCCCTCCACCACTGTTGTAGGAGATAGGTAGTTCCACTTTCCCTATATCATTAATACACAGGTAGGTTCATAGTAGGGATCCAGATATTTCATGTGAAATGCAACACTGACTAGTCCTGGAAATAACAGCTTTATGTCTTTCTTTATACTAGTAGGCTTGCAAGGTGTATTTGTGGTATGGGGGCAAACAGGTCCCACAAACAGGAGTCCATGCCAGACTCACTACAAAGTGGTTTCACAGCACTCCAGGCAGAATTCTACTACCCATACAAAACTTATTTCTTTTAGACATAGGACAACTGGAATAGAATACTAAATCAGATATGAAGTAATAATGTGCAGACTTTCTCATAGTCTGGAAATACTTTTATGTTTCTAGCCCAAAAGTGCAAATCAAGGTCATCTGAGTAGTAGTGGAATGGCAACACCATTTCTATTGCACTGAACTTGGAACAAGAGCAGATATGCAGAGGTACAGTCATTATGAACTTGAAGGCTCTCTTCTCTACTCCTACATAGGGAATTAGTGGGAGAAGATTGAGGCCAGAATGTCACTTTAACCCAATGAGGGCTAGCATCGACTATAGTCGACACCATGGAAGGCCTAGCATCGACTATAGTCAACACCATGGTAGGCCTAGCATCGACTATAGTCGATGCCTATTATATAGGATTTGTATAGGAATTGAAAATAGGCTCGTCCTCTAGGAACTATAGTTTTTTCAGAGGCCGTCCTCATGGCCAGGGCAACTATTTTTGCTCTGTCCTCAAAGGGTTAATGGAGTAAAGTGCCTTGTGTTGGCTGAATGAGTTTGATTCAAATGGATGGTTCTGCTCTGCCTTTCCACTCAGGTAGATATTGCATTTACTTCTTTGGTGACGGCGGGGGGGGGGGGGTGAGATTAGCTCAAGGATTTGTTGTTCATCGACTTTTGGAAAAAAGAATAAATATTGGATAAATTTCTCAAAAAGAATTTTTAACATGTCACCAATAATTTTTTGTCAAATCGGGTAGCCCACTTAGGGCCACACCAAAAACCCATGTTAAACTCACTTTGAGCCCGAATCGGTGAGCCCACTTTCAAACAGATCTGTGCCCAAATTGGTTAGCCTAGTGTGGCCCAGACCCTTTGCTGAGGACAAACCCCATTGGGCACCCACTGTGTTAACCCAGTGTGGCCCACATCAGGAGCCTGCTATGGCCCAGACTTGGGCCACACCATGTTTGCTACCTGGGTAGATCTACCTCACAACGGTTATACCACCAAATATTGCATTCCCACCTGAAGCTAGAATCATAGAAGGGAACAATCGGCTAAACCTTCTCAACATAGTTCCAAATCAAAAGATGTCCCACAGATGTGTGCATGTTTCCATTTGAATTAAGCTATTTTACCTTTTCCTTTCTTTTTCAACAGTCCCTGTCATTTTACCGAATTTAACTCTCTTTTCCAATGTTTTGATCAGTAACCTATCACTTAGCCTGAATGATTCACAAATAATTAGTGCCATCAAGAGTTAATCATTTTGTAACCAGAGTCGAGTGAATCATCTTCAATGTCAAGACCTTATGATATCTATAGTTGAGATAACTGTGCTTTATAGGCCAGGTTTCATATTTGTGCCAGCTGCCATAGTATATATGATCGGCATTTGCTGTCAGTAGGTTTTTCATATAAAGTGATAGGAATATGCTCGTCATGGCTTCCAGATTTTCATATCCGGCGTCACTTGACCTAAGGTTACAGATCACCGGAAGCCACGGAAGATTCATACAAGTAACACCAACGGTAATACACACAGAGATAGGCCGTATCTAGCACGGCACGGTTCAGAGTAATGGTTTCAGTGTGGACAGATATCCCAGTAGTGATGTCTAGCTTATTGGTGAATATGTATGCCATTCACAATAACAAAGTTACAAAGGTGATGGAACTGTCACCGTATTTAGGCTGTATAGAATATGAGACAAAAAGACTAATTACAGAGGTTATATATTCAGGTGGCACAGAACGTCAAATCAACGTTGAAATAACATTTATCATGGCTGACCAACCTTATCTCAGACCATGACATATCCTCATTTAAATGATCAACAAGGAAAACTCAACCATAACAAAATTAAAAAATGAAGTGAATCAAGGGAATTGACCTGGCTGGGCAATGCCAACATAAATATTGTAGGCTTACATTTCAAGTGTGATATGGCTGTGCATGTATGTAGCAAAGCAGAGAAAATGTCATATCAATTGGGGGAATTGGGGCTACATAATTGACCTTGGAAAATGGCATATAATAACATGAGGGATGATGAATGATATTACTATGTGGCATGTGATTTCGAATTCCATAGTTATCAAATGAATCTATGAAACACATAGAGTTTACTCAAGTTGACCTTTGCACTTTTCATTGCATTTTTCCTGAAGTTTATGGCTTGACAATGAATTGTAGTCATATTTCCTGGTCGTGAAGCTTCTCTTTTATAAACAAAGAATGACTCTGTTGATAACATTGCACACAAGTCACAGCATTGGGAACTATGTTCGGTATATCTGGTTAACGGTAAAAGGGACACGGCTGAAGTTGAAGAGAGCGGGGCGAGTCTACATGAGGGTAGCCACCCCTCGTCAGTGGAGTGTGCCTCTTTAGCCGGCTCAACCCAAACAATGCCTGCAAACTCTCCAAGCAAACTTTATGAAGGACTCTGCTACATCCCAAAATTGAAAATGTGATGCCTTCCAAAGTTTAACGGAATTTTCAATACTTCCCGCAGCAATAGCTTGAAATTGAAGAATCTTAATTCCATTGGACTCTGCAGTAGGGATGATAATATCTGATTCATCAGTCTAAAGACCCTTCTGATTGCTAGTTGTCAGCAGTCTGATGAGCACATGCGTACACATTTCTGACAAGCACATGTTTTGCAATTTCGTAATATTATGGCGTATACTAGATGTATACATGTCTCTGGTAATATCTTATACTGTAGTGCGGGGTGGGATATTTCCTTTTTGTAAACTAGGAACACAGCTAGGATGTGTTGGAGAGCATGTCATGTGCAGCCAATATCCACCACAAATCTACCTTGGTTACCACCACCACCGTCACTGCCCCCACCACCACCACTGCCTCCAACTCCACCCACCGCCGCTGGCACCATCATCAGCATCAGTAAGGTAGCCCCAGCCCCATATAATAACCAACCCCCGCTAAAAGCCGACAAACTACTACATGTCAATACGATGTGCATGTCGCTCGTCAACCAACGACATAATTATCACACTACCCGATAAGCATGAGCCCCCGGCCCGGGGTGGCTGGGTGTATGGGGAGGGGCAGGCAGGGAGGGGGGCTATGAAGTGAACAGTTGGGGGTAATGGAGGAGCACTGGGAAAGGCCAACTAAATAGACGAGTTATGAGATGTGTCAGTCTCTGTGCTAATTGACCGGGAAAAGGGTAGGGATGGGTGTTTTGTGTTTTGTTCGTTTTGGAATGGACTGCTCGCCAGGCATTGGTCCGTGAATATTTCCTTTCATTATTAATGGGAATTTTTCTTTCTTCTGCGTATTTCTTCCCAGGGAAGGGAGTTTAAATTTGGTTCTGTGGGCAGTGGAGGTTGCGATTTGAGCTACAATAGTTTTGAATAAAGCAAGAATTATGATATTTACAAGCGAGCCATGAGCTTCTGTATTGGCAAAATGTTTTTACAGAGTAATTACCACTACTAGGTGTTAGGTTATTTGCTTGGGGCCTCAACAAGAGGAACTGAATTCCATGGCACTGCAATAGAATGCCTTTTATGCACGCAGTGATAGATGGAGGAGAACATTCTTTAGAAGGGTGAACGGAGAAGCATAAGTATGGAAGTCAAAAGGGTCCTGATAATAAAGTAGGCATCCCCCTTGACCTTCACTGAAAGACTCTGGCATCAGTGGATTCGCACACATAGAAGCTGAGGATTTGAGTACTGAGATACTTTTGGTTTAGAACTGCTTATAATAGCTATAGGTTCATGTTCCATTATTTCCATGATTCAAAGTGCGACCTTGTTGCTATCAATCGTTGGAAAATAGGCACCTATTTTGCTTTATTACCTGATTTCTGTGATTCTGAGTGCTTTTCCTGGATATTCCAATGCACATACCTGTCGATATTGCATGGCATGATGCATGCATCATGACTTTTGAAAGGTGTACAGTTATCCAAGGATAACAGGCACCCAGTGTGGTTATCCATGGATAACAGGCACACCTTACATGTCATATGTTACATGTTAAAACCTAAGAGAATTCTATTGCCAAGGGCAGGGGTTGAACCCATACCCTACTCAAGCCAAAACTCCCTATGCATTGTGCAACAGGGACTGACAACAATAACAGCAGTAGAATTAAATTAGGATTACACCACAGTGGTCAGAGCTGCCTGTCCCATAGCTACATGCCATATTTCCCCGGTTATAAGCCCAGGCTTGTATTAGTACTGCCTACTACATAAACCTCCTTACTAAGTGGCAAATTGACCAGGCCTTTCCACGAGGATATAGGGTACTGCTGGACGCATTCAAACCAAGCCAGCAGCTGCCGGGTGCCGAGGCCTGTGTACCAATAGTATATTGGTTAGTGAGTCATGCTGCTAACCCCAGGTGGAGGCGTTTGCGTCCTGGCCTGGTCCACTTTTTTGGCTTCATAGAAGATGTGGAGCAGTCAGTAGCATGTCGAGTCCCGGTCCTGGCATGGAGGTGAACGATTTTTTTAATTGAATTTATTGATATTCTATTGATTATCTATTGATTAATCGTGTAATAAAATAAGTAGTTAATGGATATGTCATGACTTGTGACTGATATCCAACAATAACATGCAACTCAGTGGGCTTCGCCCCCTCGGTGCATATTATTGTTGATATCAGTCACAAGTCATGGCATATCCATCAATTACTTGTTCAATGCACCTTAAAATCCACACTAAACACTGGCTCCTATAATATTATACACTCTAAGAAATAACTGGTGAATTTACCAGGGATCCTTAACAATAAAATGCTGTGCGTATGTTGAAGAGACACAGCGTAATTCTTACAATGAAGTAGTACAATACACACTCTGGTAAAGGAATCTCAATAAAAATAACAATGGATCTTTAGCAACATTGGGACAAGGATTACACCATTATTTTCGATGACATATCACATGCACATTGGCTGCTATAGGTTAGCATGAAATCACACAGAACTTGGAATTCCTTTCCCTTGATCCAGATTGGATCCTTTGTAACCCGAGCAAACGCTCATCATGTACAGAGACAGGGGAATCTAGGTACATCATTAATCAAGACCATTCTGTCAGAGGGATCCCCATCCCTATCAACCTTAACCATATATCACTATACCCTTTATAGATGAGCTATAGCCTACTCCTCTACAGGAGCCTGGACCCATATCCAGCAGATCCACCATTTTGGATTTCGCTGGTTATGCCAAAGGTGGCAAAACACACTGATTAGGCATTTTCATGATGGGTACCTTGTCCCTGGATAATGACCTCTTCCAGGGACATGCGAGTCCCTACCTTATCAGCTTGGCAGTGCAAGTCGCCAGAACCAGCTTCACTCCCGCTTACACCCAATAACACCAACCCATCAACACTAAATTCTGCTATAAATCTCCATCATCCTCCCAAGTGTTAGCCATGATAGGATTATAAAAGACCCATTGTTTTAAGTTTGTTTAAACCGACATACTAAACTATGAATGTGAGATAATAGGGCCCAGGGAAGGCTTTGGGTAAGTGACTCCTAGCCGAAGACTTTATGCTTATAGTCCTTTGATCTAATAATTGCCAAGGATGAATATCTTGATGGGCGGTCCATAATGATTTATTGATGCCTGGTGGAGTATACATTAGGAGTACAGTTACGTGCTGAATAGTATAAGGCCAAGAAAAAAGTGTGTTTCCAGTAACCCGACCGACCCTAGCAAAACAGGGCCATTTTTTCTTCTTTTTTTTTTTACAGGACCATAGTAACAATACCAATACAGGTACAAAAATGGCAGACCACTCTTCGGAAAGATCTCTATCTGCTGATGGCCTTTTTTGCTAAAGGGGGACTTAACGTTTTAAGCGCCCTACCCAAGAGGGGTCTAACCCCCCTTGAAAAATAATGACCCCTACCATATATATTTTCGGAATATAGTGGCTACATATCCTCTCAAATGTGTATTGAAATTGTGTTTCTTTTGGTATATAACATGCCTGCAGTGGACAGGAGGAAGATGTCTCCCCCCTCCCCCCCCCAAAAAAAAAAAAAAAAAAAAGTAAATCCGACCTACCGACCCTAGCAATTCAGTTCATGTTACTGGAAACACACCTTTTTTCTTTGCCAAAGCTAGATGTTTACCCTGGGCATATAGAGAGTATATACAATGTCGTTATGATATAGATTCTTGATAAAATAGAAATTAAATTTAGACTGCAGTTCCTTTAACGGATTGATTTTCATATTTTCCATCAATAAACTATTAATGAATTGTTGTCATACGTGTATTTAGAAATATGGCACTCAAGCCTAATATAGCACATTACCCAGCAAATTGTCGTGACTCCTCGTCAACCTGTGTGAAGTGGCTTACACATGTCGCTAGATGGAACACGACGTCGCTATAGCACAAGATCACCAGGAATAGCAATGGTGGTGATCACATGGCCTCACCTCAGATGACGAGGATGGTGATCACTCAGACTCACCAGGGATGGCGACGCGGGTGATCACTCACCTCGCTAGATGAAACACGCACCTCGTCATAGCACATGTTCACCAGGGATGGCGAGGATCGTGATCACTCATCCTCACCAGGGATGGCGACATGAGTGATCACTCATCCTCACCAGGGATGGCGACATGAGTGATCACTCACTTCGCTAGATGAGACGCACACCACGTCATAATACACATTCACCACGGATAGCAAGGATTGTGATCAGTCACTTCGCTAAATAAAACGCGTACCTCGTGATAGCACAGGTTCACCACAGAGGGTGAGGATCTTGATCACCCACACTCACCAGGGATGGCGACACGAGTGATCACTCACCTCGCTAGATGAAACGCGCACCACGTCATAGCGCAGGTTCACCATGGATGGCGAGAGTGGTGATCACTCAGACTCACCAGGGATGGCGACGCTGGTGATCACTCACCTTGTTAGATGAAAAGCTCATGATCATCGACATTGGTAATCATGCAGCCTCACATCTGCCAGATCAAAGTATGTTTTGCCAGAGAAGGTATTGCCATATGTATCTTCCCTCTAACCACAGACAAGGTGTTCATGTTGATATTCCCCTATGTATTTTTCCTGTAACCAGAGAAAAGGTGTTTATGGATAGTTGCTTTCATTTTAGAGATAACTCTATCTAAATTCAATTGATATTCTCTCTATATAATCTTGTTTGATTCAACTCTGAAGTATTACATGGAAATCAGTGTGAAACAAAGCACATTTGATACGTATGGGACTTATACTTCATGCCCACACTTCCTAGATAGGCTACATGTTGAACAGTGGTGCTGTCTCAACAACTTTGGCAATGGTGGTGATAAGTTGCCACTGTGAGTGAGAGTGAGTGACAGATGATGCAATCCTCAGAGAGCATTGACTTGGAGTGACACAAATTCACGTATTGAGTGAGACCAATGTTGGCAATGGTGGTGATAAGTCGCCATTTTCAGAGAAGATTAACAAGGAGTGATACACACTCACGCAATGAGTGAGAGCCATGTGGCAATGCAGGTGAAAAGTTGCCATTCTGACTGAGAGTTGACAGGCAGTGGCACATACTCACGCAGTGAGTTAGATCCATTTTGGCGATGGTGGTGATAAGTTACCATGCTTTGTGAGGGATGACAAGGGGTGGCACATACTCACGCAGTGAGTGAGATCATGTTGGCAACTGTTGTGATAAATCGCCATGCCATGTGAGACTGACACACAGTGGCGAAAGATGACGCAGTGAGTTATCACTCAGAAAGGAGTCACCATTGATGACCAATCATGGCGACAGATAACGACAATTTGCTGGGTAGGACTAAAATATGATGTAAAAGGTACACTGTAAAAAAAACAATGTCCTCAAAATAAGGAAGGATTCCTCGTCCCAAAGTTGCCAGAGATTCGTTGTTATTTCAAAGATGTGTCGTTATTTTTACAGAGGTTTCTTGTAAACACTACACGGACTGTGTAGATCTATGAGATTTGTTAAGCCATAAGGATAAGAAAATATATGTAATATAACTAGTACACCCTGCGAATACTCCAGCATGCGAAATACGATAGAAGGAATAGTTAACTTCACACAGATACTACCAAAAGCATTATCGTAATGTAAATGGATGGGTAAAATCTTAACAAGTACAGAATCTTTTCCTGTGAAACATACATAACAAGATATTCAAGACAAACAAGAATTATTTGATGATCTAGACAGTTACATTTTCTAGTGGTGAATGGACACAATGGGGAGAAGCACAATAGTTTTAAGCATCTGATAGGTCTCCTTCACGTGCACGGTGGGATATGCAGGATTTTTATATCTTAATTATACAGTTACAAATAATTATAGCCTGGTTATGAAGAAGCTTTCTACATACTACTAACGCTGGCTGACTATTAAAACGCCTACTCTGAAAGCCAAGGGCCTTGACCTTTCTAGACAGTAGCTTTTACATTTTTTTACTATAAGATCATAAAGCTATTGTCTATAGTAAAGCAACTGCATATGGTGTAGGCCAAAAAATATTCATGTAAATTTTCCTTATCTTATACCGTATCACATTTTATAATTATTATCAAGTAAAGTGTCATATATCGTCCCTAAGAGTGACCTGACTTTTCATTATTATGGCCAAAACTTATTTCTAAACCTCCTTGTGTTTTTCAGAGCCGGTCGACTACTGCGCGACGGAGAAATTCGAAGTGGCCTGTGACGTAGGTCACGTCGTCCTGATGACTTCGGCGATGTACGGACGCATGCGCAGTGGGCGGTGCATCGGTGGGGTGGCATTAGGGTGTCAGAATGACGTCATAGACTACATGGATGCCAAGTGTTCAGGGAAGAGATCGTGTTCTGTGGGAGTGAATGACATCGACCTGCACAATGCCCCCTGTCCTAAAGACTACAAGAGTTACCTGGAAGCATCCTATGTCTGCGTACCAGGTAGGGGGTTAGTTTACAATATAATTTATGGCTTTGTTTTGTTGGGGTTTTTTTTGTGTAGGGACGCTAATATATGCCAAAAAGAAGTTTATTAGTCTCTAAAAGTTGTCAATAAGATAGGATCTTGGACGCTATGACAAGGGAGAGGGGTTGTTTTAAAAAGAATATTCTAATTTTTGGTTTCGGGTAATTTTCTGAAAGGATTTTTTTTTTTCCATTTTCGATCATCTAGGTACTATACTGCGTCATAGCAGAGTTTTTTGTGCTTGGCCATCTACGTATTATACTGCGTCAGAACAGGTTCTTAATGTCAACTGGAAGATTTTTTTCCATAAGCTTTTGGAAGGTGAAAATAAAGGGTATATGCCTTATGTTCTAGGCTGTTCAGTCATCATAATGATCTACTTCTACAGAGCTTTCGAGTCTAATCACTGACACAACCTAAATCAATTGTGAAAATACTGAGGGGAGATATAGGGGGAGTATCTGAAACCTAAGTGTCTTTATTATGTATGTAACTACAAACAGCCCTATGTATTGGTGATTTACTTACATCATGGCCACAAATGGAATTAATGCACCACTTAAAGGGTTATAGAGAAGGCCTGTGACTGACATATATTTCACTTGGACATTTCTTAAGGAAATAGAAGAAGCACTCAACCAAAGTGTCAGACTAGGTGTAAGACGTATAGACCTTTGATAAAGCACTCTTTGTGGTCAACAACTTTTAAAGGTCACTGTCAGAGGTCATGAGGCCTGCAACATATCTCTATGACTCTTGGAGAATCCGCGCTCACCGCACAGCCCCGTGCCAGGCTCTAAGCATGTAGAAACATAAAAGGCAGTAAAAAGAAAGGAAACATAACAAGACAAAAAAATGAAGCAAAAACACGCCACCTCGCTAAATGGTGAACACGTGTTGATATATGGAGAAAATTATATTAATCAAAGAAATTCAGACAGTGTGACACCTTAGAACAAAAGAAAGTTCTGATTATGATAGCCCATTGTTTGCAATCGGTTCTATTTTTTCAAAAGGATTCAACAGTGCTCATGTTCACTTGATTATGTACAGCAGATGCTGTTCCATAATTTACAGAAACCCCAGTTTGTCAATGTGCAATATATTGAACGAATCGCTGGATGTTCCAAAACAGGATTTGATGGATGAAATAGCTTTAGCGCATTGCTTGATATAATTTTGAAATGCTGGACAATACAGAAGCGATTGTCTGTTTCATGTTTTTTTTATACCGAGCACATATTGTGTTCTGTTATAATTCCTCATGTATACGGTGCACCGAGCTGCATATCATGTGCACATTGAGTCTGTGGATTTGGAAAAAAGAAAAATCAACTTTTGCTCTTTCTTATGTATTTTCAAAATTTGAGAAGCCGTGTGTAAATTTATAGGACCTTCCGAGCACAGAAACACCCCTTGGTCCCCTATGCTACTGTAGGGGTTAGAGGGGGTACATTTATAATGTATTAAATGAAAGGTCCCTTGTGGATTCAGGGAGCGATATTGTCTCTGTGTATCAGCACACCTTATACGCAGGTAATGTGACGTAAAATCATCTTCACTAGTAAACCCTGTAATCCCTCTGATCAGTAAGTGACACTTACCCTCACCATTTAAAGTTTGACACCTTCACTGTTAATTTGAAAACTGCAATCATTGACAATTCAGTAGAATTCTGCATAGAACTGCATTTTCTAAAAGGGCAGTGTGGCTCTTAACTCAAGTGTCAGAGCTTTCATTTCGTCAATAATTTACACCATTCATCTGTCGCTTCACATGACGCCCGGAGGGATGGACTTTCAGCACTCTACAAAGTCAGGGGAGTCAGGTGAAGACGTGAAAGGAAAGACAACATTGAAAAGAAATTTATACTTCATTTCAGCTGACTCCTTTCAAACAATGAATTCTCCAGGCGGTCGTATCCTTAATGGACCGCATAGTTCTTTGAAATGCAATTTGGTCACAATAATCCATGAAGGTAACCCTGACAAAAAAGGTAACAGGGAAGGACTAAATTCATGCATTATGCCAACCCTACACTGTCAGCCCGCAATAAGGGTTTTACAGTAGAGTGCTTCTTATTCTGTAATACAGTAGTAGCTGCTGTAGGTACAAAACCAACAACCCGCCACAAGGGTTTTACAGTAGAGTGCTTCTTATTCTATAATACAGTAGTAGCTGCTGTAGGTACAAAACCAACAACCCGCCACAAGGGTTTTACAGTAGAGTGCTTCTTATTCTGAAAGTCATTAGTACCTGCTGTAGGTACAAAACCAACAACCCGCCACAAGAGTTTTACAGTAGAGTGCTTCTTATTCTATAATACAGTAGTAGCTGCTGTAGGTACAAAACCAACAACCCGCCACAAGAGTTTTACAGTAGAGTGCTTCTTATTCTGAAAGTCAGTAGTACCTGCTGTAGGTACAAAACCAACGACCCGATGTGGGTCCTGCTGTATGCACTACAGCGGTATATATAGTCCATTTACAATTGCGGCTGAGAGTGTAATTTATGAAGGGTTAAAATACTCCTGAATCGTCAGCATGGTGGAGCAATGCAATGCCACTGACTAGGCTTACCAGCGTTGAATTTCTTATTGACCAATATTTCTGGCCATAAAAGGTCAAAATGAAATGGAGGGACGGGTCTAAATGACTCCAACAACAACGATTTTGGCAAAATGTTCCCACCCAAATATCCCCAACTGGAGGGGATATTGCAAACATTTTTGACATTATGTTTTGTGCGTGTTTGACCATGGTTAATTAGAAACTGAATGACAGTGAATCGCCCCTCACAGCAATATGTCCAGGTTATTTAAGTCTGAAGTATGTGTCAATTTAGGGCAAATGAGAAGGGATTTTTTGGCAAAAGTTTGAAACACAAACAACTGAATTTGTTTCTCTCATAAAATGGTGTATCAATTCATGATATCATCATGACCAAAATATCATGGCACAACTTTTTTTCCTGTCAGGCTTTGACTTAATCATAAGTGCAGCCATTGAAAATAACTCCAGCTGCGTTGGTGTATCCCAAAAGCAACGAAGCATATACATTGAAATAGAATTGTGTTAATAATAGTTTGACTCCTGAAACATGTACTTACAGCAGTTTTATCTTCCACATTCAACAGCTGTCAACACAAGCTCGTGTCAGAGTAAACTCTCGCAGCATCTCGTGGGACCTCACGGCTTCATCACGGGATATGTCGGTGACGGTATGCTGGCCTCACCCCGCTGTACATTCAGTGTGGAGGTAGAGGTTGGACAGAAGATAGCAGTCTACGTGTACAGGTAAGGGATTTCTCATATACAAAGGTTCCAGGTCATACAGTGGGGATGGCATTTCTTGATCTGGTACTCTGTCAGATAAGCACTTATAACAGCCAGCATGATGGGTACCAGTTGATATGACAATGAATCCTAGAATGTCTGATGTGGATGAAGAGAATTTTCTGATTGGTTGGTAATACATACCGCTACATCCATATACCGCTATAACGGATTACTACATTGTCATGTAAGTGACCATCTTGTCCCCTTGTGCACATTCAGTACGGCTGTTGGACAGCTGCTGAACAGGACGTGGCTATCTATGTCTAACTTAAAGTAGCTTTTGATCCCATTTGGCACTATAATTAATCTTTACTTGGATTTGTCATTATAATCATAAATTAAATACAGATATCCAGTGATACATACCAAAGACAATCAATGAATGAAAACTCACCTTGTAATATCTTTCGCATATCTATCCCTTGCAATGCTCACCATAGCCATCGTCAGATCTAATTTATAATAGATACTCAATGATAGATTCAGGATCTAGAAAGAAAGTCGATGTGCCCTCCTATGGTGAAAGGAAGCTAGGGGTATGCCTTCTGCATGTGGATAATTTTTTGATCTAATAGAAACATATATATATATATATATATATATATATATATATATAAGTTATCTCGATAACAGGGGAAGTATTACTGGTATAACGATAATATAATAATGTAATATAAACAGTGGTAATAATTACGATATAGTTATATAATAATGATCATATCACAGACACATGAGTTTGGTGGGTTGCTGACCTTGGGGCTATCAGCACCATACATGCCTTTATTAATAAATAAAAATAGACATATTAGTTGACAAAGACATGAGTCAGCATAACGAATACAATGAATGACAATAATAAAATTTAAAATTTGAAAATCAGGTAACCACCTGGCGTGGTGTTACCTGTACAATGGGAATTTGCCAATTGACGGTTAATCCAAATGTGACCTCTTATATACTGGAGGAGTTGTGTAGATGACGTCATGGTATGACGTCATAGATTAATACGCCCTGGAGGAAAATAGTCCCCCTAACCGTTCGCGGCTAATTATATAAATATACACGAGTGTATATAGTTCTATAAGTTATCTCGATAACAGGGGAAGTATTACTGGTATAACGATAATATAATAATGTAATATAAACAGTGGTAATAATTACGATATAGTTATATAATAATGATCATATCACAGACACATGAGTTTGGTGGGTTGCTGACCTTGGGGCTATCAGCACCATACATGCCAAACACCTAAACACGCCAAACACATGTGAAACATTACCAATCAGCAATGCAATTGAGATTGGCAAAGTCTATCTAATTCCAAAAGTTCATTTTTATAATTATGTAGATAAGTGAAAACAGAATTAGATTTCCAATTAACCTTCTTTTTAATAGACTCAATACTAAGACCCGCATCCTTTAACATAGTGGCACCACCGTGCCTAAGGGAGTGAGTGGAAACACGACCTCTGATACCAGCTCGTAAGGATAAGGATTTCAACTTTGAATTAACAAATTGATATTGCAGAGGTACACCATGAATTTTGAATAAAAAATCCCTCACACCCCTACCTGCGCACAAACTTTCTAGGTCTTTACATGGACAAAACAAGGAGGTATCGTCTCTATACAAATACACATGAAATGAATTTTTTCCCAACTGGTCAGTTTTAGAAGATTTAACACGAATGGTGGCAAAATTCTTAAATATTTTTACATCTCCTACCCTTAAAGTATGAGGAGAAGCCACCACATGTCCAACCCTGAGTACACCTCTATAACACAATAATATAGCTAACCAGAATTTCATGTCCGCCATGTTGGATAGGTCTAGATTGGACCTGATCCTCAACATTTCTTTTGGATTAAGTGGATGAATTTTCCTGGTTGCACAAGAGTAAGCTCTCTCTATACCATCCAGGACTTTTTTAATAATAAAATTACTACTATAGTCCACATACCCTTGAAGTTTTTGAAAGTACCAAACTGCAGACATGTAATTCTTTACAGACGAAGGCTTCATAAAGTCAGCCAAATATACAGCATAAATTGAACCTTGAGATGGAGAACAAGGAAAAGATTGTAAATTAAATCTTTTACAAAATTTTTTATACCTTCTGAGTTGTTGTATCCTTGCTCTCCTCGTATTCTCTGATACACACTTCATCAAAAGTGACCTTTTTTTGTTTTGTAACCTTTTCCACTCTGGAATTAAAGCAACACATGTTATTACTACGTAAGGTATTCTTACATTTATCAAGCACACCCCTGTATGGCAATCTGGACAATTGGTCAGCTAGAATGTTATCCTCGGATTTAATATAAGTGGCATAAATTTCAACATTGTTCAAGAAACACAACCAAAATATTTCTCTTAGCCACTCCATACAGAGTTTATTTTTTGACCTACCGGTATTTATCATGGCTAGAACCTGCATATTGTCGGTAATGCAGTGTATTCTTTTATTTTTACAGCCAGAAATCCAACGTTTAAGACCCATAAGAAGAGGATATAGCTCGTACACATTAATGTTTCTATGGTGGTTTTTTAAATTATCCAGTATAGGTGGTTGAGTAAAATGATCAGTACCTAGATTGAAATTATCGTAAGACGTCCAGTCACCATAAAGAAAATCACATCCCATCCAAGCCCCAAAGCCTTTTATGGAAGAATCTGAGTAGATAGGTGTATCGACCATATCATTTAGGATCAAACTTTTACAATTAAACGTATTACAAAAATTTAACCACCACTGAAGATCACATTTGGTACATTTGGAAATCCTTATATAGCCCCTAGGCTTAGCTCGTGCACACAAATCAAAGACTCTCCTGCTGAACGTTCTACCACCCTTAACCACCTGTGAACAGAACGACATGTAACCTCCGATCCTCTCCAAGTTCTTCTTTGAAATAAATTTCTTGTTAACATTTTCCATTAAAATACTTTTCATCTTAGCCACCTTTTCCTCTGGTAAGGATAGTTCCAGATTAACAGAATCTATGTTAATGCCTAAGAATTTACAAACTTGAGATGGGTCAGTCACCTTTTCTTTGGACACTACAAAGCCCATATAAGCCATACACTCCATTAACAAATCCCTTTGCATAAGGCACTCCGCATAAGAATTTGCCACAATTATAAAATCATCTAGATAATTTACAATTTTTTCTACACCGTAGAATCTTGCCACATCCACAATAAAATCAGAGATCCTATTAAAAATATATGGGGCACATTTCAAGCCAAAAGTTAACCTATTACTAACATAGTAACCATCACCTTGACCAAAATCCCAGCGGAACCCCTGTAAGGTGGTGTGGGGGCCATAAACATTTATAGACCTGTAAGCAGACTTTAAGTCGACAACGCTCATGAAATCGTACTTATTCAATTGAGCGGTCACCGTGCTGATATTATTATAAGAAAATGTAGAGCTAGTAGTATCCATAAAATTATTAATAGAAATTTTATCAGGCATGCTGCAGTCTGTTATGGGTCTTAACCTACCATTAGATTTCTCGACACCCCCTAATGAATGTATACAACGGGGTTTAAATTCTGTCCTAGAGACCAGACCAGCAGAAATTTCCTCTAACAAAATACTACACATTTCGTTATAAAATTTTCCTTCCAAAATAGATTTGTAATTTCTACAGTCATAAGACGTATTACAAGAAGGATCAACAATTTTAAAACCTTGAACAAAGCCCTGCCATAGAAAATTTGCTTCTACATCATTAATACTGATGATACCTTCCTGAGTCAAAAAAGAAGCCACTCTACAAGGCAATATTTGGGCTACTTCACCATGAATATAATGTACACACTCACACACACCATTTATACAACTGTCATATACTCTGATGCTAGGTAAATTTTCTACAACAACAGTAAATAATGGTTCAACTTCACCCTGTACCGGATGGCTATGTGTAACATTTACAATTTTCGAGTTAACATTAACATCAATATTGACCTCATTTACCAAGTCATATTGACTAGACCTATGGTCACTCGGGGGGACAAAAATATTTATATCCGATTCAGAATTAATATTTACAACACCCTCATCTGAAACTTCGGGTGGGGGTAATCTAAAGTCTACCACATTTACTAACTTTGCTTCTGGCACCAGGATATCGAAACCTACAAAGTTAGGACTTAAATCACCAACATTTTCCTATTCGCTTCTAGCCTTAGAGCATTCCAACTTATTATGACTCATGCCACTGCACACGCTGCAAACATGCCTATATTTACATGGTTCCCTCGAGCAACCTTCCGCCCTGTTGTATGCATAGCAAGGATTATTAGACGATCTCTGTTTGCCTACATTCTTAGGTTTAGCACTATAAGCTTTCTGGGCCTGAACGGTCCCATCATATGCCAAATGACGTAGTATATCTGAATTTTCAATGGTTGAAAAAGCCTCTATTCCACTATCATTAGCCCTGTCTCTCACTGACTTATCATAGGCTACCAGGGCTGAAACCGTATATATTTTGGTGCCTGACTTCTCAATTAATACCTGAAGATGTTTAAGCATACCCTCAACATCGTCACCTGACTTGTAATACTTCAAAATAAACTGCAAGTTTACAGACATCAGTTTCTCAATAGTGTCAATCTTTTCCTTACGTTTGGTGAACTGGGAATGATCAAACTCACCCGATTTTACACGGTGATGATGTCTAGAGTACGTTGAATCCAATGACGACCCTCTAGATGTGCTTGGACTGCATTGACGAGCAGAAATACTGGACTTAGATGATCGTCTATGTCGCTTGTGGTCAACTTGCACCCATTCGTCCTCAACGTCAGACGAAATTTCGCATGGAGACGCTTGGCGGGTAGCCCTAGCAACCGGTCCGCGTCCTTGACTACGTGACGTCATACCTCTCTGTTTGTAAACATCCGCACGTGCTCTGCTGGAACGACTTGACGCATTGACGAATCCTTTGTCCCGATCGTCCTTTCCATTGACGACCTCTTGTAGAAGTGATTTAATGGTCGACAGCTCGTCTTCTAATACATCTAGCCTCGTCTGGTCAATAGACGACCCTCCCACAACACCTGTAGCAGTTTGGGGCACCGACGGTGTATCACCAGTAAGTGAGAGAATCGAACTACTCGTCAATCCTAAATTGGCCGATTTTTTCGTCTTTTCCACCGATTTAACCGATTTTCCACCTGGTGTGTTGGCCTTCGAGCCTTTAGCAGCCTTTCTACCCATTTCAATGGTAAATAAAGGCACCAGGAGCCCCTCAAAAACGGTTTAAAATTTGAAAATCAGGTAACCACCTGGCGTGGTGTTACCTGTACAATGGGAATTTGCCAATTGACGGTTAATCCAAATGTGACCTCTTATATACTGGAGGAGTTGTGTAGATGACGTCATGGTATGACGTCATAGATTAATACGCCCTGGAGGAAAATAGTCCCCCTAACCGTTCGCGGCTAATTATATAAATATACACGAGTGTATATAGTTCTATATATATATATACACTCTTAAAGATGCTATCCCAGCTAAAATTCTGTCATTTTCCAGTTTTGTCATATTTCTATGGAATATTCCTTTCTATAAACATTCCTCTTCTTTCAAAGCTATATTCAGGGCCTTTCATGGTGAATTATGCACCTGGATTGTAATATCTTTTACTGTCGGTCGACACTAAAACATTAGTGGCATCTTGTGGTCTAGTGACACACTATGCCCATCGAACCTTAGACTGACTCAAGCCTGTCCTATCACAACTTAGAAAGGGGGCAGGACTTTAGGAAATGTGGATGTATATGGGGACATGGTCTACTGCACTTACCAATACAGATACACCTTCAATCAGATTCTTAACTAGATCACAAAGAATAATAAAAATAATTCAAGCATCTAGTGGACTAATCAAAGAATGTGCCTCCGGCCTTGAGCTTAACTCCAAGATAGGCCTAGGCCAGTGGTCCTTAGCACAGATGGTGAAGATAAGTTCAGTTGGTAAAGATCAGTAAATGCCATTTCCAAAACAAACTAAAGATCTCTTTCAAAATTTAAAGATGTCATGAGAATCTTTGACCTATCCTTTCAAAGATATTATTGCAAATGTATTACTTATAACGACTGCTTCTGGAGAAATGAAATTGTCAAGATGTTCACTAAGCTATCTGCAGGGTTATCTTCATTTATGCCTATCTTTTGTGAAGATACCTCACCATCCTTGCAAAGGACCACTGTTGTAGTACGAGTTTGGGAGTTGCAGTAGGTTGCCATCAACTTGGCACATTCACACAAGTGGAGAGAACTGGTGGAGCCCCCTTCTGCTAGAGTCCTTAGATGGTGAGGAACCTGACTCAGTTTTCCTGCCAAAGGAAGGACATATCTTATATCAAGATATCTTCTTTTTACACATACAAAGAGCACTCATATCAAACTGATACACACCATTTGGCAGGAAAATAGATAACATAAATCACAGCATGAATCATTTATATTCTTCCAGTTGGTCATTTTTAGTTGAAGTTGCATCTTTAACTGCAGGGATACTCTTTTGGAAATGTATAACATATCTACCATCCTTTGAAGGCGCTAGCTATGGATTTAACTAACTCTTCATATAGTATTATTTGAGAATATTTCCTCCTGGAAAATGTATCTCTTGCGAAGATGTATTACTCCATTGAAAACCCACAAGCTGCACTATATAGTCCAATTAAAGATTTCCTGCTCTAGCAGGGCACCTATTCCATCATTTTCCTTCTAGGTCTCCTTTATCAGCTGACCCATTTCCCCTCCCCTTGTAGTCATATCAACTTAATAGGGTTCTTTAGAACTCCTAGGGGTGGCCTGGAGTTGGACTTCTTGTGTTATATTACACAGTATGAGGGAGTAATTCCTCTTGTATTTCTATTACTACTATATGAATATCACCCTATAGTGTACATATAGCAGATAGAAGGGAACAATGTGGAGCATATAAATGATTTTGCTTGTTCCATATACATTTGAGCATTTGAATAAGTAAAATGAAAAGAACAAAACAATCAGAATCAATGCCAGGTTCCTTTTCTTTTGCAATTTTTCAACTGCAATGTATGCACAATATATTATTCAATGGAAAGGGTAACACTCATACTATAGACCTGCATAGTGGATCTGTTCCCATACCACAGTGAATCATTTGAACAATGAGTAAGTGAGTGAGTAATAGATGTTTGATACCACATCTATTACTCACACATTTTTTTTTATTCTGTCCACTTTTGTGATACGCCTTGATTATTATTGTCGGAGACTGACTTCGACATAGTAGTTTTTTAAATATTCTACCTGCATTTAGAACCTTGATATAGATCACCAAGACTCTTTGAATCCCGAGCAAAAGCCATTAACATGCTTTTAGCATTAAAGATGTACATTTTGGCTCGCCATCATCATTAGACAATGTCATTTAAAATTACTTGAGCAGTTTCTTCACTTAACCTAATGGATGGGGTTATTATTCCAGACACTGACATGAATTTCACACTACTGCACAGTGACTACAAGAACAGTTAATGTTCCATACAACTAAACATATCCTCGTCTATTAAAAGATATTTCATTGGAACAAGAGGTTTTCACTAAACTCCTTCGTCAAGAGTTGGCTGATTGTTGAAGAAAAAAAAGCTGGATTTATTTGTTGGGGAGATGAAAAATATAAATATGACTCATCAAGGGAGAACACCCCTCCGAGGGGGATTTTTAATTCCCCATTTGGCCACCAGGGGGCATTAGAGGGGCAAAATCACTCTAAAATCATTATATAAATACATTAACCTTATTTTTGATGTAGAATTCAATCATCTCATTTAAAAAGCAACATTTTCGTTAGAAATGGCCCACATTTGGAATGTAAAATGAACATTTTTCATGAGAAATCAACTGACATGCCTGCTCGTGGTTGCCATGGCAACCATTCCAATAATCAGAATTTGCAGATTTTTATGTCAATTTTTGGTGATACTCACCAAGAACTCAAAACTGATAACAGAAATAGAAAATTCCTTTTAGATAAAAAATTATGACAAAAATCACCATTATTGTTATGTATTTTTATGAAAAAGGCTTAAATAATGTGTTTTTAGACATTATTATGTTTAATAATGTATTTAGAGCTTAATCTTTGATTTCAAATATGAATAACAACCTATGTTCAAGGAGGGGTTCTGACATAACTACTAGGAATATTTAAGCCAATGATGTCTCATTTTAAAGATCTTGAGATGAACTTTGATAATGAATTTCCCTGCAGAGGGGTGTTTTTGCTTGCCTGGTCACAAATGTTAAAGGATATGACAGTGTGTATTGATACTGTCATATCCTTCCATACAAATCTCACACCCATGCTATTTGCTTGAACCACCCATCCCAATAATCGAATTCTACATGATTTAGTACACAGCCGGGTTTTACTTGACCCTAGATTTATTGTAAAATTGGTAAATTCTCCCCCTCCTACAAGACAAAGTCTGAAAAAATTCTTGACTTAAAAGTAAAAATGCTGGGAGCACCCATAAAGAGAAACGTATTCTACTGTTCACATAGAAATATTTTCATCTTTCTTCTTTTCAATTTTCAGTTTTTCTCAGGAGCTGGTTTCTGGTATGAGTAGGAGTACAGGACAGATTACCACGGACTGTGGTAATCACATGACACTGGAGGATGGAGACAAGCAGAAAGTAAAAAGTCTGTGTGCCGACTCCAGGAACCAACGACACCACAAAGTATTTACGTCAACCGCAAATCGACTCGCTATCCACATAAAACATGGCCGCGGTAAACACAGCACTGACTCACGCTTCCTCATTGAATACAGAGGTGAGAATCATCAATATGCTTATTCATTAGCATGATATTTATAGGCATTGTATGCAAATCCAGGTCATTTTAACAAGGTTAATTTTTAGGATTGGTCCACATTTCAAGACCAGCACTTGAATATGGATAGTCTGTATACTTCCTTCATACAATGGGCCCTGTAAATTTGGCACTTCATAATCACAGAAATAATGACTAATGTGCAATGGCAATTGCACTCGTGATATCAAATGGGGTAATCATATGTGACCAGGCAAGCAAAAACACCCCTCTGCAGGGAAATTCATTATCAAAGTCCATCTCAAGATCTTTACAATGAGACATCATTGGCTTAGATATTCCTAGAAGTTATGTCAGAACCCCACCTTGAACATAGGTCGTTACTCATATCTGAAATCGATGATTAAGCTCTAAATCCATCATAAACCATAATAATGTCTAAAAACACAATAAATCAGCCTTTTACATAAAAATAGCTAACAATATGGTGTTTTTTATCGTAAATTTGGTAATAGGAATTTTCCACTTCTGTTTTCAGTTTTGGGTTTTTTGGTGAGTAGCCCCAAACATTGGCATAAATATCTCAAAATTGTGTTTAATGAAATGGTTGCCATGGCAACCACAACAGGTATATAGGTTGATTTCTCATGAAAAATGTTCATTTTACCATTCAAATATGGGCCATTTCTACACAAAATGGTGCATTTTAAATGAGTCCATTGAATTGTACATGAAAGATTAGTTTAATGTATAATGGTTTTAGAGTAATTTTGTTCCTCAAATGACCCCTGGTGGCCAAATGGGGAATTTAAAATCCCTCACGGAGGGGTGTTCTCCCCTGATGGGTCGCATATAGTCAGATTCTCAAGGTCTAAGTCTAATGTTCTACGTGGACCGAAACAAAGAAGGCCTTGGAAGTTATCAAGGTCACTAATTAGTATTTAGAGATGGCAGGCTAGTTATCCGGCATGGAAGACTGCAATATCTGAAAGTAAAAGTTGATGATTATCCAAGAATGTCAGTGAGATATTGAGACGAATATTAAAGAGAAGTGAAGGTGGAGTCCTGGGGAGGTTCTCTAATTCGTTATGCGAATAAGCTTGTAAATCAAACATGGCTACCGAAAGTGCTGAGTCACGATCTGTCTTCTACAGACAAGGTAAAATCAATCAAGGAAATAATGGATACATGTACATTCCTCAAAAAAATGTGTGTTCATGATTGGATTTACAATAAATCAGCTGGGATTCTACCACTGAAAGGGCAGAGGGGTGCAAGAAAATCCCCCTAAAAAGGTACTAATGAATCAATGGGGGAAAGGGGAACGGTTTGAAGATAGTGCCGGCAACTTTTAAGAAAGAGAAAATGGTGGCTTTGAAGCAGATGACTGGACGTCAGTTAGTCTGGAAATGTCTGCAATGCCATTTCCGTGTCATTCCCTCGGCAGAAATCGCTCTTCCTCCACAGGAAATACGCATGAATAAACAAGGGGGTCTGCTAGAGTTCTCCTTCTTACTACTGAAGTGCCCTGATTGAGCCCTTTGCATATTGTACAAAACAGGACAAGAACACAATTCATTCACCCATTCTTTATTAAATTACCCTCCAAAATTCCCATCTCCCAAATTGAAGCTTGTTTCCATCATTTTGAGTACTGTCTTTTTTATCTAGAACCTTCACACCAATGCACAACTAAACCTCTTTTTTAGTTTCAAAATCTGAGTTCCATCAATTTAGTGTTGTAGATTATAAACTTGCTGTCCAAAATCAAGACAAGGCAAAGTGGTGATTTTGTGCCATAATTAGGTTAGATATAGCAAAGTAATGTTCACCAAAACTGGGATTGTAGGGGCTTGATCTTAAACTAAACTGAAAATGTGCTATAAGAAAATACAAACACTGTCATAAACCTCAAATAATGGCTTCAAAGAATGCGGATGGCGGCTATGCCTACATAGGAACATGTCAATGTCTTTTGGGAGGAGGCCTTAAATCACCCCCAAAAATCACCGACAACCTGCCGAACAAAGCCTCTGACACCACTTTGAGTAGGCCTCTTGTTTTCCCTGCAACCCCTTCCTTAGCCCTTATGTATTATTTATAAAACAGGGCTCGGGAACAGCGGATGGCCCACGAAGAACAGATTCGTTTTTGAGATCAGTGACTGTCGCGAGCTTTGGAAATCCTCAACCAAGTGAAAGGGCAGTGTTCGGCTGGTAACTCAGGTTGTCAGAATGAGCTGATGGATGGGGCTGATACACCAGGAGACACCGGGGAGGTCACAACCTTCCTTTGAGGACCTTTAGCCACAAAGGTCAAGGCGATATGTCCTTCTTACTGCCTTTGGGGCCCCTTCTGTTACACTCACCCACCTGAGGTTTATCAGCCCCATAGCTCTACCATGTATCCAATTAGCAACAAGCATCTGCTGGAAGAAGGCAGTCCTAATCGATTCTGACTCCCTGATTAATTGCTACAAAATGTAAAAGATTGTTGGTTTATTTTCTCAAATGCTGTGGCACTTCTATCCTTAAAGAAAAATTAGAACATCATTTCAGTTCTTCACTTGAAGTCACAATTTAGGAAAGGCCTTGAAGTTACATTTCAATTGTTTTTAAAAGCCAGGTGCTGTTCTAATTTTGGACATAAATTTAACGGAAGCTGTCCAAGTTGACAGCTCGAACCTATCTGTGAAAGGTTGTCATTCTGATAGCTCACAGACTGTTTTGTCTGAAAAATTGTTTGGTTTGCAAGAATATTTGTCCAATTTGTATTGATTAAAATATGACATATATAACAATGATAAACCTGAAGAAAAGCTGTCTGACAATAACACCAATGTACTATGGCTACACTCACTTTTGAACGGCCTGGGGGGAGGGGTCCTGCAAATGCACACATATATTCAGTGCTTAATCAGACATGTTTGGGAAGCTACACAAAGAGACAATAAAAATGCAGTGCCAGCATATAGAAGGGCATTTGCAGATAATGTCTTTGACGCTTGATAATGTCATGTACTGTCACTACTCGTAATGAGCTATATAAAGAAGTTGTTATTGACCCCGGCGTCAGCCCACCTGCAATTGGCAAGAGGCAATAATTAGCCTAAAGACAATGTTCCAAGATTCAATCCTTCCATATATTCACCTCATGTGGACTGTGAGGACGTCCATAAAGGACTGATTCCATCAAAACTGACTCACTCCCAATTTGAATCGAGAACAATGAGGAGCCATCACAGGGACCCTCCTGATTCAATAAAATGAGGTTCGCAGTTTGTACTGGATTGCCTTCAAAGCTGCCGTTAAAAAAACAAAAAAAAAGACAAATAAGTGTACACAGTGGGTTATTTCTGTTAATATGAATTGCATTTGAACTGTGTTCGACAGATTATGGAAGCCTTACCAAACCGTGAGCCAATAAGGAATAGCAGAGCCATAAAATTATGGCTGGCCACATCAAACAAACAGGTAGTAGACCAACAGGGTAGCAGTGAAAACTAATCTTAGTGAAACGCCTTCTTTATTTCCTTGTATGTAGTACTATGATCGGCCCTGAAGTGGAGTAGAACAGGGAATAAAGTATATTCCGGACCGGTGATGCAGCTTTTTTTGAGAAATGTCTGAGTGAAATGTTGGAAAGAATCGATGGTGCTGTGTCAATTAAAACCCAATACGGTTCGACATGTCCATTGTTTCTCATAAGACAACATAAACATTGCCAGTAACGTGCACCAACACTGAATATGTATGTCGTCAGCAATATGTACACGCTGCTTATCTAACATTTTAGGAAACAAAATGGGCGGATTAGCCACGGGCACTGCATTCGCGTATCATTGTAAAGGACATGTCATATGAGATGCTCTCATCCTTTAAAGGTTACAGAGATCCATGGTACACCATACAGAACTGCCCTTTGTCTATTTTATGAAGCTGACTCGCTGGACGTACTTGCGGAATATGAACTGAGTCATTTATGTATTCGTGCATAAGGTTTGAATTAAGCAAAATGTGAGCCAGAGTGATATTTATCCAGATTAAATTCATTGTACAGATTTTACATTTTGATCGTGTAACACAGCTGGCATTTAATGCACATTCTAATTAATGTCAAATAAGTGTGAGAAATGCAAAATGTCAATTGAGTTTCATCATTATTACTTCAATAAATGTTAATGCCATTCTTTAAAGCAACTAATTTGTCTGCTTTGTCGCGCAGTTATCTAATAAATTAATAACATCACAGTTGAATATCAAAAGAATCACTAGTCAATTTTGTTACCAGATTAGTCAACAATTCTTTAAAATCAGTTGATCATACAAATAACTTCATATAAAATAGCCCCTTAACTCATACTGAAATGGCATATTTTCAGCGGTGGGTTGTGCAGATATCAAGATTCAGAAGAACTCCTGGATGGAGAGGACTGGTGAGAACTTGGTTGTTAAGTGTAATATCACAGGAGACATCTGGTACCTCACCTGTCAGCGCAACCAGTGGATAGGACAAATAGGCAACTGCTCCAATTTCCTTGGTAAGTAATTACAAAATATTGACATCTAAATAAGAATCCAACGAATGTGTGTTACACTTCCTTCCCTCACTGTACTCTAGAGAATTTATTTGCGTTATAAGAATAGCAGCAAAACTCATATACATAACATACATCCAGGCATTATTGTTGATTAATGCAGTGTCCATAAGTTGATTAGTCCATATAGTGTGTGAACGGAAATATGTCGACCCCCTCTATGGGATTGGTGCACTCTCAAGGGGTCATAGTCACTGATAATGAAGCATCAAATGACCAACACAAGTTGCTTATAAATACTTAGTCAGTGAATTTCTTGAGGCACTATGCTGCCCTCAACATATATGCAGAAAAGTAAAATGGCATGCCTGATTTTTACCTTATTGATGCGCATTTTATATGATAAAGCCTGCCATTTTGATTTTGAGACCTTGGACACTACGCTGTAGATATAATAGTGCGGCAAAGGCATCAGCATTCTCTGAGGTATTGGCGAAGATGCTGAGATCATTTCACTTAGAAAATTCTCAGCTGTCCTTACTCTAATTACGTGTAATCTGGCTTTGACCCATGTATAGCATGGTTGATTAGCCTCGCTAGATAGCATTATGTCCACCTTATGAAAAACCTTATCAAAATGTTATATGATTTGTAGATGCTAATGGATTGGATGCAATCTTTGGTGATGGGATCCCTTTTCAACAAGGTAAGTAGTCTTATCAGTAATATTCTGCACCATTATTCTTTATAAGATTATTAACGTTACTACCTGGATAAAGATTTACTAATGGTAATGCAGTCTATGAATACAACACTTAATTATGATCAACATCTCATAGTGCCATTTGTACATGATGCTCTATGTTTGTTATACTCCCAATTTTAGTCCCAGTCCCAAAAGACATTATTGATACTATCCAGTACTCTAGTAAATTGCTCCTTTGAAATGGCCTTGTCACCAAAGCTCTTTGAGTACATTTTCAATGGTCTCTGACATTTATCATAGTCCGTAGCACTGGTATCTTATTCATAATCATACCGAGTACAGATTAACAGTAGATAAATCAAAACAATGATTATAAAATAAATGTAATTTAAATATAAGTGGAAAAAATAGCTAAACTGGTTCTGAATACGGCAATGGTCACTAACATAGAGGAAACAGCCTATTAAGGTTGACCAGAATTTATATATGCATTAAAGAACAAACTAACTCAAATTAGATATAGCATTTTCTTAAGATGACAAATCATGAAAACAAAAATGGTGCAGATAATAGGAAATGATAAGAATATACGTACATGGCGGCAACAAAAAGTCACTCCACAGAACAGTAAACACACCTGGAATAAAGAATAATAAATTCTATATAAAAAGCAATTACCATTATTGGAACTGTAGACGGTCACCAGATGAGGTACAGAGTAAGGGGCAGTCAGTCAGGCTCACCTTATCCTCCACTACGATCTGAACCCTTTCTATTCCCCACAATGCTGAACTGTACTATGCCCATCGGGAAATAAAATGGGGTCCTAGTTGATCACCTTGCATCCACACACCCGATGGGGTTAATTCACTTCCCAGTGTAATGCTTGTGAGTATGTTCATTGGTACTGCATTGATGCATCCTTGAGTCCAAGGCACTTGAGCCTGGAGGCATGATGCGGCTGTTAAAGGGTTAATTGCGCTATATGCTTCCAGGTATCAGGCGACATTAATGACGTGTCAGGGGATCAGGACCCCAGACCAACTTATAGGGGTCACGTAGGTCCAGTGCAGTGCCTTCATGGGGAGGGAACCTGATGAAAATAGATCTTATGGCTGTATGAGAATGGTGATCTTGGCCTCAATGCCACAAGATTTGGTTTGGTATCAGAATTGTCCAGTACATAAAAAAAGACTGGTACTAGCCAAACTCCCGGGAGATGTGCTCGTACAATGTGCCATGCACATAGTGGTTGCACCAAATGTTTGCATTCTATAAATTTCATATAGGATATACTGATTTACGGTCTAAAATGGCTAGGCTATCCCAAAGCATACTAGCTTTGCCCATCGCAGACAATTCTGTCTCAGTGTAAAATGTTTTCTCCAAAAGCTATGCTGCAACTAGATCTACCCAGACACCGATAGACCTTAAACTTCTAGACTTTATACTCTTTTGCTTGACGAAGGATCAGATTGAGGATTTTCTTATTTGTTTCTTATTGGCACTCATGGGAAAAGGTTTGCTGCCTACATAGAGTGATCAGATCAAGTCTTCTACAGCCTTACTCACTGCTGTGGCTGCTTCTACTCCTTATGAGTAGTATATAGAACTGTCGCTCCATCTCAGGTCACATAGCCTTATTCACACCACTACGTGTTATACCAACTATACCTTTCTTATTGGCCCTAGGACCAGTTTCCTGATAACTAAGACGTGTGTGTTGTGTGGGTATTTCATAACATAGATTGGCCATATAAGGGCTCAAAGTATGTTATCTACGTTCTTGATTTTGGGACGATAGTCATTTTACAGCCCCAACATTGCGAAATTTCTCAGCACAGTAAATGCAGTGGTAAGCGCTTCTCAGGAAAATGATGAGATTCTGCAGGCAATTGCAGTACGTTATAACCTTCTAAGTGTCTTTGAAAAAAAATTCTTTTAGTTGAATTTCAATTGGAAGGATTCCATTTCTGCTTCCATTTCAGATCATAAAATGTAGTTAAGTAACAGGACCCAGGAGGTGAGATCTGGGCATATTGGCGGCAGAACGAGAAGGTGTGAAAAAATAAACACAATGTAAAAGTGCAGTTATACAATGTCCATATCCTAAGTATGATTCATCTTTAATACCATAATAGCAGCACTTGATTGAGTGACAGGTCAATTGCTCCATTATGTCCAGGATAATAACCTCGGAAATGAAAAAAAAGTCCATTATGGAGGTCACGATTACGGCTTACGTGGGTTATAGGTAGAAACTGTCATTAAAAGCGTCATGATGTTCTACTAGATTAGTGTCTAATGAATAATTATACTGATTAAAGTGAAAATGACGTTACATAAGTAATTAATCATGTGCATGCAGGTGAAAATAGTCATTGTAAAGATGATAATGACATTTATGTAAGGACTGTGACGACAGTGGCAGTATTTATAGTGAAGGTATTTATAAAGGTTCACGAGAATTGGTCTGACATAGGGTTGTCTTAATCTCAGCCTGACCAATACGAGTGAACCTCTGAATTTTCCTCGTAAAGTTTGAGTGAGATATGTTCGGAATTCCGTTTATCTTTCATGGAAAAGGATTCTGGCTATTTTGGATGCTGTAGCTGGTCGGAAATATGGGGTAGTGTTATTGCCAATTTCTGGTAACTGGCATTTATATTGCTTTCACTAAAAGTTGCTGTCTAGTTAGATGTATAGGGAAACTTGGAAGGATCCATTTGAATGATTATATATCTATTTGCTTTTAGTTAGAGTTCTCAAAGAATCTATCTACATGAATCGAACTGGTTCAAAGAATTGTGATATTCGTTTATCTTCATCTTGGCTACATATATAATAACTAGGAGAAGATACAATTTCTACATTGTTATATAGAACTTTCCTGTCTCAAATATGATTCTTTTTTGCTAGCCTTATCGGCTTGCCATACCACTTTCTTCTTGAATCACCATCATCATGACAGACTTCTATGAGAAAGACATGCCAGTCCTTTGATATATAATCCCCTGACGTAGGCAAAAGTCCCATTCCCATCTCAAGTTGATATTAGATGGCCTAAACCTCCTCCAGTTTCACAACCCTACCCTATCCTCCCTGCCTTCACCCCAGCCCCCACCCCCTCATCCCTGGGGCCACACACCCAACCAGCATAGGCATGAAAAAGAGCGTGTGACATGGAAGTCTCAAGGCAGAGGCAATCAGATGTCGTCTTGGCAGAAAGGCGATTATAGTTTGATTGGATGAGGACAGAAAGTGGCGACAACTTACACCCAAAGCTCCCTAGGCTATTGTCATGATACAACAAGGGACACCCCCATAGATTGGGTATGCTGTATGCATGTACCCTCCTGTCATGCCATGCAGGCTGGCTGGGGAGGTTGTTCAATCAACTGGGCAATTCTCACTCCTCTGGCCAAAATGTATTAATACTAACATTCGCTCTGCATCATTTCTGGTTCAAGAGTGGGTTCTTAGGATCGTGTTTAATTCTTTTTGGTAATATACCAAAATTGCCCTTTTGACATTTTTGCGCTTGATATCGGGGTGGTGGTGTCTAAGCATGGCAGGTATTACCCAATAATGGCTGATGGTTTCCCTTGTTTTTCAAGTCAAAACAAACGTTGCTGGAAGACCTGTCTCTGGATATGATTCTATCTATAGGGGGACATAACTAAATCAATATGTTATTGTTCAATGGATTATCTAGGTGCTGTTTATAATGTAAAATTTATAGTACCTGGAGTATTAAGGGTCACTGTCAATTTTTCTGTCAACCCTTAGCATAATTTATGAGAGTCTACTTAGGGTGTCCGAGATGAACGCTTACAATAGTAGCAGACCGTCTCCAGATTATGTCTGAACATGCACAGTGATTGTGTTACCCTCACATGGATAATATTTCCTTGTGAGTATAGAACTACATAGGAGTTTATGACAATATCCCCAAAGGAGCCAATCAAGAAAGCTGAAAGAATAGGGTGGCATTCCTGCTTGACTACAATAAGTCTTCAGCATTTGTCCTTAGGATTGAAAGTCTTTGGGACTCAGATGCGGGTGTCATGTGACAGTTTGGCTTTAGAACTCATTGCAATTGACCCACGTTGACCCATGTTTGAAAACCTAACGTATATTTGTCGATTTAACCCAAGAATTTGTTTTAACTGTAGTAAATGTGATGTGTCGACTACTATACTAATCACTATTGATTTATTAATTAATGAATACAGGTTATCCCTTTCCAGGTATAGCCCTGGCGGTGGGAGTCGGCATAGTGGTGGGAGCTATACTAGGAGCTCTACTTCTCCTATGTGTCTGGACTATAAGGAAAGGGTAAGTCGATGGACTAAATAAATTGATTATTAGTGTTAATACGTGTATACCTTGATAACTTTATAAAATCAAGGTATACAACATAATCATATATGCCATGTTGTCGTGGATAAGGGTCAGGTATTTGAATAAGTATTACGGGGGGGGGGCATTACGGGTGGAGTGGTTTTGATATCAAAATCATGAAGAATTATATTTTGAATTGTGCAAAGTTCAAGTATCTTGTGTAAGCACCAGGGGAGAACCAAGTTGAAATTAAAATAAAAGTGCATACACCTCCACAGGTTAGAATGGTACATTCATCTTTTTTTTTCATATTCAGTGTATACTTCAGTTGCTTTAGTCTGTTCCTAATAGATATTAGAAGGTGTGTGTCCTACAAAACTAATACAACCATTTCTGATGGAGATTATAAATGTTTAGATAATATGAAAATAATAGCGCCGTTGCATATACCATGTATGTCAATGTGTGAAAACTCTGCCAGGTAGAATGCTAGACTAGTTAATGTTAGGACTCGCAATTTTAGAACATGTTAAAGAGAGCACGAATCACATAGTTGACCATCTTCTGGATCTACAGCATAGATTTCCTCTGTACTTCATTTTCGTCTAGCTCTAGTGAGCTTCACACAACGAAGGGGGCTGTGGAAACTACTCGACTCCAAACAAAAATAAAGATTCCCACAAGGTAGAAATAAAATGACATCTGGTAAAATTACAACCATTGATGATCTGACTGTTTCATTTTGTGACTTTCCTCCTCAGCCTATTTCAATTTCCAAGTGTTCTCTTAGCACTTTTGATCTTTCTGCAACGTTCTTGATGTCTAAATTGAAAATAACTTGTCTCGTGCACAGTTGTTTGTCATGATATTGTATGGTAGAAATAAGCCTTCAAAAGCATCAGCTCTCGAATGGAGTAGGATCAATTGCATAGTATGTGTTCATGGGAGTCATGTAGACTACCATTTACACAGGGGACACTCGGTTTGTATTAGTGTAGTGTCTTCCTTTGTGCAAATGTAGGGATAATGATTCTAAGTTTTGCCAAAATCTGACAGAAAATAAAAGTTTGGAGTCTTCCTTCTTTGAGCTGCTTTGAGTCCACAACTTATACTTTAAGTAGTGTCTAGACCAAACAGAAAAGAGAAAATGATAATCATTTTCCATGAATCTAATCAAAACTTACCTCTCTGAATATAGATTTGCGAGTTTAGAGGCTGGTATCAAATCTTCACTTTGAAAGATATTGATAAAGCCTCCAGACATATATTTCATGTCAAATTTTGCCCAAATCCATTGACATCTACAATCTACTTGTCTTGACATAATGCCTTGTCTTTACCCAGTTAACCTGTCACTTCTCACACACAACATTTGCATTGAACTAACACTCTGAAGTCTGCCTACTCTTAATTCCATCTGGCCTTCTAGTTTGACTTTCTAAGAAGTTGTCATTGTATCCCCCATAATAGGCTGGATTAGTCTCTGCAGTTCATATGTGCATCTAGTTGTATAGAAACGTTTCTCCCGTCCGTCCATCCCTGCAATCATCTCTTTACTTTCCAAATTTTTAAAATCTCACCCTTATAAGTAACACAGATGTGGTATAAAATGTCTATAATTCATAGATATTCAGTATGTGATATACCTGTTCCCTCTCGACTGTTCTTTTCAAACCTACAGTTTTATTTTATTAATGGATGGGCAAACTCACCTTTTGCATTTTACCTTTATTTTAGAGCGGGGTCGTACTTTTTGGGAAGGGGAAGGGTTGTGGTGTAATGTGAGGGGTTTGGAGGGGGGTGAATCAAAGAGATATTGAGCCTTCTTTCGAGGAATGGGAATTTTAAACAACAAATCAAATACACTGCTATATTTAAAGCATGCGTGTCCCACTCGAGGTGGGAGATGAAAGCTGTAACAATAAAGGTGAAAGAATATTCCACCTTCTATTCGATTACATTAACGGTCATTCCTTTATGCGATTCACCTTCTTCTAACTGCACTACTACACTAGTCTTGCTGACCTACAATTGTATGAATATATTGTTACACCACAGAACCACCACTTACCCCACATGCTATTATTCTGTGTCTTTCAGTGCCCAGGAGAGTGCCAAGCCGGCCATTAGACAGGTAGAGGTGGCGCCCCCTGATGGAAAATCGAGGTACGACGACAGAAACCACTACCCCTCCCTTCTCACCCAGGAGCGCAGTACCCCAGACAACGCAGGAGCCTATGAATACACCCATGTATGGGATCCACATTTCCCCTCCCTGGGGACTAATAAGCCTGGAGGATGCAAGGAGAAGGAAACGCTCAAAATGGTGCCTATTGGTCAGAACAGCTTAAGGATTGATGACACTACTACCACTACCACCTGCAGCGCCCACCCTGGAGGAACAACCATCACTTCTACCAAACCCCTGGTGGACCCCCGGCCCTCCAGGGTGCATGTATATGAGACCCCCAGAGGGAATACAGCCCACATGGAGGAGGGTACAGATACCTGTAGGATAAGGACTGGGGAGTTCCCCATGTATTATGATGTGGATCCTGAAGGCAAGTGTGAGCATATGACCACAGGGAAGTTAACCCGTGGGAAGGCTGTGTGAGGTTGTGATTTGGGATAAGCTCTAATAGTCAGATAGTGGGGTAAAGTTTGGTTGGGGAGAGGGGTTAAGTTGGATTGGGAACATAGAGTTTGGGGAAAATGGGTGGGTTGGTAGGTTTTTTTTCTCTTGATCTCTGAGCAAACTGAAGGAACAATGTTCAGGGTTCAGGTAACCTAGAAACCAGTAACACAAAGGCTGGCACGATGTGACTCAAACTAACTGGCATTAGTTTGAGGGAGTGACGTACATATATTTCCACTGGAGCGCAGTGTAAATGGTAGATCAAATAAATCATATAAAGCATTGGGGTTTATGGTATCTTTTAAAGCTTTTTGGTATTCTATTATTGGATTAAACGTGCAAATGCTTATGGGGGCCTGTGTCTTGAATGCATTTTGTTATTATGTACAGAGTAGACAAGCTACCCAGCGTTAACTGCCATATAGATGTTATAAAATTGATATTTTGAAATGGAGCAGAGAAAGTGTCACTCATTATGGCATTATTGATTTAATTTTAAATGAAAAAGGGTCTGTTCCCCTCGTGTATATAGCATGAAAATATATATGAAAATGTTCAGCAAATAGTACATGCCTAAGTTAATATTACCAGAACAATGGATTGATGTATATTTCATGAAGGATGTTTTCCTTTGTTTACGTTGAGGGCATTGCTGAAGTACTATTTATTGCTTTTTGTGGGAAAAAAACAACTATATCATATATTTTATAACCAAGAAGTGTACTGAAAACATAATATCATGTACCCAAGGACAGCCTCTATATGAGTGATATCATTATAAGAGCCATAATTCAATACATTGGTATATTAACATATGTATGTGTGTGGATATATAATATTGTAACAGGTTTCGTTGCTGTATTAATTGGCAAAAGATGAGAAGAGAAAGGGAATTTGAGTTTGTCTCAAGGCCACCATGACTTATCTTTTGCTTATACTGTTTTGTCGTCTCCACATCACGGAACTACAATAATTACAATCCGGAATGTGCTTGTTGCTTGGATTTTAAAGGAAATTACTTAATTAAGATACTATGTTTGAAATACGGCTGGGCCACATCACAGCCCTTTGACATTTGTGTGAACCTCTTATGAATATACCGGTACCTTGATTATGTTGCCTTCCACGGTACTGAACATCCAATAAGCAAAGTTTTATATATGTAAATGTCGTCGCTCTAGTGCAAAATGGTTGTAACGGCAGTACATTAGAAAGTCATTGCAGTCTTTTTACACCAATTTTACCAGAAGTTAAAATCTGCAGTTTCAAAACCAACAATACATAATATTTATCCCGAGAGGAAAGACATATATATATATATATATATATATATATATATATATATATATATATATATATATATATATATATATATATATATATATATATATATTATATATATATATATGTATATATATATGTATATATATATATATATATATATATATATATATATATATACATAACAACTGTGGGCATTTACCTCATCGTTTTGGTGCGCCTGAAGTCTTAGAGTAATAGTGAAAATCTGCTTTAGCAACATGTGCTAATAATGAATACAACCCTGCTCACTCAAGCCTATCTGGTTGTTTGGAGAGAGGACTGTTCTTGAAGTTTATATTTAGATGAGAACAAAGTCCTCATACTTGGAAATGCGCTGCTAAACACCTAACAAATATGACTACTAGGGATTACGTGTTCTTCAATATTAAGCCCATCCCAATGGATTTAATGCAAGGGTGACTGGCAATCCATGTTGCCTTGGCCACATGCCTATGGCCTACATTACCAGTGCCTGTAAAACCCACTGCAAGATCCGTTTTGATTAGGCACAGTGGGAAAAAAACACTTTATAAACAAAATTTTGAAACCTATAAGGTTGGTTCTTGTTTGCTTGAGAAAGTGTCCGTCCTGCTGCGTGGCTAATAGAAAACAGAGTAAGTTGGTTGAATGTGCATGTACATATATATATGTAGCTTATGTGTCAACCGTGATCAATAAATTATGTGATTATTAAAGCCTTCTTAGTGTTTATCTTCAATCGTTCTTTTCTTCATTGGATAAGGGGAAAGTGTGCCCCTTTCCCTGTTGCTATAGCATCTAAAGTAGGAACAGGAGAGGAATTTTAGAATCCATCTAATAATTCCGATGTCAGAATATCTGTTTGTCCATGCAAGCCATGGTCCAACTCAGTTTTTCTTTTGGTCTCAATTTACCTAGAAGCTGAGAAAATCAAATTGGAAATATCAGATATGGGTGTTTTGGGAACACTAGTTTGTAGTGTGAATGGTGTCTGAAACTGTGATCTGGGAGTTGGTGTCTGCAGGCAGTCTGACAAGGCCAGTTCAGGCTGAGTAACAACTGGGCCTGCACACTCCAGCTAAGAGTAGGCAGGGTTGTTAGCAAACTAGGGTCTGTAAATAGATCATGTCCTGAAAGAGCAGTCCATACAGGTGCAGAGGGTTGTCTGGTCATACTGTAAATAGCACCAATTAAGACATATGTTTGAGTTTGCCTGTACCAAAATAAACCATAGAAGGGGAGCCCCGAGATGCCCCTCACAGTAGTCCATTTTCCTGGGTTGATCCACATATGCACATTAAATCCTCATTAGCTTGTAGGGGCTTGCATCAAATAACTTCTCTATAAGATATGTGTTGTAGGTCATACTTAGGTACACCCCTGTTATGTGAATAATATTGGATGGTGAATATTGGGTTCAGTATGCACCACGAAAGGTATACCAATTGATAAATCACATTCAATAGACTAGATAGCTCAGCTTGATCTTTTTACAGATGGTTTGTTTTTGCATCCAGTTCATTGTCCTTCAAATAAGCCAGATAACACTCTGTAATCTAATAAGTTAAGGTCACTGTTAGACCAAAATCAGGGGGTGTGTGGAAACTCCTCTGTGCACAAAATATAGGCCTTACCTGTTAGCCTGCCACCTAGTGCCCTCTCCTGTACTTATCTAAAGAAATATATCCCTACATCTAACACCCTTTTGACGTAATAGTTTTCAAAAGTAGTACTTCTTTTCCGGCCAGATTTTGAGAAATCTCTGAAAAGGGAACCCCTTTCCCGGCCAAATTGGGAGATTCCTCTTTAGATAGTAATCTTTTCCCGGCCAAATCATATTAATTCGTGGACAACGTTTTATTATTTCTTCAAAACATAAATACTTCATGAAATTTAAGTCCGGTTCTGATAGGAATATTCTAACATTTCTTTTGGCATTGGATAGCTCTTTTCAGGTGACCCCTTATTCAAAGTTTATGCTCAAATTGGGCTAAAAAGGGCCCACTCATCAAGCCAAAAAATGAAACCCCGTCCCGCTAGTTTGTTTTTGCACATGGTTTCGATAATAGCATGAGTGCCCCTCCCTTGGAATCAGAGACAATCAAACGATAGTTCAATACGTCTTTTGAGTGGGTAATTGTGATGGCCTGCCCCCATTAGTACGGCTATGACGTCGCCAAACAACTACACACTTTCTATTGCTTGCTACTAATGCAGGAACCTGACATTGTGTAGCTATTCTTGATATATAATCTTAGTAAGGGAGTGGTCATTATTTATCAAGGGGAGGGGGGTGGGGGGGTAGGTTTTATTACATGGACATACGAATTCTTTTAACCCCCCCCCCCTCCCACCACCACCACCTCGACAGCGGTCACAGTTGTTGTGCCTCCCTTGCAGAGGTGCCCCCTAGCTCTGAAGGGGTCAAATGTTTTTAACCCCCTCCCCCTCAGGAGGGGGTCAAAAGTATTTATACCCCCCCCCTAACTAAACCCACCACACCCCCTGATTAATGATGACCACTCCCTCACCACACAACAGCAATCTGTGGCGTAGCAGCAAGCCATGTGTATGCTTCTACTGACCTACCCTTCCTTGTTTATGTTACGCCAAGGCAGAGCATTTTCTCAGGCGTGGGTGAGTGAGTAATATATATTTAACAACTATAAGTTCATATTTATGGCAAGAACTACATTTCACAATTTCACAGAGGAATGTGTCGTTGCCCGTGTCCGTACACCACACACATCTGAGGGTATAGGAAAGGGGAGATATAGACAATTTTAAGTGGGCTAGTGAATGCCTTTTTTCTCAGAAAACATGTCACTCTACACGTAGGAGGGACACATGGGTAAGGATCCGAGTTCCACTCCCATGTGCAAATGATTTCCAGGTAAATGTGTCATTTCTTATTGACATGGGCATTTGGCGACCCTTTCCTAGTATAAATGCAACTTTGAGAGGTAAAGGTATAGTTTTCGATCCTCAATGTGCCTTTTACAAAGGAGAGACAAACATTTGCGTTCAGCAAAGTTATCATCTTTCTAGCTCCATACTGTTAAACCCATCATGTGTAAACTGCATCGGCATGCAGGAGAAAGCATTTAAGTCATGAGGAAAACCGAAAGTCTTTCCTGTGCGAGTGTAGTACTCTATGTACTACACTACCCGCCCCCCCCCCCCAGCCAGAACATTCTCGTGCATCAAGTTGCAGCTGGAAATTAAAAATTGTGATTTCAGTATACATGTACATCAAAACGCCGCCTCTAAGCCGCACTTCTTGTTTATGCCAATGTTACAAGTCCTACATAGGGTCTAAAATGGTCTATATATGGCAGCGGCTTAGACGCAGGGTCTAGAAGTGACAGTGCAGTGTTTCATTTGTCGATTTTTCTGAATATCACCTTTGTATGAAAGATATTATGCAACCTTGTGTCGCTATTCCACATTGATCTACATATCGATACGGCTATTCTTTCCTCTATTCTATTATGTTTCATCATTTTTGCTTCATAGTACATCATCACTGTATTTGCCTATTGAGCTGGTTACAAGTTTACATTTCTATGTAGCGTCTAAGCAGAGAGTAATTGAAAGTAGAGGCCTATGATAAGACACAATTTAGTTAGTGTGCACTATGATTATGTAGTACCGATAGTCGAACAACATGAGACCCACTTTAACACCTCAGCAGTGCTATAGCTGCCATACGTGGCCAGTGAGCCGTATCAGATTGACCCCACTGGTGACAGCCAATCACTGTGGCTAAATTCGGACGTCCCCCTCTGACACATTATACAGGACAAGCATTGCTGAAAGTGGTCATTTCAGTAGCAGACACTAGCTGGATAAGAAGCAGGGAATGGACATGCCTCAACTACACAAGGTATTCAGTGGACTGAACTGCACTTCTTTCTACGCCTGGCATGCTACGGCCTCCCTGTACGATGAGCTAAGGACTGAAGGTAGGTCATTTTATGTAGGGAGTGATCTTTTCTAACAACAGGGGGATGTTTAACCCCTCCCTTTTCCACTTCTCACTTGTTTTTGATTGTCAATTTCTTTGCCCCCCCCCTCCAAGAAAAAGAAGGAAAATAGTCATCATGATGCACCAGTAAGGTCTTCACTCTGACTGCATCATCATAAAAGAAGGGCTTGTTGCATTAAGATTTAGTCATCACATCTATGGTTATTATAGATTTTGATTCATTGCTCTCAGCAATAGGCACACCTGAGCTAATGTAGTCCTCATCATTGAATATTTGTTAGTGACGAGAGTAGTCAATTTACATCGCCTGTACCTAGTGTGTATGATACAGTCGATAACAGTGTCCCATTCTTTCAGTGGGGGTTGGGAAAGTCACTGAGTTTGAGGCATAAACACCCTATTCTCGACCAATAAGGTGGGCTGATATATAAAGTAATGCATTCTTTTGTTTGTCTGTACCTCTCATAGATTCATATACTTAACTATGTAATTGTTTTAGCCTCAAAGGTGTCCCAGCTAACATAATCCTGGATCCAAGTTGGCCATCTTTGGACTGTGTGGTGTGCTGTGGTGCATATTTGTTTGCATTTCTCACCACTTTGGGCAGATGGAGACACCTAATTCACACTAGTGGTGACCTCTAGGTATGGGGGTTGAACTTGTTTGCCCACTGCTAACCACCCAATTGCATGGTCAGTGAAGTGTGAAGGCAGTACTAGACCAGTCTGAGGTAGTACTACCTCCCCCTGCAGGGAAAGGGGTAAGGCTAGCTGGATCTCAGCTCCACAGAGTGAAACCATAACACAGTGACCAAGGATAGGTTGTGAACAGGGAACAATTTACAGATGGATATATAGCAGAGTTTCATTCAACTGACAGGCAAAAATGTAAGTGAATTTACAAAGTAAAGTATCTATACTTGAATATAGGACATTACTTACACCTCCCAGTTCCTCATACTGCCTGAAACGATGACATGTTTTTCGACCCCCTTGGATTGAGTGGGATCTGTTACCAGCCAAGTCATACCCACTAGACTTGGCTGGCCTGCTAGCTATGACGAGAGTAGCATGATTTTCCACGATCCAAAGAGCGCCTTGTGTAACAAGACAAGTATTCTGATATCTGTTGTTCTCTTCTTACTGATTTAGAACCGTGACAAATTAACTTTACTCAGTCAAAGGTTATCAAGTTTGTTTGTTTTTGTGTACATGGTGATACGTCATACTAGAAGCTAGGCCGAAATACCTGCCTCAGAGTGTCTACGGAGTAACTAGAAGCAGGCATACGTCATTCCTATGAAAGAATTGCTGCTGTCAGAATGTAAGATGGTGAAATCATCAGTGATTTTCTGAATTGCCAGTCCCATTAGAATAAACCCATGGTTATAGTCCATACATTTCTATGGCTTTACACTCTTGCTTAGTGGACTATGCATTAAATCAGACAGACTCTGAATTAGTATTGATACTTTACACATTACGTTATGTTGTGATGTTATGAAAATACCGTGGGTCACTCATATAACGAAAAATGGGGTGTAGATTCTTTCCTCAAAATGGGATGGAGATTCTTTCCCAAGTGTCCACTTAATATTGTAGTTGGATACAATAGGCACATGTCGTCAGGACTTGGTTCCTATCTCGGAAGCCAGGATGGACGTACACATGCACAGAGCGATTGGTTTCATCATGAGACTTCACCATGACATTGTGTTCACAACTGCCGTCTAGTTCTTACAGTAGACAATAGGGGGTAGCACCAATGTACCCTGTCCACTCGCTGAAATGGGGGCTGTTGAACATTAATTGCTGCAGAGCTATAAAAGGTACGTCCGGTAGGGGCTGCACGGGCGTACCTTTTACCATGTTGATATTCTTTGTCTGTCTGACTGTGTATCTTTCTTTTCTTTTCTTTTCTTTTCGTATATGTCAATTTCCTCCGTCCACTCCTGAGATTCTAGGTGCGTTGCATGATCATGGCGACACGATAAGGGATAGTGAAGAAAGGCTTATGTGGTAGGGAGTAAATGTGAAGGCTATTGGAGTGTGGGGCAAAGTGAGCATGGTAAGTGGAGTATATAGGAGAGGTGTAAGGAGAGGACTGGATGATAACAAGGGCAGCTATATCAGCTGATGGCCAGTGCGACCTGATGGCTCTCAGTTACTGGCATTTGAGGGGGGCTGGTATGCAGACTCTTTATCATAAGTAGATGCATGATCCTACCAACCGCCTGGCTCGATCGCGATTGTCTAGATCTTGATTTGATTTCCAGTACTTGGATATATTCCTGGCAGCTCACATTTATATAACGCAGATGCCCAACCTAAGAGTTGGACAGAGTGTAAAGTAATATTCAGTACCACTTTATGCAGGTCATAGATCCTGGTTCCTATGAAGGTTTCAGTTCTGTACACTGATAGAATCTCTGCTAGCATGTATCACCCTCCATGACCTTCATCAACACTGGCTGGTTGCAGCTGGACTTTAACCCTTAAGGGGTTGTAATGCTTTAATGCAGCATCCCGACCCTGTGGACTCTGTGGGTCATCATGGTGTGCCCATAAGGTGCTAACGAGCAGACTCACCAGTAATTTTGGTGCATTGCCATTCAAAGGGCATTATGCTTAAATGCAATAGTCGCTACTGCTTGCCGAATATTGAAAATAATTATCTTGGTCTACATTATGTCTACAAATGTATGAAAAGGCCAAAATCAGCATTGTCGAAAGCATGACATGTATGTAAAGATACAATCACACATTAGACGAGGCATTGCATGGTGGGTAGGGGCTTGTGACCCCGCCCCCCCCCTGTAGGAATTGCACCAACCCACCCACACCCGCTTTTGGTAATGAATAACTTAATTCTCTACCCCTAAGGCGTTTGGCAGCCTAGTGTTACGATGCCCTTTTATCTCTCCGGCATTGGTATATCTATATTCTTGAGCAAAAGTAAACTTCAAGGATGGTACAAAATTGTGTACAATCTCTGAGAATATCTGAGATAGTAGTAACATTAATCTTCTATTGTTATACAAGACTTTTTAAAGATGAATTGCGTCTTTGAGATTCTGAGATGTATTGGTAGTACATAATTATCCCATCAGGGGGAGTCAGTGATATTCCCGGTAGTTTTGGTTTTTGCTGGCAGATGGCGTTTCGATCGTGAGAATCTGGTAATACATGGATGGCTTTCCATGCATCATCAATGCAACATCCCATGAGCTCAGCTAATATTCTTTCACCGAATCCCATAGGTGAGAGCTCTATAGAACATACCTCATATCGACAAACAATATCAAATTACTTTGGTAGATTACCATGACCCCTGAATAAAGAAGCGTGCTGTCCAGGTCAAAATCCCCACGTCCATATACTACTTACAGCTCAACCCGTGCAAGTTAATTATTACAGAAACATGTACCACACGCTGTTTGCTTGCTCGTTATCTATATCAGTTAGATAACATAATATGTGTTGCTAAAAGTTTTGGCTTCCTTATCACTGAATAGTTCTCACGTGAATGAAGACTTCTTTTCTAGTTAGTTAGGTCCGTGGTTATGTGACACCGAAGGGTAACCAATTACCTGCATTTGTACAGATTCAGTAGTGGTTTTGATATCAACTCAAAACATCAGCTGATTGCCTCAATTAGAACCTACTATGTGTGGTAGGATCTTGGTTTTTTTCCAACACTATTGGTTTTACATAGTCCATATATGAGCGCATATAGTATAATGGTGTTCATGTGTTTGAAGTCTGTTTAAACTAAGAATAGGCTGGTTAATAACGGATTTAAGCCGTTGGTGGCCCTAAAGATGTGGCGAACCATGGTCTTTAGACACGGTTAGATATTCATATGCAGTGTGCAAGCCAATGGGCGCAACGTATTAATGCTAAAGGATGAACACATAGTTCCATTTGAGGAGACGAGGTAGGCAATGTGTTTAAAGATAGGTACAGTGGGCGAACCTACAGTGAGTTTTCAGAGATTACTGCTAGATGGCGCCACATGCTAGTGAGCAGGACGCTGATGCTCTGCTCCATCAGTTTCATCACGGGTTGCTCATTATGAGCTGCTCATGCATACTAATGAAGTCTGATAGATTTGTCTCACTGTAGCCATTTTATTACTCCCCTTATTGTGTTATTGACTTTAGTCAATAACACATCTATATATATGGAAACTGCCGCACAGAACCACATTAGATTAAAGAGGGTTTCTGACAGAAATAGGAACATAGAGGGAAATCTGGTCTATACTGTATCTCTGTACAATTACCACCGTGGCTAGGCCATGGTTGAATAATCACTGTTTGACCTAAAATGCATTTAGTAAATAATATGCTTCACTTCCAAGAAAAGTTTTAACAATAACCAGTGGCGGATTTAGAGGCCCCCGCCCCCCCCCCCTTTGCCCAGTACTTAAGAGTTTAAATACATGTAAAAAAAAAAATAGGGGGTGTGCCCCCTCATTTTGGGCCGCGCCCCCTCTTTTTCCAAATCCTGGATCTGCTACTGATAACGACCATGCCAGCTTAATTACTGTGTCAATCAGAATGCAAATTAAGATTACTATAACCATGCAAACCCGATGATTGGTATTGTACCTGAATTCTCTTGGCTCCAAATCATGAAACATGGTCCATGTCTGATTTAAAAAATTATAATGAAATTTTGTTGAGTTGAGTTGAGAGTTGAGAATAAATTTATTAGCCATATCATAGTCTAGACGTAGGTGAGCTTTTCCCAAGTTTGTATATTGATAAATTATAATATCACAGCCGTGTGGGGAATTCCAGAAACTACATACTGTGTGCTACATAAAAAAAAACATAATTTCCCCCTCAAAAACGAAGACACTGCAAATGGCTACCCATACAATGATACAGGCTTTGTGCATTTCAATTTACTCAACTCCACCTCTCAATTTAAACACACCCTTTGACATCCCACTCTTAGACGTAACTTAAATTTAAAGACACTCTGACCTTCAGGTCTTTCATCCAGGCACAGCGTTCAGATGTAAAAGTAACCCCCTCTCAAAACAAGCGATTTGGTAAAATTGAACATTTGAACGAAAATCACTGTCCATGAACAGTTTGATGAAAACTGAAATAATTGGTTTAAATGTGTTGTGTTTTCTTAACGAGGTCCAAATAACAACGTTTAAATGGTTAATCAACCGTTAAATACGAATCTGAGAGAGTCCCCTGGGTTAATTCTCGTGTTTACCACTAGGTGGCGTGACAGCATCGTTTAATTTTGCTGTCAGATGCGTTTAATTTTGCTGTCAGATGATCATGTCCGCACCTTGTTTAATACTGGATTGACACTGCCGGGTGGAGGAGGGAAGTTTCATCAAATTATGTGAGGTGGATTGAGGGATGGGGGGGGGGGGGGGTGGGGGGTGTTCGATTGTCCACAAAACCTCATAATTAAACAGAGGACTAGGTTAACATTGGAGGGCCAAGACAATCTGCCCCATCTGCCCCCATCCCCCATGCCACACATAAAGCTGCCAAGTATCTTTTCTACTTGGTAACACCAGGTCCACAAATTGCCTAAACAGATTAGTTTTTATTTCTTTTGGTGCATATAGGTAATAAGTCATAATGGATACATTGACGTGCATGAGAGAAAATAAGGGACTAAGTACTATTTCCCTAGATAGCAAATCCTCACGTTAACCCGGGAAACCCCTATTGTCTTCATACATCTGCCAACATATACGACAAAGGGACATGGAACATGATATTTCAATTATAAATCTTAAATTCCCAAGAAGCTTCACAATCATCAGTATTTTAAAAGTTAAAAACATTTCCCTTTTAGCCAAACCATTCCCCTTAGTGCATCCTCCGGAAGAGTCCGCCTTTGATGGCACCCTTCCATTCCCATTCAGTTATGCATAGTTCCTTATAAAACCAAATCGTTTGTGGTTCATTTTGGCAGTTATTTATTTCAAGACTTGCCTCTATACACTGGATGACGGTCTCAGTCGAAAACAAAGAACCCGTGTTATTTCATCAAATGAAATTTGGGTTTTACTCTTTCATTTCATGTTCTTACTACCTTCATTTGAAATCTGAATATTTATGGAATTTATTTACAAGGTTTCTTTCCATGGCGAAGTTTTACCACACCATTGGTGAGGCAGTGCCCTTCATTAATCCTTTTAGGCATTGAACTCACTGTCATCTGCTGTTCTGTCAGTCATCGGATGGAATGGGTATTCTGTCACCATTCTGTGGATGGAATGCATATTCCATCAGATGGAATGGGTATTCTGTCATCATTCTGTGGATGGAATGAGTATTCCATCCCCATTTCATTCTATCACCATGTCATGGGTGGAATACGCGTTCTGTCACCATGTCATGGATGGAATGGGCGTTCTGTCACCATGTCATCGGTGAAATGGGTGGAATGGGTGTTCTGCCACCATTCCATGAATGAATGGGTATTCAGTGACCATTCCATGGATGAAGAGGTATTCTGTCACCATCTTATGGGTGGAATGGGTAATCTCTTACCATTTTATGGACAGAATGTGTACTCCGTCACCATTTTGTGGACGAATGGGTAAAATCATTTAATCATTCCATCACCATGGAAAGGTGACTGACGAAAGGGCTGACGGTGGTGGATTCAAGGCTTAAGACCCATATGGTGCCCCAGTTCCTTTATCATCACAATGCACTGATACGTACCTCGCTGAAGCGGCAACTGCGTCACTGCATCAATGCATCGTGAGGACAGAAGGGGGGAATGTAGCATTATATATGTCCTCAAGTTTTTGAAGGGGTGTACAACCACTATTTGTGTAAACGACCGCTATCTGAAGTACTACACATAGAGGCTGACCATCCAACCACTATCTGTGTAAAAATGTACACTATCTGTAGTACCCATCCAACCCCCTATCTATGTAAATGAACGCTATCTGTATAACTTTTTCATCAACATGTTAAGTCACACTTAAACAGTTTTGATGTACTTGAAGTAAGGGGGAATCTTATGTGTTTTTAATACTGATATACTGATTTTAGCTGTTTGACACACTGGATTTGATACAGATAGCATTATTTTTACACAGATAGCGGCTGGATGGTCAACCTCTAACTGTAGTACTGCAGATAGTGGCTCTTTACAGAGATAGTTTTTGTACAAGGGGCAAACGGAAGATTTCTTTGAGTGAAGATGGTAATGGGATGGACAAAGCAGTTGCTATGGCAAATTATTGGGGAAGGTTTTGCCAAACGCCCTATTTAAGTAAATGAAAATTGCTTATTTGATTCTGACAAAGTACTGCTCATCAAATGTTGGTCATTCGTCTTGCAACAAATCTCCCCAGTACAGCTCCACCCTGGTTACTATGGCGGTTTTATGCCCACCTTGATTTTAATTCTATAGCTAGCTTTGCATTTCAAGGTATTTCGTCCATATCCATTGTATTTTTATCACTGATATTTCACTAGATAACTGGTGTCAGTCCACAATATAAAGTAGCGTTATAATGAAAATAGACTGAATCCGGCTTGAATTCGCCATCTTCCTGAAATTGATTTAGGGTTCGGTTGTTGAAGGTTTGGGGTTAGTTCAGTGTTAAGGTATAGAATTATCATATTGTTGTATTTGGCTGGCCTTGCAGACGTTCACATACCGATAAACACTGATAAACAAAACAGGTAAGACATCTGCACTTATAGATCACTTCTAAAATAAAGATTGATTCTCCTGGAGCTGATCATCTCCCAATTTTGAATATCGGATAATAGGAGTCAATCAGATCCGCCATAAGACGATAGAAATGAAATAATTCAAATTAGTTGGAAATTGTTGGGCTGATGCAGACTACAAAGGTCATGAATTCTCCATTCTTTGAAAATTAAATAACAAGGTTCCAGTCAATTCGATTTTTTCTAGTGGCTCCAGTAGAATTCGTGTTTTGCTTGAAATACTAATCACTAATTCTCAAACTACAACTTAATAAACGACACTGCAAGTCATGTATGTAGCGAAAAACAATAATAAAGCCAACACATGATTTATAAACGAGACATCTTTTTATTCTGTCCATGTACTCTCCATCCTCACAACATAAGAACCTGTATAAATTGTGTACAGGTTTATATATATATATATATATATATATATATATATATATATATATATATATATATATATATATATATACAGCACTCTCCCCAATTCAATCAATTAAATCCATACATTCCTTGTTGTAGTATATGTATAGTATTTACAATCATGTATGCCTTATACCAGGATTATTTGGGTGATCACCACCAGTATGTACAATTTAATTATACATAACCATATTTTTTTTGTTATCAATATAGGTAACTGCTTTTTTAGTGAGGGCCGGTGGTCCTTATATCACAGCAGCGGTACGAGGGACATGCTAAACATACAAGGTATATTAAGGTATACATGTATCTATTGATAAACATTAAATATCATATCAATAGATGCCATCATACATCGGATTCAATCATCCTAAAACATACATTGACATAGTTAAACTGGGGATTGTATTATTATTCACAAAGGGTTCATGTGTATATTGTCAACAGAAAATATACACTACATTAAGGATAGTATTACAGTTCCACTTTGGTTGCTATGGCTACCCTTTTTATAAAAGGTGTTGCCATGGTGATAGTAAGAGGTCATGTGTAGTAAAGCAGATAGGAGGCCCATACAGGTAGGCCCTACCGTGGTATACCATACTTAACAACGTATGTACTCTGAGGTCTCAATCCTCCTATACAATGTATAGGTTATAACGATCATGCGATCTTATTTTTCACTTTTTTTTCTTCAAAAACAGGTGTGCATACACGTTTGGAAACGTGCTTTCTGCATTCATTCACAATATGAAAAACAATATTCATATTATACCATTGATATCATGACTGCAAGCATTTACCATGATTAGATAAAAGGCAACTTCATTTTACCATTCGTTTTTTAAGCTATTGGGCAAGTACTCTAAGAATTCTCAGTTGCTTTCCTTCCCTGGTTGATTCACGTGCTATTGAACAAGCAAACACCAGTCATACTGGCTGTGTAAAACAAAGTCTTACCAGTTATCATAAAGAAACTTGAATAATTACTTAGAACATTTTGATTACATAAATTCTATGACTGTTCTTTTTTTAATTATCATTTTTTTATTTCACAAAGTAACTAATATAAACATTAGGCCCTACAGAGCTATGACTGCTATTGTCACTTGGACAATTAATTCTTAACCAGACCGGCTGATTATGAATCGACAAGATTTGCAAGTACATCTAATAAAAATAACAATCAATACTCCCATTATTCTGTTTATTACTGTTCATAACCAAAACCCATCAAAGTGCTCAACAAATTGTTCACTCTTTCAATAAACCACACATTCATGTACATTAGATACCAACATGCATGAAGACACTTAAATATTACAAAGTGCTACACTTTTATTTGTGTTGAAAATATAGTAGTCATTTTGATTGTATCTTAAGCTTTCTGGAGGTTCTTGGCATTCAGTGTATCCATGACTAGTCAATGTGGACGCTCAACCTTTTCCTTGACCTCAGGGTCAAGGTCAAAGTAGACAGGGGTGTCTGAGGAGCGGTACCGTCCTGTGGTGGAGATATCCGTTTCCTCCAGCACAACGCCTTTTGGTGTCTCATAGAGATGTATTCTACTATGGGGCTCACACATCCTCCCACTGCTTAGTGTGTTCACATTCACATCTGTGGCATATGAGGTATTCTTACACTGGGGGACTACTTTCTTCTCGATCCTCTTCTCCATAGACTGAGAACGAGGGTCCCAGACATGGGTGTATTCATACACTGCAGTGTCGGTGGTGTTACGGTCCTGGCCTAACAACGCAGGGTAGTTGGTGCGCTCTTCTGTGATGTAGTTCTTAGTTGGGGGTCCTTCCACTCTCTTTTGATGCCTCACTGGTTCAGGAGCCCTGCAAGAACAAAATGATAGGTATGGTTAACTATCAGTCCTGGCTAGGGAAGTTTATATTATATTACTAATATAATCATCACGATCGAAAATACATTGTGAGACCTTTGAAATACTGGTGAATTAGAGTTCAAATGAATTCAAAATACCGTCAGGTCTTCTCTATTGCAGAGAAAATTTATATACATAGATATTGTATCAGTATTTATCGAATAACCTGGCTATTTCCCCATCTAAATCTAGAAATTCCTCCCCTAATTTTAGAAGATAGTAGGCCTATGTTGAAATGTCAGGCAGTAGCTAATACGCAGGTACAATTAGAATAGCATTTTCACCTTCTCAATTGAACATGATAGGCAGCAAGTAATGCTAGCCCATGGTTTTGCGCCTCTCAATTTTATAGTTCGCAGCTCAGTGCTCACGGTTAAATATTTAGATAGGAAGTGGAAGCTTAGAGCAGGAATTGGAGATATTACAGAAAGTAAAATAACGCTGCTGTAGAATAGAATTGAACACCCAGCTGCAAATTCAATTATCCTACTGTAGGGCTTTCTCATATTAAACCTTGTCAAGCAGGTTTATTTTGTAGCATTTGATATGTATTATAGCGGCAACAATAAAGGGGCCTATTCTGTAAGTATAGCCTCTCCCTTTAAGACTAAAAGGATATAGAATTGCTGAGACGAGACTAAAGCTGTCATAAGCGGTCTATATATGCACCATATACAGCAGAATAGGAAGGCTTAGCTTCTTGGGATGACTTAAATTAATCAATCCCATAATAACAGTGTATTATCTGGCATAGAAGTAGCTAGGGCTACACGCAAATGAGCTGTCAACTGTAACGTGTTATACATTTCAAATTGTTTCAACCTGCACAGACCATTATCTAAACGACAAGCTCTACTACCCTTTCTGGCGCGAGATAAATCAAGAGACAAGGGTTTAATTCAAAAGCACCCAACTCAACCAGTGTGTTGGCAGTGGTATTTGAATATTGGACGCGTGTCAATTTGAATTTAATATTCCCCTGCGCACGGAAAAGGCATCACCTGCTAGATATGGGGGTGTCCTGATAGACATAGGGATCTACTGTTCATGCTGTGTTGGTGGCTATCTTGTCCCCACAAGGACAGATTGTTGTGTAGAACCACTGGTATCCTTATTCTAAGGTACTCAAGGTCTGAGATTGAATTTGTTGCAAAAAGCCCACTAGAGTGTCCAGTAGAAGTGCATACATGAATTATGTCTGGATTTTTTTGGTTGATACTAAAGTACAGTACAATGTTCAAATTCAGTACCAGTGCTGATGAGATATGACTCAGGATATTTGGGCATCCTGATGGCGAAAAAGAAAACCTAATGCCTTAAGGGAACGCAAATGCTCAGTTCCTGCATCTTAGTGCAAGGACCAGCTTCACTTTAGTTCTTATCAATCCCACATTCATCCCATGGTGCTGCAGTCGCTAAAATACACCCATATAGTAGCTTTGGCTAAGTGAGAATATCGATTTGGATTTATGTCACGCAATAAGACATGAGATGTGCCAGCACAGTGCCTATGTCTGATGACAAGGAGCCCAGATATGCTGAGGGCCATTAATAACCATTTGAGTGCTGCCTGATGCTTTCTACTTGTCATGATGCATGAATTCAACCCTGGCGAGTAACTCGCTTCGGTATTTTGGTCAGGCATACCAACCCTACATAATAGATACATCCCAAAGGGACACGAATGATGCACTCATTGAGCCCCAGCGAGTTACACGCATACCTATGCGGAACCACTCTGTATTGTGTGGTCTTTCAAGGGTTAAAGATAGAGGACTCTTACATAGACTAAGTAGACATGAAATAGTGGATGGAATTGAAGCCAGAAGGGTATATTAAAATAGCAATATCTCTTTTTCCTTCAAACTTCAGAGATGTTTCAGATATGCTTTAGTTGGTTTTATTTCCCTAGTTTCTTGACGCTGGCGAACTTGCACTGGGTCTTTCATCATGATAACTGAGCCATTTAAAATCAATATTGCATCAATAGTAAAGTATTTTGCCAAGAATGATATAGTGAACCAATACATAGGCCTAGAGGTTTAACATCAAAATAGATTTCCCAAGTCTCTACCAGTGAAACAGCGTATTGACTGTATATTGACATAACTTCTGGCCATCTTAATTTGAAACAATTTCAATCGCAATTGAAATCATTTGATTAAGGGTTTGATTATAATGCATGTCTAGTCATACCTTAAGGGGATTAAATTCAAGATAACAAAGTCGTTGTTCCAGTTGGAGCTAGCTACGAGCGCCAAATCACAACTAGAAGAATGCGCCGTAGTCGCAGCTCACTCGGAAGAGAAGGGGTTGGAAAGGGGAGGGGGGGTCGGGTGGCATTTGGTTTGACATCAGCACTGCCAGGCACAGGTAGAATCTAGCTCCAAGCAGATGTTTATTAGTGTAATCTGGTGGTGAACACAGGAGTCAAAAGGGCAGGAAAAAAGGTACCCAAAGGTTTCCAAATGGAATGTATATACTTTAACATTGTAGCAAAAAAGCATCCCCTTAGGGTGGTATTGGGTAGGCCCTCACTATCTCTCTGATATCTCCTTATCTAAACCAAATTATGGGTTGTATTATATACCTCTATGATCTATACATTCCAGGCTACATCAACAGCACAAAATCTTTATCAATGTACACTGGGAACAACCTTTTATTTGATGATGAATGTGAAGTTTTGCCCCAATTTTGAGGCATCTGAAATGTCTTAATCCATGGTGGCTCCTATAACTCTTCCGAGTTAATCATAGACTGCCTGCTATTCTAGATGATAGTGTGCTTTAAGGAAGGATACACCCTCAGTATAATGTTGGAAGCTCTTGGGGCATGGATACTGGAATGATAGGCACCCCGGGGATAGGCACAAGGCTTACCATATGTCCATCATATAAACATGCTCATCCAAGTATGGATTTAAAATGGTCCCAGGAAGCAAAGCCTGCTACTCCAGTGATCAGCCAAGCCTGAGCTAATGAAGGCTACGTGAGGATAAGAGAGCCCCACTTTAGATTTTATTTCATTTTTTATATTTCTTTAATCCCCTACTCCCCACGTTGCCTTAACCCTCACTGGGTTGTTCACCCGACCGACTATTCCACTACTACATATTGATTTTATTTTTTTAATCCACCGTGAAAAAGCCACTACAAAGCGCATTGATTTTCATCTACTGCTTCTCATGGGAAGCCAGGGGTAGGGGTGGGGGGATGAAGAGAGGGAGACTAACAATTAGCGTCATATGAGAGAAAAGCTGAGATGCTGAAAACTTACCCTTTTTTAATGGTCCACACACAGAGAAGGAGAAGTGCACCAAAGACAGCCCCCACCAGGATTCCAACTCCAACCGCCAAAGCAATGCCTGAAATAAGAACAAAAGGCTCATTAGTGAACATCCTCTGATCCCCTCTATCCTCCCGTGAAAAGGTTAGAAATTTCAATATCACAGCTGTAAAAAACCTCAGTGGCGATGCTAAAAATGCGTTGGAACATTCCTTTCAGACCCCTTTTAGTTAGCTTGTAAATAGTTCCAAAGTTGACCATTGTCTTGGGTGTCTTTTCTTAGGGTTCTTTGTGGGATGGCTTAAAGAGGTCAGTGAAATTGCACTGTATGTTAAGGTCAAACCAAGATTTGAATCATGTGGGACCAAGATTAGCTCCTTTATTCTGTTCAGTATCTAAAATGTGTAATTCAACTATTCATCAATTCTTATTGAAGATGAACTTATAAACTTCAGGCTGACTAAGTAATCCTGTATCCCTGTATACCAATGTCAACTAAACAGAATAAACCATATCAAGTAAGATCTCTTACAGATAAAATTACTCAAAGTCATTGTAAACCTGCACCCATTGCCATTGACTTTTGTTAGAGCCATTCCCACCTCCTTTATCATAACAGTACATACCTTGTTGGATAGGGATCCCATTTCCAAAGACGGCTCCAAAACCTGGTAGTCCTGTAACATAAAAAAAAATACATGTTGTAATATGGGCGTGCCCTCAAGGCAGGGTACATCGACCGAGAGGAAATATTAGTGGAAATCAATGACACCCTTTGATTCATCCCACAATTGTGCTATTGAGATATGAGTTGGGCGCACACAGATCCAAGAGTTCTATGGCTATGTGTGGAGGCTGTTGTATATCCCAGGGGTAAATTCATTAAAATTGGAACAGGCCTTTTATTCAGAATCTAGAGGAGGATATTCGTAGTGCCTTTTTGTTTTAGTGTATACTTCTACAGGCTTAAAGTTGAACCTAAGTGACTGCTTACCATGAGTACAGTTGCCGATCTGCCCTACCCACTGGTTTCCCTGACAGGTGAGGTACCAGATGTCTCCTGTACTGTTACACCTCACCACGAGGTCGTCACCTGTCCGCTCCACCCACGAGTTAGTTGGAGGAGTTACATCAGGGCATCCCACAGCTGCAAATACACAGAAAGATCAAGATGGTAAGGGAGTGATCATTTTTTAACAACAGGGGGAGGCTGGTGGGTTTGCACATGGACGCGCGAAAAAAAATCGACCCCCCCCTCTCAAGGGGGTAAAATTTTTTCGACCCCCCCATAAGGGACGAAAATCGCGCGCTAACGTCTCCTTTTAGCCTATAGTAACGCGCGGGGTTTTCCACTGAAAACAGATGAAATTATTTTGACCCCCCCATCAGAGATTCTGACCCCCCGGGTCAAGGGGTTGAAAAGATTCTGACCCCCCCCCCTCAAACCCACCAGCCCCCCCTGTTGTTAAAAAATGATCACTCCCTTAGACATGGAATTCTCTTTTTCTTTTCTTTTTTTTTTTTATAATAGCATCATCTCTGGGTAGGACCTTCTTTCTGCTCTCAAAATTTGATTGGCTGCCCAATAGTTCAGTAGTAACTTTGTAATAGAACCACGTTTATATAATGTACATGTAGTATCAAGAAGTATCAGGCAAAAGTAGATAGGGTAAAACATGAGGGTAGTTGATGTACGTGTAGGTATATCTCACAAAGACTATGCCAGAGATCCAATATTATCTGACAAGCTGGTCCGTGCATCTATATGGGAGGATAGACGGATCTTTTATTGATCGCGCCCTCTAAGAAAGCACGATGGTACCTAGTGGTGCAATGCTGAATAAATGTGAGGTTATGTCTTGCTTTATCAGAGGGAGTAATATATTCTGCATACAGCTTATGCGCAAACTCTCTAATCCACAAATATTTGAGCGACAGCCTGGCCGGAAGCAATATGGCCGTGACCATTCATGTTGCTGTCTTGCGGGCGGCCATTTTGCCAGTCATTATTGACACAAGGGGCCATGCCCGCTGGGCCCCTTAGGTCCCCCAGTTCCGGTGCCACCAGACGCAGAGGAATGGTAATTGACAGCTCGGTGGTGGCCCCTGGCGATGGTTATCGGAACTTGATTGTTGCCATTCCCTTGATCCACATCTCCGCAGGGAGAAAAAGGGTGAATGTTCCTTTATAAGGAATAATTTGAACCTTATTGAAAACCTGCCTTACTCAATATCCAAAGCGGTCAGATTTGGCAATAACCATTCAATGGCAATACTAAACAGGAATCAATCAGTATCACTTTTCTTTTATTTCGTCTCATTTGAAGGTATTTTCTTCACCTTTTTTTCGTATTTTGAAATGGCATGCGGACCTGTTTTATTATTCATCTCAGCTTTATGAGGGAGAGCAGGTTGGTTTTTACAACGGTGTCCGTGCTGGCAACACACAGCGTGTCGTATGATTACTGGTACTTCCATGCCTGGCCACAACTAGGGATTCCCTATGACCGACTAACATGCCACCACCTTGGTTGTAAAAATAATTACAGCCTTGTGCCGATTTATGTGGTCTTAACGATGTTCTTCTAACCAATTTCTGTTTTTTTGTTGAAGTCTTATTGGAATAAGGTCAATGGTCCCACTGGGGTAAGGGATTGCTCAGCTTTTGTTGCTGTAGAACCGGGTGTAGAACATCTCTTTACCATTGAAGACATCGTTGCTTGGACGGTCGTCCACAGCACTTTATATGAGGCTATAGTAACCAAAAACTCAAAGGGCACAATGCTTTCCTTTAATAGGCAATCCCTTGAGCATGTATGGGCCAACAAAACGTTCGACCCCCAGCTATCACCCTACCAACAGGTCAATTGCTCAGTACCGTCTCCAAGCTGATCTCAGCTTTCTGAGACCTGCTGTAGACCAGGAGGCATTAGTTGGGATAGCCGCATGGAGACTGTTGGAGCGGAGTGATTCTGCAGGCCCTACACTTGGGGCCGAGACTTGAGAAGGCCGGCGCTGGGTCCTTCCACTAGCTGAGTGACAGGTCAAAAGAGTTCCCCGGTCCCGTGCGCATGAGTACTGACCACAAATCAGAAAACTGACCTTATTATCGCTCACGGCCAGCCTCACGAGATGACGCGAGGCTGACGCGAGAGCCAGCGGTGCTGCACTCTACCAACGGAAAATAACAGCCATTGACTCAGAGTGGACAGCAGAACAGAAAATCCTATTTTCTGATTGGATGACAGGAGAAGCAAGAAATCAGCCCAAGTAATAACGACCAATGTTCCATTGAAAAAGTGGAAGCTTCAACGTCACTCTCCATCGATATTACGGGAAGTGGACTCTGCTTTTTCCCGCCATTGTAAAACTCTTAAAGCTCTTAACACATTAGCGGCAGAGACGTGATAAGAACAAAATGCTTGTGTTTCTCAGCACTAACGTCATTTTTTGGATGTTTGTTTTTTCCCTAACCAAACTGGACCTGTCTGATTTCGTTGGCCGTGGGGGAGACTAACAATTAATTTAGGGGTAGTGGAGTGAAATGGCTTATTTGATTTTATCTTTGTTATGTAATTATAAACGGTGGAATTCGTGTGGATTACAGGGTTCAGCCAACATTGCATGCCTATGTGAAGATTGAAGAGAATATTATCCTTGGAGATTTCCCAAACTTTAAAACATTGTTTTGCGATCCTACGTACCCGATCACACATTTGTCAAATAGAGTTTATGCCAATTTCTTTATGCGTAATGTTCATTTTATATGATGACCTTTTCTGATTACATTGTGACATTTCATTATTGGCTGTTGCTGTGGATGAACAATTTTCCTTCAAAAACGTCAAGGACACGATTGTTCATCAAATAACCTATTCCAAATTTCCAAATGTCTCATGAATTTCCGACAGCTACAGGATTCTTAAACGCCAACCTATTTGGAAATGTGCAGTATTTATTTTCTTTTTTTCCACAAGTCCAAATGGACTTTGAGGTAGTTCTTTGGATATAAGAAATCGCCAATAAGAAATTCCGGCGAATTTAGAGCACGAAATGAGCCCAACCCAACTTGAACACATTCCAGGGATTAATTATCTCGGGGCTATTTTTTTCCCAACATCAAAATGACATTTGAAGCATGGAATACTTTCTTTGTCCTTTCATTCTAGAAAACCTCTAAGAATGCCACCATCCTACTTTTATTATTTTCGTACCAAACCCTGATTATTTTCATTTAAAAAGCAATAGCGCTAACGAGTAGCCATGAATATTAATAGAAAATCATCCCAGAGGCCTATGAAATACTCCTCACAATTTGAACATTGGAGATTTCTTTCAGCAATGCGCCCCTTTAATATTGGGAGACCAGAGAGGCAGTGGTCCCCGATGTGCCTCATATCTTGCCTTCGCTTAAAATTCCAAACATTAACCCTGAACAGTGTTGGTTTATGATTTAGAAAGATGCACTAGGCCATTGTGGATGTGTGTTGGAGGGTGAGGTAGGAGGAGAGAGAAAGCAAATAAAGGTCTTGGCAATGAGAGGATGAATCCATTGAACCAACCCCACTACCACCTCCCCCCCATCACCAACTTACTCAGGGATATGCATACAGTGTATAAGATGATTTGAACAACTAAGTGCTTTCCCTCTTATAAGTATTTGTTTTAGAATGTGTGAAATTTGAATTAGATGTAAGCATAAGCAAACAAACTTATCTTTTTTTTTCTGGTAGCCTGCCAGCAAAAATTCATATCCGCTGATACTTCGCATTATTCACATGAAATTATCAAGGGCTAGGGAGTAGAGGTAGATAGGGTTACATGTATGCTTTGTGATAACAAAAGATGATCCTTTAAGGCACCAATCTGCCTATAGATGAACAAAGTAGATAACTTGAGTTAACCTCAGGCTTACCTCTATATTGTACCATGAAGTAGGCTGGTTGGTCAGCCCTGCCTAGCCTGGTATGGAGTACCACACTGTTAGAGCTGGAGGTGTACAAGTGATGCTGTCTGGTGGGTCTGGACAGGTCACACAAGTTGGTGGTCTCCCTATCTGCTCCATCCTCAATGGTAAGATGATCATGGCAGCTGGACTTGGTTGTCCTACTAATCTCCCTTGTGGTAGACCCGAGAGGATGGGCACCAATGCTGCAATGACAAAGGAATAGGGTTTCAAATGTTTGGAATCCATATTGTAATTATCACTGAACATGTTGGAATCAGAGTGAAATCTGAGATCGTCTAGAAAAGTTGAACAATTTTATGGCACTGTTATTGGCCATGTGTTAGGCTAATGGGATTTTAATCAACTTATGTTCAAACCAGGTTATATGTGTATTTATTGCAAATTTTGCTCTTAGTTCTTTCTTCTATAAGCCCCATGAAACCTTGATCCTCGGTTATCATTTCAATTATGGCCTGGACTAGTTGAATAACATTACTAAAAAGGTCCGAATTATCAACAGCCAATCAGAGAAGCCAAGACCTAATATGATCTCCAAAATTGTGCACTGTAAAAAGTATCTCTTTCTTGAATTTCGTTGTGCGTATGTTTTAAGAAACCTGCTCATAAAAGTTTAATATCTAAATGGAGCTGGGGATTGCATGTGTAATTTCAGAAATAACAGCAGCGGGATGCAATTATTAGGTTATTCAAGCTGTAAGCCAAAAGCTGTTCTCAAGGAAACCCCAGTGGAGAAAAGAAATTCAAGATAATGACAATAAAACCACATGTCTTGTTCTTAGCTCTTTAATCAAGTCCCCATCCCCATACTCACTGGAACCCTGGTGTAAAATTTGGCAGGCTCCAAAATTGGCAGTTGTAAAAATGCACCACTAGTTGTCATGAAAGCAAATGAAAGCAATTATTGAAGAGTGGAGTCCCAGGCCTTGTAAGTCCTTCCAGTTCTACCTGAGTCCTTAATCAAGTACCCTACTGGAGGTTATGGCGGCATTCCCAAGACCCTTACAGGTGGGCTAAGGTCTAATTGATGTCTGAGACCAGGATACTGTAGGGTGGCCCCTATAGCACTGGAATGGGTAACCCTGTGCACACCGCCATCTTGTCGACATAATGAGGACCAATGTGACCCCCGGACTATAGGACAGAGTCAGTTAGCTTTACTTTCTACCTGCTGGCATTTATTTTCGTTGTATTCAGAATTATATCGCACTGTGTATTACAAGCTACCTGACAATATACCAAGATTTTCATGCAAATCATCCTGTTAGTCCCCTTTATCTCGCTGCTATATATACTACTACCATAGCGCTGCAGCCTACCAACTACAGTTTTACTTTGTGAGGCATGATTTAGAGAAGCACCATTGTGTACTGTATGTGGATAAAGACTAGGATTAGGTTGACTCTGTCCTTGTGTGATGTCTGGGATCTGAGGTGGTCGTTGTCCAAATTACCTTTGTCTAAATAATGGTGCTCGCAATGAAAAGAAAACCACCTCAGTGACAGGGTTCGACGACAGGGACACACTCCTCATGATGTCAACATAGCCTAACGTTCGGAGCCTTTTTAGAACAGACACTACATGTATAGCATGGAATTTTGGAATATGAAAGAAACTCCCGAGTGGGGTTCCTTGTAATTTTTTAGTGAGAGAATGCAGTTGCATTGTATGAAATATAAACCAAGACCTTCAAGAGGCTTCATTTCTATACACCTTTTCTATGTACATGACTTGTATTAAAAATATCTTTGGTTTCCCTCTATCTCTCTGTCCCTGTCTCTGTCTCTCTGTGGCTGTCTGTGGTTTTCTGCCTGCGGGTTCTCTGTCTCCGTGTCTGTTTGTCCCTGTCTCTGTCTCTCTATTTGTCTGCCTCTGTTTCTCTCTGTATCTGTCTCCGTCTGTCTGTCTGTCTGTCTCTGTCTGTCTGTCTGCCTCTCTCTGTCTGTTTCTCTCTCTCTCTCTCTCTCTCTCTCTCTCTCTCTCTCTCTCTCTCTCTCTCTCGGGAGATAAACAACAAGGGCGTGCATGACTTAAAGAAATGGAACATTTGAAAAAGAAAGAAGTCTAATAACCTTACCTGTACATGTATAGAGCCACACGCTGGCCAGGGTCAACTTCAATGGCAAAGGTACATCTGGTAACAGACACACGACTGCTAGATCCCCCTGTCTGCCCCACAATGTAACCCTTCTGTTCTGACAGACTCACAAAGGTCTGAGTGTCACAGATCTGGGTGCTGATCGCTGCAAGGAAAGGGTTAAAGACCATTGTTAGCGCTTCTGGCGGCACCACTCGCAGCAGGCGAGTCGTAAAAAATGCAAGCGGAATCAGCTTTTCTAAGTGCCTCTGTAAAATGTTACATTATAAATAATATTCCAGGTACCGACATGGACATTTTAGCAGCTGCACCAAGCATAAAACTGAGTCCAGGTTCGCTGTCATTTTTATGCCCGCCCATGTTGAGTTTGGTTTGAAAATGCTCTTGAATATTTCATTGAAATCAAACCCTTGGACTGTGGACTATTTTAGCAGGCAGAAGCCTTAGATTTTAGAGTTGGCTAGTAAAAAGGGATTACCCAGGGAAACCCTAATCCCATCCCGAATAAATAACATCTTCATTCAAGTTTCTTCTAGGCAGATATGAATTTCTTAGTATTTCCAGGGAAATCCATTTAGGTGTTGATGGGCAAATTTAGGACTTCCCAAAGTAGTGTGCGTTTCCTGGTGATAAAACATATAGGCTTGAGCTTTGCAAGAAACCTACTCAGGGAAGCCTCAGTGCATGCCTGATCAATGTTCACACTTCATGGAAAATGCTCAGCAAAACCTGCAAATGCATCCGCCATTTGGGGGATAAAATTACAGAATTGCTAAAAATGAACAATTATTAAGAAAGGCCTACATAAAATATGAGATTATGCAAATGAGATGTAAATTCCACCCACCTCTGACACACTCGTATTCTGCCTCTAGGTAGGCTTTGTAGTCCTTGGGACAGGGTTGGGCCACCTTCTCCAGATCATTCACGTCAATCTTACACTTTCTCCTTCCTGAGCAGATTTTGTCCATGTGGGATAAGACATCAGACTTGCAGCCCAATGACACACCGCCTATACATCTCCCTGGGCGCATGCGCCCATAGGTGGCGCGAGTCATCAGGATCACGTGACCAGGGTCACATGACACGTCGAAGGCTTCCGGTGAGCAGTACTCCTTGGACACTGAAAATAGATGAAATGTGAAAAAATGGATTAGTATGGAATAGTATGAAATACATGTGGTATGAATTGATCCTTATGGACTGCTGTGTTTACTGATAGAAATGGTAATTTGTAAATCCAACTTATCATAATTTGCATACAATCAAGGCACATCAGTCTGGCATAGCATGGCATTAGCAGAATCAGTGTATTTACAATCGCACACAGCTTAGAAATAAACTGTAGTGTTTGTTTTGTACACGTTAACATCTTATGTATCTCATAGATAACCTGTAAGAGATGTAAACTGAATATCATATATAGTTGCTACCAGTTTCCCAGTCCCTTATTAAATAGAAATCTCACGCTAGGACAGCACATAGCGAGCTCTCATTACTTTTGAAAATGACGAAAAAGCAGTACATGAAGGAGATACATGTGCTACCACACACCATATTTTGTAAAACACAAAAAGGAGTATAGATGTATCTCCCACTGGCATGGAATCAAGTTTCTGTCTCTGAGAGGTGCAGGATTTAGACATCACGCCAGTTTAATCTTCTAGGCGTCTTAGATGTTGGATTCTAATCTGCTTAGCGAGGGGGCACCCAGTTATATGTGGCCCTATAGTAGGGGTGGAGGGATTATATTAAAACACGTGTCATTCCCCACCCCCTTTTCTGTAAAGCCCCTTCCATCTATGCCGCCTCACCTGCCCTGTCACATTGCTTAATGTATATACCAGGTTCTCTTAATCTCCTCCTCTACTGCGTCACACTCTGACATATATTTTTTTCAGACAATAATACCTTGTTTATAAGGATGCTTATCCTCCTGTAGACTAGCGGACTATTTTTTCTCATGAAATATACATCCAAAAATACCTTTCCTTTCCAAATACTGAGTTCTAAACCATCTTCTCCTATTCAGTTACAAAGTCTTGCAATCGTTTCGCCTCTAATTCACATTTCCCACGTCCATTCCCATTTTAACACGCCTTGTTTCCAGATGCTCTCATCCCTTGGATCCCCAACGCCATAACATAGCTTAAGGTGGGCTGGAGGAGGGAGGGTCATGCCATGGAGGAATAGTGTCGCACTTAAGTCTCCCCAGGGGAGAGGACGAGTTAAGTCCCCTTTGTATGGGATTACATGCTGCTGATTAAACTTCTGACGTAGCAAAATGGGGGACCATGGATTAATGGGATTGAAAAAGGTACCTTGTAAAAGCACAAGACATCCCTTTGCAGTAAAGTTGGAATGTTTTCAGGCCTAGATGTCTATGACTATAGATGGGGTTGGGGCTAGGTAAGTGGGGTGGGGCAGGCACGGTCCGGGCCTGGATGGATAAAAAAATCTTGAGAAAAAATGAATTGGAATGACAGTGGTTGCTTGGGGGGGGCGGGGTGTGGGGTGTAGGGATGGTAGTGAGGTATGGATGGGAGTGGTGCTTGGGGGTGGGGGAGGGGTAGAGCTAGGGGGTAGGGGTAGAAGCCCTGGGATGTAAGCGTGCCTATGACAAGCTGGAATTAGGAGTTTTTCACTCATTAGCCCTGCAGGTGCTTCTAACAACCACCTCAACCTGTCCTCCACACAGTACACCTTACAATATCTCAACTCTTTTTACACAACACTTCTGAGGAGACAGACTTGTCTTATTTCCATTGTACTTACATGGAAGCAATTGGCAGGTGGCCGCCTTCAAGGCAGCAGCAACATGAAATGGCAAAAAGTACCATAAAAACACATCCCCTGTCTTACAACACTCCACATTGGAATAGCCTGCTTATATCGTGGACGTTTATCTAACATACAGTAGGCAATCGGAAATCCCTTTCCTATCCATTTTTTTTTCTCTTCTCTTTTTTAATTTACAGTGACGCGTATTAAATATTCATGTTGTCATTGTTTCAGGTTTAAAATCACATTGTGTGACACATTTGATGAACTGAGACGTAGGGTGGGGATGGAGTAGATGTAAAGTGTGGGATGGGAATGCATGATGACGGTAGGAGGGATGTCGGGGGGGGGCTATAATTTAATGTACTTTTAATGACACAGCCTTGCATGGAAACAGTGCCGATGTTTTAAGCATGGCCCGACCATATAGGCCCTATGGATATCATATAGCACCAGCTAGGGGGTGTTTATCTGTATGCCATCCATATTGTTCCATGTATGGCATATCACTCTCTTATCTATGCAGCCAGTTATTTTATCTGAATCCATACATCCATATATTTATAACAGCAAGTCATACTTCATAGAAATACTGGGCTTCCCTAGCCCACTTAAAAGGGTCTATTTCCCCTCTTTTTTTTTTATCCCCTCAGGATGTGTGTGGTGCACATATATGCGCAGGCACTGACACATTCCCTTGTGAAATTGTGTAATGTAGTTCTTGGCATGAATATGACCTTAGCTGTCGAAATGGCGTTAAACATCTATTACTCACTCACTCACTCATAGAAATACATTTTGTTGTATATAGAATTGCGCCCTCAGTTATTCACTAAGGTTTCGTGTAATTGAATCTAGCCTCCATTAAAAAATGTTGGTGATAGGGGGTTTATGGTGATGAATATTTTTAAATGGAAAATGTTACAAGGTCCTATCTTCTTCCTGGGTCTAATCCTTTTTACTGAGATTTTTACCCAAGGACCAATCTGCTCTATAGCCTTCCCCATCACAAAAGCATGGGATTTAAAGAGCAATTTGCCATCTGTCACTTTGAGATTAAAACTAGTTCTCATCAGACGCAGCGTTCATTACACTCTCCATTGAAACCCGCTACCGGTACTCTCCAAGCATTGCCCTCACGCTATGAACGTATGCCAGGCGTTCACAGCTATCCTCCTATCCATCATGACGTTTTGTTTCCATACCACGCTTAGGCTGGTTTCCGTGTGTTCGGACATTTCAGAACCACCCACTCTTAGTACCGCAATCGATTTTATACCCGAGACCGTGTGTGTTTTCCATCGCACTAAACCATAGCATGTTGCGTCATAATAAAAAGAGATAATAAATGAGTGCGCAGCCTGAGCAGGCAGTGCGCGTCCCTTGTTTTTGCACGTTATAAGACTGCAGCGTGTTTGAGTCATGGCAGTCGACTTTTTTTCTCCATTTTGCCGCGCTTTTTGTCCTGTGTGTGCTTGCGCGCTGTACAGAACGCAGGTGGCATCCTCTGGTGACATATACAAGGGAATCAACTGACATGTGGCGTTGTGCAGTGACATCCAACTCCTACGGTCTTATGTTAGTGTGTTCTATGTACCTTTTCATGCATTATATATTGTAGCAATGCAAAGATAAGTATTGTACATGTATGATTCAGCCAGCTTGAGCAAATGTCAGTCAGCAAAGAGCATAACTATATAATGAATGAATAGAAGTGTCATATGTTTCATATATCTAGGGTGTGTTCTGGGGTTATTAGGTGATACATACATCATTTTATGAAAATGATAAGAAAACATGAATGGCTCAGAAATCTATCTCAGTTAATAATGTGAGCATCACATCATTACTCAGATATACCACACATTACAAATGACAAACTTCCACAAGTCCATCGTTATCCATACAATACTCTGACAAGGACATGCACAGCTGCCTTTGTTTCTTTTTCTAATTGCAATTAAAGTGAAATTCATGTCAGATGACTGCCTGCGTCCCAACTTATAGAGCCCGTGTCAGCATACGGGGCTGTAATTGCCGCGTATAGCATTATGAATAATTAGTGGAAACGTCGCCAATGAAAGACAAGTCTCTCCTAGCTGACAACTCCCTCATATGTCGCTAAGCATGGGGCTCATTAGGAGTGACAGTGCAGGAAAAATAATTGGTGCTGAGGCAGTCTTCTATATATTGTGGCCACCACAGGAATATTGAACTTAAAACCAAGAGGCCCTCATAAAAAGGACTTTTATACTACTCTGGTGTGGCAATAAAGAATGTGATTGTGGTAGGAAATGAAAGAAAGTGTTACAAAAGAAGAAAACTCTAATTGCAAAACAGAATATCCTTTCGTGCATATATTGTGCAGATATAATGGTCATATACCCAAAACCATTTTATCTATCTCAATATGATGTTATACACCTATAAACTGGGATGTTAATTTTTCTGGAACAAAGAATATGTATTATGTGTCTTTTAAGCGGTATTTTGATGAAACTTGTTGTTTCAACACAGCTTCCTGCATATTCCCCGTTGTGTGTTAAGGCCACTAGTCAGCAGCCCTATCTTTACACTTGACTCCTGTGGTATGAATTACCACTGACCAGTGACTACCAGACTGATGATGTGACCAAGGCGAGTTTGTTACATTTCATGACACAGGACATGATGAGAGGAATCAACTGGGGACTACCGACAAGACTTTGTGTTTGATTAGTGGTTACCATAGCATTTTTAGGTTTCCCCCATCACCAGAGGACCGAGCCTTATGTACTGGAGGCCCTTCCCATTAGGTAGACTGGTCTTAGGGGTCTGGACAAGGGATGAACTGGCAGGAAATGGCCGTGGGTTTATTAGTTTAGGGGCACACTTTCCTCATCAGCAGGAGACAGAAAACACCTCACAGACCTGCATAGACTACAGTAGCCACTGACCACTACTCCATCTAACAAGGGTCTGAGGCCTTTTGTAAAACCATCTAAAACTATGGCGACCTTCTCTTAAAACCGTAAAAAATCAGATTGCTTAAGCAAGTTTTACCTCCTATCTAACAGGAACGAATTCTTTTCTGACATTTTAAAGAAAACTGTGCTCCTTTGTAAGCTGCAGTTAAGGTAGGTCAACATGAAGAACACCTTTTGTTGGATCTGGGCTCCCTTTAATGGGTTTGTTACCATTCAGTATTACCCGAACACCCCCGCCAGGCTTATCAGTGACCAGGGGCTATCTTGGCCCTTCCTGGCTTAAGTCAGCCTTGTGACAGCTGAGTCTGACCTGACACTAGATAGAGGAGCAGCTTTGACAGTAGGTTAGGGCCTGCTGTCAATGAGACTACAACCCAGTGACAGCAACTGTCATGTGTGTCAGTTGTGGCATATAATAATGGTGGTAATGCCACATGATGAGCATATGTACATTGGCCCTATTTCAATATAATAGCAAAGATGGTACATGAGACTCATGTGTTTGCTAACGAGGATCTCAGAAACATTACTGATTATCATAGGTCGTAAGCTTGACTACAGAGATCAAATCCATTTTCAGATTGTCATGAGAAGGCCAAAGTTATTTGGAGTAGCGAGAACCGATAAATATTGAATGGGGAAGAGAGACTGATACCACCTTTTACTACAAACAATCCCCTGTCCGGAAATCTTATTAAGAAGATTAATTCATGCTAATTTGAAGACTGGAGGATGATTAAAAACTTTGATTTATTTTACAATCTCTGGTTAATTCATTTATTACATCAGTATAGACTATCCGATGTGGAAACCCAACCCCTTTGTTTCCCAGTGAAGATATATCTAATTATGACTCTTTTAATCATGGACCCTACCCCTCCAAGCCACCACCCCCCAACCACCACCAGGACCATACAGAAGATTAATGTCATTCAGTGCATGTGCTGCTTTTAATTCCATCGGTATATTTGCACAGGACAAGCACACTGGCTTTTAAAATGAATTCCATTTGAATTTCAATCGTAGGTCTGAGAAATTACCACCACTAGTATGTCTATCCTCCCTTCCCTGTGCCCCACTGATGTCCCCAGCGTTAGACATAGTCAGCTAGGCATTCCCATTTTTATGGGTAAGTTGATTAAATGGCCGAGGCGGTGTCGCTTTTTTCAAAGGCTGCCAGGCAATAACAACTGCGAATGCAAAATTACTTCTTCCATTTCAATTTTCAATTTCCTCCTGGGAGCTGGGGGTGGGGATGGCTTGGTTTATCGGAGGGAAGGGCAGGTTTAGGCATACACTGGCACTGCCCCCCCCCCTATGCTCCACTACGTCATATTATAAAACCAATACAAAACGCGGTCTCCCTACATTCCACTCCCTGCATGTCCCTACAGAAGCCCCGCCATGGCAGCCAGTCAGCAATGTCATTTCATCCCTCCAAGCATTTTATTAATTGCTGATATTGAATTCCCTACCCCCTTCACCCAAACCAAGTCACATTTCACTTCCTATCACATTTCAATTTTCAACCACCTTAGCATACCTTCCTTCGAGCATACAAAATATTCTTAATACCATAATGTATAACGTATGTAATTCATACACTGTATGAGTTCTCCCTTAGTATGTGCATTCTTGGCCGCCATCTTGGTTGCCATGGGTAACCACGCACCACCCCCTTCCCGATCAATGCCATTCCAGTGCGATCACAAAGAAGGTCCCCTGGCTTCTTAAGATTAAGAAAAAGGTGAATTAAAAATGAAAAAGAAGATCTTGCCTTACCGTGCACCAGCTAACTAGCGCGCATTTCTTAGTCTTATCCCCTAGTCATGTCTTTATTATTGACAAAAGTATAATCTATGTTGGTTTAATTAGTGATGCTGTATTTCAGTTATACGGAAACTATGCAGATGCAAAATATGATTCCAAAAATAAAATCATTAGGAGTCAGTTTGGAAGGAATGTCTGGGAGCACAACAGCCGGTGTATGGGAAGCATGTGCAGTAGTAGTCTCCACAGCCGCCGTGACGGTCTCCCAGCAATAGAAAAAAGCACAGAGCCTCATTAAAATGGGAGGAAAATAAAAGAGGGAGAGGGAGGGGGATACAGCGCAGAGATATCCCCCAGCGACGCAGCAGAATGGAGGCCAAACGGGCAAGGCAGCGAAAAAATGAGCGCTCAGCGAAAAAAGCTGGAAAAACAAAGTGAAAGAAGAGAAAGACTTAGCAGATAGTGAGAAAAATCCGGATAGGGAGGGGACTCCTGAAACTAATGTCGGTAAACTATTTAAATGAGAGAAAGCTTAAAAACTTGGCGTGCATGAGGGAGGCGTTGCTATGGCAACCTGATATTTTATTTGTAGCTATGGCTTTTAAGGCTGCACATATTTTCCGCTTTTTGAGTGTATTTCTCGGAGACCTATGTAGAAATAGATTGCTTGCGTGCCCATATGGGGAAGTATAAGTTGGAATATTGTCAGCTTATCTATGTGGTGTAAAATCTTATCTTCATTCTCAGTATGCATATGTGCATACACCAGCTATCCTCATATACACCTCGCATGTATGACAATGTGAACTTTAGAATACCACATCAGAATCAAGGAAATGTAGAGTATCCATACTCGATGGTGATTATTTATAACCAAACAGGGAAAATAGAAAATAACATATAAGCAATACAAAATGCGCATCTAAACGATTTCTCTTCCGATTTGATGGCATATATACAATAAATGGGACAATTATATATCTAGACCATGTGGAATTGCCATCTAAATCTACTTTATCACATACAATGGCCCAGCATTCATGGCTAGTCCCATACATTTGTGCACAATGACATCTGATATCAGCAGCTCTCTCTCTCTCTCTCTTTCTCTTCCAGTCCCTATATATATATATATATATATATATATATATATATATATATATATATGGGTGGGGCTCCAGAAAATGTCCAATTTTGAGAAAAAATTATCAAATTTTTTAATTACCCTTAGACTTCTATAGTTTTACATGTCTGTGGAGGAGGTGATAAGCCATGAGAATGCTAAATATTGTGAAGTTGGGATTTTTCCATCATTTTCTTTTTTTTAGCTCAAAATGCATATATTACAAGCATTAAGAGGGGTGTTACGTTCATCAGATTTGATTAAATGAGATAAAATTGTGGAAAAATGATTTTCAAACAATATACCATGATATATATTCACTGGAACCTGGTAGAGATGTATCTCTTCTATGCACAGAATATCATATATAAATTTTTCCTTCATTTCCACATATCTTGTGTCATGCTTAAAATATCAGGTAAATTGAGAAAATGATGGATTTGCTCTAAGTTCATTTAAAAATTCTTGTAAACAACAAAAAAAATATAAAATTGAACAATGTTCCACTAACTGACAATTGGAAATGATTGTATTCACTTTTATTAGCTATACCTAAAGATATTTCTTTGATCTACTTATGCATTATAAAGGATTTTATCTTTGATAAGTCATTAGCCTGAATCCGATGAACGTAACATTTTTGGGGAAAATCATGAAATATCTCCTTAAAGAATATATCTATCTGGAAAATTCATATCCCATGCTGATTAGGTTGATTTTCTCAGGTTTACTGGTTGTTTAAAATTTTCTTCATGGATGATTTATGCCATACATATGCTATCATCAGTTTATCCGATGAACGTAACAGTCTGATGAACGTAACTCCAAAAATCTGATGAACGTAACATAAATCCGATGAACGTAACATAAATCTGATGAACGTAACATTTATGATTGCATTCCTATTACAGCAAAATGATAATCTACATTGAAAAAATTCTTACACTAGCTGGTGCAGTTCACTACTTGGGTACCCTATTGATATTTGTTTTAACTATTATTGAAGAATTAGGCAAATTAGAGGTAAATCATCCATGTGAATCCGATGAACGTAACATAAATCTGATGAACGTAACATTTTCAATTTTCTGTCTTTTATCATACTTTGAAGTGGAATTTCCGGAATCAAATGGCAAGATCCTTTCCAGGCCCCCACCACACACAGTGTCAACTGAATTTCATCTTTATATGCCTTATATTTATATAATAAATTATTCCCCAAAGAAAATAGCCTTAAAAGGGTCATTTTTCTACCCCTCTTTGGGCCTCATTTATGGAGAGAAAACAGTAAAATATTCAGATTTTTGCATATCTGCTCCAATATGTGGGTGTCAGACTTCTACATGCTGTCAAAAAACTACCTCAAATGCATTCTATTCATATAGATAACACATTTTTTAAATAAAAACATGATTTTATGAGAAAAACTCTATTTTTAAAGATTTTCATCAGATAATGAAAAAATTTGAAAATTTTCTTGAAAATTCACGGTGATGTACAGAAGGGTCTCTAAAATATGTTGTATTAATTGCAAATTGGGTTAATACAATGTGAATAGAGAAAAAAATTGAATGAAAATCATTTTTTCTCAGGGGACATGGATTTTTTGGTATTTTTCAAGCAAAATATGGGTAAATTCAGAAAATAACAGGAAAAATATAATTTATTCCTTAGTTATTACATAAGTACTCATTGAGATCTTTGTAACCATGCTGTTCATATCACCTGAAATGATCTTATTACAGAGTTATTAAAGAAAACTTGACAAATTTGCTTAATGGACATTTTCTGGAGCCCCACCCACATATATATATAATAAGAGAGAAAGAGAGAGAGAGAGAGAGAGAGAGAGAGAGAGAGAGAGGGAGGGAGAGAGAGAGAGAGAGAGAGAGAGAGAGAGAGAGAGAGAGAGAGAGAGAGTCAGTGATGGATGCCTCTGTGTACCAAACAGAATTAAATTCCTCAGTTGCAGACCATCCTGACAAAAGCACATGTAGACCGTTGTAGACGGTCAATCTGCACCGGCAGCCATGTTGTCCCCCAATGGTCATCAGCCAGTGAGCATTATGGAATGAGACAATGTTGGTCCTTTGAGGATGAGATGATCTCTCAGCGCTTCAACTAAATTGTGGCTATAATGCCCTTGTGCATTGCTTTTGAGTAATTCTTTGAGTCATGAGTGCAATATAATGACATGTCACCAGAACTTCCCACTGGTTTGATCAACACTATGCAGGAAAACATCAGCGGTGAGTAACTCGCTCACAGGTGCTGCATTCATGCGTCATGCCATTAAGCACCATTGTGTATCAGATGACCATTCAAGTCTATGGTGACCAGTCCCATTGTAGTTCACCTCTATGGCCACTGAGGTGTGGGCTTCATGTGACCTGATAGACCCATACATATAGGATTGCTGTGGGAGGCTGGTATTATATGAGGAATGCCATATAAATGGCTCTCCCTGAGGGACGTGGACAGTGTGCAGTACACTGGATGTGGTCTGTGAGTTGTGCCTGATGCTGTTAGAGGTTTTACCAAAATATCCAATTCTATGTTATCTTACACCTTATCTTTTTATTTTTTTCTTATCTGAATTATGAAATATATACATGATTTAAATATGTAAAACTCAAAACAAATTATCATACTCCTACCAAACTTAGGGGCGTCGATTCCAATTACTGTTTCTGACATTTTCCAGCTTCATTCTTGTCAGCCACCAAGACTAGAGATACCACACCAACCCACTGCAGCATATCTACACCCCCCCCCCCTCAGTGACACATTTAGAAGCACCTTCCACTTCTCAGCCATATTTCCACTGACTGTTATTTCACTGCCCCATATCACCCACCCTAACACATACTCCCACCTCCCATATCTTCACTATACTTGAAGATAATACCCTCTTTCCTGTTTGAAACCAGTCCATAATTTGCCGCCTCAGCTCTGCCTCTTGTAATAAGGTCTCGGGATCATGAAATCCAGCATCGACCGTTAACGAGGCATTGTCAACGCGGCATCCAAGGAGGGGGTACAAGGGGTAGGGGCGAGAGGCAAAGAGGGTAATGATTGAGCCTGATGCACCCCCCCTATCCACCCCTCTTCTTGTAGAGAAGGCTTGTGGATGGGGGTGACAATCAACACCCACTAGGCATAACGCGCGTCATGTGATCTTGCAACCCTAGCGGAACGCCGGGGAACTAAGGCAGCTATTGCTGGTTGCTGGTGTGTTGTACTGACAAGGTTGGCTTTTGGCCTGGTACCAGTGTTGGGGATTAAAAGAGCAAGTGTTGAAAAGGAATATATGAAGAAGCATTCTTTGATATCAGGGTTAATATGGCGCCAGATTCAAAGGATTTTGCACCTAGGAACACTTTAGTAAATCGGTATTCTTGCATATACGATAAAGATATCCTATAGTACATAACCATACTCCATTGATCTAAACCTTGATAAAACTTGTTAAAGAGATTTGTTGATTAGCATTATAATGGTCGGCGGTAGTCTTTGAGACCAGATCGTTTGAACTGTATGATACAGGTTTCCCTACGATGTAGTGTTCGCTTCCTTTCCTTAATTGGTTAGCTATTCAGCTAAGTTTGGCATTAAGGCAGCACATATTCTCATAGTCAAACCATGTTGAAAGTGGCATATCAATATTACATAGAAGTTGTATATTGTTTTAAACTCACTCTCCTGCAGGCTATTGATGCAAACTCGTACAAAAACTCTGTAAGTAGTATAGGGAAGTGCGGGTTTTATCCAGGCTCCGTTTTAAGTTACAGACTTCACTCCAGCCATGTGTGCATTTCAGTCTTTTTTTTTCAGATTCCCCTCCCTTCAATCCACTTTTTATGTCTCACAATGGTTCAGCCTCTCCTCATTACAAAACTTTCTCCGATGGCAATCTCAAACTTTCTCCTCTTCTGCAACTGAAGAGGTCTGTTTGGGTAAAACAAAGAAATGAATCAGTGCCTTTCACTGCTAGCGTTGACTCACCTTTCTTTAAGACTATATGCAGATAGGAGCTAGGGGTGGGGGAGTTTTTTAATCAGAGAGTGAAATTTTTTAATGTGGGTTGTACGTGAATCCGATTAGTTTTCCCAGGACTTGTCTCCTTTTTTCAAACCTCCACCCCCAAGTACCTCGGTAGCTATTAGTACCCCTACCCCTTCCCGCTCCCTAAGACACCAACCCCTTTCCCCACCCTAGGAGCAGGATCCAGCTACCCTGGATGGGGATCCACACGTTTCTATACCCCCACCCTACTCCCTGGTCTCCCTCGATCCCCACCCCTATGAGCTACCCAACCCCATCCCACACCCCTTTCCCCATACCTACACCCTAGCCCCAGACTCAGGCGGCAGCAGAGGCAGCAGCCGCGATACTGAAAACACACCGAGGCAATATGATTCATAATAAAGGTGAAAAAAGGCCTCAGTGGCAAATCGCATGTTGCCGTGCCGTGCTGCATGGATGTTTTAAATGGAAGTGTGGAATCCCCCCCCCCACCTCTCCCACTTTTTAATCCCTGTTAAAAAAGACAAATCAATGCATGCAGAGCCCTGGGGCTATGTTAGCTTGGTTCGTATGATACAGCTACCATCCCCAACCCACACCCCACCATCCTCTAGCACTCACATAACGAGGACCCATGTGCGAGTCAAGCATGGTAACAATACATTGGTCGCCTTAGCACGGTAGCCAAATGATACCACCAGAAGTGCTTTTTGTCAAGGTATGTGTATTTTAGAGAAGCCTGCTCTCTCCTTACGTTTACTTTTGTATTTCTTCTCCTACTTTTGTATTTTTTCTCTTTCTTGTTTTGCTTCCATGGATCTGTGGATATACAGTGAAACTTGGTTATAACAAACTCCCTTATAACGAAATTTGGATATAACAAACAAAAATGCTTAGTCACAAACCTCTCTTATACATTTCTATAGTAGAAAAACTTGGTTATAACAAAGTACTTTAGCCATAAACCTGTTTATAACGAATTAATTTTGACCCCCAAATTGGGAAAATATGCACTAAATGATTTATTTATATCAATATAACTTGTGTTCATGTTCCCAGATTAGGTATAGATGTCCTTAAACAGGCCTTAACACCTCTTAGATCTTGGCCACTGGTACAGGTGACAGGGTGAAAGGGGGTAGATGTCCTTAAACAGGCCTTAACACCTCTTAGATCTCGGCCACTGGTACAGGTGACAGGGTGAAGGGGGGGGGGTAGATGCCTGGGGGTAGATGTCCTCAAACAGGCCTTAACACCTCTTAGATCTCGGCCACTGCTACAGGTGACAGGGTGAAGGGGGGGGGTAGATGTCCTCAAACAGGCCTTAACACCTCTTAGATCTCGGCCACTGCTACAGGTGACAGGGTGAAGGGGGGGTAGATGTCCTTAAACAGGCCTTAACACCTCTTAGATCTCGGCCACTGCTACAGCTGATGGGGGGGGGGTAGATGTCCTTAAACAGGCCTAAACACCTCTTAGATCTCAGCCACTGGTACAGGTGACAGGGTGAAGGGGGGAGGTAGATGTCCTTAAACCTTTCCAAAGGGCTGAACTTGCTTACAACGAAATTTGGTTATAACGAATTTTTTGAGCCTGTAACACCTAGTTCGTTGTAACCAAGTTTTACTGTAGTATATGGACCAACACAATTCGCGCTCAGAACTTTGGGGTTGGAGAAAAAGTAGTCCCAATACCTAAACTGCTAAACCATGGTGTATAAATTACCTTGCGGGTATGGTTTCTCTGGGAGGACAGAGGCAGGCGAATGCGTTTTCAAAAAATACTGTGCTTCTGTTTGCTAAAAACATGATGGGGTGAACACAGAAATGCCTCCACCGGCCTTTGAACCAAGTCCCCTTTTATTTTTACATCTTGTACGAGATGTGAGGAGGCGAGACTCGGGAATATGCTTCCGGACGCTTACGCTGTGCTCCAAAAAAAGTCTTTTGTAGGGCGTGAAGCGTCGTGATATTTTTTTTCATCCCATTTTACTGTCTCCCTCTCTCCCTCTCTCCCTTTCTTTCATGGATTTAGACGGAGGGTATTTTATGAGCATGCATCGGCCTGCAAGCCGACGTCCAATGCTTTTTTTTCGGGTTTTCCATTAAAAAGATGCAAAGAAAAATCTAAAAAGCAAGGACACGTCACCGTGGCCTATTTACCTCGAGTTTGTGCACTAGACTAACTCGAACTTAAATCGAATGAAATAAAAAAAAAGTGAACAGTGGTAGTTTAATATCACATGCACTCAAATGAGACAGTCGACTAGAGTGCACTCCTATATTAATACCACTCTGAGCTATAAAGCATGGAATATTAAAACAGAATATTAAAATCAAACTGGGATATTGGTGTGGTGAAACAATAGTGCAGCCATTGTCTGTGGATATGATCAAAGGCAATGTCGTTTTGCAAATTTAAAATGGAACCAATCTGTTTTAATTCAAATTAAATGTAAAGGCTATGAATGGATTGTGACAGAACCCATTTGGCAGTAAATCCTTATAACAATGGGAACTGTCATATTCATAGAGGCTTCCATTGCCTAATCTTCTATTAGTATGGTAATATGAGACTATTAGCGCTGCTTATACCCACTATAGGACGACAGACCAATGGTTATTAATACTCCTTACTAATATTAAATCCTCCACCATAGTAATAGCCCTATGTGAGCCAAGAGGTAGGGAGACGCCAAGTTTTTTTATGTTTCTGGAGTCCATTTTATGATTAAACCATAAAAAGACTATAAGTTATTGTTTTCCTTTCAGGGGAAATATGCCTAGAGATTATTTTCCCTGGCGCATCAATTATGTAGTAAAACAAAGAGTCCCTGCCTGACGAACTACCAGAAGTTGATGGATTAGACAGGTAAAAACAATGGCGTTTATTTTGTTGTATTGCTAGCGATTGTTGCCTCACGCAGCACGAAGATAAGTCATTATCAGTATCTTTACCATCAGGGTAGGGGGTGACAATGAGTCCGCGTTACTCCCAACCCTAACCACGGAACCATGTGTAGTCCCCCCTATGCATAGACATCCCACACCACCCCTATGATTCATACTTCGTTGAAATAATAATTCTTTTTAATTTGGGTTTTTTTACTTAAAACTAAAAAGCCCCTCCAGCTGGCTGCTTGAGTCTATGCCTCCACCACCCTCTTCTACTACCCCTACCCTCCCCCAAGTCTCCACCACTCCCTCCACCCCTCCATTTGAGTAAGCGGCACGAGTGAAGTCTTTTTAAGAGCTTCAGCAGTATTATATCGTGTGGCACATGTAGAGATGACAAGAAGGAAGAGGGGTGTATGAATGAATGTAGGCCATCATCTACCCCCAGCCCCCTTCTGTTTTAAATCGGCCACGACCCTAAGTATATTAAGGCCGAGTGAGAGATTTTCATCTGATTTTAATGCCATGATGATGAGCCCTACATCAAGCCTGGTAACAGTCACTAGGAAGCCTAAGCTGAGTCATATCTCAATGAAAAACTGATCTTATTATCTTCAAAGAAGGTTTCAATTTACTTTTAGATATCATGTTCTCAATACATAGGACATGCATGTATTTAGCCCATATGAACATTGGATGTTCAGTTATTATTCCTGATAAGTATATACTATAGTTATGATCGGGATCTCTTTTATTTCTATGCTATGATGGAGGGGGGTTTGGGCAAGGCAGTGCTATGCATAGGTTCTGTGTTTACCATATCAATGTGGTACACCCAGCTTGACCAATAAGGGCCCTCATGGTGCTTACTTAATGGAAAGAACCCTTTTGGATCATTGGATTAGAAGAACAGAAGTCAAAGCTTCTATCCATTGGATGGCAGGGTTATGTCCCTAATCCAATTCAATCTACATATCTATAGAGGCCCAGGAAGAGGGCCATTAGTGATGTTTGACCCTTTGGTGCAGTGGTCTTCATGCCACAGTGCAATCATAAGGGCACAGGGTTCAAATCCTGCTTCAGCCTGTGCTTTGGAGGGGCTGGCCTTGGGGTAGAACCCTGGGGTGGGGTTCCCTGGTTTGTGTGCCTTTGGGGATGGGGTGAACAGGGGGGGGGGCGGGTGCTTCCAAGGAATGTTTAAAGGGGGAATGGGAGGGGTTAGAGGCTAAGGGTCAGTCTTTGCTCTTATAACGCTGCAGTTACTAATTGGCAGCCTTCCCGGTAGCCTTCAGTGCCCAGAGGTTCCATCTTCTGCCTCCAGAGGACACTAATGGCCGCTGCCATTTCAATAACTGGTCACGTGAGTCACGTGACCTGTTAGAGGTCAGTGTCAAGGTCGTCAGGACGCGGCCTCTGGTGGATTTTTTTTTTGCATCTGTTTTTAATGGCGGATGCCGTTTGACAGGCAGTGACATCTAGTGGGATGGAGGTGTCGCCATTTCTCACCGAGTTAGTATTATCAAATTTGTTTTAAAATCTGAGAAATGAGTAATTTGTTTTTGCATAGTGTGCACCTACTTGAAACCTGTCAAACATTGTTCGGCAGTGTCGATGGGAAATGTGCGAGACAAAACATCTTGATTAACAGGCCAAATAATGAAATAGCCAAAAAACGCGTTTCAAGCTCAAAAGAAGGCACTATGGGAAAGTACTATTTGTTTTATCCCACTAAAATAGGGAACTGAGGGCTATTTTTCTGGTGTTGGATTTCTTTGAAATTTTGTTCAATCAAAAAAAAAAGCGGTAAATAATTAATCTGGTTTGTTCTTTTGTAAACGCAAAATGCTCTTTGAAGGAGGTAGAGAAAGTTGTATCTTGTGTTGAATTTCACGAGTGTTAACTTGGAAACGCTCATTGATTCGGTATAAAAAGGCCATAGAGCTGGCGGAGTGCACTTCACTTTACCACCTGATGGGTTTTACCTTAATGTAGCCTGACGTGCCGACTGGGGCGCTTCTTAAACATTTCCAGAGCAAACACAAATCAAAACTTCTGAACAAAACCTTATCCTCCATTCCCCTGCAAAGGCTCCGCCAACTTTTAGAGCACCCCCGAAATAAAGTCATGACTAATGCAGGCCAAAAAGGTCTAATTTTTCATAAATAAATAGGCAGTGAGTCTTCACGCGTCGGGTTTGATTTCGGGAAAAGCAGACGACGATTTGATATTTCACTTTCAGGATTTGGCGCGAATTTCCGGACGCTGTGCATTGAAGCGTGGCCTTGGCGAGTACTAGAGCGATAACAGAGAGGTAAGGGTGGGCTATGCAGGTGGAGGAGAGAAGCCTATTGTAGAGTAACAATGACGTTGCTATTGGTGAAAATTGGTTTAGATTCACTGATCCACAGAAGCCAGTTGTTATATGCATAGATCTGCTAATTCACATAAGCAGCAGTTCACACGTAATGACATTAGTCTCTATATAGCAGCCATCTGGGGGACACAATGGCATCCTACATGGAAACTCCCCTCAGATTCCTATATCCCTACCATTATAGCCTTCAAAAGCCCCGCCTCCTACTAAGTGCCAACCTGTCGGGCTGACCTATCACCACCTATCTGTACCCCAATCACTCAGAGATCAAGTCAGGTGGAGCCCCCACCAGGGGGGCGTGGCAGCGTCCATTATTTAGTTTCGTTACCTGCCGCGAGAGTGGCGGGACACAGTGAGCATGCGCGGCAGGGACGGGCTCTCTTTATGATGAGCGTGTCGCACCGGCATCATTAGTTCACGGTACGTTAAGCACATACACACCTGTGCAGCCAAAAGAGCAACTCAGCAACCCCCTTGTTCTCCCCATCCCCCTGTTCTCTCCCCTCACCCCCTCCCTCCCTCCCTCCCTCCCTCCGAGCACTGTGCTCCTCATACAATACATCCAGAACCAACGTCCCCTCTTTTTATCCCCCTCCTCCCTAAATACACACCTCTGCTATTGTCCCTTACCATCACCAGGTGGCTCCAACCATGTCCAAAACCACTCATTAAAAACAATAGCACATTCAGCACATGTGCTCTGAACAGTTCATTAGTCGATGTGATTTTTGGCACCACCCCCATCCCCATCCCCATCCCCATCTCTCTTTTTCAATACCTCCACCGTCTGTGCATCACACTGGTGATGATTTTCCATCGGCTTGCGTCGAATTTTTAAAATGAGATTTGAAGAGGGAATATTTCATGAGTGGGTCTGCATTGATTGGAGGTGTTGTCAGTGGAGCGGAATGAATGCAGTCAATCATGTAAATCCAGCAGCTTCAGCAGAAGGGACAGCCTAATAGAACCTGTTGAATAGTTTAACTTGGCCGTCACGCGAAATGGCCATCGATGAGTGTTACTGATTTCCCATCTCCATGGGGATAATGGATTTTGACCAGGTTTGCTTGCAGGAAATCAACTGCCTAAACAGCCCTAGGCTCCTCATGAAATTAGTAAGACACCAATCACCTTGTCCCCTTATCAGCTGCTTATCTGGTGTTAATCACTTATCCTTCTGTCACATTGATTTAGATAAGCCATTTGGTACACCTTAATTTTGGGTCTTGCCTCCTGTTAGCTGTGGAAATGAGATTGGTTCTCAACATGGTATAAATTAACTTATAAGTTTTCATGCCATTTCATTTGAACTTGAGGCTAGTGAGAATTAAATAACCAAATATTCTGACATTTGTTTCTCACAGCAAGATCATCAAGATCATACTATTGTCAATGAGTAAGGGAATTCTTGACCTTATCTATAGATGGTGCCAAAGATATGTGACCTAGCAATGTTCAAGTATGGCATCAAATGCTCAAATTAAGAAGGCAGCCTTTAGATTTACAATTGATTGTAATGAGAAGCAAATTGAGTTATGACAGTGCAGGGGTGAGTAGACCTTAGACAATGTCATTTAGCCTCTTCAGATCCTCATCAAAAAGGCACAAAAGAAGGCCCAAGGGTGGAGACTGTTCAATAGAGAAAAGGTCATCCTCTCCCTGATGTAGATGATACTGTGGGGTTAATAATGATGATCTGCCCCCTCACCTTCCCACACATAACTCCCCACCTGATACCTACCCCCTCCCATCCCCATCTTAACACACCTATCTTCTCCCGCCCCCCTGCCTGCACCTGTGCACCCTAACCTATTCACTTACCTGGCCTTCATTATACCTTACCTGGAACAGGTACCCTTCATTATACCTTACCTGGAACAGGTACTCCCATGTCTACCTATACAGGCTTATTTCCCAATGGTCATACCGTAATGACCCGTTTAAGCGCTTCGGTCTCAAATAAGAACGGGTCTCGAATATCAGCAGGGAGGAGGAGTGTTGAAATTTATCTTAAGCACTAAAAGCAGTGTTCAAAAAGGCACCTGTCTTGTATAAGCACTGGGGGTACAGTGATGGATTAAAATCAATGAGTGTCCGGGTGCTTATACGGGCCACTTCGGTATATATCAACCACATAGCCAGACCTTGGGTTGGATAGATTGTGATACTGATATCTTGAGGTATATTCACCATTTCCCAATAATTGTAGTATCATTCCCTTTGCCAAGTAGGTTTTGATCACATGTTTGATGCCCTTTGATGGGGGCCAGGTTTGAAAACAGTGTTCTCTCATTTCGAGCTTCAAAAGGGTCCCACCCTAAGGTTATGAAAAAGAAAACACCCAAAACACCTGGCCCCACTCCTGGAAGACTACAAACGAAAGAGCGAATTCATACAAACAAAAACAAGTCCTGACTGTCCGCCCACTGTCCCCACAGTGCCCCAAACTAATTAGCGCTCGTGACACACACTCTCTCTTGTTAACCTTTTTATCAAAGTTTATTCCTGGAATTCAAATCATTGCTTCTAAGCGGACAATATTGACGATCTTTAAATGCCTTTATTGAAGAGTCCTCCACTATTAACTCCCCCACTGCACGGTCAACGTGACTTTTTCCAGCCATTTTCGTGTGCTGTAAATGTTTCTGAGGTAGAATGGCAACCTGATCGTGCAGTGGCTGCCCCCACTTTGCCATTAGAAGGGCACCACAGACGCACAAAAAGAGCCTCTTTCCCAAGTGACCTCTCTAGTGCCTCTTAGGACAGCATGGGGAACTTGTGAGTTAACCCTGTGACACCCTTTGTTATTCCATGTTTACACCGACCCATACGTTGACTAACTACGGGAAGTGGAAAGTATGTAGTAAGTTCCCACGTCCATCGCACTTTGGGGAGGTCACGTGACTTGTAGCTGGTTGCGTAACTTACGTAACTTGTGTAACTACAGATAAGGACATAAGGACCAGCGCAACCAAAACAAGACGGAAATGTCGGGAACTCTTTGGCGATGTGGGGAGGTTCAAAACAAAACTAGGTTGCTAAATGATTCATTTGAGTAAAAACATGGAATAAGAAGGGAACTACCTACTGTGACAGATGTGAGTATGTCTGTCCCTCATGAGGGACTTGTGGTCCCTCCCTCAGGACAGACATACTCAAGTCTGTCACAGTAGGTAGTTCCCTTATATTATTCCATGTTTGCCGACACCCGTACATTGGTTAACAACGTGAAGTAGCCACGACGATGTTGGGAGGTTTTAGGCGATGTTGAGGTCTTCTAATGTGAAGTAGGGGGTGCCAAATGATTTATTTTGATAGTTCCCTTCTTATTCTGTGTTTCTATCTACTGTGAAGGACAGGCTCACGTCGTTCACAGTAGGTAGTTCCCTGATATTCCTAAATACACCACAAATGTCAGTGTTTTTCATTCTTAGTCAACGATTTGACCAACAGTTAGTCAACAACTTGAGCCTTTAATTATATCCATCCTACTTATTCTACAATAATCAATAGGCTATTAAATGATTAAAACTGGCGGTCTTAAGGAATCTTAAATATCTCGATTGATGGGCTTGATTATTGGAGACCCTAAAATGATGGTTACAGCAGCACTCATTGTTTTCAGTCACCTCCCATTTTTAATATTTTCTTTTGTGACATCCCCCTTTTTATGACATGTGCATGAGGTCAGACAAACGACTGGTTTCCGGCAATTCAGGCAGATGTCCTCAGGGTCAGGGAAGATCTGAGACAAATGTCGTCTGCTTCTGCAACCCTCTTATTAACCAAAGGGAGCCAGATCAATTGTCTTACCCCACTCAGCAGCTGTCACCCCTGTCCACCAAGGACTTCTCGAGGCACCCAATCAGTGTATCCGTACTATAATGTACCTAAGGCAACCAATGAGCATGGTCATGCCTTTATATACCTGAGGAACTACATATAGGGTTGTAACAGGTCATTTCAGTGCCATATTAGCAATATAATTGTCTAAAGAGGGCATTGAATAAAGCTGATTGGTACGACTCTTGTATGAAATCACATGTGCATTTTAATTCTCCAATTTGTGGAGTGACTCGTAAACATTGGGGAATCAGCATTTGCAATTCAGGGGACAAGATGGCGGCCTTCATTGAATGACCTGTGGCCATCCCTTTATAAGTGCACAGAGGCAAAGTACAACTTTTTTGTTTTGAGACTGTATGACATGGCTAATTTCAAAACTGATCCCCACCTGATGGCGGACAGTTTGATGTTGTGTGACAGACAGAGAACGTCTCAAGGTTTCTGTGGCAGCCTTCATGTCACATCCTATGGGGAAACCAGAGAGGCTTATTTGTTGGACGCTTGTGGTTTGCGATGAGGGGGTGGGTCCAAAGGCTGGGAGCTGTGTCACTCGGTATACCTAAGAGGCATCATCGGATTTGAAGGGAGTACTGTGGAGAGATTGCTGGGCGAGGCAGGGTCTGTGTGGGGGTAGTGGAGAAGGGATAGGAGTGGGGAGGGGAGGAGTCTTTGGTGTGCAATATCCCAAGGCCAAGGGACAGGGCCAGTGCCAAGGTAGGCTCATAGGTAGCTTGTGAGGAAGCAGTGGCCAAACTATTAGTCCTTTGTAGAGGGGTAGTGTTACATGTCTACATCATCACTGTCACCTATCACGCACCCTCTACACCCGTACACCTACACCGACACACCTTATCCAACCCCCTGACCATGACCCTCACAGCATCTACCTACCCCCCTCCTCCTCCTTGCCATTCATTCAGCATTGGATTTGCGTAGCTAATTGGAAATAAGAGGTGGGAATGACAGGTGGGACTGAGAAGAAGGAGGGGAAGGAAATCAAATTTTCTTTGTGGTCAAATGGCTCTAAGAAAGGAAGGGGAAGCGGAAGAAATTAGTGCTTGGCATCGAGGATAAAAATGATAAGGCCCGCAAATTGGGTGGTGGTAGGAATTTGTAAGGAGGCCTCAGAGTTCAATGATGGTAATAATACAAGGTTTTAAAATCTGTGGGCGTGGAATAAACCAAGTTTCTACACATGACTGACTGACTTAACAAGTGAAGGATTTATCAGCATCCCCTAACAAGTTGTGCTAAATGTTAAATAGACCAATCACGACCAGCCCCATTGAGTGTGGTAAAAAAATATAAGGAATGTTTTCACTAACTCGCCCACGACATCTTAACCTTTTTTCAAAAAACAGTCTTGTCTTCCCTAATGGTTCCAGACCGAGCGTCCATTCATTCATTTCTTAAGGCCTCAACATGAATGCCTTTTCCTGAAAGTGTTTTCGTCCAGCCATGTTTTGCTGGAAGAGTAGGTATTAATAAACTTTATTTTGGCCAGATATAATAAGCGGAATGCACGATTGACACATTCCAAAGCAAATAGATCGAAAATAGGAAGGCGGAAAACATTATCACAAAGCTTTTTTCCTCAGCACGAAGCCATGGATCCTAATGGCCCCAAATAAGAAAGGTAAAGAGAGTTCACTTATTTTCGCCCATGCTTATTCTACCTGTACCGTCTTTCTTTCTACACATGCGTCATTTGAGTCACGTGCACATGTACACATTAGAACGTCTACTTTTTCCTAGTTGACCTTACAGAAATGCTCAGCAGGTACATTGAAATAGGAAATAACACATAAAAACACTGACAGTGTTCCCTTGTTTTTTAACCTAGTATCTTCATGGAAAGAGAACATCTCATGCATGTATTTCCCTGAGAAATCAGTCAAGGCAGACATTTTAAAAAGTGAGGTGACGTCACTTGATAGGCCTTAAGTCTCTCCCTGGCATTACTTCTTGTGGCCTATGTATATACAATACATTTTTAGCAATCTCAATGTCATTTACAGGTTCAGAGCCAATCTCGTTCATCTTTCCATTTGAGCGCAACCTCTCCCACCAGTGAGACCAGCTTTATTCACCTTATATCTCATTGCAAATTTATGTCTCCTTATATAAGGCTCATCCCCATATACCCTACACCTCAGCCCACCCCTTTGCACCAATCCCTCCCTTACAGCCGTCAGAACCAGTGAGGCATACCCATGTTCACATGATCACATTTCACGCTCTGTCCATCTCCACACCCCCAAGGAAGTCTCCCCATTCCCCCTTCCTCCTACGGTGACCTCATTGATTATCGCCCAATGAGGCAGTTGCCAGCTTGGGCCATTGGAGCCCCTAGTCCCCTCCTCCAGACCCCAACGCCCTCTAGTGGCTTAGAGATCAATAGATAGGGGTGTGATGGGCGGGGGAAGGCGTTGGGCGACGGTGAGTGTGTGTTGGATAGGGGTGGGGGTGAAGGACTTCTCTCTATGTCCGGTAGATGCTTGGCCAACCAATATGAATCAGTGTCCTAGATCTAAGGCACTCTACTAGTATAGGTAGATACATCCTATTGGGATGTTCTCAGGAAGCACGGAGATGGATCAGTGCTACTGTGGCTTTTTACCTGGCAGAGCGCATACACCCCCCCCCCCACTCTCCTTGCCCATATTTCTACTTAAACATCCAGGCCCGCTACTTTACCACATAGTGAGGCATTCAGATTGGTCTTACTATAATGGAACTCTAGGTTCACAGTTGTGAAAGTTCTTACCTCGTCCTACCCCACCACCACTCCTATCTTTTCATAACTTCTGCATGGGTAAAGTGTCCTTCAGTTGATCATATATAAAGTCAAAGACAGTTGATCATACATACAGTCAGAGACAGTTGATCATACATAAAGTCAGAGACAAAGTGTAGATTGCACTATCCCCTACAGACCATGATCCCTGCACCAGAATATTGTGGTGTCTAATGTCAGTGGTAGGTACATGTGTATCTTCCACTTTGATCCACTGTTTTTTATCCCAAAACTAGTACATAGGCATAGCTATTTTGAATGCATCCAAACAATACCCATGTTATTTTGATACCATAGCTCCTTCAAGAACATGGTCACTGGAGTGTGAGATCACCTCACACAAGGCTGGGTATCACCCATCTCGTTACTTTAATTCCCCATCTACAGACCTTAGATTCTAGTTTCTCATAGCTATTGATTCCTTTCCGAGCCTCCAGGTTGGTCCAAGATCCTCTAAGTGATCTCAACCCGTACCAGAGGCGCTCCAACCCGCCCACGATTTGCTCTCTGCCGTAAAAGCGAAATCCTGTAACCCTGAAACGGACATACCTCTTTTCCCTTGTGCCTACAGCGCATGCGCCAAAGGTCGATTGAAGCGACACCTTTGGAGCGTCCCTGACACTACCGGAAGTGGTACGATATGAGGCGGGTTGCCCGGATGTACAGGGGTGGCCCTTGTCTCGTTTCCAGGAGAGTTCCTGATGCCAATTGCTGCTGATGTGAGTATGGCATGTGTCTGCTGAGTGGAACTGTGTACATAAGTGTCAGGGTGATACTTGGGATTTGTAAATAAAACATTAGAGGTGTAATGGCTATATCCCTGTGTCTACATGCATATAGACCTGTGGATCTAATTGGTAATGTAGAGCTCCTCTGTCTCTTTCTATCTGTCCTTGTCTCTTTTTGTCTGTCTGTCTGTCTGTCTGTGTGTCTGCGTGTCTGTCAGCCTGTCGGGCTGTGTGTCTGCGTGTCTGTCAGCCTGTCGGGCTGTGTTTACTAGAGCTACACTGTGGGGTTTTTATAAGTACAACGCTACGTTGTGGGGTCATTTTTTGCTTGTGGGGTTAACCCCACAAGCAATGTCCTTAAAATGGTTCAAAATGACCTTGTGGGGTGCATGTGAAGAGATCGTGGTACAACCCCACAATGATCCTGTCTGTCAGACAGACCCCATTAGTCTGTGCATATTACAGACAGTATCACCACCTACTGCCCCCTAGTGAGTAATACACATTGCACCCCACATGTTCAGACGCAATGACCCCATAAGAACAGACATAACACCCCACATGCACAGACGTAATAACCCCATAGCGACAGACATTGCACCCCACATATTCAGACACAGTAACCCCAAAACAACAGATGATTGCACCCCATGCATTCAGTAACTGAGACAGTTAATTCCAATTTGAAGAGTGCCTGGTAGCCCTTGCGATAAGCTTCGATTTGCACCCGGTCCCGTGTCTCTAAGTGCAACGGTTCACGGGTTAGAGCAAAAACAAACAATTCTTTGACTGGCCCCATCACGCAGCGGAGGCACTTTTTCTCAAATAGTCCTACAGTGAGCAGGTGAAGCCTGCATCATGTAGGTGCCAGAGTTAATGCCCACTGAGCCATGATCAAGTCTCCACCCCCCAATAGCACAGCCAGAAACTAGCATTTTGAATAGGGACTCTTTTACGATACTTCCGCTGAAACTTTCAAAACTAAATATCTCAGCAACCGCTGGTCCGATCAACTTGATCTTAGGTGCGTTTCGAAGGCCATCAAAGCTACTTTCTTGTTTTGCTATTTGATGAAATATATTCCTGAATAACAATATGACCCCACTATATTCAGACATTTTAACCCCATAATGTACATATGTACATGTATGAAATGTGCACCCCACAATGATCGATTGTACCCATTACCCAACCCCACAGTGCCCAGACCAAATTTTTCCCCACAACGTAACTCTCGTCTGTCGGGCTGTCTGTCTCTCTCTCTCTCTCAGTCTCTGTCTGTCTGTCTGTCTGTCTCTGTCTCTGTCTCTCTGTCTGTCTCTCTCTCTCTCTCTCTCTCTCTCTCTCTATCTCTCTCTCTCAAAGTGTGACATACCATATTTGTACTTGAATAATTAACCATGGGACAATAGTTCTGTGGTAAGTTTGCTCTCGTCTTTTTTTGCGATGAGAAAGTTCCTTCACGACTTGAGCTTGGTAGACCATGGAAGTCTAAAAACAGCCTTTGCATCAAAAGTGCCAGCTGTTCGATAAAATAGAGAGGGAACGGCTGAGAGGCTCCCCAACATTATGTTTTACAACTGCCACCCCACCCCAAACACACCAAGGGCTCTGTTGGCAGTCGAAAGAACATCCTTTCAAGACATGGCCTTCTCTATCCCTTAAGGCTTTTTCTATTTTCTAGAATTTTACCCCGAATACAAAGAAGGTATTTCTGGCGAATAAACCTTTCATTTCTTTCTCCAGACGCTACAAGTCGGAATCAAAGGGAGTTTGTTTTTCTAGTATTACAGAAGACAATTGACGTCCGTGAGTCTTTGTTTCTAACCGTAGAGTCAGGAGAACAAGCAGACACACTCCCATCGCATGCATGGCTGCTTTTCTTTCTGAGAATGAAAGGATATGAGGTTGCATGGAATGTGTGGTAAAACCCATGTTGAAAAGTTCATGACTACAATTTGAAATATTGGTCGTAAATATATAAAAAGTTCATAAAGTTATGTTAATGATGAGGTAGATCGAATATTCATGGACAATTAGTAATGATCAATAGCGACCTTTATAATCTTTGGTGTACTTTTGATATTGATGGAAGTGTGTGCAAATACATGTAGTTGGGACATGTATAGAAGCCAGTTTGTATTGTGCCTGATTCTGAATGCATAGCCTGCCTGGGAAAGTGTTGTGTAGGCAGAAATAGGGTAAGGTACAAACATAGAAATCCAAGCTGAAATTGGATTTGGGTGAGACTGAGGACCTAAGGAAATAAGTGGCCAGAGATGTGTGTTCAGGGAAATGGAAGGGTACTTAGTCGGTTAAAGAGAGAGAAAAAGCTTTGTGGGCGATTTGCAAGTAGGGACTAGAATTCTATGGGGGATGGGTTGACTGAGGGGAGGTGGCAAGGGATGGGGGAGATAGGGGCACTTTAAGTATTGAAACTGCAGGAAAACAGGCCTAAGCTTGTTTGCATGGAGTGTCCACTGGCCATGGTTCCAAAGGGCACTGACCCCCCTAACTGCAAGCACCAGCACTGCCCAGCCAAGCCAGGCAAACAGCCAATCCAGGCAAACAGCCATCACTTTGTGACCAAAATCCCAAGGGCTACCTTCTTGGAAAGCTGCCTTTCTTTCACAAAAGCAAAAGAAAAACCTACTCACGGTCGGCAATTCCCATCTCCGTGTGCCCAGCTGATCTCATTCCACGCTCCCCATCCCCCTAACAAATGACCGCTACCGTGAGCGACTTTACCCAACCCTCCTATACCCTCCTCTCCCATTCCTACCCCGTCCCCTTGCCCCTGCATGTTAATAGTGTTAGCCCCTTGGCCGGTCAGCGCAGATGGACTCAGCAGTGGACATCCCACAGCCTCTTCCTCCAGCCCCTGCTCTCATGACCATCAGCCTTCTCCTTCTCAGGCTAATCGCTGACAAGGCCGCCTACAGCCATGTAAACATATGTCAGGATGCGCTAGTCTTGTAACATGACCATTTACCACAAGGGGGTATGGGTCATGGTAATAGCAACTGTCTGTGAGCTCCAGTTGGCTGGCTATAAATATCTCAGAATATTCCCATTGGCTGCAGCTGAAGGTCATGACCTAGGTCATGACCTAGGTCATGACCTATTTAGCTGGTACTGGCTGGTCTTGTTCTGACCACAGTAAGTCAGGACCAGCAAAATCCCACTTCCGGAGGGGTTTCCATCCAGAAGTGATGTCATTCAATCCATCATGGTGCTGCTGTTACCTAGACCTACACTACCAGTAGCAAGCCTGTGCCGCCTGAGTAGCGTGGGGCGGGACTAGACTAAGGATGCGCATGTGCACACAGAAGCCGAAACCGGAAATAGAGACCATTGGGCAGTGAGTCAGAGCCCCCTAGGAGAATGTGTAGACACTAACATACTCCAAGAGAAGTTAAAAACAGAGGCTAACTTGGCACATTCCCGTGTTCTGTTAATTCTTATCTGTGGAGGCTATACATTCAACAGTCAATGCCACCGGAGGGCACTGCCCCAGTTCAAAGGGTGGGATTTACATATAGAGAGGGTGAGTGCAGCTGCTACACAGCATTTGAATGCCCCCTTGTATAAAGAACTTGTTATTCCTATCTAAATTACAATGTTACAATATAGTCACTGCTATTACCAACCCTAAATTCATGTCCAGAAAACCAAAATAAGAAAACCCCTTCCATAAAAATACCACTGTAAAATGCATGGCGCTTTTTTCTCAATTTCTGCATGTTATTCACCATGCAAATTAAAGAGGGATTTGAATCAATGCAGTCAGGATTAGAAGTTCAATATTAAGCTAATAGATGATGCATATCGGGGCCCTAGGGCTGTATATGCTGTATATACCTGAGCCGCGGAGCGGCGAGGGTATATACAGCATATACAGCCCGTGGGGCCCCGATATGCATCACCTAATAGGTTTATACCAGAATTTCCTCCATTTTGTATCAATTTCTTACCTGAAATCCAAAGAATATAGCCAGGCGAAGACATTTTGTAAGTGCAAGCGATCCGGCCCGGGTCAGCGCTCTGCGCGAAGCCATTGTTTTTGTTCCTTGCCGGGAGAGGTACCGCCGTGTTTACACCCACATTTCGTATCGAATCCAACCATGACAAGTTTTCAAATTAAAACATACATATCCTTAGACATCCTAGATGAGTACTCCATGCTTGATATGTCCGATACATTCAAAATAAATAAGAATCCATTGATTTTCCAAAACGGTCGGAAATTTTCGGCGTCTTCCTCGTACAGCGAGCGGATGACCTATATCTACATCCGGGCCACTGACACACTTTCGCCGGACAAGGAGGCGGGTGGGAATGGCCGGACCGCGACTCGCATACGTTGGGAAAATCAATGGATTCTCCTTTATTTTGAATATATTGGACATAATACGTATGGAGGGATCATCTAGACTATCTAAGGATGTGTATGTTTTAATTTGAAGACGTGTCATGGTTGGATTCCATACGAAAAGTGACTGTATACACAGCGGTACCTCTCCCGGCAAGGAACGAAAACAATGGCTTCGCACAGAGCTAACCGGGCCGCGACTCGCTTACGATAGAAAAATCATTGGATTCTTATTTATATCGAAGAAAATGGAGAAAATTAGCATGCATTCCTCGTCTATGGATCGAATACTTCTTAGGATTTTAATATTATAACATGACAAGCTTGGAATCAAGACGAAAACTGAATGGAAACATACCACTAGGACCTCAGGTTAGAATTTATTTACTTTCGCATTGGATTTCATCACCGTTCAGTGTAGCGCAATGGCTAAGGCCTTCGCCTACCACCACTGCGGCCGGGGTTCAATCCTCATACAAGTTGGGACGATTTTTCACATTGAAACAATGGCGAGACTAAATTTCTATGTCCGCCAGTGTCTCCTAAAATATTCTAAGTCCAAGTTGACCCCGAAAAAGTATATACCAAAAATTTCAAAAATGCACATGGGTGGTATATGCAGAATAATGCACGGCTAAACTGCATATAAACCCACCGGAAGTGCCGAAATCGTGGTATAATACATTGTGGATATGGACCACTTCCCCATGACCATATGGGGAAGTGGTCCATATCACTTCATCATGAATGTTGATCTCACTTAGTTACTTGTAGAGCAGAGACAATATTGGATCTAAACAATGATAATGGCCACTTGTAGAGCAGAGACAATATTGGATCTAAACAATGATAATGGCCACATCACACCTTTTGTCAACATTAGCAGATCAAGAGTCTATCCAGTACTTGGAGAATGAGCACTGGTATATTGGTACTGTACTAGGAAGAAGAAAGGTAAGAATAGAATGCACTTTCTTTCTACCACCAAAAAATGGCACCTGTTCAATATTGTTTGTTTTATGTCCCAAAATTGCAACTGACCTGATTGACATCATCATGTAAGTCCTTGAAAACCTGTGCTTACAGCTGGCGTCTATATCATCCTCCCTGATCAAGGCTGATTTTTTTTTCATCAAGAAGGTTGGGGATAAACATTTGGAAGAGATTGATGACACTGCACGGTCGTAGCACTTGATCTGGAGAGGCTGGTAACCTTTGTCTAAGCAGGTGCCAAGAGTTGGATGACACACCAACGCCCATGACAAATGCTACAATCCATTAGCATCCAATATTTCCCCATGATAAATCTATATTTTCCATTCACTATTCCCAGGTGCATATATAACTCCATTGTCTTATTTCATATTTTACACTTTTAAGATGTAGACCATTGTCTCTTGTAAAAAGAAGTTTTGTCATTGCACTAGGTATGTGACAAGTTTTCCTCCCCTCACAGACAGTAGGTCCTATTACACTAAAGTATTTACAGCTATTCTCAATTATTTATTTTTTTTTCTGAGAATTGTCTCCAGCATGAATAACAATAATGTTTGCACAGGAAAACAACAGGCACCTTTGCCTTTCATGACGCACCTTTCAGACAGCAATGGTCAAAGGCAGACATTCACAGTTATAACAAATGCCATTATGTGAGGTCAGATAGTTTTCTATAGGATTGTAGAAGGTCGACTGCAGGACAATAATGCCAATCGCAGGGCCTAAGGAGGTAATTGAGGAGGTAAGCCTGTAGGAGTCGGCTAAGGACAAAATGGCAGCCTACACACTGCAACAAGCTGCACAGGCCTCATAGATGAATAGATCTTTGCCTGATGGTTAAGTACCCTTATTATGATACTCCCAGTCCTACAGACTTGATCTAAATTCAGAGCAGCTCATGTTCAAAGATGAGCCACTCACTCCTCTGTCTTCATAAATGAAGTAAGGATTTGATTAGCCCAAGGCTAAGCCCCTTATCTGCTGTGTATTCATTGAGATGAATACTCTAGTCTACACGGTGGCTTCATCAGGCTTAGCCCTAATGAAATCAATTGACAGGGGTTGCAGTATTTAAGGCAGGGTGTATTGTTTCAATGATGAAATGTAGCCTTGTGAATGGCTCTTGCCAAGTTAATAGACTATAGAATCACTCTATATCATTTTCTGTACAGTGGAAGTCTTTCTGCTAGCCCAAGTGTTTATCGCTGTATCAATTTATTTACTTCATCTTTTTTTTCTCTATAGTAGAGTGAGGCGTATGAATAGTAGAGATTCTAAGGTAGGTGTTTTACCACTTCCAAGATACATTCGTTTTCATTAGAGATTCCTGAAATCTAAAAAGTGGAGCACAGTGAATGGAGATACACACCCACGTGTGTGTCTCATATCATCCAGTGGCTCCCTATTGACTTTCAAAAGAGTCTTTCCAGGCCACAGATTGCTGGGCTCTGTCCTTCCAATCAATACCATCCCCAATTACAGAAGAAAAATACTCCCTGACAAAATCAGGCTAGAGCTCTGGAATAGGAAACAATATATCATACTTATAAACGATCAAAATCAAGGCCCTGCCATAGCTAGTGGAGCCCACTGCAGAAACTGGCATTGATTTTGTATAATTTCCCTGTGGCAGATGGGCTGAGGTTTTTTGATAGCTATAATGCTGGGTAAAGCCTGTAGGCGTCGCTGTAAGCGCCAGACGGGTAGGCCATGGAGATAAGGCTATGGAGGGGGATAATGACCATAATAATGATAATGATACCAATGGTAATGGCCAAGACGTGCTCTATAACTGTGCACACCGCCATGTTGCTTTGCGTGCAGCAATGATTCCTATCTCCACTCCCTGGAGAGCTTGAAGTGCTACTCGTGGCGTATCTCACTTAATTAGCATACCTAATTTACATACACAAAGAAGGGAGTGGGTGGGGGTGGAGTTTGCGCATGCACTATGGAAACATTCCATGTAGACTAAACTTGATGAATATTCATCGAGCATGAAGTTCCACACTTGTAGTGAGTGTTATCCAAACCTTTCCCACTCCCCCTAGACCTACAACTCTAAGTGAGCCTGTATATTGACAATGGTGTCGGAGTGAACAGAATTCACATACTTGAATAACTCAAAGTGTGTCGCTTGTATTCATCCGCAATAAAAATCACCAGCACAAAATAGATTGCGACTGGATGTGTGGGGAGAAAAATGACCCATAGATCAATCAGCAAGGCTGTAGTTCGATTCTGATATGCGCTCCCTCTAGCTGCTCAAGAATATCTACATTTTAACCAGTCTCTGGCCTAGGGGAAAATAAAATAAAATTCCATTGCAGAGATGTGCGGAGCAGGTAAAATAAGTCTACCCCAATCTCATACAGTCCCTTTGAACTTGCTAGCACTAATCAGCAAACACAGTTTCAGCCCACTCATATTAACTGAATCATGTCATCATGCACGTGGGAATTTAACTTAGTAATCATATTGGAGTAATGAAAAATCAATACATGTATATTGATCTGCGAATGGATTTAAGTGGATTTGGCCTAAACCACACCTATAGACTCTTGCTCAAAGCTTGGTTGATTTGCTCTGTGCCGTGTATATCTAGATAGATACAATATGAATCCCTTGGTATGAACCTATAAAGGTACCTAGAGCCTGCAGAACCCATCACAGGTATATAGCTCAAGAGCAGTGTCAAATCCATTTGGCAGGTGCTGCACCTTCTGTATGTATTACCATTGCACTTCTGGCAGAGTGTACTGAGTTCATTACGTGCAAATCTTGCATTAACTGGCTTTATATATCGTATGAGGATGCAAACATAATAGAGACAACCTGGTCCTGGGGTTGTGTATAGCAGTAGTACACAAACAATATACTAAGCATATAACTGTCAGCTTGTCTTTACTATATGCATGTGAGAGGGGGTTAGATAAGGGCAGAGTGTCCACACACACCACTCTGTCAAGGAGATTGATTGTGAAGTGTGCATTTCTGACCCCTCTCCACTCTCCTTATTGCTGTCAATTAGAGCCACTCAGTTTTAAATTAACTCTTGTTGCATGTGTTCCATTACAATGCCTTTGAAGGTATAGTCAGTGCAATGTTGTAGTCCTAATACTAAGCAATTGGAAGCACCTCTGACTTACTTCTTAACACTGAATAGCTGAATTAGTCTTGAGGTATCACAAAGAAGTGTTATCAAGCCGGGAAAGAGATCTGATAGTAACCATGGAGGTTCTTTCCATGTCCTCTCAGTGAATCACTTGGTAAGGATACCCCAGCATGAGCCGACTCAAGGACTCCTTTGTGGAGAAATAAATGAGAAAGGCGGAGTGCAGTAAAAGGCCCCATGCCTGATATATGTCTCTGACTAACAAGAACCGGGGCGCATGCGCACTGCGGCAGACCACAGAGGGACCCAAGAATGAGGCTGGAGCAGTCCCAGGTTGCCATGGTGACCGCAGACCGGATGTGGCCAGGTTACCATTGACACCTACTATTATGGGATAGATCCATTGGAGAGGGTGAGAGCCTCCTATTGGAAGGCTGAAGGGCTAACGGCAGGGTTGATAGAAGAATGTGGGAGTAAATATACCGAGTAAGGGGGAGTGTTGCCATGGAGCTGAATGTAAACGGGGTGTGCTAGATGTGAAAAAGGACTTAGCAGTGTACTTTACCTTATCAATGTGTCTGCAAAGCCGCTTTTCACTGGCATTTCTGTGGGTATCATTCATCCATAAGGAACCGTTCCGCTGATCTCTTCGATCTTATTAAACCCTACTGAGAGCCTTGTCCTTTATCTGAAAGTCCCCCCTGGTGAAGGTACCGGCAGTGGGAGTGGCCAATGGTGGGTGTTGGGATAGAGAGAGGGAGTTAGAGGGAGGGTGAGTGGCAGAAGGGTGGGTTGGTCAACAGTTTAGCCCACCCCAGTCGGAGGATCAAACAGCTGAAAAGGGGCGCCTGGAATATCCGCTCCACGAGCCTGCCTGCAAATTGACACCTAGGTCATAAATCGTGACGATTACAGGCGCCAAGTGTTAACGGGCGATAAATCAGGAAACGTAGGGTGCCTGACTCCTGGTCACCCACCCCTTGGCCTACACACAAAAAAACTGCTCCCTCCCCATCAGAACTGCCTCATTCCTACCCATACTAGCAAATTAGCACTGCAAGTTGACAGGGAGGAGCTTGAAATACAAATACGGGAGGACATAGTGAAGCAAGATGGCATACGTATTTATAAATGACATGATAAAGGGATTCTATTTTCAGCCTTGTTTCCAAGATTCCAGGAGATTCAGGACTGGCCACAATGAGGTATGTAAAGCTTTTACTCTCACTTCTGAGTGAAAAAAAAACTACTTCTTTTCTTGACTTCCGCTCCTGCGCAGCCTGCGCTTTCAGCCTCTTCCTGTCCCCTGACTTCCTCCCTTTATCCCCCAAGCTGTTCTCAACATCCTTATAGAACACAAGCCCTCCATCCCTCCCCTACTCCACCCACCATCCACTGCCGATTGCCCAAGCTCTTAGCGCGAATTTAGAGGGCCATAAATCACGTGACCCCTCTGTTTGTGACGTCACGCCCTCTCTGTTGCGCCACTAGGCCACCAGGTGGCACCACCGGCCTCTATAGATTCCATGGATAGCAATGATCCCTGATTTATTCTCCATTCCTTCCTTCTCTCCTAGTCCCCTTTCCTTCCCAAAGCATTTTTACTATTTGTTGGTGGTCATCAATAGGGGCAAAGAAGTGGGGCATTTATTTGCTGCCCCGGTCGTCATGCCTGGCACAGAGGTTGGGTGAGGTCGATGAAGTGGTATTTCTCCGCCTTCTCACCACATGCAAATGGTCATCTAATCCCTCTTGTCAGCCCAACTTCCGCCGTGGGGCGAAATGATCTGACTCGGTTGGTATTGAATATTCACCACAAGTGGTATATGCATCGGTTGGATATCGAGATTGCTGGGTCACAAAGGGGTGGGGAGTTATGTTAAAATGCAAGCAATTGGGTTCACCCATTCCATTGAGCCTGTATGAAATTGTGAAAGCTATATTCTCCAGACAATAATTGTTTTTATTCAAGTACGCTGATTTTATTGGATATGGTATGCTGTAGTGTAAAGTACATATGGCATCGCGACAGGTCATGAGAGAAATGCAGTCCACTCATTTATTTTCTGGGCTCTATTACCTGGGTACCATTACTTTCACATAATACATTAATCCACTAGTCTTGCAGATGGTCGACAGGGGGCATGAGAGGCGTCTGCCTTTTGACTCCCTTCCCGCTCCCCTATGGCCGCGCTAATCGTAGTCAGTACCCTTACGACCTCTAATCCAACCCTTTCCCCTGCCTCAAAACCCCCATGTGCACGGCTTTGTTCTGCTCAGAGCCGCTCAAAGAGACCAAGGGGCAGTCCAACTGAGTCATGACACTGAAGAACAGTAAATTCTTCCTACCCCCTCTGTCACTGCCCCAGGTCAAGGGTCACCAACCCCTGTCCGGCCTCGTTTTCGTAACGACCCAGCTTCACCCGCCTGAATCCAGAGGTCGCCCCAAGTGACCGAGCGTCCGATTATCGATTATTCTTTTCCTACCTCCTGCTCCAAACTCTAACCTTACACCCTCCCACTGCACTGGTACCCAAGTCTGGCTATTGACAATGCATACCCTGGGGGAACCAGCGCCATCGACTGGGTGCAGGAAGCAGTGGACGTTGTCCTGGCGGAACTTTGCCCTGTGACACCGGCCATCCAATATGGCTGCCGTCCTCTGACCTCGTTTTCACTTGGGCTTCCATTATTCTCTCTTTGTGCTATTAATCTCGAAGGAGGTTTCGCACCCTTTTACCAATCAGAGCCTGAGTCTTGTGTGCAAGCTATTAAAGATTTATCCATAATTTGCTGCCTGAAATGGAACTTGTGCATGTTTGACGCAGGCTATGAATTACAACTGGTCTTTATGGACCTCATTCTGCGGAAAATACTTTTGTAATGTACTCAGGGAACATGATCAGAATACCTTATGAGCTGTGATATGCTCTATTCCAGGAAACTCTTCCACTGTGCATTTATACGTGAAATAATACAATCCTTATCCAATCGGTGCTAAAATTAATCTAAAAGGTCATTTGACTCAGAGTTGATTATGAGTTATGCTGTAACTAATTGGACTCTATTAGGTCACTTAATTGATCAATTGTGGTTCGTGGTGATTTCAAAGGAAATTACATTTCTACTCCGGTCGGACTTATATCGCAATGTCATGCTCCCATCAGCCTTCAGTACAACGGCTTTTCCTGGACCTGCCTTTAGTCTCAAAGAGAAGGCAAAAATAGTAATGGCACACTCAGAAACTTCATGTAACTCAACTTTAAATAAAGTCATTAAATTCTAAATGGAATTTCCAGATCTGACTATAGCCAACATACTCATTCACATTATTTGTTGCATGGTCGTCATGGCAACCTGTGGGCGCTGTCAAGTCACTTCATCACTGAAATCACTTCAGGTTTTTCTCATATCAAATCAAGAGATGGATAATCATGTGGTTCTCCTATCTTTTTTTCTCTCTAGGGGAAATGCAATAAAAATTTGAGATCACATTGAATTCAATGAAATTTATCATATTCTGTCATTTTTCCACAAAATAAAGTATGGAAGTATTGTTTCCATTCAATGAAACCAATTGGAAACACCATCCTTTGACTGAGCATGAGACTTGCCATATTTCATTACAATCAGAGGTGTAAGATATCAAATTGAAAATTGGATGAAATGTGATAGAGAATTCCCCAAGTTGTAAGGGAAATATGAAAGAAGGGACCTTTCTAACTTAAAAGATGCCACATTCCTTGTCCGTCTGTGTCAGCTTACAGCACAAAGGTCCTTGTTCATAGAGTGCATAACTGATTCTTACACCAAATCACATGGAATATTATTCAAAATTTCTTAGTGGTTATATCTATTTGATTTTCCTTTTTCCTGTAGGCCAATTTGAACCTAGGAAATTCCCTTCCATTGTCAATACTATTTTGTCAACTCTGGCATGAATCAATCTTGGTCGAGGGACCACCTTTCATCAAGACAACCACAAGACATACGAACCCAACCCCCACGTTTGACTGTGCACACACTGGATATTCAAGAACAAATCAAAGCAATCAATTCTCCATGAATACCAAGTACAACAACAAAGCTATGATTTTGGCCAAAGACTATCAAGTTACGACGGGATATCCTGAGAAGGAAACAGCCTTGGTCCAAACGGAATAATGAATCTGTAGATCTATGTATGGTTTTCATGACTTGTTTTCGGAATTGCGGTAGTCTTTGAAAGGTAAAACCTGTCAGAAGGGGATGTGGAAGGGGAGGGCTATGTACATGCTTTCTTATAAAACAGATAAAGGTAGAAACTTCTGTAATAAATGAAAATGATTGCCAAAAGAAGTGGCGTTTTCCTTTTTTTAATAGAAAAATACTGTGTCATGCCATTTACTGAAAGAAAAGTCAGGTTAAACATGTAAGGCTCTGTCTTCTTCCCTTAATAGGTCTTAGGTCTCACGAAACAGAGAAACTGGAGATGGAGAATAAGAAAAACTTCCACACATCATCATAGACATTTGATACACAAGCCATAGTCAAACAAAACCTCTATAAGGAACATTAGTAAGACCTAGTAGATTTTATGCGCAGGTAGACGCAGTGTTGACACGAGTAATGCTTCCATATGGAAACACTGGCAAATTAATATGCATTAACCGTTCAATATAGCACTCTGCTCCCGGTCTTAAGTGTTCGTTGCCATTGGTGAATACCCCCACCCCACATGCTCTACCCCAGCCACTTCCCCTCACTTCTTTAGTACCAAAACATCAGGTGTATCAGATGAAATCCCCTTTGTTTGACCTAACTGCCTGACTTAAAGACAGTTTGCAGGACCCCTTGTTTCCAACCCCAGCTAAGTGGTACAAAGTGGTTAGTGATACAAAGATACTGCTTGTCACTTAACCAGGCAATATGATATCCCAGATAAGATACACAGAGATGGGTGGCTGATAGCATAAGTTCTGATAGCTGATCCCACTTCTGAGATAACCTAGGGTAACTACGCCCCGGAGGTTGGTGTGCCTTTGGTTGAGATCGTATGCAAAGGGAAGACGGGAGATTGGGATCATGGCCCGGGTGGATGGCCTTTGGAGTCCAAGGGGTGGGGATGACATAGGCAGGATATCTGTGGGGATGGGTTGGGGTGGGGAGAGAGGTGCATGCCTAGTGTTGTTGATTGCATGCTGAGATAAGGTCTATAACATGTCTGTTGTCCCAATCTGAACAATCGTATAGCATATTAAGTAAATCCACTGAGATGATGATGACAATGGTAATAGTAATAGTCTGTGATCATCATATCAACGTAAGAAAAGGTACTACCAAGCATTCACGATTTCAAAATCGTTTGCATGCATTATTGCACATCAAGAGAGTACTAGTTATTCTAAAATAGAGCATGGTGTTATATTTCATACAATTGTAGAAATGCCAGATCCTAATTCATAGCACATGATCAATATCTGAAAGATATATATATATATATATATATATATATATATATATATATATATATATATATATATATATATATATATATGGCTAGGTCTGAAATAAATATATCTACATATTATACTTAGTGCCAGCCTGGAACAAACTACCTCCCAATATTCTACTCCACATACATACGCGCACACACCTGACTACTAGACACTGCCACCCCTGCGGGCTTCCCTAGCCCACTTAAAAGGGTCTATTTATCCTCTTTCCTATCCCCTAGGATGTGTGTGGTGCACATATGCGCGGGCACTGACACATTCCTCTGTGAAATTGTGTAATGTTGTTCTCGCCATGAATATGACCTTAGCTGTCGAAATGGCGTTAAACACCTATTACTCACTCACTCACTCACTGCCACCCCTGGCTACCACTTCATTTCTTCCAAGCTTTCCGTATTGTCACCTAAACATACAACTGAATCCCGCAATCCAATATATTAAAGATTTGGATCGTAAATTTTAATCCTGGCCAGATATGATAAAAATGATATGAAAATTTTCCTAGGCCTACGCAACTCCACCACTAAGTAGAGTCAGCATGTCAATGATTTGAGCAATACACCCCTATGTTTATACCCATGACTGCCACAGCATAGTCCCAGTTTTCCTGTTGTTCTGGTGACAGCTTGTGGGTCCATTACTTCAGACCTCAGACAGACTCAGGCTATTTCCCCATTCCCTCACTGCCTCAGACAGTGGCAAGCTGCCGCCCCTGGCAGCAGCCACTGATATATTATCTTTACCATTCATCAGCACTTGCTGCTACTGACACCACTGCTGTCCCTCCAGTTCCATATTTGGCTGCTGGCATACCATGTAACCATAATGCTGTAAAGAAGTAGGTGTTGCCAGAGGTAGGCTTTGTAGCATTTACAGACTGATTTATCACTGTTTGAATCAGTGCTAACATATTGACATGTTGCAGTTGACAGATGGTGAGGTAGTCGATTAAGAGAAAGCAGTGTAATAATTAGAAAGGGTTGAGATTGAAAAAAAAAGATGTTTCTGTTCACTGATATGCATCTGTTCATTTCACGGGGCAATGGTTTAGAGCTCTACTCGCTCCAACCAATTTTTCCTGAGAATAATGTGGCTAGGTACAGCAAGGTATAGGTAAATGTATCTCACCAATTTAAAATGAATATCGAATTAACATTAAAAGGACCAATTCAAGTGCATTTAGCTTATGTATTTCAAAACATGTCTCTTTGTCACTGGTGCTTATACAATATGAATTCTTGATTATTTGAGAATGTTTTTTATTTGAGACACCATTATTAATACGTGTTAATACTCAATTTTAAGTTTAGAATTAAATTACTGAATCAACCCTGATTCGGAGTAGTGTTGAAAAGAAAGAAAGAAAAGAACATCTTCTCACAAAGAGGAGACAGTCTGACATTTGGAACGGACAGCTTAACAGGTCTTATGTCTCTTCTTGAAACCCTTTTGCCTGCTATTTGTTCAATCTATGTGTCAATGAAAAGAGCAGTAATGGCTTGAATTGCCTCACCCTCGTATAACTGCACAGAAGCACTATGTGGCCAAGTGTCAGACTTCTGAAGGCAGGCCGGAAACACAAGTAACCGAATATCTTGTGTATCTGAAAGCAGTCATGTCACAGTAGTTGTCACATTCATGGTAGTGAGGCTTATAGATAGTTGACACCGGCGGAAGCGATGGAAACAACAAGAGTGAGTGGTTCATAGAAGCTTTGGCTCTAACAGGAACACTATGAGTAGCTCTTCAGGTAGTAGTTACAGCCGCTAGGTGTGCTTTCATGAGTTGAGCTATTCTTAGCCATAGAGGGAGTTGCTCAGAAGGCGACATAGGCGTGTGACGTCAGAACCAAGTCCTTATTTGGAGGATTGGTGCTGGTTATAGCAATGATGTCATCTATATTATACAAATGAATGAAGCACTGAGGCGACTATTCAACACAAGATATACCTTGTATAGATATACCTTGTATACCTACCTTGTGAGAAGTTACTTAGTGGGGAGATAGCTGAGTCCACTTTATAGCATTAGGAGAAGTACACATGTAGAATAGATGGAGGCACAGGTGGGGCTTCTAAAGGTCATAGTGAAACTACTGTATACTACATCTCCTATAGTAACTGCTTCCTGCCACCAGAAATGTCAGTGCCATCTGCTCAATGAGTAACTCACCTATTGGGCACACACAAGGGGTGAGCAGCTCAGACCCTATATATCTCCACCCACTCCATCCTGCAGCTATGCTTTGAAGGTCCAGAATACACATGAGGAGTCATCGTTGGGGATGGGGTGGGATGGAATGGGGCTTTCATTAGCAAGACCTGTAGAACAGGCCCCTACTTCTGACATTCTATGACCAGGCCTTCTCTGTCCGACTCAGGGGGCCTAAGATAGGAACAGGTAGCTCAGAAGTTCAATGGGACATTCCCTAACCACCTGGACTGATTAGTCATACATTTCTAAAAACATCTTAGAGAAAGGGATAAAATTAGTTTATATTAATAGGAACTGTAACAGTAATGATGTCTCAATGTCAATCTGAAAATGCAATTTGTAAGGCAGTTAAAAGAGCATTAATGCATATAAACCTCCCAATGGGCTAAAAAAAGAGTAGGTGTTTGCCTACCAACTACTGGTACTGCAGACCTGAGAGGAAAAAGAAGACTGGATGCCTATCCCCTTTAAAATTTAATTGCTATTACCAGACAACCTGCGAGTTGAGTAATAGCAGTGTCAGTGTTGGTAATTTTAAACAGGGTAGGGTGGAAGAGATGAGGACAGTAATTAGTGTTAATTAGACAGGTCTTGATGAATAGGTAGCTATATAGACTTACCAGGTCCCATTAGGGCGCTGCTGGCCTGGCTCCCCCTGAGCATGGCTACCAGGGCTATGAGGCTGAAGATGAAACTGTTCTTCATGTTGAGAAATTGGATGAAGTATCTTAGAAGTATCTTATGGTTCCCCCAATGGGGTCTGGATGAAGCACAGGAGAGTTATATATCCTCGCTTGAAAGTCCAGAAGCACTTTTATCTGTCCAGGTAGGCAAAGAGAAGTCCAATGACTAACTCTTTAAGTTCTCCTCTATCCTAGTATTATGCGTGGGGTGGTGGGTTGTGATCCCGGACAGAACCAGTGCTGGAGGCGTGGGTAGAAACCCCCGCAGGTGCGCAGCCAAAAAGCTAACTTCACAAGTCAGATGGGTCAGGCCCAACCAACTCAAGTCCCACTCGCTTACTCAGTCCGTCACTCACACCCTAAATAACCGTGTGGGCGAGATAACAGGAAGCAACTAGGGAGTGGCTCGCAGTGGTAAAGACAGCTCCAAAAGGCGAGCAGCTCTTTAAACTGCTCGGAAAGGCTCCTTATCACTATGACAACACCTGGAAGTCTCTTATCAGTCCTTGCTATTATCTCTGTCACTGTTGTCAATTAACTAATCCTCCTCTCCTTGAAAAATCTCTGTAGTCTGTAGTGATGTGGTAGACTCGCTCCGTGAGCTGCTGCTGCTCAGTGAGCTGCTCTTGGCGTTGGTGTGAGTTCCTTTGCCTACAAACCAGTAATGACGCCTTGGAGCGCCACGCCCGACGCTTATAGTTAGTCCCCGCCTCCCCACACGACGTGACAAGTGGCGCCTCGCACGGCAAATCCTAGGACTAACGGCGACGTTAGGAAACTCCCATTCACATGTGCATCCCCACACAATGAATGATTCTGAGCAAATCTCAGTTGAAACATCTCACGTAGAGAGACGGGGTCTGAGGAGGTGACAAATATGTGGAATCTGCCTCATGAATATAGCCATGTATGTCATTACCAGTGGTACCTCAAACGATGGCCTCCGAAACCATTACTGGTTGGTAATGCTTTGTAAGTATACACTTCTCAGTGCAGAATATTTTGTTAATCTCAATACCACACTACAATGGTATGTACATTAGAAGGAAAGGGGTGGCAGATAGGAGACAGAGTGTGTATGGGGTAGAGGAGAAAGGGAAGAAAGGAGAGAGAGGAAAGACGAGATAGGTGTGAGCAAGCAGGGAGAAAGGAAGGACCAGAGACAGAGAATGTATCTAGGATGTACTCCTAATCACGTTACATTGCCTATCAGCTCCCGGCAGTATAATTATGCGCCATTCATTCACACATGTGCAAGATTCTTTTTTAAAGTAACAGAAAGATTCATTCATGAACCTGAATCACCGAATGCAGACAGACCTGTGAATGATTGTGGTGAGGTGGAGCTAGGGGGTTGACAGGGAGAGGAGTAAATGTGTGACTACGTCATGGGAGGACCCTCTAAATATGGCCATAGCGTACTATAAGCTGCTCTCCCGCTGCATGAGCGTCTCTCCCATAGGCTACAGGGCTAAGATCGGCCCCAGATCCAACTCCATAACAAAGCAGGCCCTTCAGATAGCTGTGTTTACACTGCATGTTTGACTAGTCTTATGAAGGTTCCCCTTTCCTGACGTCGGGTGACTGAACATTTGGTTCCAATTGGGGAAGGGGCACAGGTGTCCAGGGCTGGCCGAGAGCTTTGTGGGGCTATTAAAAAAATGGATGTGGATTTTGACTGGTGATATATCCATGTGAAATCCATATGTGACCCTACAGTATGGCACTGTGCTTGCATTGACTTAGCTGAATCTATAGCTGGTGTTTGGATGACAATTTCTAGAACTGATTTGTCATCTTAAGTCAATGAGCACGTCCGAGCAGCTCCTGCTCACAATGTCATGAGCAGGGAGCTACATCAGAAATAGAAGGTGCTGCTTTGTGAGTGTACCAACTCTGTAAGGGAACATGGTGCGTAACTGAAGAGTTACTAGGACTGCGTTAATGTATCAGTCATAATCATAATGTACCTAGACCTATGCTTGCCCCTTTTACACACTACCACCTGTTTAGTCCGTTTTATCCACAGGCTTTTGAATAAATGGGTGATTTCTGTTGCTAGCTGCTGACAAGTTGCATGTTCTCATTGGTCCTTGTTTGTTTTGGTACATTTTGTGGACGCTATGTGAGAGGAAATTATAGACACAATAGTAAAAACTAGTGTTCTAAACACTAAATGCCACATTGCCGAGGCAGTCTTTCATTAATAGCGGATGAAATAAGTAGCTTTAAAGCTAGAAGGCTAGGATAATTGGTGACTGAAATGTTGAAGTCAAAGAGCAGCTGGCAAGTTTAGAAATTGCTGGTTCCCTCTCAAAGGTGTCTGAAATCATCTAGAATCAGATTGTGGAAAGAAAAGTAGGGGTCCCATGCTACTTTTTTTAATATTGAATTTTGAAAAATTAAAGAATTTTCAATTTCACCTGAAAATGAGAGAAAAGTGACTCAGATTTAAGAATTTGTTTCTGTTATAACCATTACATGCAGAGATTTGAAACCTCTCATGATAAATGAAAAAACAATCCTTATTCACGTATTTTCGTTTGCACCTCTTTTACATGACATTCTTGGTAGTTGCAACATAATTTTATTTTGGTAAAGACTGGAATAAATTTCCTATAATTTCACAACAAAAACGAATATAATTCATATTTTCAACCACTAGATTTTTCTAAAAATTTTCTAAAATATTGATCAGATAATTTGCTTTGAAATAGGAGTGTTTTGATATGGGTCCCGTGCATAATTTTGTAGTTTTGGGCATTTGAAGTAAAAGTGTATTAGACAAATCAACAAAAATCCATATTCAAAGCACGGCATGATGGGTAAAATATATAAATTCTTGGCATAAAACTTTCATTGTATACCCTTGATCATTTTGAGCAGCCTCTCACTTCTACAGCATTTACTAGGTAAGGTGAGGGTTATGATTATTAGGCACAGGCGAATACCAGAGAATGATGAAAAAATCCAGATGTTAATATGCCAAATTTCAAAATGTCATAAAATGTACAATTCTGAACGAAATTGTCCAAAATTTCTTGTGGATTCTTTGGGGCTTATATAGATATGTAGAGGTCGGCGGAAAATGTCCTAGAGAAACCGGGAGTCGAACCTGGGACCCTCCAGCCTGTAAGCGGAAGCTCTACCGCTGAGCTACTTCCCCGTCTGACATTCTCTACCTTCCACCTACACCTGGATCGGTGTGATACACACGATAGGGAACATGTGACTACCCGGTGACCCGCCCCTGCGGGTCGGCCACCCGGGCACGGGGACTCACACACATAGCCATGTTCCCCTACACAGCCCCCAACCAGCTTCGACCACCGAATTAACCAGCACTGAGTCACACACAGTTACGGCCTGTCCTGTTCCCAGGACTTACTGTATGTACCACCTGTTTCCAAGTCTCCCAGTGCTAGCAGGATGAAGCAACTGCAGTATCACACCAACCCAGAGACTTCGTAGCCCCCCCCCCCTTACGCGGGTCAGGACCACTCAGTTTCTCAACCAGTGTAGAGGTCGGCGGAAAATGTTCTGGAGAAACCGGGATTCGAACCCGGGACCCTCCAGCCTGCAAGCGGAAGCTCTACCGCTGAGCTACTTCCCCATCTGACATTCTCTACCTTCCACCTACGCCTGGATCGGTATGATACCAATAGGGGACATGTGACTACCCGGTGACCCACCCCTGCGGGTCGGCCACCCGGGCACGGGGACTCACACACATTGTCATGTTCCCCTACAGATATATGCCTACCAAAAATGATCTCATTCTGATGAATTGAACTTATATGCACAGGAACCTGCGCAGTAAGCTCAATTTCAATGGCAGCAACCACCTTAATGCCTCAGAATAAGGGTGTCGCTGGTGTCCACAGGCTGGTATCCCGGGGTACAGAGTGCAGCAAAATGGCAGCCTACATGGAGTGGTCCCTAACTGTAGACATGTACATGTAGTACTATTTATAGTGGTTAGTGCGAATGCTGAAAGAAGGCTAAGACGACATGTGAATGGAAATCGTCTGAGTTAATTACAAACATACCTGGAATTAGAGCAAGGACACCATGTCCATAAATACTCCTGAGATAGAGAGGGCACTAAAGTGCTGGTCCCACAAGTATAAAATCGGTTGGAATAGCCCTAATCTGACGATTTATAACATAGGCCCTATCAAAAAGTATAGAAAGAAAAATCGGTCGTGCTAATCCGAACGATTTTAGACTGTGGAACCAGTGCTTAAGGTTAGTGCTCTTTAGATTTAAGGCTATTCTAGATGCAGTCAGTAATTTGATTTCAAGGATGTCTTAGGTGTTTAATTTCATTCATGTTTGAATGTATGTAGACAAGTAGCTACAGTAACTAACTCGTCGACGCTGGTTAGAGGTAGAGATAAGAAAATAAACAGTGCTTATACAACAGTGTTGAATGCCAGAGTACATGAACCCTTAGTTCAGATATAGGGCAGGAGGACTATCACAGTGCACCATGCCCACCTGAAGAGGGTACATGGACATTGGGTCAATTCTGCATGAATGCAAAACTGGCAGGGTAGCTAACTGGGGCTCCCTTGCTGTATGATGGCAATATAAGGCATTAGGATATCTACGGTGTTCTGTGTTTTAGGTAGGGTTTCTAAGGTAGAATAGGATAGAAGCGGTTACACCATAATTCTATATAGTGTCTCTAGTGGACCTCTACCACTCAGTCCCATTATTCAAGTAAGGTCCTGTTATCCAGCTAAAACACTGCCTCTACAATTACCATTACTATTGACCCCCACCCTCACCTCTCACCCTGCCAGCATGTTCCACAGCTACATTACTGCACCCTGGAGGCTCTTAGATGTGCATACTGACCCTCTGCCTTATACAGACCTATGCGACCTACTGAAGTCTTGCTTGGAGGTTACATGGACGTAAATGCTGCCCTCTCGTGAGTCATATGGTATTCAGGCCTGCACTGAAGGTGATCTGGGTGCTGATTGGCTTAGAAATCATATGCAAGAAATATTGGTAAAATTATGAAAAAAATCACAAGTGACCCCAAATAGTTCCTAAATGGAACAGTAGATGAGTTTTTATATTTTGCCAAGGTTTGGGGATTTTATCAGGTCTGCAAATGTTCATCTGGCCAATGGAGGTTTTGAGGCCCAAAATAGGGTAGAATGGCACTTGCTGTACGTATCGCTCCCTTAGTTAAGATTTTCAGGGTTAAGCCTATCCTATATTCTAACACATTGTGTGTGAGAGATGGTTTAATCTTGCTACGGTCGAAAATATTACCAACGAACATTACGGGGGGCTGTTTTTATGTGTTATGCTATATAGAAACATAGAGGAAATGGAATTAGTTCCACGTAACCTATAGGATGATTGGACATTTGACCTGCCTATTTCAAATGCCCTTTTAATGTCATTTTTCTGTTACAGCAAGGATGGTTTTACAGGAATCTGGCCAAATTAGTCACAGAAATGGTGTGTAAATAAAAAAAATAGGAAAACCTTGCTTGCGGAGGTAGGGTAATTCACTAAATATTGCAGTTTCTATGAATCTCCCAAAACATAACTTTTTCTGGACATAAACCACCTACAGGGTGAAATTTTCGGCAGAAAATGACATTTTAGCCTCATTTTAATCTTCCTAGGGTTATTGATGCACAGATATCCATGTAGGTCCTACCATAGGGTCCATTGGAAGTTTGGTCGGGTTTGCGGTGTTTCGTCAAAGTTTCAGTGAGAGCGCAACTATCTAATTAACCAGTAGTAATTTATCCCCCAGTGCAAATATTAGTACAATATTGATAACAGGTATTCTTGATGCATGTAACAGAAAAGGCATGCCTTAAAAAATGATCCCCAGGTAAGATATGATCTGTAAAAATTGGGATTAATTATAGGCCTAATATTAATCATTTTTCACCAGTTTTATCATGTTTTTCATGATTTTGTGAGTTTTTCTGGCAAAATCCTAACAATATTTTGCAAAATCAATGCCCCCTTCATCATCAGGTGACTGAATTCAATGCAAATATGCAATTTGACAGCTCTAGAACTGCTGCTTGTGCAGTGCATAGATCTTTGATGATAAAAGTCGCTGCTCGGAAATCACATTAAAAACTGGTAGGAATTTCAGTGTGAATTGCACACATCAATCCCCTCATATCATAACATTGAGAAAGGCTGTTGCCACCAAACTTTAGGATTTTATAGGACAGACCCTAAGGTTTGATAGGAAAAACATTTTAGTTTTATCTGAAGACCCTACCCCTAATTAAGGTTACATGGACGTAAATGCTGCCCTCTCGTGAGTCATATGGTATTCAGGCCTGCACTGAAGGTGATCTGGGTGCTGATTGGCTTAGAAATCATATGCAAGAAATATTGGTAAAATTATGAAAAAAATCACAAGTGACCCCAAATAGTTCCTTAATGGAACAGTAGATGAGTTTTTATATTTTGCCAAGGTTTGGGGATTTTATCAGGTCTGCAAATGTTCATCTGGCCAATGGAGGTTTTGAGGCCCAAAATAGGGTAGAATGGCACTTGCTGTATGTATCGCTCCCTTAGTTAAGATTTTCAGGGTTAAGCCTATCCTATATTCTAACACATTGTGTGTGAGAGATGGTTTAATCTTGCTACGGTCGAAAATATTACCAACGAACATTACGGGGGGCTGTTTTTATGTGTTATGCTATATAGAAACATAGAGGAAATGGAATTAGTTCCACGTAACCTGGAACCACTTGGTGCAAGGAGTACCGTAAATACCCTCGTATGAGCCACTGCTTATACCAGAATCCAAATGAATTTTAGGCTTATAGGATTGGTTCAAAGAAGGGGTGCGGCTGTTAGGAGGGTTTTTAACACCATAGAACAGTACTAAAACTACTATTTTCAAGGGTCAGAATCTGATGCAGCTCATAGCTCCGTCCAAAATCAGGGGTGCGGCTTATATGAGAGTATTTACGGTAGGTCCTTTTGGCGCCTGGGCTTTCCTAGCCCATTTTGAAAGGCTCATGATCTTATCTTTTCTGTCCCTCCTTGTCTGCGATACACATAATTATGCGCGGACAGTGACACATTCCTCACTCACTCCTGTTCATGCCAGCACCATCTTGGACAGACAGATAGACAGGGGCCCGTGTCCCTTTAGATCCAGGTTCCAGAATGGTTTAGGGTAGATTAATCCAAAGACGGCCACATACCTCGAGACATCCTCCCAACATATTTGCAATGAATGGAAATTATGTGGCCGTCTTTAGGTTAATCTATCCTACCATTGCCACTGGTTCCTAGTTTTTCTATGTGTCCATAGAGAATCATTAATGCTTTAACACCGCTGGTGTCAGCTAGATTATAATCATTGCCACATATTTCCCTGTGATGATGTTGAGGATGGCTGAACCATGGATCCCACTGTTACATATATACAACTAGTAGGGGTGCACTTACAAGTCAATTACCATAGAGAGATGTACAACATAAGTATCCCAATGGACATTTCCTATACAAAACTATTCTAGAAAATTATTTTAGGGGCCATACTATGTAGCACAAAAAAGGGGGAAATATCATATTCAAGACCCTGATTTCTGCTGAAAATAATAACACAGAAAGCCCTAAAGAATATCAGTGTTGTTTTCTTATCAATACACCAGTTAGCTCACTAGGAGGAGTAATGATATAGATGCCTGGGTATAGATGTTCCATTGATAGTTCCTGTTGTTTGAAGATATGACTACAATCAATCCGACTCTATAAACCAGCAAGTCTCAAGAGGGTAAATTATATTGTTCAAATCCTAATATAATTGTTCTATGGTTACTATGATGACTAAACTTAGATTGTGAAAAAACTGGCCACCATGAAAATCCCACTTATAGACCCTACACTGACTCTCTCAGGACCACTACCAATGGAATTACCTGAACTTTATCTTATACCCTATATCTCATATTCTCACCTCAACTCACCTGCTCACCCTTCCCCTACCCTGGTACCCAGTCACTCCTCCCCTCCCCATACATGTCAGGACCGGTAACATCTGTCAGGGTTTTATTTCATTGCGGCGCACGGCAGGGAAGGTCTAAAACCCAGCTGTCATCTCCCCCTCTCCCCTCCCCTCTCCCCTCCCCCTCTCCCCTCCCCCATAGTTCGGGGGTTTGCACACCGTTTGCCGCTCAGGGACCGGTTGGCTGGTCTATACCCCCGATCCCACACATTTCTCCCCCTCCAACATCCCATACCATGCTTTCTCTCTCTCTGCGTTTACCCCCACATGGTGCCCTGTCACTAACTTGTCTCCCTCCGCTGACAGGTGTGTGGTAGAGCAGCTCATACCCTTCCGCGCACTACTTTTTTATTACATCAATACAAAGGTACCATTCTCTCTCTTTTTTTACATTCTCCACCCGAAAAGGATTACCTAAAATGTTGATAAAACAGACAAAAGAAACAAAATCAGATGTGAGCTGGCTTCCCTGGTTCCCGTGTTCTGGTTGTCCCAGGTTTGCAGAAGGAAGCCCTTGAGATCCCCCATCATGGTGACGGAGAACTTTTTTAATCTCATTTTTTTTTACTGGTGTGGTAAGAAAATGACATTGGAGAGCCTGTGGGATGATACTTATGAGGGACAATGATTGCATTGTGTTTCTACCTGAAATGGCAAATTTATTAGAACACAGGAAAAATGACCCTGCAAAATACTGGGAAGCAATTAAGAAGGTATTACCTAACAGAACTTGTACTTCTCTAATTAAACTTACAAATAATACAACGAACTTAGTAATTCCTCCTGAAAATTGTGCTGAATATATAAATAGTTTTTTTATTGGTATTGGAGAAAAATTAGCAAATGCACTCCCGCCGGGTGATAGAAACGAAAATGCAATCCCCCCATATGGGAATAGATTAGAAAATACCGATCTTTTGTTTGAGCTGTCCTATATAGACTTTATTAAGCTAGTTAAGGCAATTGATATAAAGAAACCATCTGCCATTACACATTGCAAATCTTTCATTATTAAGGACTCTATGTTTGCTGTTCCTGATATCTTTAGATTATTATATAATAAATGTCTAGCCACAGCTACTTTCCCTAACGATTGGAAAATTGCTACTGTTATACCCCTTCCTAAAAAAACTAACTCTATGAATGTTGAAGATCTTAGACCCATTAGCTTACTGCCTATAACAGGTAAATTACTTGAGAGAATTGTCTGTAAAAGACTACAATACTATATGGAAAATCAAAATTTATTATGCCCGACTCAGCATGGCTATAGAAAAGGACACTCCACGCAGACGGCTATCACTGAGCATCTTGCAACAATTATTAACAATTATATAGTCAATAAACCAACTTATTGTCTTTATATTGATTTCAAAAAAGCCTTTGATACAGTTTCACACCCTAAATTATTTAGAAAATTACAAGTTTTAGGTCTTAGTTATAATACATGTAAATTTTTCAAAAATTATTTATCTGATCGTTCGCAATGTACATTGGCAAATGATAGCGTCTCATCCTTGAAACCCATCACGTATGGGGTTCCTCAGGGATCAGTCTTGGGTCCTGTACTGTTTTCCATATATATTAATTCTTTAGCCAAGGCAGTGGATTGTAATATTACGCTATATGCAGACGATGCAGTGGTATCTGTTGACTCTCCATATAAAATGAACCAAGTAATCCAGAAGATTGTATCATGGTGCATAAATAATTCTCTTACTATCAATGTACAAAAAACCAAATGGATGTCTTTTAACACCAATATAAATGATAATACCAGGTTTACTATGAACAATATGAATCTTGAAAAAGTGGATGAATTTGTTTACTTAGGTCTAAGAATGGATACAGAGTTGAAATTTGTAAAACATAGGGAAACCACTATGCGAACTATACGACAAAGAATCTTTCAAATGGGAAGGGTAAGAGCTTTACTTGATGAAGATGCCTCTTTGACTGTTTTTAAATCTATGATATTACCCATATTTGACTACTGTGATTATATTTGGGATAGGGACTATAGAGGGGAAAACAGAGATGTGCAAATGTTACAGAACAGAGCATTAAGAATGGTATATAAGGTTAAACTAGAAGAAAATCCTGTTATGACAACCAAACAAATACAAGAAAGAAGCAATTGTACAGAACTATATGTTAGAAGAGATCTACACCTACTATCCTATGGTTTTATGCTAGCCCAGAATATGATTTTTGTCGATAGAAGAAATATAGCTACACGATACCACCAAGGTAAAAGGCTAATCATTCCACACAGTTTGAAACCAATAGTCCTACGTAGTGCTCTCTATAGAGCCATTATAAGATGGAATCAGTTAAAACCAGAATTTACAGTTATTGATAATGTGTATAAATTCAAAAATAGTGTTAGAAAAGTCTACCCAAACTGTTTTGTATGATTAAGTATTTATAATATACCTATGATATTTCTTCTATTATTTTCTCATCTCATCTCATTATCATTACAGCCAAAAGGCATCTATCTATTTCTCAACACCTGTTTTGTTACTTAGGGTAATGTACTATCTCTATTAACCCTAGTAGGCTAATTCAAACAAAGAAAGTTATGTGACTGCTACTATCATTTATATAAAATATGTATTATGTTTCAAGCGTAAGCACTACAATGCGTAGGTGCTAGGTTAAACAACTTACATTTTATTATGTACCTTGTTTTTGCCAAATAAACGACTTCAAAAAATTCAATATCTTGCTATTTTGTCAGGGCTTTGGGGCGTTTTTTGATGGCGGCTTAAAAGTTTGTACAGATGCCTTAAAACCTACTAGAAAACGTAACGCTAATGGAAAAAGTCTATTAAGTATGATTAACATCACTAAAAAATGCCCTATCACCACACAATTGTGTGTCCAAACTAGTACAAGGTGTGACTTTATGTATACCAAAAAGCTAAAGTAAGGCTAAAACAGTTTTGAAATCATGTTTTGGCAAAAATATGGGAAAAACTGAAAATTCAAGAGATTTCATTCCTATTTCTTACCTTTACTGTATCCCATTCAAAAACCTTTACATAATCATTATATCAACTCTACATTGTCTCTAGTATGCATGCGTATTCTATAGAATAATTATATATATATATGCCTCCTGGGTTATAGTTGTACTACCTGGTAAGTGCCTGCATAGAGACCACCGAAATTCCATTAGCGTTACACAATCATTAACTTTTTAGAAAATAACCACAGCTAATCTATACATCATCATAGACCATTTTAGCTCACTCACAAAAAGAGAAAAGAGGTTGTACTAACTATCTAAAGTCAGCTATTTAAACATACATAAGGCCTACATCTATATAGTGTCCACCTTTATTTAGAATAGAATTTCTCATTTTTTCTATACTTGGCGTGTCTCGCGCATGCTATATTGCACAAAAATATATTTTTACATACCATGAATAGTCTTTGCTGATAACCCACCCATATCTACTATTAAATAAAAGTGATACAAACACCATACCAGATGTGATGATGACTTAATAACTTTTTAACTTTAAACATCTCAAAAGCCTCAAAATTCCATTAGCGTTACACATTCACCGACCTATCATAGAATGATCCAAGCTCACCTAGATATCATCATATACCTATTGGATCACTCACACAAGGATAGATTCACCATACAAGATGATTGTTGAAATTATGACCTTTAAGCTTAGACAATTTAGAAAATTCCATTAGCGTTACACCTAGCGGCATAACACTAATGGAATTGGTGTGCATTGAAAATCACTCATATCTACCTCACTTGGGCAATTCCAGAGGTAGGTCAAACAAATTTCTATGGAGGTATGTGTAATGCAGTTTATTACACGACCTCTGTGATTTTGGGTGCTTTTTCTGGATATTCCCATTCTGATACCTCTTGATATTGCAGGTCTTGGGAGTGCTGATTTCCATGGAAAATAGCACTCCTTGTCCATGTCACATGTCACATGTTAAAACCCATGAAATTTTCAAGCCAGGGTAGGGCTCGAACCTGCAGTCTCAGATCCCAAATCCAACTCCCTATGCAGTGTGCCACAGGGACTGAGGAGAAATGGTGTGGGTTTGCTTGGTTAGATTGTGGGAGGTGGGACGAGTCTCAGTCTGGGCCGGTATATTGGTTACAATGCCACCAGAAGCTGTCCGTTGACATAACCAAGCTGAGACGGGTGCTGAGGTGTACAGCCCGGAGTCTAGTGGTTAGTGCATTGCGCTTAGCTTCTAGAGGTAGGCAGGACGAGTCCCGGTCTGGGCGAATCTTTTTTTTTTGCATCCAAACCAAACCAACAGCTGCCGGGCGCCGAGGTGTGTGTACCGATTGTCTATTGGTTAGAATTGGCTAGAACCAGGTCTTGATATGATACAAAGCCCGGGGAGGCAACAACAAAGGGCCAGCTACATTACACCGGAAGGGGATACAGCCTAGAGTTTATATGTCAGCCAACATGAAGGCAGGTATCAGGTTTTCAGTTCTGCTGATGTGCTCAAAATGTCCTACCTTGGAGGGATATTATAGAATGTCGTCCTCTGAGAAGGATCATGACTCATCAGTTTGAAGTCTGATAAGTTCAACAAGAGAAATCCTTGACGACAAATTACGTCTCCTAGACCTGATATTGTCACTATGTTGTTGTCAGGGGTATTGAAATAAACACCACCATAGGCTTAGATAGGTTTGCCATTGTTCATGTACAAGTTTCTGCATGATATGCTACTGTTGCATTCATTATGAAACCGTCTAAATCGCAGCAGCTGATTCCAGATATTGCCCTAGCTAGGACTGCTCACTAAATTTGGGGCGTATATGTTAATATCACAGGGCTTGGTACGGCCGTAACAGCACTGCAAGGATTCATATCCACTACTGTATGGCTCTATTCACAGTAACTAATATTAGAGGCAATCCAGTTGTTGAATGTTGTGCATTAGCCTACGGGTGTGATACAGGTAGATGCCTGAAATGGGAACCTTATTAAGTGCTCCAGTCCATATCCTGTATACAAAAGCCTCACCAAACTGAGTCAGCAATTTTGTACTATTGCCAAGAATAATTATATACATGTATTATATCATTACCCAGAGCCAGTGGTCACTCTGTATATACTACTTGCATGTATCAATCTGGCGTTTCGTACAGAGAATTGTAATTTACATGGTTTTGTGTTTACCTCTGTGTCACTCTCAAATACGTCTGACCATGCATACATTGGCCGTTGTCCACTCTCTCTCTATACATAATTATGCAGACCATGCATTAGCCATCGTCCACTCCATACAATATTATTGGCCATATGTTAACCAATGTCCACTCTCTATATACTACTTACGATTTATATCAAAAGGTGCAAACTCTCTATATACTACTGACCAATAATCAACATGTACCCATCCTCTATACCGAGGTCGCGGATTGTCCAATGGGCGCGGCCTTTGCTGAAGCTGATTGCCAGCGGTTATCACCGATAACAGTAATCAGGTGGATACCACCCCCTCCCCATAGAACCGTAGTGAGTAATTTCATTAGCTGATAATTAATCCCGCTAAGTCTTTATGTACCACTGATCATAGTATCAGTCAATGTTCACTCTCTTTACGCTACTCACTATATTATCACACATTATTACACGACTTCTGTGATTTTGGGTGCTTTTTTTTCTGGATATTCCCATGCACAATTACAATTACATCACAGTGGTCAGAGCTGCCTGTCCCATAGCTACATACCATATTTCTCCGTTTATACGCCCAGGCTTGTATTAGTACTGTCTGCTACCTAAACCTCCTTACTAAGTGGCAAAATGACCAGGCCTTAACACGAGGATATACGGTACTGCTGAACACGTTCAAACCAAACCAACTGCTGCCGGGCGCCGAGGTGTGTGTACGATGGTCTAGTGGGTAGCGCATTGCGCTCAGCTTGTAGAGGTAGGCGGGACGTATCCCGGTCCATACGATTTTTTTTTTCGTGTTCAGACCAAACCAACGGCTGCCGGGCACCGAGGTGTAGTGTGTGTACACACACTATGTCTATGGCAGGCTTCGAGTCCCGGGGAAGGGGAACAATTTTTGTTTTTAACTTGACTTTATTGATTGTCTATTGATATCGTGTAATAAAATAAGTAGTTAATGGATAATTCATGACTTGTGTGTTAGCAAAGGATAATTACACTCAGGCTGCGCCCTCGTGTAATTATCCTTTGCTAACACACACACGTCATGAATTATACATTAGTTACTTGTTCATTATACTACTCCCTAAACATCAACCAGTGCCCACTCTCTATACATTACTGGCCATAATTATCATCAACCATTGTCTACTCTCTAGGCTTATTACACGATTTCTTGGATTTTGGGTGCTTTTTCTGGATATCCCCATGCTGATACCTGTCGATATTGCACACCATGATGCATGCATCATGACTTTTGTAAGGTGTGCCTGATATCCATGGATAACAGGCACTAGTGCCTGATATCCATGGATATCAGCACACCTTACATGTCATATGTCACATGTTAAAACCCATGCAATATTCCAGGCCAGGGTAGGGATCGAACCTGCAGTCTCACATCCCAAATCCAACTCCCTATGCAGTGCGCCACAGGGACTGACGAGATACGCTCTGTTCGAACCACGTCTGGATATGATACAAAGCCGTGTGCGCTGTCGCTGTCCGCTGCCGGGCGACGAGGTGTATTTAGTATTAACCATAACAGCGAGACGCCTTGGGTGGAGGGGACGCGGTGGTCTAGCGGTTAGCACGTCGCGCTCAGCCGTGAGAGGTACATGGATCGCGTCCCGGTCTGGGCGCATCTTTTTTCGCCGTGTGCGCTGTCGCTGTCCGCTACCAGGCGATGAGGTGTATTATACACAAACATAGCTGCGAGAACCATCTTTTTTCGCCGTGTGCGCCGTCGCTGTCCGCTGCCGGGCGAGGAGGTGTATGTTATACACAAACATAACCGCGAGAAGCTTTTTTCGCCGTGTGCCCTGTCGCTGTCCGCTGCCGGGCGAGGAGGTGTATGTACCTGGCTTCGAGTCCCGGGGAAGGATTTTTGTTTTCAACTTGTTTTTATTGATATTCTATTGATTATTTATTGATTTTTTATTGATTAATCGTGTAATAAAGACAGTAAGGAATGGGCTATCGGGCACCTTGTTCAGTGTATCGTAGGATATCGTAACTCGTGGCCTACGGCCACTCGTTACGATATCCTACGATACACTGAACTCGGTGCCCGATAGCCCATTCATTACTCTCTTACTATTATACTACTGACAACACAGTTTCCACCCTGTGTGATACTGGAAAATAATGTTCACGAGAACTCTCTTACAGAGGGCTGTGAACTAACTCTGTTTTGTAGCAAACTGCTGTGTCAGTAAAAACTTTTTCTATACTACTGACAACGCCGCCTGATGACGCGATGGAAAAGCTATGCTTTGTGTGGAGAAAGAGAAGAATTCAGTGAAACCTCACTGCCATTATACGCTTGATAGATTATCTATTCATTTATTCATTTCAGATATCTTGGAATGACTAATTAAAATGATACAAAGTCAGAATACCTCATAAGTATAAGTACCAGATATAGTATTACAATTGAATGTCAAAAGGTGGTAGGGGGTATCAGATATGCACAACACTATACAAAGGCACCCTCTCATATAACATTACCAGGTATTGGCACGGACACCTTCTCCAGGGCTCCGAAGGCGATAAAGGTCTCTGTAACATATTATACACCAACTTTCCACTGATGAGGACACGCCCACCTATCAATTCACATATGGATAGATTTAACTCACTCCCTCCAAAAGGTAGGCAATATTTGCTATGGTTATCTGCTAGTTGTCCATGGGAGCATCATGTCCATAAATCAACATGAAGGTATGAGGCATTGAGTCGTCAACTAGAGATTTTACAGTACAGCTCTCTGCTAAGCCAATGGATGCATAGGCAACGTGCAAATGTAGATACATTTTATATTTCTCAATGCTGACTTTGAGTGATTTAGTTTTTTAAACGATCGGTCATCCCTTTAAATGCCTTCTTGGGAATTTCCTTTTGTCGATCGTTATCGTTATGAAAAGGATATACGCCCCCACCCTCATCCTTGCATCTTCCCCAGCCTTTCAGACGCCGTGCAACATCCAGTGCTGTATGACCAGTCATTTTTTCGCGCTGTGTTGGACAGAATTTGAAACTTTGTGTTAGCATAACATGAATAGACGGTTAGTAGATTTTCAGTACACCAAAGATAACGCAGGATCCTATCTAGGTCCACCCAACCACACCCCTTTGATCCATATCCCCCCTCACTCCCCAATATGAACCACCACGGACCACACCCATCCTCTGGTGTCAACTCGGTATACTTTTTAACTTCTTATAAAAGCCAATCGTGCATGACCATCCTAGGCAGTCAGACTTTGATATACCTTTGCCCTTCTTGCCCTTTCTTCTTCTAATTAGTCATAAGTACTGCCATTAGCCTACCAAGTCACGTGACCTATCCAACCCCAAGGCTAATGAGCCCCCGCTTAAACATATGCCATCTTGCGTTATGTGTAATAATTCGTACAGTTTGTATGCATAATAATAATTAAAAGTTAAGAAAGAAATATCCAGAAGCCTTGGCTGAAGTCGTAAAATGTTCAGCTGAAATTATTTTGGAAAATGGAAAATGGGATGTATTTAGCAATGATAGTTATTAATGTGGCAATGAGTATGACGATGGAGCTACCTAGAAAATTAAGCAGCATAATAAAACTTTATGGGTAGTATTATGCTTCTTTCATGGGAATTTTCCCATGAGGTAATTGACAGCTGGTTGATGGAGACTCAAAGGTGCGATATTGTGCCACAATGCACTGCCAGCGAGATAATATTGATCACAAAAGAAAAGATCAGATAAACATAAGGTACAGGGTCCCCATGCCATTCTTAAAGGGTTAAGAACTAATGTCTGAAATGGGACATGGTCACCCAAAGGATCCTGACTTGCCTTTAGAGAAGACTCCTTGATGTCTATAATTGGTTTAATGTGGTTCGTCTGTTTTATATAGTTAATAGCTTATCTGAGCATAGAGATAGTCTTTATCTCAGAGTGCAGAAGAGGGTGAGTGGATGGGGAGACTTCAGACACAGCAAGACAGATCAGGAATTAAGGAGTAGGAGACAGACAAGTTATAGATGCACAGAATAAAGAGTGGATGGCATCTGGAGTGAAAAGACGGCACAGGAGAGACATTGAAGAGAAGGAGAGGGCGAAAGAGAGAGCTTGCATTTTGGAATGAAGTGAAAAGTAAGAAAGGTTGAACCATCTATAACACATGAATCATAAAATCAAACTTGAAAAAATGGCCTAAAGGATAACGACTGTAACTTTTATACCAGTCGAAACACTTCTTATTTGCATATAGATCTCACTCAAGCTTTAGGAAAATATTAGGCATTTCAAAATGACATTCACCAACTTCATTCCTGTCATCATTAATATCACAAAGTACATTATATTTAGTGTCCTACATCCGGTACAAAGTCATCATTAATCATATTCCAAGTCCAAACTAGGCATTCAGCTGTCTGTATCCTGGGGGCCTGGTCCCCTGTGAGTATTAATATTGGATATGTTTCAAGTTCCTTGATCAATACCTCAAGAGCAGGTTGTCTTAGACATCAGAGAGAGTCTCTATACACACACACACACACATACACACACACACACACACACACACACACACACACACCACATACACCAGTGCAGGGGTTGGGGGATGAACTAGACTTATGGAGACTTCAAATCATTACTGGGGCCGGCTGTAGGAGACTCACAGACTGGTATTGGGTCAGGTTGTAGTCTCTAAGGAGGTGTACCCGTCACCCTTATCCTGACCAATTCCGCCCATAATGCTGGAGCTGTTATACTCTATCTGGCTCTAAGAGGCCGATGCTGATGGTGGCTGCAGTTATACTCTATCCAGATCTCTAGGGTCAGTTGTGATGTAGGTTGAACATCACAATTGTATTTCATCCAGTTTTAAAATGTATTAATGGAGGCTTGTGGAAGCACCTGATAGGTTTGGAATTCATTACTGACTAAATTGTATGATTTGGAAGGGCTGAGACAAAAATAACACAGCATACACCGATGATAGAGGACTCAGTATGGAGGCCTAGTGGAGCCGCCATTTTGAATTTCGCTGGTTGAGGTAAAACCCACTGATAACACATACCCTGATGGGTACCTTGCCCCTGGTTATCATCCACTTCCAGGGACATGCTGGTCCCATCTTATCAGTTCTTATCAGTGTGTGTCGCCAGAACCAGCTCCAGACCAGCTAGTGGCCATATTGGCAAACTCCTTTACTGAATAATTTGAACTGTGATCCCCAGCCTTTTTGCGTGTTTAATCCAATGGTAAATTGTGAAGGAAATATTCAGGGATAAAATCAAATTCCCTAACATCCCTCCAATAACCACCCTTCCACCGACACTGCCCAGGTCAAGCTTCTGACCCGGGTCTACCATAAAGAGGTTACTGTCACATGCCCTGCAAGCAACCATAAAGAGGTTACTGTCTAATGAACCCTAGGACCAAACCCCCAACCCACCCCTAACCCCTCACTATCCCCCAATAATATGCAACCACTCCCCCCATCCATACCCTACCCTCCGACCCTATCTCACCAACCCCTCACCCCAAATCCACCCTTTCCCATTACAACCCAAGTGGGCGTGGTCACCGGGTTGATTGGCAGTCCCATGGGTTGGGGAGATGCCACTCCCAAGAGCCACAGAGTGGGAGGGGAGATAGCAAGGCCAGGGAGCAAGGCAGAAGGGGTGGGTTGGGTGGGTTCTTGGGGTCATAGTTGGGGGTAGGGGACACAGGGGAAAAGGGGAAAGGGGATGCACAGAGGGTCAGGAGGGAAATCTCTGGAGCCACCCTTGACGCCCTCTCACGTAAATCCCGTGGCAGATCTCGCGGTAAATCCCGTCTGGTCGCGAGATCAACGTGTCGGTAACGGCCAGGCGATTATGGCGTGGGATGATTTATTGTGTCATTTATCTTTTTGGAAGCTTCACTTATTTGCCGATTACTGTGCCGATTGACCAGATATGCTGTCGGCAGCTCAGGGTAACTGGCTGAATAGGCATTTAGCTGACATTTCGGCTTAAGTTTTTGTTAGGTTGATTCATGTAATGCCTATCCTTTTCTGCCATGTGCACTGAGGTCTCATTAATAGTGCTAAGGGGTACATACTAATTTAATGCTTTAGACCTATTTATCGAAACGATCCATGCATTTAGCCCAGGCGAGTAACTCACCTCATTCAGGGCTAGGATAGATTCACCACTTCCGGATGTTCGTTTTCAATATGGACATGACCCTTTTTCAATTAATGATATCTATGTTTTGACTATGAACTAAGATGATCAGAAAGCACCAGTTAATGGGAGGCGGTATTTCCATGTGATATTGAAAAATACCCTTGATACATGAATTAACTATGTAAAAATGTGAACAATCTTTGGAAATCCAAATGGAAATTTTCACCTGAAGTCGGACACTTAATAAGAATTATAACATGGTTATCGAGTTTACGCACTGATTTGAGTGCTGAAAGTAGATAAAACGAGTTCCCATATATCGGGATAAAGAACCCAAAAATTGACAGCGGACCGGACATACCTTGACAACTAGTTGACACCAAGGTAAATCCTCCATTTTTTAAGCTTATGTACCAAATCGGACGACATGCTTTGGACATAACATCCTTGAAACCTTATTCTACCTCCCTGTCGACTAGATTCCTTGATATTATGGCTGTATTTAATATAAAAAAAATAGTAAACTTTTTAAGCGAGCGACTGGCTGTGCATCTTCGCCAATCTGTCAATACTACAGGTACTTCCATCTGACGTATAAAGAATGGATTAGGCTATAGACTGGCACAGCTCTGTCTCAACGTATTCGCAGTAGTAGGCCTACAAGAATGGGAGTTGCACCAGCTCGCCAGTTTAACCATACATCAATATGAAACCAAGATGGCGGATGGCCGTCTTGTCGACTCACAAGAGAAAACAATGGATTCTTTCAATTTTAAAGGTAAATACTTAGAATTAATGGTGGAAACCATGTTATAAATGCAATGTGTAATGATTAGACTTGAACTCGTTGGCTTCATGGGTTTGATAAAAGCATTCGCCTCCAGCTCATGCTTTTATCACCCCCTGAAGCCAACAAGTTCAAGTCTAATCATTATATTTTACATTCATATTCACCTCAAGTTGGACACAATGATTTCCCCTCTTCAGATAAAAGAAACTGGGAGAAATTATTGTTTCCGATGCCAGGGAGGTTCATATTGATATCAAGATTTAGTCTGGGTATATATACGTGACCCTTCTATCTAAAGGTTGCTTAATGGACATGGATAACCATTTTCCTTTAAGTGGCAACGGTAAATTTGAAGTAAGTTTTAACTACCGTAATCTCCTGCGTATAAGGCGCAGCCCACGTATAAGGCGCACCTAGAGTTTTGGAAAATTCTCAAAAAAATGAAAAATTCATAACTTCGGTTCTACTGAATGAATTTTCAAAATTCAAAAACCTATGAGTAGCTTGGGCCACCTTGGACCCTCCTGGGCACCATTTTGTCCTATTATGACCAAGGGGGCATGTAAGATATCAAAAGAAAGGTCTTGGTGTCCCCCTTGTGGATCCAATGAGAACTAAAACCCCCCATATAAGACGCGCCTTATACGCGGGAGATTACGGTAAAAAATCTTTTGTAATAGATACCCAAAATCTTATTGGAAAAGTTTCCATCATGGTTTCTCTTTTCGGTCAGAGCTAACTTTACTCTGGCCATAACGTATGACATAGACAATATGAATAGGCTAGATTCCTTATATAGGCTTATGTAAACTCATCCTCTCAACTAAATGCCATTTATCTACGTTTTCCCGCATCACAAGATAATCCTCCATGTTCAGTAGACTATTTATACAAAGTAATAAAAGGATACATCATAAAATTAATCCTTATCAGTACAGGATTAACTACTGTTGAATTAGTGTCCGATTCCTGGTGAAAATGGTGTTTGACTCTGGGTGAAATTACATGCTCCATTTCATTTTATCATGAAGAGTAAACTGTGGACACTTGGATGGTCTTTTTCTGAGTAATTGTCACAGAATATCTAGGTTTTTTTTTCTGATTTCTGCAATTATGAGATACTTGCAAACACATACTCTAAGTAAAGGAATTTGTTAAACCTATTTTTCTAGTTCCTTCCACAATTCAGATACCAAAATCGTAAAATATACCCCGGCTTTACCACTATGGGAAGCACATAAGGATCGATTGTTAATATGTACCAGATTCACAGTATTCAAGAAAAACATACGAATATTCATTTTGAACTCAAGATTCCTGCATATTTTATGCATTCTATCTTGAATCTCTGATTAAAAGTGTCCGACTCAAGGTATGTGTCCGTCTTAGGGTGAATCTACCCTATCTTTACTATAGACTGACTAAGGCACAGTGACCTAAGGCATGACTTAACTCAAAAAAGGTATTTAATCTTATTCTGTGGGGAATTGATTTTACTTTTCCTCAATACCGTAATGTCCCACGTAGAAGACGCGGTGCGCGTAGAAGACGCTCCCCAAACTCACGGTATGCTGGTTTGCATAGAGGACGCATCCAACCCCTCTGAATCGATTTGTAAAAAAAAAAAACGTACAAGACGCCCCCCCAACTCAGCAGGGGGGGAGGGGTTCGCGTATAAGACGCACCCCCCACCCCCTCAAAATTTAAAAGAAATGTTAAGTCTATGCTGTCGTCGGCCCATGCGTTCCCTACACCCCGGCAAGCCATGCCGCTTTGTCTATAGTGTCAACCTGTTGAGTCGATGCTGTCATCGGCCAATGCATTCCCTACACCCCGGCAGGCGTGCGGACCATTCCCCGGTCTGCCGCGGCGCTAGCGCTATGAGTCAATGCTGTCATCGGCCCACGTGTTCCCTACACCCCGCCAAGCCACACGGCATTGTCAACCTGTTGAGTCTATGCTGTCATCGGCGCACGGTCGGCTTGAACCTGCCAAGCGCGTCAACACCTCCCGGTCTGCCGCGGTGCTGGCGCTATGAGTTCAAGCTGTCATCAGCACATGGTCGGCGTAATGCCCACCGAGCGCCTCTACACTGACCGGGCTGCCGCGCTGCTGGGTCTATGAGTTCAAGCTGTCATCGGCACACGGTCGGCGTACACCAACCGGGCTGCCACGGTGAGGGCTCTATAAAAACAGAATTTTTAATATATTTTTTTAATTGCCCTATTTCTGGGGTGTTTTCCCAATTGAGATGTTGGAAAACCCCGCGTATAAGACGCACCCCCAACTTGAGGAAATCCTATAAGACGCACCAGCCTTTTGTTTGGCGTAGAGGACGCGTCTTGTACGCAGGAGATTACGGTAGTTAACATAGCGAGTATCTCTAAAAAATGAATAAACAAATGTTAAAAGATCGGTAAAGATCTGGTTCTTGTCCGATAACGGGACACGTACTAGCACTAATTTTAGTTAATATTGAAAAGAAAATGAGATTGAAAGCCTTAAAAAAGAGGAAGTGGCTATTGCTCTGACCAAAACATCGTCAAATCATCTGCTTATTCCAAGAATACCTTCACCACCTATTGATGCCTGACATGGGTACCATGACTCTTAAAACTGTTTGATCCATGATGGATTGCATTCTGTATTAATGCATCATGTCCATAGCAGGATGTGGCTCCAGATAGCTGTACTTGCCAGGGCCACAGAGTTGTTATAAATTATCCCAAAGGGATCGGCATGATGCGAGTACATGATGTGACCAGGCAAGTAAAAACACCCCTCTGCAGGGAAACTTGTTATCAAAGATCATCTCAAGATCTTTAAATGAGACATCAATGGCTTAAATATTCCCAGTTGTTATGTCAGAACCTCTCCTTGAACATAGGTCATTATTCATATTTGAAATTGAAGATTAAGCTCTAAATATTTTATCAACCATAATAATGTCTAAAAACACAATAAATCAGCCTTTTTCATAGAAAATACATAACAATATGGTGATTTTTATCATAGATTTTGATCTAGAAGGAATTTTTCATTTCTCTTTTCAGTTTTTGGTTTTTGGTGAATATCCCCGAATATTGGCATAAAAATCTGCAAATTTTGATTATTGGAATGGTTGCCATGCCAACCAGGAACAGGCATTTACATTAATTTTTCATGAAAAATGTTCATTTTACCATCCGAATATGGACCATTTCTACTGTGAATGGTGCATTTTAAATGAGACCATTGAATTCTGCATCAAGAATTAGCTTAACATATTTTCATAATGATTTTAGAGTAATTTTGCCCCTCCAATGCCCCCAGGTGGCCAAAAGGGGAATTAAAAATCCCCCACGGAGGGTTGTTTTACCTTGATGGGTCACATGTATTCTCTCCAGAGTTGCATTCATGAATGCATCTGGACATTCAATAGGCTTGATGCATTGGTACAATACCACTGAATACTGGGCCTCAAAGGTCAGGTCGTGGTAAGAACAAATACTCCATTCACTCATTAAATGTCACGACATAGATCTTTAAATTGAGATGATTATTAAACATGTTCAAATAACTCGTGATAAAAACATTCTTCAAATATATTGTACTTCAAGTTTACTAAATATGTCATCATCTGCAAACAAAACACCACCTCGGGAAACCAGTTCACCTTAAATTGCAACGCCAGGAGCACAGAAACCTTAGAAAAGTAAAGATAATGGCATTAAAGCCACATGATTTAGGTCTTAATGAGCTCATAAAATTTGATTCATTTTCTACATTAGAATGGTAAGATAGTGGATCTATTTAGAAGGCACATTGCCTATCAGCCTGCCTAACTCTATTTTCTCTGGACTAATTCTGTATCTGCCTGCTCTACCACCTAATTAATTCACCCAGATTAGGTCATTAATGACTAATTAATATGTATTTATTGCCCTGCAGTATCCCAGGGCAGCCAAGGTGTCTTCTAATAGAGAGATAGTCTTGGTAAAGAGAGGTTTTCACACTAAATTGACAGAACCCGTTATAGTAACTATGATCAACTGGAGAGTGAAAATAGAAAAGGTCAACAGTTGTTAACACTGAACATCAGGCAGAACAATCCCAGTATAAAGATCCAAGGGCCATTCATAATTGTTTTTCATATCCTTTTATCAAAACTGGTAAAAATGCACCACCCCCCTCCCATTGGCTTTCAGTCTCTTTTCCACAATGCCTTTCCACATGCCCATATATACTGTATTCTACTGCTTACTCCTCCTCTTCTCTTGTGCTCCGCCCCATTGTGAGTGAGTGAGTAATAGATGTTTAACGCCATTTCGACAGCTAAGGTCATATTCATGGCGAGAACGACATTACACAATTTCACAGAGGAGATATAGACCCTTTTAAGTGGGCTAGGGAAGACATGCCCCATTGTGAGTTACTGGGTGGATGTCCCTGGGGTAGGTATGGGTGGAGGCAGAGTATGGGTGCTATACACACTGATGAGGGATAAATCCCTCTAATCTCAGCTGATGCTAATCTCAGCCACGTCGATGGTCGGATTAGGCGTTGTTCACATACCCAGGGGATGGGATACCATCCAGAGGGTGTTGGTACTGATAAGGCTGTGGATGGGTGGGGTAGGGGATAGGGGATATGTAAATTTATAATATCATAAAAAAAAATCAATGGAATAGCTAGCATGCGCAGGATTTGAATGGTACGAAGCATTATTTAGCAACTTATCACTTTATCAGTGGTTCAGGATATCACACATCACTAATAATATATATCTAGTTGACAAATATAATTACCCCGGTATATATACGAGAGGCCATTCAAGGGTAAGGCACATGATGATTGATTAGAAGATAAATATAAAGGGCAGATATGAGTGATAGGGAGAATTATATGACAATAGCTGTTTGGTATATATAGATAAGGGGGTTCAGTTGTTGGAAGCATCTTCACTACTGCCATAGATAAGAACCTGTTGCTGTAGGGTTGGAGATTAGTGAGGGTGGTTTATGGACATGGATGAAAAGACATTGCCAAGGTTACTCACTCCCACGTCCAAGGATAGACCTCTGCTGCCCTAGCATGAACCTTTTAGTGTCACTTTGATGACCATGGATATTGCCGAAAGTTTATTTAATTTTGTGCATTAATAGAGAGGTTAAGATCACAACGTGTACGGCAACGTGCACGTCTAGAATGATAGGAAATTGTAGGTTAGACGATGCCGTATACGTTACAAGTAAGCAAATCTGAACCTCTCTAATGTATAAGACTAAGCACGTAGGCTGTACTATACAGAATTTTCTGGGGGTACAGCCTATAATTTAATTAAATCAATATGCACCCAGGTGCTTAGACATACACGCCATTACTGTTACCATGAATATTGAGGCATTGGTCTATCTCTAAAGGCTTAAACAACACCACCCCAGCTACAGTAGTATGCTGCATTTGGTGAAATGACAGAGTAACATGCACTGGGGCACCGACATCAATCCTAAGATGTTATACTGAAAATTACTCTCTGTATAGTCGCTATAGGTCGTGCTGATGGATGTTAATTGTTACACTCATCCTTTCAAGACACATACATACTGACATAATACGTATGAAATGCACGTCATAAACACATCATAGACTAGATCCTAGTATGGTTACTATATGTTTTTGTGACACTTTAAGTATCATTACACATCATATAGCGTGTTTAACGGCCATTATCCTACCGTGATAGCAGGAGAGATGTGCTTATTTGGTTTTGTCACATTTGAAAACAGGGAACGTCGGTCGGCATGGCAAAACTCATACTCATTCTAAAATGTTTCTGACATGTTCATGAGATTAAAAGTGATGATTATTGCTATACTATACAAGTAACCGCCCTTAACCATTTAAGAAAATTTCGTACCTCAGTAAAAGCTTTAGAACGCCGTGTCCATATTGCACTTATAAATGCAGTCGTTGCCAGTTTTGATTCAAATGGTCCATCATGTTGGTCGTTCAGCCCCATGGGTAAAATTGTATTCATGCATTTAGCTTGGAAACATCTTTATAAAAATCATTATCTATAAAATGTGAAGACACACTCTATATATGCGAAGAGTGATAGGACATCCAGCATACTGCATCTGACGCTTATTTCAAAGGTCAGAATGGTTTTACATGATAAGCTTTTATGAGAACACTGGACATCTAGAAGAGTAACGGTTAAAGCCGAAAACAGATAGATATTAGCTTTCATGTATCCACATAAGGAAAGCGATGGTAGCAAAACTGCATATCATGCATATTTGATATATCAACCAAACGCCAAACATATCAAATAGAAAGACAGTTATTTCGGTACAATCAGCATGGCCTTTAGGGACAGTATAAGGATTAGTCATTACAGATAAAATAAATATCGCACAAACTAGAGGTAAAATAATGACCCATGATTCGCCCCCTCACTGCATTTTACCTTTTTTTCAAATTCCATGACATCCTACAGCGGAAACTCTTCATTTCACATTATCTGAACAATATTTCATTAATTAAGATAATCATACTAATTTAGCCATATCCACACACCTCCTCAGGATATGGAAGTCATCAGAAAGTGCACAAAATGAGCCAGATGCATTTATTTGTGTTGTGGGGGTAATATGGGGCTGTAGGGTGTAAAGTGGACTTGAGAACATTACCCATGGCGAAGGAGTTGATTTTTTAACCTTTAATGTTTCACTTGTAGGTCAATAATGCTATCTTGCATTCCCATGATTTTGCTGTAAGTGCGCTGAAAATTATACTTTCGTAGACAAATGGTATCGAATAGTCAGAAATGATGACTAGGCTCAGACACCCTTTTTTAGACACGGTCAGCTCAACTATACATAAAATACAGCAAGGAGAGTAATCAATTTACCTTCCTTGATCTTACAGTTGCAGACATGAGAATTAAGATTTTAAACAAAATAGATTAGGTTATTTTATTTTGCCTCCAAGTAGATTGGACGCAGGGTTAGCTGTTTCATGTTATAAGAACACTTGGGCCGCTGTATTTCAAAATAGCCTGCGTGGATTAACAGGAAGGGTCACCCCCTTCCTCTAGTCCCCTGTAGGGTTCCTCTACAGCAGATTTGGATGGTGCCATTTGATTTAGTGGCTACCCACTCTACCGGTAGGCAGACTGGATAGCTCAAGTAAAGCAGGAAATAGCCTAGTTTCAGAGTCTGAAATGCATGGAAAAAGCAGACAGAACCCGCATGTTCATTAGACCTAATTATAGTGTAAGACCAACCAGTGCAGTCTTTAGATATGTATCATTAGACCCACCGGAAGCAGGGCTCGTCCTCAACACTGACATGACCGGTCTCTTCTTTTGCTCTTTCTATCCTAATTACATTCTGTTGCTATGAGCTTGTTTCTATAGGGTTGTAATAAGTCACTAAGAGCAGTGCTTGGTAGACAGTTGTGACAACAGGGGTGAGAGCCTTTTGTGATTATTATGTAGTAGCCTTTATAAGCGCCAGGGTTTTAAATGAACACCGTTCCCAAATAAGTGCTGGAGAAGAGGGGGTTGAAATCTACATACCGTATTGGACTGTAAAAGCGCCGGGCCCTTGATTGAGTGCTGGTCTTGATTAAGCACTTGGGGTACAGGGGTATCCAAATTTTAAAATGCACTTTAATTTAAGTCTTGAATAAGCGCCGCTCTTGAATTAGCGTCGGGGTTCGAGCCTACTTAAAATCTATAATCGCCCCAGCCATTATACAAGCCAATACGGTAGAGACTCTCAATACGACACTGCAAAAATGGTGTTTAGATCCTAAACATAATCTTGTCACGTTTTTTTCTAAACACAATATCATCCTAAACACATGAAAAGTGTTTCGAAAAATGGCATGTTTAACTAATTAATGTGTTTATGATATAAAGTGTTTAGGATTATACTGGTTTTTTTTCTGATTTGATATTTAATTTGCCTCTATATGCATGATATTGTATTTGGGGATTGGCTTACGAATGCATTTAGGTTAAGAACCCTATATATCATTGATGCCCACTAGTAGCAATGCCATAGGGTGTAATTACATAGCCTCTTATTGTTAACATAATATACATACTGTACTAGGTAAAACTGTGATTAAGGGGAATACTGCAATATATTATAACCAAGCAATAACAGATGACTGCATGCAGAAGGTCAACTATATATTAGAGCTGCCACCTGGTGTATATTTCATGTCTAAACACCAAGAAATATTAGTGTTTTAAAGCTAAATGCCTAGTTTTCTGTCTGTTTACAGTCTACACATGTAAACATGTTTAATGTAACCGTTTAGGTGTTTAGAATTTAATGTTTAAATCCTAAACACATGGTTGGCTAAACACCTATTGAACCAAAATGTTTAGATTTTAAACATGTTTAGACCTAAACATGTTTAAAGTCTAAACACCATTTTTGCAGTGTAGTAGCTCACTAGCTGTGATGTCAATGAGGACAAACCAACAGCCAATCTCATGCTTAAAGGGAATTTTGATGTGAAGAAACTAGCAGAGTAAATCAGAATAGTTCAAGGGGGACATCATGTCAGCTAAAACACAGAGATGAGTTACAGTTACAGGCCACATTAGGGTCTTCTGATACCTGAAGGCTTACCTGCCACACATATTATGAGGAGTGTTTTGTTTAATGGGAAATTCTACTCCTATACCTCTGACACTGTGACAGGATTACATTATTGCGTGTCTATGTTGAAAACTGCTCCTACTTAATCTACTATTATGGGCGATACAGAGAATATCTATAGATGTATCATATGTAAGTTTGGGAGTGGTAATGTTTTCAAAAACGCAAAATGGGGTTGAGCGGGGTACTTGAATCTCATGTAGGTAGGGTGTTTGTAGACAGCTCTATGACTGATAAACGAAAGGCATAGTCTAAAACGTTAATTCTTAACTTTGGGCCCTTGATGTATACCATGTATGATATATGCAATGTTAGAACTTAGACCCAATATTCACGTGCACCACTGAGCCTAGGGTTGTATAATCAAAACCCTCTAATATCATACATGGATTTTCATCAATTTGACCCAAATTTAGGCCTCATGGTACAAAATCGTACTTTTCCTCACTCGCTATAAATCAAGTGTACACCTAGAATCTCTTTATGGTGTACATACAGTGCTCAAAATGCAACGCAATGAGGCATACTCAATTTTTTCCCTTTTTTTTCCTTTTTCAAATTTTGGCCAGGCTCATGAGAACGGACCAATAGTTATACCTCTCTGTGGCCCGGAAGTGATTTACTGTAGCCCCATCTAGCGGGAGAGCATTAAAACACCTGGTAATTTATAGAGATAATTAAGGGAGCTGTATCTCCTGTGAAGTCTCATGTAGTTCATTAAAGTAGTCTATCATGAATTGAAGCATTAAAGGTACATGCCAAGATGTATCATTTTTCTTACTAGTCTTACTCATACTTTGGAACCGAAATTACTTTGTAATCTCATATAATCCTTATCTTAGTTTATTCTATACTAAGATTGTGCGCTGTATTTGATCATATATTTATAAATGTGCACACAGCAAGAGGTCCGTCTTGTCTTTTCAGTTCTGTGTGATCTTATGTAGACAGTGTACCGGGTATGTTAGAATAGTTTGTGCCCACCCTGTAGGCATGGCCATTTTCAAAGGCAGGACCCTTCTCAATTCCATAAATCCTGTTAACCATTATAATCAAAAGGGACATGGCCAGTGAAACTCTTTCCAACTGATTCTGAAAAGTTTCAACCAGATATTAAGTTATGTGTTGACACTTTGCCGTTCTTATATACGTATTAAGCCACTGTCACACAGGTGTATATCAAGCAGTGTAACGGCACCCTGTATGAATATTACACAACCTATAAGATTACTATGCGTATTTCACTGGGCATGTCCCGTGAGGCCTAAATTTTGGTCAAATTGGTGAAAATCAATTTGGTAAAAATCAATGTATGATATTGGAGGGTTTTCACTGAATGTGAAGCCCTGTAACCGTAACTCCTCGTATCAATCGTAAAGCATTTATTGATAAAAGCTGTTAGTGAATTTTGCAGTAGCTCATCATACTGTGTAACCTATGTTCCCCTGTAGACATGATGCATCAAATCAGCCTCTGTGAGTAACTCGCCATTGCTGCATCAGTACATCAGTCCGATCCCACGGGAGTACTATCACTCTGTAGGGACAGTATGGAATAGGCAGGCGAGTAACTCGCCAGGGTTACAATCATGATGACCTTGGAAATAAAGTGATACATTAAATCACCATCCACCTCATTAAGGTTTAATAATGTAGCATATATATTTGTATGCTCTCAAAATATGAGTTTCATTGCATGACTACAACTAGTGTTCAAAAGGGGATAGAAGGATAAAGCATTTTGACCTACAGATCATTATGAGTGCCTTTGCAGATACTTTGACAGGTTTCATGATCTGTGACTATCAAAGAGGTAGAAGATTGTGCAGCATGATTCCCCATATATGGTTTATCAGTATGTAATCATAAAGCTTATCAATAACTAAAATGAAATAAAATAAGATGAAACATTCAAATATAGTGCATTTACATCGATCAAAGACAGTACTGAAATGAAAGAGCTACACGAGGAACATGGCATGACTGATGCATTGTATTAGATGGTAATCTCTACAGCCTTAGTTGTAGTTAGATCCACGATGAGTGATCTAAGATTAGGGAAAAAAACGGATCAAAGGCAGTGGATGATCCATAGGTGCAGTATAAGCAGGTAAGTAATTACAGTTTTAAGACCACCCTTCTTTTCCTCACACACAACCTCCTTGTCCCCACTTTCACTCCCCCCCCCCACTTTTCAGTTCATGCTGTATAATATCAAGCGCCCCATATATCTTCAGTGCACTCAGCCACTACCTCTTACAGTTGCCCGTGCTCTATAAAATTTAAAACAAAAAGGGCATGTGGGGGAAGTGGGTTGAAAATTAATTGCTTAATGTAAAATCAGGCCCTTGCCTTACGCCACGTGTTGTATGCACACGGGGGATTCCAATGAATCAGTAAACTAGCACTCCACTCCCCCTTAACTGTTCAGATCTTAATTTTCATTTTTTTTTATGAAATATTTTATTATTCTTAACGAAAACTATAGCTTAACTGCGAGATGCTGGTTTGTACTTCAGTCTGGGTCTACGATAGGGACGTTTATTTACATCCTATTTGTTTTGTATATTGAACGTGTAGTCAATATTTAAATTTTAGACCGTGAGTGGAATAATACAGCGTTGTCAAGTTGAGGGTGGGGTTGCTTTTCTACAGTCTGCATAAGAAGAGACCTGGCCATAAATCATGATGCCTGATGAGGCCCTACTTCATCTGAATCTAGGTTTCAGGATTAGGTTTCCACAGACTTCATTACCGTAGTAAATTAAAGCCCCTTTTTAATGCAGGCCGCCATGGTTTTAATTACTTCCACAGCCACACATCTCATCAACGCGCAGGCTCTCGCTCAGAGCGAGTTTTTCCAACGCAAACCAACCCAGCGCATGCGCGAAATATACATTGCAAAAACACACAGTGGAGCTAGGGGACAAGCACACATGGGGAGGGGAAGGATTTGAATTAGAAAATGTCTGCGCCTGCTCTTTAAAAAAGCAGGGGGCCTAGGATATCAGGTTTACGTGTGACCCAGGGAATTTTAATAAGAAATGAAATGCAGGCAGGGGGCGGGAGAGATAGTGGGAGCAGCTGAAAGAAATAATACTGCTTTATATGGATGGGTAAAGTAAGAGACTCATTTTTACTTTTTCTGGGTATGATGAGTCAGATCCTGTACGACAGTAATGCCAATGTAAGGAATTAGGTCAGCAATTTAAATTTTTGAAAAAAATAATGGACGCTGCCTCTGTAGCTTCGCCTGGTGCGTGACTGATAATCAAATGGCGCGATCGACATAGGACGCGCTATTAATCCTATTGGGTACAGATTAATGAAATTATGCCTGCCTTTGTTATTTCATGACGCCATCCCATCTTAAAAAGCTGCTTTCCGATGTATATGTCTCTCACATTAATCTATGTCATTATAAAAAGGGATCATCCCCACTGCAGATAGATCGTCTTGTCTTTGCTGCAAACCATTTCTTCATATTTCCCAGCTAATTAGTTTGAACAATACAGTGTTATCAAAATGTCAAATTTAGTTGATAGAATTCTTTCTTTTTCTGATTATTTTGTTATAGATGATATATCTGGTCAAATGACATGTCCGCAGACTACATGGTAAAATCGCCCTCATACAGAGTTCTTTTACTTCTCATGTAACTTAATAATTTATAATCCACTAGGTATTTAGTGCCTGTGTGCACTTAGTAAGATTACAGCTTAGGTGACAGGGAAATAGATAAACACACACAGAATGGACAGATGATGCAGTCGGTTTCTGATTGCATCGTCTACTTTTTCACTGCCCGTCCCCCCAAAGAGAGGCAGTGATAGAGACAGAGAGGCAGAGGCAGACAGATACAGAGACAGAGTAGGGGGGGGGGGCTGCTAGACAGTCCCAGAGAGACAGGGAGACAGAGTTCAGTTGAGTTTGAAAAGAGTTCTAATTGGCCATAAATCATATCGATACAAAATAAGTTTTTCAGTACGACCAATGTAGGAGAAAGAAGACAAAACAAATCATGATCAAACAGTAATGAGACAATACCATGGTCACAAAATCTTCATTCGACAATGTATTTATATGCTCTCATTAGGACTGGGACAACCACATAATTTCTCACCTATTAGCATAACTCCGATACAAGTGTCTCAATTTTCAATTGGGACACAAATTTGTCAAGATCAGCTGCAAGCTGAATCTCAGCAGGGACTTGATCCCATAGCTTCACAGCCCTGTATAATGGGGTTTTGTCAAAGAGAGTCACACCAGTGAGGACATGAAGACATACCTTCCGTAATTTTCTCCATGGAATCACTATTGTCCAGCCCTTAAAGCGTGAACATTCACATATATAAATCGACCATATATGTCAGTGATAAAGTGGCTGATCGCTTCATTGTTGGCTCTCAATACTGGCTTCGTTATCTCCAAACAGATGCTTTGATCTGTGCTAAAAAGCTTTCATATTAACGAGCTTTCTGCCCACGCATAGCCTATGACAGCAGGTCACTTTTTATATGAATGAATTGAAAAGGAAAACCTTTTTATCAGTTTTGTATCTTCTCACCTAACAATGGAGTTTGTGTGGGATATGTTCGTACTCCGGTTACATGTCCAATTCATTGCACCATGGACTCAGGTTAAGGTGGCTGGCGGGGATTGTCAGTTCATCATTGCTCTATTGAAATTATGAGAAACGAAATATGCAAAAATTTGAATGGGTTGAATAGGGATTTGAACTCCAGACCTCTTGTGTATAAGGCAGAGATGTAACACATGTGCCACAGAGGTAGTTGGGGGTAAGGGATTTGGAATGTACCATATAATCTAGATGTACTTATTCTAGCCATTTCCCTTAATGAAAATTTTCAATCATCCAGAACATTAGAAATATGGCTGGGACCATATGTCAGAACTACACTCACCGCAAAGATATGCATATAATCTAAGTGCTGAGAAAGTTATAAGAAAATCTAATTACTTTTGAATAGGACTCTGAATTTATGTGGCATATTGCTGTATAATCCTATATAATAGTAAAAGTTCTGTATCTCAGAAATATGCCTGGGACCCCCACATTTTTATCGCATATATGAATATTACATATCATTTTGGGATTCTGGTGATAATATGGCGAAAATCTAATTACTTTGATTCTATCCCCGCCAGCCACCTTAAGTAGTATGTATCTAGACGCAACTGGCACTTTGTCACGGGTAGAACGTCACTGCTCCGGAATCCGAGGTCTCCATCTAGAGATGTTCATACCTTACTGGAAAAGAATGTAGAATTGTCCACTGTGCGGCAGTAGCTTTTTGAAAAATATTTCTTACGTTATTTTTGAATTTCTTTCTTTTTAGATTTAGAAAGAGATAACTAGTTATATCGATGACATAGTCTTTAGTGCAGCTGTGTTTATTCCAGAAAGAAAATCTTTACACTGCAAACAAAAGTACCAAAGTTGGACCATAGCTGATTGAGCTGATGTAGATATCAGGTTGAGTTAAAAGTGATCCGAATGAACTAGGGCTTATTTGAACGATGGTTATTGTGTTCCATTCTATTCCGTGTGTTAAGTCAACTTTCGTTAGAGTACTGGGCTCTCCTTTGTCATCTTAAAATGGTCGTTATCGAACAAGGGAACAGACACATTAATTGCCGTTCGTTCCTCATAGGAACGATCGGCTCATTACTTGAATTGAGACTTCTGAAACACATGCCAGTAGACTTGGCCCAAGTCCTAGCCCCCTAGCACTATTATTCATAGTTTGGCCTGGGTCTCCTCACCCAGAACCACTGCACCACCCCTATCTTGAAGACCATTGCAGGTCCAAAGTGGTGCTTGTTCACTCTCCCTGTATATCCCAGTCCTATAGGTACAGTATGGTGTATACCTATACATGGAGTGATTTATGCAAATTAGTGCTTTTGCTTGAGCTATGGTGGTGCTGGTGGTGAATCCTGGTCACTGAAGTGGTGGCAGAGGCCACAGGGACAGCCCTGTGTTCTAATACAAAGCACTGCTCCCTCATAATCCTCTGCATTGGCCATTGACCACCCTCCCACCACCTCTGAACAAAGCTGGTTCTGTAGTGGTGAATGTGGTGGTTATATGAGTCCACCACCTCCATGTTTCTAAAATGTGTAAAACCTATCCCTAATGGGTAGGGACATAGGGATGCTGTTAGGGCTGGTATAAACGCCGTGAGTAGCACAGACCATTGCCTGTTTGATAACATGTACATAACCCTTTATAGATGGCATGATGCATTGATGTATAGTTAACCCATAATGGATGGCATGATGCATTGATGCACATTTAACCCTTTATGGATGGCATGATGCATTGATGTGCAGTTAACTCTTTATAGATGACATGATGCATTGATGTGCAGTTAACCCTTTATAGATGGCATGATGCATTGATGTGCAGTTAACCCTTATTGATGGCATGATGCATTGATGCACATTTAACTCTTTATGGATAGCATGATGCATTGATGCATATTTAACACTTTATGGATGGCATGATGCATTGATGTGTAGTTGACCCTTTATAGATGGCATAATGCATTGATGTGCAGTTAACCCTTATGGATGGCATGATGCATTGACACACTTTTAACCCTTTATAGATGGCACGATGTATTGATGTGCAGTTAACCCTTTATGGATGGCATGATGCATTGATGCATATTTAACCCTTTATGGATGGCATGATGCATTGACACACTTTTAACCCTTTATAGATGGCACGATGTATTGATGTGCAGTTAACCCTTTATGGATGGCATGATGCGGTGATGCATAGTTAACCCTTTATAGATGGCATGATGCATTGATGCATAGTTAACCCTTTATGGATGGCATGATGCATTGACACACTTTTAACCCTTTATAGATGGCACGATGTATTGATGTGCAGTTAACCCTTTATGGATGGCATGATGCATTGATGCATATTTAACCCTTTATGGATGGCATGATGTATTGATGTGCAGTTAACCCTTTATGGATGGCATGATGCATTTATGCTTATTTAACCCTTTATGGATGGCATGACACATTGATGTGCAGTTAACCCTATATAGATGGCATGATGCATTGATGTGCAGTTAACCCTTTATAGATGGCATGATGCATTGATGCATAGTTAACCCTTTATGGATGGCATGATGCATTGATGCACATTTAACCCTTTATGGATGGCATGATGCATTGATGCACATTTAACCCTTTATGGATGGCATGATGCATTGATGTGCAGTTAACCCTTTATAGATGGCATGATGCATTGATGTGCAGTTAACCCTTTATAGATGGCATGATGCATTGATGCATAGTTAACCCTTTATGGATGGCATGATGCATTGATGCACATTTAACCCTTTATGGATGGCATGGTGCATTGATGTGCAGTTAACTCTTTATGGATGGCATGATGCATTGATGCATAGTTAACCCTTTATGGATGGCATGATGCATTGATGCACATTTAACTCTTTAGGGATGGCATGATGCATTGACGCACCTTTAACCCTTCATGGATGGCATGATGCATTGATGCATAGTTAACCCTTTATAGATGGCATGATGCATTGATGCATAGTTAACCCTTTATGGATGGCATGATGCATTGACGCACTTTTAACCCTTTATAGATGGCACGATGTATTGATGTGCAGTTAACCCTTTATGGATGGCATGATGCATTGATGCATATTTAACCCTTTATGGATGGCATGACACATTGATGTGCAGTTAACCCTTTATAGATGGCATGATGCATTGATGCATAGTTAACCCTTTATGGATGGCATGATGCATTGATGCACTTTTAACCCTTTATTGATGTGCAGTTAACCCTTTATAGATGGCATGATGCATTGATGTGCAGTTAACCCTTTATAGATGGCATGATGCATTAATGCATAGTTAACCCTTTATGGATGGCATGATGCATTGATGCACATTTAACCCTTTATGGATGGCATGATGCATTGATATGCAGTTAACTCTTTATGGATGGCATGATGCATTGACACACTTTTAACCCTTTATGGATGGCATGATGCATTGATGCATAGTTAACCCTTTATAGATGGCATGATGCATTGATGCATAGTTAACCCTTTATGGATGGCATGATGCATTGATGTGTAGTTAACCCTTTATAGATGGTATGATGCATTGATGCACATTTGACCCTTTATGGATGGCATGATGCATTGATGTGAAGTTAACCCTTTATAGATGGCATTATGCATTGATGTGCAGTTCACCCTTCATGGGTGGCATGATGCATCGTCAGCAAATATGTCAGTAATAATGCACTATTTGTCAGCAATTAATCAATGTATGATAGTAATTACTCACTTTTTGTCAGCAGTTAGTCAATATATGTTAGCAATTACTCACTATTTCTTAGCAATTAAACAAAATATGTCAGTAATAATGCACTATTTGTCAGCAATTAGTCAATGCATGTTAGTAATTGCTCATTATTTGTCAGCAGTTCGTCAACATATGTCAGTAATCACTCCCTATTTGTCAATACCTAATTGAATATTGAAAATTGAATTAAAAATAGCATTAAAAACTCGGGTCTTTTAGGTCTTAGACCTAACCTGCTCCATCTTTTAGATACCTGATTCTATTGTTTCCCATGTGGGTCAGCCATCTTGATTTTCCAAAATACAGGGATCCAGTCCATATATGGTCACTTTTGACCTTCAAAAGTTATCAGGTGGATGTTAGTAGCCATAGGGACACCTCAACTACCTGATTCTATTGTTTTCCATGTGTGTCAGCCATCTTGGTTTTCAGAAACATAGGGATCCAGGCCATATATGGTCAATTTTGACCTTCAAAAGTTATCAGGTGGATGTTAGTAGCCAAAGGGACACCTGAACTACCTGATTCTTTTGTTTTCTGTGTGTGTCAGCCATCTTGGTTTTCAGAAACACAGGGATCCAGTCCATATATGGTCACTTTTGACCTTCAAACTTTATCAGATGGATGTTAGTGACCATTGGGACACCTCAACAACCCGATTCTATTGTTTTCCATGTGTGTCAGCCATCTTGGTTTTTGGAAACACAGGGATCCAGGCCATACATGGTGAAATTTGATCTTTTACAGTTATCAGGTGGATGTTAGTAGCCATAGGGACACCTCAACTACCAAATTCTATTGTTTTCCATGTTTGTCGGCCATCTTGGTTTTCAAAAACTCAGGGATCCAGGCCATATGTGGTGAATTTTGATCTTCAAATGTTATCAGATGGATATTAGTGACCATTGGGACACCTCGACTACCTGGTTCTATTGTTTTCTTTGTGTGTCGGCCATTTTGGTTTTCGGAAACACAGGGATCCAGGCCATACATGGTCAATTTTGATCTTTCAAAGTTATCAGGTGGATGTTAGTAGCCATAGGGACACCTCAACTACCCAATTCTATTGTTTTCTATGTGTGTCAGCCATCTTGGTGTTCGGAAACACAGGGATCCAGGCCATACATGGTGAAATTTGATCTTCAAAAGTTATCAGATGTTAGCATGCTGGTATATGAGTCCACCACCTACATGATAAAGTTTTAATGTTTTTCCTTTACAATATTGGTTGAATTTGCCTTAATCATAGCTCCTAATTATCTTAGTATTAATGCGTACGGCATTACAGCTATGCTGTGTATTTCTGTGATTACAATAATTTGGTTTTGAATGATAAAATATCATGAAACTACCAGATTAAATTTTGAATCAGTATAATGTACGGCAATATAAAAATGTCTGCTACTAAGACCGTGGTCAAATCCTAAAATCTGATCCTAATATCTTGATCCTAGATATGGAGATTTCAGCTGAATCAATATCCTGATCCTAATATCCTATCTATTGCCCCCTCGTTTCTCAGCATAGTCTGCTCACTGTAGATATAACCTAAGCTGTCGAAATGGCATTAAGCAAGCATTACTCATTTACTTGCTCTACAAAGAATATATAAAGTGTTCTAGTCCATCATGATTAAATAAAATATATTCTAATTTATTTCGATAAAGTTCTGCAACGCCTGTTAAATTTCAAGGTGATACGAGGAGCTAAGATCTCTATAGATATCTAACTGATGAGCGTTAACAACTGATGCATATACCGAATTATTTTCTTTCTTTATTATATTCTGGCACTTTAAGCAGTATTTCCTAGGGCCTTGAGGGGTACACCTCTCAAAAGGTTACAAAGGTCATGATGCATGCATGAAACAGTTTTTGAACAGATTTATACAATAAAAGGAAACACTGGTATTGTTAAGACAGGGCTTGCTATCTAGATTAGTCCATTTAGGAGAATTCCGTAAAATATGGAATGTAAAATTAGACAGGATCATGGGATAACCATGGGTCTATTTGCCGTAATAGCCATACCTTTTATGCAGCTCGCCCTATCTTCAGCCACCCAATGGGGTTGTACCAGAGACTCGTGTATTCCCCTATGGATAGGATTTTTTTTTGTCTCAGATAGCACTTACCTCTTGTATATGAGTCATATTCCATGGATAGTGGTGTGAGAGCGAGCCAGTATAATATGGGACAAGATATTCTTAACTTATATTGTTATGTAAATATAGCTCATGGTTTCATTTGAAGAGAGAAGGGCGAAACTTGGATGAGAACTAACATACAAAGTCCCTCATATATCAAATTAATACTGGGTAGAATATTTCGTATGCTGGTTTAAACTTTACAATATTAATGTACCTGAACTGTAACTTCTTTCATTTATTGAAGTCATAGTCATTGCATACATAATGCTATGAAATGGTCCCATTTCCGTTTGATCGACAAACATTGAAATCCTGAGAGAAGAGTTTCCCGGGCCCGTCTTAACAGAAGGGCTCATTTTTTTTATCTGTCCCTAATTGTGTCTGGTGCACATAATTATATGTAAGGGCATGAGCACAACTTGGCTTTCGAAATAACAATATGCAAACCATCTCTTAACTCCCTTTCCAGTCTATCTTTCTCTTCCTCCATCTCTCTCCCTCCTCGTTGCTTTGTGCATTCCTTCCCTTTCCATCCCTAATTCTTTCTGTTCCTGCCTGCCTTTATTTTTTCAATTTCAATCTCTTCAACTCTTGTCTCTGCCTGTCTTTCTCAGTGAGTCTCTTTCTCTATCACTGATTGTAGGCCTATGTATGTCTTTATCCCCCGGTATATGTGTCTACCTCTGTCTCTCTTTCTGTCCCTCTCTGTCTGCCTCTCTCACTATTCACCTTTCAACATTGCCCTATAAAATGCCATAAACTTGTCTTCCCATTGATACTAGGCAAAAGCAACAAACAACAGCCCACTGCTCTGTGAGTCACTAAGCATGTTTTTATCTTTAGCATTGGGCTAAGAATAGGAAGATCCGCTCACAACAAACAACAACTCACCACTAAATTCTATTGTGGATAGGAGTCACACAAGGCCTTATAAATACTTGCCAAGCTACTACTGAGTGAGCTGGTCACTGGGACCACCTCTGGGCTAATCATTTACTATAGATCTTGGTGTCAGTTGTCTTTTTTTTTCTTCATTTGTTACCTTTATCATTTGCTCTGATCATATACATGTGCGTAATCCAGGGGCTGAGGAAGCAATTATTTCTACCCTAAGGAGGTTGTAATTTACTTGGGCCTTCATGATTTACACATAAGGTCCATGTAGGTAAAGCGAATTAGTATCTTATTCTAAGTTAAAGGTACTATATGTCTTGTGGTTGATAAGGTATAATGATATCAGGGGGCCCAGTACACTTATAATTCCCTTATTAGCTAATGATAGCAGCCGACTTAGATATTCACTAAAAGAAAATGGGTGAATGAGGAAATAGGAAATGTGTTCAAATTTATTACTTGTCCCTTTTTGGAATAGATATAATCGTAGACAATGCAGTTTTCGATGGTACTAGGCTACTTATTTCAACAAGTACTGTAACTCAAATAAAGGAACATCAATTGAATCGATAACACTTAGATCTTTCGGCGAAAGGTGATGAATTTATTCTCTGAAATGAATTAGTATATGACCCCCAAAGTTATCAAAGTATTACTTTACATATTTGACTCTTCTTTTTTATTTTTTGGTGTGTTTTCTTTTTGTGGTTGGATCTATAGCAGCGCAGCTAATGACTAGAAATTAGACGTTTTAAGCTAAATATAGATGCCCCAAGGGCTTGCGATGTGAGACTAAGTGAACTAATGATGGAACTCCAGAGAGTAAGGGAGGACAAGGACCAGTGTAGTAAAAGGAGTCAGGAATTTGTTTCTTAAGTTATTATGGGCACAGATGGTCCCCACAAGTTAAAAGGCTGATATTGTTCAATAGTATTGCTGGCGGGTAATAGATTAGAAAAATAGACGGACACACACACATACACAAAGAGGGGAAGAGAGGGAGAGGGGAGAGAGAGAGAGAGAGAGAGAGAGAGAGAGAGAGAGAGAGAGAGAGAGAGAGAGAGAGAGATTCTGTATAATTCTGTATACCTTTTTTACCTATAGGCCCACAGCTAAATCCTGTTTTCCTATACACACTCACCTAATCTTTGATACTACAGAACTCACAAATAACCAATAGTTCTAGTTCACCCAACCATGCAAACTATTGACCAGAATATAGGGTATGAAGCCAGATGTGGATGCAGCAGGAAGTTAAAGGGGAAAGAAGCAATTCACAAATATTGAGATAGGTCTTCAGGTGCCTCCAGGTTCAGGTGTGTGATCTACAGCCAGGTGTGCATACATATTGGTAACAGTTGGTGGGGCAAAAGGTTGGAATTAGGTAGATTTGAGTATTAAAAGGAGAAAGGGTTCAGATATTGAGAGTTCTATATATTGGGTATATTGGAAAATACATGTATATGTAAGGTTGCCTTACCCCTAGGGGTTTTCTTTTCAGCCTGGAACCTATTACCTGGAACAATTTCTGCCTTTGGTGTGTGTGGGGGGGCATAGCACTGTCCAAGACCCGTTAGTTTGTGTGCTCAGCCAGAGAGAAAGAAGATGTGTAGCTATGTGACAAAAGGGGGAAATAATCATGCAACCTTGTGAGGCATAAGTAGGGTTCGTCCAAATGGAAGAGGCCTACTCCTAGCCCTATGCATTTGAATATATTATCCTCATCCCCTCACAGAAACTTCTTGGGCTTTAATTTTCTCCAGCACCCTTGCTTGCGCTTTAATAATGCTCATTTGATGCCAGTATCAAAAGTGATATCAGTATATATCCTCCATGACGTAACAGTGCCATACCTTGTGACTTTGTGGGAAGGAAAGCTCACAAAATAAATGCCAATACAGGTATATGGTCAATTCTCATGAAAATGGAGCACATTGCCGAGGAGGAGAAAAAATCTGAACTGCTCAGATGTTTTGTATTTCTTGTGGGCTGAAAGGCAGCATATAATGTTAATTCCTCGCAAAATTGAGAACGCTAACTATGAAAGATTTTGTGACAGTTTTAGGAAGAAAACTGGTGGACCTACGTACAGTGATGAATCTTGTATATGAACAAATTACATGGGTTGCTATAAAACAGAATTATTTGCAAGAAAACTGATATATTTTGTTCATACAGTCATAACAACATGTTGGCTAGGGGTCTTTATCATTTATATCTATGTTAAGAATAGATTATGCTGCAATTAATTATACCCACTTATGGAGCTGGACCTATGTATGGTGATGTACCTATGTACGGTGATGTCTATGCATTGCAGTCATCATCTTCACAAATTTATTGATATCTGGTATTATAACTGGTCCATAGTCAATTGAAGTATATCAAGAGGTTTATAGATAGCATTAGCTATTTCTATCATTCTATGGCATAGGTTTCAATCATGGATCTATGCATGGTGATGTACCTACGTACGGTGATATTTCCATGATTTCTCCGAATAGGTTGTAATGTATTCATCCAGTTATGACAGTAATTTGCATGGATATTCCCTGCACCACATACATTAACATGTTATGAAATAATTTACTAAATATTAGTTACTCTCCTTTAATCAATGATTCAATGTACCTGATGCTAAGGGGTTCACCACATGCTTGTCAGTCCTATAGGTCATTGACATCTATATATCCCAAGAGGATTTTCTCCTTGACATTATATTTATTCTAGTGTACCTATGTACGGTGATGCAAATGTTACACAACTACATTTTTCCTTATAAATAACATGAAAATAATTGAAAATGAGCTCTGATGGTGTCAAAATTTTCGTTTTTCAATTCTACAATAGTCCATATGAAAAGTGTTATTATGGACCTTATTGTACCTCAAATAAATCACCTAATGTGTTTTACTTATATTTTTTTAGTTGAAAGACTTTGAAATATCCACATTTTACCCTGTTATTGGCATAGATTAGATCACTACATGGGCAAAAGTGGGTACCCATAGTATGATAATGTTAGCAGCAATGTGAATGTATAATTTATACATTTTTACATGTTTATAATAAACAATATAGCAGTTAGACCCCCTGTTAAGTGTACATGGATCGGGAAAGGTATAGTGAGCCTGTGCTCAATTTTCGTGAAAATTGACCTTATATATGGAGGTAGTCCCTAATAGCTGTATTGGAGGCAGGGGGACGTTAGGACAGCAATCTGGTGTTTTGTTAGCTCTGGAGATACATCCTTGTGAGACTGAGGTCATGCATATTGAGGGCAAGGCGTAGAGAGGAGTGCATATAAATGGCGGTCCTAGGAGGCCCCCTTTAGTATGTTTCTGAACAGTTGAAAGCCTGTCCTCGCCAGCCAATGATAGGGTATTTTTCTTGACCCCAGATGTGAGATGCAATCATGCAAGATGAATTGATGAAATGATTATGTGGTGCGATTCATATACATCTCTGTATTGTAATATTCTAATGTTAATTTTGTCCTCACGTGTTATAATTTAGCACTAGAATCTCAAGAATACGAGGGTCACCCATTGGGGATTTGGTGAGCGCGAGAGCATCTATTTCTTCATTACATTTTAAGTGGACGATATCTCCGATCGGCCAGATTACAATTATCAATATGAAAGTATTATAACTTTTCAACATGAAAATTCACTAAATACATAGGGACATTCGTTGATAGAAATCTGGTGGGTAGAAGGGGGAATAGCTGGTATGCAAGGGGAGGGGGGCATGATTGGGACGATGGAGGTGGTGGTGGGGCCGGGGGTGGGGGTTAAGACGGCAGCTTGCTGCTATTGTCGACATCTGTTGTAAAAGAGGCATATACTATCATAGCCTTCATTCAGCCCCTAGGATGTATACTTCCATATTTCTGTTTAAAGTCTGTCTTTAACTAGAAACGTTCTGCTGTACAGTTCAATCCAAATGAATGTAACCAAGACGGTATTTCATAGTATCAGAATTTATGTTTCTACAGCTATTTTCATTGTGGGTCCGGACTTCCCCTAACCCAGCTTAAAGGGTATTAATCTTGTCTTTGCTGTCCCCTGTGTCTGGTGCAAATAGGTACGAGCACCGACATATTCATCCATCGATTGATGTGAGATGTAGTTTTCATGCCATAAATGTGGTCTTAGCTGTTAAAATGGCGTTTAACAACTATTACTCACTCACTCATGGTAGATCCGTTGCAAGCACAACATAACACACCTTCCTAGTAGTATAGTGATAGTAGGAACAGCCACTGGCGTCATGTAACTGCATTCATCCTCTATGCTGAGCAACTGGCATAATACTTGAACCATGTAATATGTAGCCCTTAATGTATTATTTTTAGGATATGTGAGCATGCAAGCAAGGAGAAAGGATAACTTATGCACCCTTTCATGGGCTATTATTTCTCACATATCTGCCTATCCCTATGCACACCTCTGTCTATGACCAACATAGTACTGATTCCAGCACTGTGTGGGAAGGCGTAGGCACAGAAGGAGTGGCCAATTGATGTAGGTAGGAGAGGGGGGCAGGAGGATGCTGCCCAGGGATTCACCAGTGAGAACGCCGACATTGGAGCAGCAGCCCATACCTGGGGAATTAGAAACAGGAGCCCATGCTACAGATGTCATGAGAAGCCAACATGTTGGCACTATGCTTGTTTACTGTAGTTCTATGGGAGTACCACAGGAGACGTGTGTGGTTAGGGAGGTGATGGAGATCTTGGTGACTAATAAATGACTGCAGGACAATTTAGAAAGCAAATGATACAGGTGGGAGATGGAATGGAGAGGTAGAGGGCTGTTCTCAGGTTGTTTTGTATTAGAAGTAGTGAAGCGTATATATATATATATATATATATATATATATATATATATATATATATATATATATATATATATATATATACAATACCACGGTTTTAGCCCAATGTCTGTTGACATCTAAAGCAAAAATGCAAAATAATTCAAGTTTTTATTGAAAATCTACTTTGACAAATTTGTCTCATGCGAAAAAAGATGGTTTCAGCATTTCAAGTGAATCTTGCTGCGTTTTAAAGATACTATACACTGGTTGCCATGGCAGCAAATATACTTTAAAAGTGATTCTGCAAACCATTTGTCACAAATTGATAAGTGCTAAAAATGACATCCCAAAATGCTAAAATATCATAATATATGAAGTTTAATCAAATTATAATATTTGAGAACACAAATACCATAATAGTCATTATCAAAAGTGTCATATCTTCCTTATGAAAACTGATACAGACATCGGGATTCTAGGATGCCTAGCTAAGGCCATCGCCATCTGTCTTCAGGTAGTACATGTAATATCTACAAGGTCCAAAACTTAAATTGAAAGGTAATGGCATCCCCTGGAGCCCAAAATTCACTCAAGGGTGCCTTGGTAGAAGAGAAAGCTATTGGCATGTGACTGCGTGTGACTGTGGCCGGGCTGTAGGCTATGATTGCGTGTGACTGTAGCTGGGCTGTAGACTATGATTCTTGTGACTGGTCACGCAGTACACTATGTCTCTTGTGAATGTGGTCAGGCTTTAGGCTATGGATTTTGTAACTTTTTTGTATTGGTTTTATTGGCTCTAAAGTTAAATACCAGAATTCGGTCTAGCCGTTTTGCCATCTTGGCCCACATTTCAGCCTCCGATATTGACAATTGGTAAGGCAGCGAGTAATAATATTATCTTCAGTGGACCATAAAGCAGAGAAAATAGCTTCAGTTCTAACAATCGTGTTCACACATGATAAAACAGAAAAATCAGAGAAGTTCAAGACTCCAGGCATTCACATTATAGTATTGGTGAAACCACTTAGTGGCCTTGGGGAAGGGAAGGGGGGGTGAGGGATGAAGGGAGACTGACTATGCTTATTGTCAACTAATTATTATGGTTGTCTTATTAATAAAGGCATGTATGGTGCTGATAGCCCCAAGGTCAGTAACCCACCAAACTCATGTGTTCTGTGATAGATCATTTATTACATGTATATTATATTAATACCTTTCTATTACTGGTACACCTGGTATCTATTATTATCTTATCCATATATTACTGGTATATTTATTCCCTGGTAGCGAGATAACTTCAACTCAGTATATGGTATTTTGAAAAATAAGATAAATATAATGCAAAATATGTAAGTGTGCATAGTATGAACATCAGGCATAGTAGTAATTACTACATTGCCAAAAGACCTCTTATCATAGGAGAAAAGACCATATCAGTCTTGAGCGTAAATATCAGTTATCCATAATAATTTTGGTAATACACATGTCTCACCTTAAAATGAATATAGAATGCAATATATGAAACAATTTGGAAACTCTTTTTGGGTTGTGTTTTTGAATAATTCTTTTTCCAGAATATTAGTGTATTTTCGACAGAGGTTTATTCCAGCAGTTTATCGCTCTAAATTTGGCTGATTTACCATGTACAGTTACAATGAACCCCTTGTTACAAGACTAAAAACTTCATTATAACCAAATTTCGTTATAACCAAGTTCAGCATTATTTAGGCAAGGTGTGTGTGTGTGGGGGGGAGATCTCTACTAGAATCAGTGAACAATAAATACCATATTCGTTGTAGATATTTGAAAGTGAAATGGGTCATTCTTGTTTTAGCATAAATCCACTGAGAAAATACTTAAACATATAAAGAGGAGGGGGGATTTAGCTGCCGTTTTTGGATATTTCTTCATAGCATAGTGCCATGCCTCTGATATTCACATTTCAATGAGAAAACTGCTAATGCATTAATGCATCATGCCCATTGGCCTCTATTGAACCCCTACCAGCAGTAGCTGTCAGAGAGATCTGAGAGGTGTCAGCGGCTATGGTAGGATATCTTTACCCGCCTGTATTGAACCCCTACCGGCAGTAGCAGTCAGAGAGATCTGAGAGGTGTCAGGGGCTATGATAGGACATCTCAAGCATTAACTTCTATTTCACTTTTTTTCCAAACTGAGGGTAAAAATAATTTCGTTATGAACAAGTTCCTTTCAAAAGCATGTCGTTCTAACCAGGTTTTATCACTATAGAAATGTATAGGAGAGGTTTGTGATGGATAATCTTTGTTTGTTATATTCAAATTCCGTTAAAGCAAGTTTGTTATAACCAAGTTTCACTGTACAGGATGTTTGATGCGCCTGGTTGGTAAATCCCTATTGTCAATGAGAAAATTTGTTATTCACACCAACTTTCTGAGTCCTATTTGTTAGGTAGAACTTAAACCAATCACATGTATTATCACTAAGTCCATAATCAGATAATTTTTGTATTAGTATGGAGTGGATAACCGTATCAAATGCCTCTTTTAGTCATTATTTAAAGATAGAGAAGGTAGTTTTCCTATTGTTAACGTTTTCATAAACCATATCCAAGTAAGCACTAACAGCAGATAATGTAGAGTGATTTTTCCTGAAACCATGTTGGGCACAAGTGATATTAATTTTTAAGCCTTGTAATAACTAATTTTTCAAGAATCTTGCCAGGTAGTGGGAGTTGGCTTATGGGCCTTAGATCATTCACAGATTTGCTATCGGGTTTCTTTGGTATGACAGAGGATTTCACATTCATGATAGCAGATGACTTAGTGACATCAATTTCAACAATAGCTTTTTTGATCTCATCTTCATCAAACAGAATAAACAGTAGGTCATGCTTTATACATATTGGTGGTATACTTCTCCTATATAATACCTTGGGTAAAACATCTGCAAGCTTTTTACCAATTTTGGTGAAAAATTCATATATATAGTCAGGGATTTGAGCAAGACCACATTTGTACCCAGTCTCATCATCAATGAGTTGATTTATACAGTCACCTTTGTATTTGGGGAGCAATTTTCCAACACCTCTCCAGAATTCACAAGGATCAGTTTTATGCTTATCCAGTAGCTTGCTCAGTGTATTCGTTTTATTAACAGCAATAGCAATGTTAACTCTGTTGGCAAATGTATCAGTGACAGCCCAGTCACCTAGGTTATTGTACAGCTTGGCTTGTTATAAGCATTGTCACAGAGCCTCATTGCACCTATGATCTCATTTGTTAACCATTCTGGCTTATCTTCTGACACATATGTCCTCCTCAAGGGGGCTGTAACACTTAATGCTTTAAGGAAGTTAGCCATATAAATCGAGCATAGCCCATTAACATCTTGGTGATAGTTATAGTCAACCCAATTGCTATTGCAAAAGTCTTGGTGAAAGACGTTAATATCAAAATTTCTGTACACCCTAATTCCTTAGGAATTTTGTTTCTTTCACGTTTTAGGATTAGAAACACAGGCATGTGATCACTCAGGTGAATATTAACTGTACAATGGTGACTTACATAATCACAGTTTATATACATATGGTCAATAAGGGTTTAGGATACACCTTTTACTCTTGTTGGGATCGTAATATACTGCTTAAGACCATTAACATTTATTTTTTTTAATATGTTTTTGATCTATGTCAGACAGTGTAAGTCGGGCTTCCCTAGCCCACTTAAAAGGGTCTATTTCTCCTCTTTCCTATCCCCTCAGATGTGTGTGGTGCACATATGTGCAGGCACTGACACATTCCTCTGTGAAATTGTGTAATGTAGTTCTTGCCATGAATATGACCTTAGCTGTCAAAATGGCATTAAACATCTATTACTCACTCTCTCACTCAGACAGTGTAAGTAAATCAATATTAAAATCTCCCATAATTACAATCTTTTGAGTGGGTACAGTTTTATCAAGTAGATTAATCAAGTAGTCAATAACACATTGATTTCCTATCTCAGGGAGGCTTGTAGACTAGGATAACCTTATATATAACTTTATGAATCTCTAGGTCAATAGTCAAAACGTTATAATTTGGAGTTATTGCTGACTCAAGCAGACATTCAGTTATGATAATATCCTCTTTAACATAGAAAAGTTATCCGCCACAATCTTTATCAACATAAGGGCGTCAATCCAGCCTTACAATATTATAGCTAGGGTATGATACCATTGATGTATCATGATGCCTGTCTAGCCATGTCTTGCAGACACCCATTATGTCGGCATATGGAAGAATATATGAGATTTTAATAGTTTTCCCAAATAGATTGCACATGTTACAACCAATAACCTTCAACCTTTTATATTGGCTGAAATCATTTACCTCAAAGCATTCACTCATCAGGGCCATTTATGCCATTCTGGCAGATAAGACCACATCTGTATCTTGTTAGTGGACAATGGTTATGATGAAAAATGAAAACACATAGGGGGGAAGGGGGAAAAAATAAATCATTCGCATGGTGTGTTGCTTATAACTATAGCTATGGGACCACAAAGTTATGATATAGCCAGTGTGTGTGTGAGACTGCACACATGCATTCCCCAAGAAAACTGGAAAACAAGTAGCATTAAGGTCTTGTTATGTGATGCACTGGTTATAGTGATAAAGAATATATAAGCGGTGATACATGGAGAGCCAGTGATATTCACTGTTATATGGCAATTCAAGTTGCCATGGTGGAACCTAAGGAACATATATATACATATTTACACAGTTGCCCTTTACCAAATGTAAGCAAAAAACAAAGGGTTAAAAGGGAGGAGGATGATTAACACATTCAAATGATCAAATAGAGGTAGGAAAAGGAATATAACCCCTGAAAACCATGGAAAAAGGCCAAATTTGGCCGTGAGAGGGCCTCAAAGTCCACGACTGGGCTGAAATTTCACAGTTCAGGTCCAAATTGGGGTGGGGGTCGTCTCAAAACACCCAAACATGGCAAAAAAATGAGTCTCACAAACATAGGGGACTCTATTCTAAGGAATTATCATCAATTTAGACCCAAGTGTACATGGATTGGACCACGAGAAGGCAAATTCTGGCCGGGGAACCGATCGTTCACTCACGCCTCACTTTTCGGCAAAAGGAAAAATCTTGCCCCGATGCATCCAAAATGGCCCGGGCCGCATCCCAAGCATCCCCCGTTGGCGGATTTTACCCCCTAGCGCCCAAAATACATCATTTTGGTACACAAAAAGCAATCTATGGACCCCAACACACATGTTCAACAATATTTGTATAGTTGATGAACATTTTGCACTGAAATTATGCGTGGACTTTTGGAGTTGTTTATGCTGGTACCCTGATGTGGGCCAATTCCGCCATGCAACAGGAAGTCGTTTTCTTGTTCCCATACTGTTTTACCTGCAGTAGTTCACTCACGCCTCACTTTGCGAGGAGACATGTATACAGCCCAACCAGATACAATATGACTTATTCTTTTTCAGACAGGATACATACAGCTTAAATACGTGTATAGAGTACAGAAACTGTATATACCCAGCAAATCTGTGTCAACTTTTGTCATGCTGTAACAGCCCTCACCCAATGCACTCTTAGGACTCAACACATGGGTGATCACGGACCATGACAAGATATGACGCATTCGTGAACATCCCAGCCAAATTTGTGAAGTTGAGTCAACATGCGTGAACCTTCACCAACAATGACACATGATGATGTCCATCATGTGTCATCACACATTATCACACACACTGACACATGGGTCATGACACAGTATCACATATATTGACACACAGACTAATTTGTGGGTGGGGGATAGGCAGGGGGGGGGGTGGGTTGGAGGTGGTTGTGGATTTCTGATATTTCATAACTTTATTAACATCAATTCAGCTGTTCATGCTGGTTCCCATTGAAGATATCGCTCCTCTGCATGTCATGTGTTGCCCACTTTGCTTGAAAATGGATAGATATTCTGTTAGCTGTGTGAGTTGAATTTTCCTTGTATCATTCTTGTGAATGCCTGTTGAAATGAAAAGAAAGGGTCATAAACAAACAGCAGCAATGTAATTTTGACCACCCATTTACATCCAAGCCTTGCTCACATAGAAAGTTCTACATTAATTTGGGGTCAAATCAATCTAGAACTGTGTGACCACTTACCACAAGAGCTGTTCTCCATGGCTGCCTCTGCCTGACTGTTTTGAAAGCAGGAGGAGAGCAAAGGAATGGGAGGGAAATTTGAAATGGACCAATCAAAACACAGAATAGTACATAGTGTGTCATTGTGCATGAAGTTGTGTCATGGTGGGTGAGAGTTGGCAAATCTTGATGCATGCTCACATCTCCTCACACAGTCTGTCATGCTAATGTTGGACAAAGTATCTGCCCCTATTATCACTCAATACCAGCCTATGAAGAGTTCCTGTATATTTGCTCTAATCAGCTGTGACCTAGCTGATCACTAGATATTAAACCTTCATATCCTATCAAGCCAGGACAAATAGATACTTAGATATCATGTAAAACATGGGCAGTTCCAATTCAGTGCTATGTCCCATAGACAAAACAAATGAGCTATTATGTCTAATGTATGCACTAAATCACATATACTTGGCTATCATTATGTTCCTGATTCATATGTATTTCATGCCATGTAAGAAAGGAACTTGCTCTGTGAAACATAAATAATCATATTGACATTTACTCAATAGGCCCTCTCTGCAGAGTATAAGCCATGAGATTCCATACAGGTTCCATAGTCTCTTATTGTTGAATCTTGGTGAAGAAATGTCATGCTAGGTAAGAGTTGCCAAATATTGACACATGTTGACATGTGCTCACCCTGTTCCCCTCACATCTTTATTGAAGTAAGTGAAGATATGTGAAGCTGCCTGAGAGTTGACAAGTATTGACACATGCTCACCCAGTTTCCATCACATCTTTATGGAAATGAGTGAAGACATGTGAGGTTGGGTGAGAGTTGACAAGTATTGACACATGTTGACATTTGCTCAATCAGTTCCCCTCACATCTTTATGGAAATAAGTGAAGACATGTGAAGCTGTGTGAGAGTTGACAAGTATTGACACATGTTGACACTTGCTCACCCAGTTCCCCTCAAATCTTTATGGAAAGGAGTGAAGACATGTGAAGCGGTGTGAGAGTTCACAAGTATTGACACATGTTGACCCATGCTCTCTCAGGTCTTACTGAACTAAGTGAAGGTTTGTCAAGCTGAGTGAGACTTGACATTGTATCACACAAAATGACATTATTCTTATTCACTCAATGTACTCACACATTCCTCACCCAGCATGACTCTTGCGACTTTGGCCAGGCTGTAGGCTATGACTCTTGTGGCTGTGGTCCGGATGTAGGCTATAACCTTACAATATTTTGTGATAAGGCTATATGCTACCAGTCTGTCTGTGTCACCATTACCAGGCCTAAAGCTATCAACATTTGACTGTCTGACTGCAGTCAGGCTGTAGTCTGACTGCAGGCAGGCTGTAGACTATGATCCTTATGGGTGGGCTGTAGGCTATGACTCTTGTGCCTGTGGTATGAGTATACATTTGTGTCACCATTGTCAGACTTATAAAGATGTGTGACGGTGGTGAATTTGGAGGTTGTGACCCTTGCGACTGTGGTCAGTTTGCCATGTAAGGATGAGTGCAGGAATCGATGTGGGTAGTGCTGACAACTTGATGGCCTGCCACAGATGTGTTGGTGTGCCCTACAGTATCATGCCAATATCTGTCACAGCTTTCAACCAGTAAAGGTTAAAAGGGAGGTAGATGAGAGGATGTGGGAAGAAGAAAAGAGGAGGGGAGTAATATTAAAGGGCATCAAGATGTCACATTGCCCTTCCACTGCCGTCAGTCAGGGGAATTTCTGCTAATCCGACCAATTTTTGTCTTTACTTTTGCGAAAATTCGCCCGACCAATGGCAGTGAAACCAACGCTCCAGCACTGGTTTAAAACTGGAACACATCGGTAGTGAATTAATTAACTAGCCTAATTCATTCCCAATCTAGCTCTGGCACTACTCAAAAAGGGCTCTATAATTTCAAGAGCAAGCACTCATACACTCCCGTAGGCCTATAAAATTGCGTTGATCCCAAGTAGCCATCCATTTCTGATGACTTGGAAATGGGCTAAGTTGACTGTTAATCCCGTAATAATCAAAACATGGTTTTCAAAATCAATTCAATTGTCTGCCCACCTCCTATTTTCTACGTTCAACTCATCAAGGGGCGACGTATATTTGCACCATGTTCTTATATCCTGATACATGAATGTATACCGCCAACTTTGGGAGCTGAGACACCCACTGATGGTTAGAGTGATGCACCAATAATTAAGCGATTTGCGGAGATCTCTATAGTAAATTGCCTGAGCCAAGGGGGAGCACTTATATGTGAACAATTATCCAGCTAGCCAAAGCCCCCTTCTGACATACATGATCCCTGACCTTCTGGGGAGCACTTAATATCAGTGTTAATGGCCTATTTTGTGCTGGTGGGTTACTCACTTGTACTGTGTTGGTACCTCATGACGACAAAGGAATATAGGTCTGTAGGTATGAAAAGGTTAAAAACGTAGAGAAGATTTCACATTATTCATTGAAGAGAGGAAATGGTCTGAACTAAAGAAGGTCCAAGGGAGGCATTACCAGGAGGTTTACGAGACAAAACCAGACGGCACAGGGAGGCCTGGAGCCAGACAGAATATAGAGAGTCCTCTCAGTTCACTACAGGAGTCTTTACCATGGTAGCAGGATTTTCAGTATCCTAATGAAGGTATATGTTGACTTGTACGTTCACCATAACAAAATCTCTATATGGCTGAGTAAGCCTCATAGATTCCGCATAGAATTTTATGGTCGACTGGGGCAGAGCGCACAGTAAGGTTGAGGGGGTTTCCTCCATATTCATGCCTACCCTCAGCAAAAAAATTTAAGGCTGGACATTTGGAATTCAAGTCCAGGGTGGAGAAGATTATCCCTGATGATTTTGATAGGACTGGGAATTCTCATAGATCATGCCTATATTCGACTGTCTGGCAATTTGAGATATTACATTTCACAAATATACCTCCCATTTACAAACATATAGACCTTTGCAATAAGTTATGAATGTAGATCAAACTCAGTTAATCAATACAACCCACTGACATTAAGATCTGACATTCCATAATGGAGCCCCCCCCCCCATGCCTAACGTACTGCAACCAAGATATTACACATTAGATAGATGAGGATGAAGGCCACATTACTAGGGCAAACAGTTGCTGTCTGTTTGTATCATTAATGAGATAATAATTTGATCTTCCGAGGAAAGAATATGAAAAATGAAATTAACCGAAGAACAGGATGTGAATCAGTCCTAAATGGCCATATATGTTAGCCCACAAAATATGAATATTCCAAAATCCTCTAAACATAGAAGGACAGTCCCGGGCAGGCAAAGAATCAAAGCTAAACGGAAGTGGAGAAGGGAAACACGGGCTGGCCAGAGATCAATGCTAGAGGTCCGTAGATAAATAGAGGAGAGCACTCCGGTCACTGCTTGTCGATAAAGGACTTAAAAAGATAGAGCTGCTCTGTGGAGCTCTCCGCTCTCCTCAAGGTGTGCAAGGTGGGACGGAGGTGAGAAAAGCTTTCTGTGCTGTTCCCTGTAGTATACTAACTAAAGGCACGTAATGGGAAACTAGGACCCAGTGGATCTGATGTCATAGTGGTTGGCTGTGAATAAGTGAGGTTTTATTTTCTATTTTTGAGGCGAGAAAGATCGTAACATCTGCTTACCTCAACGAACGCAATTTACATACCAATGGGAGTCAGTCATGTGAGTAAGAAAACTATAGGTAGTTTCTTATATGATGTCTGCATGCTGTGGCTTCACTAAATTAACACCGGTAACTGCCAATGGTTTTGTTCTAAGGATTGCCAGTTAGAAACAAGATCAAACTGCACACGAGGCTTTGTGTTCCTAGATATGATTGGTTACCTGTGCCATTTTGATGGGTAGTTTGTGCAGGGTACCAGAGTGCATGAGCCTGTGGAGAAGGTCAGCGTGCAATTCGGTCGGCGTGACATATTTGAATGCAAAAAGCGCAGGAGATAGCAGACGAGCCCTGGGCAGACGACATTTGCCATGAAGGAAAAGAGAGCTCCATATTTGGACATACAACATGACTGTTTTGTCACTGGATGTACAGCATAGTTCCCTCGTAACTGCAATGTAGTGCACGCGCACATAGCGTAGCATCTCTATGGATGTATATATTAGCAGTAAAAAAAAAAGAATAATGAATGAAAATCCAGCCGCTGGAGTATCACCATGTACTGGTCTATGGTACTGGTCCGCAGCAAACAGTGACAGCCAGATGAGAGACAAGAGGGCGTCGATGTGATGAGACCAGTTACAGTTGAATTGCGTTGATCATGACCTCTGTGCATAACACGCATCTATGTTCACAGAGCTGCTATTACTACGGAACCTTTTCTTTCTATCCTGCGTGGTACTTTTAACTAAGATATAATTATATAATGAAGTCAGGGATAATATTTGTGTCTTTTTTGTGATTGCAGTGACTTTGAGATGCTCTTATGGATGTTTGAGGAGGAGGATATCTTCACAAGGCATTAGTTGTTGGCCTAAAAAGGACAGGATTCACATTTAATGTAGACAGTGTTGAAGGTGGTCACAAAGAAGGGATTTGCCGAGTAGGTTTGCATTATGTAATAATTAGTAGATATTCCTTTACTCTACTTATCAAGGATTTTCTTAATGGCAAAGCTGAAGTTTAATACTGGTATATCTTTTTCTGGGTGGTATTTGAACTACGTACAGCTATCAGTTCAAAATAATTCACATTTCAATAGGCCTAATTCAGAACACCTTGTATCCTTGCGCCCCAGACCTAATCACCGAGCGGTCTTGCTCCGCCCCTTGACCCTGAAGCTGTAAATAGTCCTTCAGTGACCATCTCACATCTCCTCGAAACCAGACAGATCTCTACGCCCCGTGGCTTTGATGGCGGAACAAATCACGACCAAATCACAGGAATGGCCTCCACCTGGCCCTTTTATTTTGACTCTCCCTCCGCAAACGGGCCGGAAAAACGTCACCACAGGGGGTGCTGTGTATTGATTTATCAGTGGGACTTGATTGTGATTGGGTCGGCAGGGCCGCTTCACCGCTACATTCTGTGTCACTCCGCTATCGTGAAAATTCGTCTGCTTCGAGATCACTGGACCGTGACTTGTCAACAATGGCAGCAAAGCACATGGCACCCGCTCATGGTGGCAAAAAAGAAAACACACTGATCATCCTACCCTTCATCTTCCAAAAACATCCATGTTCGCTGTCAGTCCCTGAGACTTTATCAGCTTTTAATACCGTAGTGGCCCGTTTAAGCACCGGGGTCTCAAATAAGCACCGGTCTCAAATAAGCGCCGGGGGTACAGGGGTATTGAAATTGATCTTAAGCACTGAAAACAGTATTCAAATAAGTGTATGTCTCAAATAAGGGCCGAGGGTAAAGAGGTATTGAAATTTATAAACACCCGGGCACTTAAACGGGCCATTATGGTAGTGGAGACGACATGTTGTTGAAAAATAATAAAGACGTCTGGTTTTACCTAAGCCGCTAGCTTTCAATGGTATTAAAACATCAATTCATAATTACTTGATTTTAGCAAACCTCTCCACCGGTGTCTTCAATCGTCTTAGTTTCAATTTTTTCCATTAATTTCAATAGCCTTAAGTTCCTTTTTTCATCACCTAAAATAAATACCTCTTAGATTGCAAAACATGTTACATTCCTGGGGCTTTACACTTGGTTTATTCCAAATAAGCAAATAATGCCTTTCATTCACTGAACAGGAGAAACCAATTGAGGCCTGGATAAAGAAAAAATAATGACCTTAAAAACATCAGAACCATAATGCTATCTGGATTTGACATGAATAGTGACAAAAGCAAATATATATATGATTGATGCTTCCTTATGATGACTGATGCTTAGATATCAAAGGTTTAAGGAAGCATTTCTCCTATTAAGAAGACACAGTTAATGAAAATAGTCAAATTAAACCATGCTTTTAGCACTTCTATATAACCAAAGAATCCCCATATCTGGACTTTATATTGACACATGCGTCACCAGCATCATCCGCGGCTTATGCCTTCAAAAGGTAACAAACAAGCCTACAACAGTCTAAAACAAACCTATAACAACACCACAGAGTCAACCATTCTTACAAAACAAATGACTTTTACTTTTTTCTAGTTCAAGGTTTCCTCACTGCCAAAATCGTCTCTAGGAGGGACACAGGTAAAAGCGTAAGATAAAAGGCAATTCTCATTAGTGGTCACATAATAAATGTGTTTGCCATTGTTAGTAGTAAATGGGATGATTAAGGTTCAGTTAGTCAATATCATACAGAAGTCAATCCCCTTGTACCTCCTGCACTGCACACTGATTAGAACCTTTATACCTTGGTGTCTCTGGTAAAGGAAAACAACATAGGAAAAATACTATATGAGAGGTCCTAAAACCACGGGTTCTAATGCAGATAGTTTGAAGGATATTTGTGTTAGAGATCTGCTGATAAATATGAAAGAGGTCTGCATATATATATATATATATATATATATATATATATATATATATATATATATATATATATATATACATTTTGTAAACAACCGAAAGCATGGTGAAAATCGCTTCAGCACAATTGTCTTATAAAATCAATTCGAGTGTTTTCTTAATTTGGCGTTGTTTATATTCAATCTCCATGATGGGATTGGAGGTTTTGGCTGTCCGTTCATTAGTGACTTCCAACCTCATTTGAGTAGCATCCTTTTCTCTTTTTAAATACGAATGCATCCACATTATTTAAGACCTGATTAGCACTCATGAGCTTCCCTAAGCTATCTTCGAAGGTATAAATCTAATCTTTTCTGCCCCTCGCTGTGTCAGAGGCGCATCTCTGTGGGCACGGGCATGTACATTAATCCACCAATTGAAGTCTAATTTAGTTTCCTCGAATATGACCTTAGCTGTCAAAGTAGTGTAAAAATAATCATTATTCATTCACTCAACCACCAGAGCAATCCCAGCATTCTTTGCTGCTTCCGGCCTCAGACCCAGACTGTTTCCTGAAACCTACCCCAGTCTAATGGAGCTGGGGGTCATCCTGCTTCCCCTTTCGGTCACCAGGGGCAGTAGGGGCGCGGTGGTGATTCCCTGGGTCGCTGGTAGGGGGCGTTGTGGTAATTTAGCAACTGATCCGCCAATACAGGGAGGCGCCATTAGAGGCTGTGGTATTACAGACCAGCCGTTACTACGCCGACAGAGGACAGCCATCCTCATCCTGAAAGTGCTGGACATAGCTATGTTGCGCAAGGTGTCAAATGATACGGACCTATCGTTTCTTGGAACGTAAAACCTCCAAGGACAACATGGTGCTTTAAACTTGTAACGAACGCGTACGGTATTGTTGTCTTGGTCCTCTAAAGTTGTGGTTGCCACAAGAATCTAGGATTGGAATTCCCTGATTTTTCCTGACTCTCCCTGACCATAACATGATTATTTTCCCCGACCAAATTATAATGTTGTGGAATAGAATTTTTCAACTTTAAATATGAAATCTCTATGCCAAAGCTGTTAATAAGAATTGCAATTACAAGCACTACGCTGAATTATCGTGAACTGTAAATCAAAACTAATCTTTTGAAAACCAAATACCCTCATTTGAATTACTGTTTGCATATTCTCAGATAGACTTGTCTCAAACCAAACACAAGTGAATCATTTTCGCATATTTTCCCTGACTTTCCCAGACTCACGACAAAATCGCATGCACTTTGGGACCAATACACCCATACAATAGCAGCCCTTGCACTAATTGGTGTTGATAACCAAGGGGCATTAACCTTGAGAAGGGTCTATTTGGCCCGGTCTATGTCTCTTCTTTCCTATTTCCAATGTGTGGATGGTGCACATACGCATGGGCACATTCATTTTTTTGAAGTGATGTGTATAATACAGTTTTTTCCATCATGAATATGACCTTCGCTGTCGAAACGGCATTAAACACCCATTACTCATTTATGAACGTGGAAGCATCATCCTTCCTTTAAAAAGATTACCGTAACAATTTGGTTAAGCACTGGGATCTCAAGTATACATGTCGGTCTCGAATAAGCACCAGGGTAAGGGGGGGGGTACACTGGAAAAAAACAACGATCCTCAAATATTAGTAAGAAGTTAGGGGGTCGAACTAACTTTTTGGCAAAGGTTATCAAAAAGCATGTGTCCAAACTTCCTATTCTATCTTAGCGTTTTCGAACTAACCCTTAGTAAAATATTAGCATTTGCCTGACATTATTAGTAATTTGTTAGTCCTTTTACTAAGACTTTCATTTATTGGTAGTATGGAATAGGGCCTGCAATTTTAATCTTATGCAAACACATTTATATTGAATACTATAAACATCAAAACATGGGAAATCTCGGATACAGACATGAAGAGTTTAGTTTAAATCACTGAATATATATGATACTTGTAACCCTTTGAAACTAACCCTTTATTGTAGGTAAGCCACATTAAATTCAAAACCTACTTTGAGTCTTAGACTCTACATCAGGATTTTGACTCCTGCAACAGAACCTCTTCATTTAAGAAGCATGTTCTATGCCTTAAATCATTTTTATTTACAACCCCTGAGCTAGGTTGCTCTGAGTTTAATACAAAGTCAAAGAACTAACAATGTGGATAATGTGTAAATTGAATATCCACACAAAAGGTGTTTCCATCTTTCTTCCTTCTTCCTTCAATAACTTATCAATATGTTAGGTGCATTTTATAAAATATTATATGAGTACAATTGCAAAAGACTTTCTAAGTCAAAGGTCATTGAAAATCACCATTATTCTGACATCCATAGACTATTCTATGATGTGCACCTACCAGAAAAATCCCTATACAAACTGCACTGCCACCTGGTGTGAAAAAAAACTACTACCCTTAGACAAAACTACTAACCTTGGAAAAGTTACTTACTGTTTTACTAATTTTCTCTCTTGACTTAGTCAAGCTAGCTTGTCTGAATAGGTCAGTGAATGAAACTAAGCACCTAGCCATTGTTAGTAAAATGTTAGTCATGTGTTAGTCACATGTGCTAACTAAGGTAAGTTAGGGATTTTGACTAACTTATATTAGATTCATTGATAATAGTGTTCAAATATATGCGCCAGTGTGAAACGAATCTGATATATACCTATTTAGATGGACCCTGCAGCTGCGTTCAACAGTATAGACTGTAGTACACACTGACTCGGTTCTAGCCGAGAAGCGTGCACTGATAACTAGGGTGTTAAAAGAAGTGACCAAAATTTAATACACAGAAATCTCTTTCAGGATTAGTGCTAAGTGCTTAAATGATATCTCATTTAGGAGCTTGCTGCTTATCCTTTCTACTTGGCTGGTTTGATTTTTTTTTTTTTAATTTCAAGTATCTTGTCCTCTTTATTTCCCGAAAAAGGAGGGTGGCGGTATAAAGCTCCAAAATCATTGGAGGTGAGCAGCCACATAGAAAGATTGACTCACAGCATATGCATGTAGATCATCCTTGTTGCACGATTGTTTTCAAAAGACCCCCCTCTCCCATCCTTTCTCACACCATACATTCGGCGCGGCATACCTGTGGCTTCCCCGGATACCACTCTAATCCCGCACCATACGGCAGCCATGTTTGCGCATGCGTCGTCGGACGCTGCCCCTAGATCCGGGTAGTATTTTATCAGCCTAGGCCTCGGCGCACCAGATGGCGCAGGGAACGGCCAACAGGTGGAAGTCAAAAAGGGGTCAATTTGACCTTTGACCTGCTAAGGGGCTGGAGAGGGCAGGATGGGGCTTGGTGTTATACTGGGGGCGTATGGAGAAGGGTTTACATGAATATCTGCATGTACTCTATGCTTATAGTCTAGGAGTCTCCCGACTGCCTGACTGCGAATTTTCTCCCCTTCCTCTTCTGTCATTTAAATATGATAAAATCTAAGATACAAAGGGAAGAACTTTAAGGACAAATAACATAAGCAGCGGCAGTTGTTTGAGATGATTTCAAAGAAGTTTAGTACGTTACATCGATGATATTTACTGTGATATCTTGCATATAAGGCCCATCCCAATTATAACACGCACCTATCTCAAAGAAAATTGCTATTGGGTGCATCTGTGGCAAGGTCTTGGGCACTTTTGAACTATGCTATGTTATAATATCAACACATATATAAGGCACATCCCCAGCTTTTGCTGGTGCTTATTACGCTACTAAGGTCAGGGGATTCCACCATTTCCCTTTTAAGATAAATTCCTCATCTATTGCAGATGCGTGGGGTGCACGCTGGCAAAATACGGTATGTCTATGCCATAAACATGTAGATGTCATGGAAATGCAGGCAATTTGTCCAAGTCCCCTGCCATCCATGGTGCCCTGGATGCTATGTAAATGACCCTGATTTGGTTCTGTTAGTATCCCTGTAAATCTGTACTACCCATGGCAGCTGGAAGATCTATGATTCCTGTCCAGGAGGAGGAGGAGGAGCTCCCATCTCGTCTTAACTCTTCAAGATCTGCATGACTCTCAAGAGCCTGTGTTTATCTGCAGTCGCAGCTGTTTTAAACCGTGTGAGTCAAGCTCTACCGTGTCACTCCATACTGTGGGCCTTATAGCTAGGGTTACCTTTGCTTTAAATCTCTGTAACAAGGGCCATATTTTGAGGGAGAGTCACCCTAACAACGATCTATATTTGAGCAAAATCCCCATAACAAGGATAAACCTTTGAGTAAAATGCCATAATGCTGGCAGGATGTCGAAAGCAGGAATACATTCTTCTGGATTAACGCACATCTATATAGGGTAAGGTGCCCCTTGAGTCGACCACCCATCTATCATAGGTTATATTCACAAATTATGAGTCCTGCTTGGTCCAAAGTCTTCATATTTTAGTAAATAATGTACAACTAATTGATATAGATACTATCTGAATGAAATTAACCTAGGGTGGTCGACTGATGGTACCAACATGCCTAGTTGTCGAGTGAGGGGCGAACTACCCTAAGTTATGAATAAACTTGCCATCAGGACTTTGTCAAGGGGATAAATCAGTGTATGTTCACCAGACAACAGATAGTATAGACGTCAAATATAGTCCTCCACATTTATAAAACTGATATACTTCAGGCTTGGTCATTATACATGTACATGGTAATGGCTGTGTGTTCATCCACACTGTATCCATTGTTCTGAACATGCAGTCTAATACTACAAGCTATGTAGGAGCACATGAAACAAACAACCGTGGCATATTTTATTTGTTCAAATATGGAGACAGACCTTGCCACCCAGATAATCCTATATAACTCAGCATTCCTTGATGTGAGTTGATCAAAGCAAAGTTAGAACCTAGAGGGCCAACCTAAAGTTAGACTGGAGGCAACATACCCTGTGTTACTGATAAGTATATATTATACACTAGTTGGCACCAGACACCCCCCCCCCCTTCACCCTCTGCTACCCTCCACCTCAAGGCTACACACATGTGTAGCTATAGATATAGGGTGTGCCCAGTCTTGTTGGACAGAGAAGTTGGCACCTCTGTACTTGTTCTAACCAAGCCTTCTGTACAGGAGAATAACGGAATGACTGTAGGACTGAAACCATGGAAGTGAAATAAGGGTACTTTTGGACATGTCCTTTGACAGAAAGGTCAGGTACATGCACAAGAACAATGTACGACAGGCAGCCGCAGAATTAGATTAGAGAGGCTGCTGATCTATTATATCTTTGGGCCTCACATTACATTATGGATATTCTGTCGTCATGATTCTGTGAGAAATTTTAGGCCATACCTACCCTTAGGTAGTGTATCAACCTGGAAAGGTTTGGGGTAAGACTTATAACTGCAGTATCTCCAAGGTACCCGCACTCATGCATCATGAAGACCAATTGGAATATTGCACCGTTCATGCCATATACTCAGGCCCAGTTGCAAGCCTGAACCATTTACCAATTTGCTGATGAGGCTGCTTTACAACATGGCGGCCTTCATAGATAAACCAGTTATTGTTCTATATGGGGGGTCATACAATCTGTTGAAGATCACCTTGAGCACGTAAACAGGTGCTAAATCTACTGACAAAACAAGATGTAAGGATACGTATCTGAAGGTGAAGAGCATGACTCACTTATGGAACAATGGGATGAAATACCTTTATAGTGGTCACTTTAGTCTTTATAACACTATCATCTATTTGAAGAAAAAGAAGCATTGATTGATATCTAGCATGCAAATCTTCAATTGCCCCGTGCATTATAATGTTTTGTCTACTGAATGGTTTCCCTAAATCTAGAATTAATAAATTTACCTTTAGGTAACTGTACAAAGGATCCGCTCTTAGAGTCTATATAGATCTACTAAGGGTAGGTTACCTTTCTATTTAGTTATTTAGACTTAGAAAGCGATATTGGTGTGTTGCAAGGTCACCCTCTAATCCTATACATTGTACTGCCATTTACTATATAATGTTGAAAGTGATACGGTATATATTGAAATATTATAATGAACATATATAATATATATATATATAATGGGTCATCCCAAGTTTTACTGGTCAGGGGGGCCTGGATCAAGAATCTACAAACTCAGTATTTCTTAATAACATAATATTTTATTGATAGCCCTATATCTTGGCTTATTAAAAAGTTTCATTCAAGGATCCAACTCCTAGGGGGTCAGTTTTTATCGGAGATGCCGTAAAACCTTCTAAAAAGGGGGTACGTTAATGATCGTAATCAATCAAACATGAATAACACCACTAATAAGAGGCCTGGAAACACCAAATATTGTGGCCAGACTGGTACAATACATGACTTTATGTATAGCAAAAAGCTAAAGTGAGGCCCGAAAACTCTTGAAGTTACGCATAGGTGGATAAATTGGAAAATGTGAAAATTTGTTAATTTATTTTACCATTTTTTAACTTTAGCCTAGCTCATTCAAAATCCTTCATACAATGACTATATTAACTGTCCATTGTCTCTAGTAGACCTACTGTACATAATAATTAGAATTGGCCTGATATATCATACCTATACTTCATAGTTGGTGCTTGCGTAGAGCCTAGAGGCCATTATATTACACATATTATCATTAACGTACCCTATTTGTTAACCTCTCAAAGAATGGCCACAGCTCATCTATACATCATCATATGCCATTGTTATCACATAAACCATCACAAGAGAGGTTGTACTACCTATCTAGAGTCATTTAACCCTGCATAAGGCCCATCTTGGGTGTTTAATATCACTTTGAAAATTAAAAATCACAAAATTTCTACACTTCTCGCAAAGCCAGTAGATTTTAAGATAATAAGGAATTTTTTAGTATTTGAATACTGATAAGATATACATAAATGAATAGGAAAAAAATATTCATCATGTTCCTATATGCTTACAAATGATGTACAGTAACCCCGGAAGTTCAATCAGCTGATTAATTGCTAATATGGAAATTTATACTGACAAAATATAAGAAAAATGCTGAAATATACCCACCACAAAGATTCTTTGGAAAAAAAGTATTCAGTATCTAACCAATGGCACTTGTGTGAGTTAGAGGTACCATAGGGGCATGTCATGGTGAAATATGATGGAGCTATGTGCACTGGAAGTGCCACTTGTGTGGAAAATATAGAATAAGAAGGGGGGGTACGTTAATGATCGCAAAGGTTTATAACCACTCAGCAGTGGGGGCTTTGTGCAAGGGTGAGCTTACCTGGTCAACACAACAGAGGGGGGACATGTCTAACATACCCACCATAAAACATTCCCCTGAATCCAAGATGGCGACCAGTAGGCAGGCATCTTGCCACTGGGGTACGTTAATGACCGACGAGCACTATCTCCCTAAATTTGGCCACTATGGCTATGCTTTCGATCCCACGGGAGGATTAACACACCAAAATGCCCAAATAGAGGTAGGAGAAGGAATATAACCCCAAAAACCATGGGATAAGCACAATTTTGGCCATGAGGGGGCCTAAAAGTTCACGACTAGGCAGAAATTTGGCCATTCAAGCCCAAATTGGGGTGGGGGGGTCATCTCAAAACACCCAAACATGGCCCAAAATGCATCTTACACACGTAGGGGGTCCTATTCTAAAGGATTATCAACAATTTAGACCCAAGGGTACATCATCTCGGCCAGGAGAGGCCAAATTCTGCTTGCCGAGCGAAAAATCATTAACATACCCCAATTTTGAAAATACAGCCCAGGGTGGCCAAAGCTTCACCCTGGGGCCCCGGGCTGCATCGCAGGCCTCACCCGGCAACATATTTTACCCCCTAGCATCCAAAATACATCGTTTCGGTACACAAAAAGCGATCTACGGCCCCCCACAGACATCTCCAACAATATTTCATCAGAATTTCATGGAATTTCCTTACCTTTTTCGTGAATTTGGGGTTCCTTTTGCAGTAGAACTCTACCTAGGGGTAGCTATAAACAAGCTGTGACCTCCTCTGAGCTGAAACATGGTACCCGGACGCAGGTCACTTCCGCCAGGCAACAGGAAGTCGTTTTTCTCTTCCCGCGCGGTTTTTCCCGCCACCAATCATTAACGTACCCCGCTTACAAAGAGACCCCCCATACAGCCAAACCAGACTGTATTTGGCCACAATTCTTGTTCAGGCATGATGTATTTACTCTAAAAGTGGCCATAGACTGTGGGAATTGTATTTATTTGGTTTATTTTATTCTATTTAGAGGCAAAAGCCCGGGGTACGTTAATGATCGCGGTGTGCATTGAAAATCACTTATATGTGCCTGGCAAGGGTAATTCCCGGAGTACATGAAAAATTTTTTTATGGAAGACTCCCCCCTAGGGTACCTCTTAATTGCATATAATAAGAAAACTGATAATATTCCCTAACCAGGTTAGATAGGCTCTATCATTAACGTACCCCACGTGAAAATTTATAATTAAATGCATATAGAAGATAAATTATGCCCCAAGACACACCCAAACCATATGATAATCTTAGCTGTGACCCCCCACTAAGGAATAAAAATATTATTGGTGGTGTAGAAGTGTTTCCCTTGCTATTATATGCCCAAGAAGCCACCTGACCAGTAAAACCTGGAATGACCCATATATATATATATATATATATATTCTAACATTATATTATTCTCATTGTTTACTTCTTCTTGTAGAATTAATTCGGAAACGATGGTTTATTATGTGCTAATGCCCTTAAATTGCATGATGAATAGCGGTATATTTGGCATATTGCACGTTTATCCATGAAATATATCACGGTTATTGTCTATTATGGAAACAATCCGGAGGATTATTATATAGGAAAATGCCTGTCTCATACTAGTGATACAAGTGTATAGCAGGTGTCCCACTCTGATGATAATCAACATAAAAGGCGTTTAAACATTATAATGGTTCTCTTATTTCTCTATTATCTAATCTTATAGTAGCACTAGTGGCTTCGCCACTAGAGTTTGAAGCAATAGAACCTTTCATGGCAAACATGTACCTATTCACGGAAATCTATGGCCTATTCCCGGATCTGTAGGCCTATACATACACTGCAAAAATGGTGTTTAGATCCTAAACATAATTCTAAACATATTCTTGCAACGTTTTTGTAATCACTTTATGTTCCTAAACATGTTCAGCCAAACAATGTGTTTAGCTTAGGTGTTTAGATATCCAGGTGTTTAGGTTTAAAAATTATTTCAATGTGAAATTTTGTGTTTAGATGATCAACTGATTAGATAGAAATTTAAGGTTTACAGACGTGTTCATTTGGGAATAAAGGATTATCCTTTGTTTATTTTTTTTTCATTTACTTTTTTTGGGGGGACATGAGCAGGTATTTACAATAACAAAGTCTCTGTAGATGTCATCAACAGGTTTATATACATACATGCATGTACACTGCATTAGAATGAGAGACATAAGAATGTACATAAGCTTGGGTGGAAGGTCATTGCTTTATATTTTACAAAATAACATAAAATAGGTGTCTAACATGGAAATTATTGATTATTTTAGAATCGTGATGGTGGTTCTAGCTGAATTTAGTCAATCCACCATTGCTGTTTGTATTCTCATGATATTCTATAAAATGAAACAACGGTAAACAAGGGGTTTGGGAATATTTATTGCAACAATTGGCTGTGACTGTGCACAGAGAGTCCATTTAGCAGTAGTGCTGCTACCTGGTGTGCATTTGACATCCAAGTATCTAAACATATTTATGTTTAAATCTAAACACCTTCTGTTGAATGTGTTTAAACTCTAAACATCTAAACATGTTTAGCAAAAATGTTTATGCATTTAGAATTAAAGTGTTTAATTCCTAAATGTGTAGTCGATGAGACACCTATCAGACCTATATGTTTAGGTTTTAAACATGTTTAGACCTAAACATGTTTAAAACCTAAACACCATTTTTGCAGTGTAGATTCCTTCAGTGCAGCCCCCTGGTGTCTTACACTAGAACCGCTTATCTTAATGACGATTATGAATCTTAGCGACGCTTATCTTAGCAACGATATCATAGCAACAGCAAACAATTCTACACTCTCCCAGCAGATACTCTCGGAGGGTTGAGTTTTGATTTTCTCCGGATCTAATGATTAGATCTTAACATATGACCTATCATATTAAAGACCTTGGAGTGTACGATCTAGATCCACAATTGTCAAGAAATTCTCTTTATAACAACATCAGGGGGAGCTCTGATGTTTTTGAAGCGAGAACCAAGATGGTGGATATTGCAGTTCCAATTCTTGTAGATGGCAAAACTCACGCCCTACCCGTTTCAACACTTCACTGGAGCCATGCACCATTATTTTCATATACCGCGACGTCACAAGCGACATGTGACGTCACAAAGACATCGCCATTTTTGTGGGGTAAAGATTACGATGCATTTCTTCTCTTCACATAGGAGAAAAATGTGGATTGCAGCCAAATTAAACTGATAGCCACACTTATTTTGGGCAAAGTAGAAAGAGAAGGATAGATTTTTTGATTCATCTGCCATATTTAGCCAAACAGGAACCTAGCTAACATAGAATGTAGGGTTTTCTCCTCCCAGGCAGCATCAGCAATGTTATCTTTCGCCCATGATAATGGCGACATGGCAGCGCCCCCTTCATTTCCGTCAACATCTCGTCTCAAAGAATGATGAATTTTGAGGTTATAAAATGTTTGCCAAAGTATAGATCAAATAACATCTCAATACTGAGACATAAAAGCCAATTAGTAAAGTTTTTGATAATACATTCATGAAAATATTTTTGCTAGGATTACTGAATAACAGGTGGAGTTAGCTGGCCTTTTCCTACCTGCTTCACAGCCTAAAATTTTTGCTTCATCTGTGGGCTGAAGCAGTCAAAATTCTGAACTTTATAACCAGCGATCTATAGTGTAATAATTACTAAAATAAGTCTATAGTAATATCAAGGCCCATCCTTCACTTCATCGAAAAAAAAAAACAACACTTTTTCTGATCGCATCCTCATCACAGTAAATCTCAGACAGGTGCAGCTTCGACAAGGAGCAGTGATTAAGATATATGGATTTTCTCCTTCCATTTTAATTCCCTTATTTGAGATAGAAACGTAGCTGCACAATAGAGTCATACTGAAGAAGATAGGCCCTTCCTCTAGAGAGATTAAATTGTCTTAAGTGAGTTAAGAAGACACTTAGTGTAATTGCATGTATGCTGAGAATCCCCAGAGTGCGGAGGATGTCATCTGCAGTCTTCCTCATCCCCAGGGCAATATAACGTTCAGTCAATTCCCTACTAGAGATATGGACAGAATCTGAGGGAAAAAGAGCCACAGATGTATGAGACTTTCTAGTAATAGGACCGACTATCTATTACATAGTATTTCCAATTTGCAATCTTGAATTTCATCATAGGCTTGACTCTTTTCATATTTGAGAAGACCACATCCATTCGTATAGTGTTCACTCTGACCAAGTTGATTTCTTGATATTTTCCAGATCAGTTTGGAATAGAACTTTAGATATTTTAGATATAATATTGGCTAACCTTCTGACATAAGTTAGATCATGCACACTGGTATAGTCATTGGCATTGAGACAGCATTACAATGAGCACATGTCTGTGCTATGAGTCGTTGGCATAGTCTAACCTGTCGGAACTCAAATACTGTTCGACTGACTCTCGTTTTGTAGTAAAGCAGCTACTCAGGAGTCAGAACACCTTGCACATTGTCTCTGATTCTTTCCTCATACTTTCTTTTTGTTCTGTTGTTGCTGCTATTGTTGTTTTGGTCCTTTTGGTTTCATGAAAGGTTCTGGCTAAATTAGGCTGATTTCTTATTAAATGTCAATGTCCGATTTAAAGTCTTGCCATAAGATCATTTTGACAAATATCTATTTAGTGCATAAATAAAAACTGATTTGCATTCTGAAAGCATACGACTACATTCATTCTGGGAAACCCTTCAAATCTCTGCACAGCTCACCTCCTGTTTTAGGTTTGATCCTTGGCTTGAAGGGGGAACCTGTCTAATAAAAGTAATGAAAAGAGAAGTAAAGTGGGCTTGTTTTATGACCTTGTGTGATGGGTATGCATGCTGCACCCACTGTCCAGCACCCAATACCAGTACACAGGGGCCATCAGGGACTTACCACATGCAGCTCATGAGCCAATGCAGGAATGGCAAAGAGAGTTGTAATGATAAGAAGATTCACTTTATTTAAAGCATTGTAACTAAGGTGATTTTGTGGCATCTCAATTAGGAAGGCCCATCCAAATATATCTTAATAATTCTGATTATCCTTTATATTGATATGACATCGACGTTAGAAATGCTGTGAAGTACCATAGTGCACATTATATTAGTACTAATCTAATGTAATTTTACCTCGTCTATAGATAAGGCACACTCTTCATTCAGAAGGATGATGCAAGGCGCACGTTTAGGGCTATCCACATGAGCAAGCCACACCTGATATGAACGATACTTTAAGGCTGATGATATTTATGGCATTTTGAATATTTGCGATAAGCACACTCAATCCACCAGATTGGGCTAACTTCTAGGGACCTCTCTTTGTATTTGTTTGATCTTTGGCTCTTGGTGCAGGAGAGGTATGGATGGGTACAGGGGGCGCAGGTGTGTGTGATGAGTGTGGTGGGAGGGTTAGGGTGTAGGGGAAGGGGCGTATTCCTGTTGGCCAAATGGAAAGGCCTGATCCTAGACAGTTTGTATTATCTTTGAGTCGCCTCGAGTTCCTTTTGCCAACTGCCGAGTTGTATAGGACAGTATGATAGCAGAGCCATATTGTAAAACCATTTAGATAAGGGAAGGAATCCAAACGAAAATTTACTTCTATTGAGTTATTCCTTGGCGTCTTCAGTAAATGTAAAAGGAAGAAATCCAAAGATGTAAATGTACCTTTATTACAGCATATGATAAGGCTAAGCAGCATACTTTAAGAATGTTTACTAAATTTTAGTATAGATATCTCCATTGCACGGCTAAAAACTCCCGAATTGAGGTTTATTGATACAATCATTTAATTTCAATGGAAGCCACCTTAATTTCCACCTTAATTCTATTCAGGAATTTAGATACAACAATTTAATCTCTACCTTAATTTCATTCAGGAAACTACTCTGTCTGGACAGCCAACTATGCCAACTGTCATAATACATGTACATCCTATTATGTGCAGGACCTTCTCTATGAGTCTGTCAGGTCTATAGTGGACCAATATGATCCATAGGTGTGGACCATGCATAGGGTTGCCCTGCCTGCCTGATAGCCTTCCCTGCTGGCCAGTATAGGTGCTCCTAAATTATGGATGCCAATTAGTGGCCGTGATGAGAAAGGCCTGCCAACGACTCCTCCCCTCCCGTCTGCTTCTCCGCCCCCTTCTCCTGCATATAGGTTTCAATGCATAAAGCTGTTGGGAGCACTCTAGCGTATCAGCATATACAGCATAGGATTGGTTCTTGTGTTGCTTTCCTGATTTGTATTTACCCTTTTTTCATTTGTGATTAAACAAACTGAAAATTGTTTGAAAATAGCAGGATGTCAAAACAAAATGATACAGCAAATGATAATACATTGGTACTGATAGAAATATTAGAAATGTTACTAACTGCCCGCCATCTTGTTCCTTTCGACCTTATTGTACATCATGCTTGATTCTGATTTTCCCAAATCACACAATGCATCGTTAAAAAGCTCTAACACCTATCAATCCAAAGCATATTAATTATGCATGTACTGTGGTCCCTTAGAAAGATGAATGACTATCGTGAGAGAGCCATAAACTAGTGAATGCAATGACATCACTAGCTGCATCTCAGTTCCCCTTTTCTACCATTTCTAGTACTTCTGACTGGATATGTCCCTTGTCATTGGGTTTTCCATGGGTTTTAATGTATAACCCTTGGTTGGTTGCACCTCACTTGGTCCCTCGGGATGAGCATTATGTCTGTATCATATGCCAGACTTATCAATCAATCTCGGAAGTATGAAGACTTAAAACTATGTTCACGCTTAGATCTTAAGCGCGCTTATAATCTGTTCATTATCATTTTTTTTCTATTTCCTTCACAAATCCCTCCTTGTGATCGTAATCTTACATGTCCCTGATTTGTAAGGTATACTTTTACTGTGGTGTCTATATCAGCTGTCCAGTAGTTATCTAGATTTACTTTATGTCCTCAGTTGTGAGGATGCATATCCAATAAGCTACGTCCTTATATGCACATTTACACGATAGCAATAAGGTGTCACCACCCCAAAAGCCTTGTGGCCATCCAAAAAATCCCAGGTCTTCCACCTTTTACCTGATATTAAAAATACTCAAAATTCTCATAGTGCTTAGCAACCTACACCATATTTTAGCTTATGAAATGGAGAAAAAAATAAGATAGGTCTACATAAACATAGTCAGGCTAGATTGTGCGCAAATTGCCATGGTAACCAAGTAGTGATTTTTGCATAATGAGGCCTGATCAGCGCATGAATACACATCAGGACCCCTTCACCCCCATAAACTTCCACTGAATGTATGTTTTGAACAAAAAATATTCTGGGACTATTGAAACACTCCTACTCATCATTCTGATACCAAATAACAATGGGGTTGGCCCCTCTTTCCCTCCCATAGGGGCCAAATTCCTAAAAAATAACGTTCAGAAGCGACTATTTGGCCAGTATACCCGGAAGTGGTCCGATTTAGGGTGGTGACACCTTAAGTTTCCATAAAAATAAAAATAAGAATGGTGGCCCTAGTGAGCTATATCTTAGGAATAGTTTTGACATGTTTTCATTTGACTTTATGTTTCTTTCACTTTATCTCTCGTATTCACTATATGAATAATCTAAAATATATATCATTGCTGACAAATGCTGCCAGTTGGAAAGTATGTAACATTAAAGTGACGGTGCAAGATGGTACATATGTTGAACTTTACTCTGCGATATATTACAAAGTCGAAGTGCCACCCTCGCTATATCAGTTTAGCACAGTTATTTGTTGAACCATTTCAATTTAATCTTTGTTTATTATGGAATGTGTTTTGCAGCAATTTTCTCAACTGCGTGGCTGTTCCTTTTATTTTGATCCTTTAACCCTCTATTGGTAGCCTAATGCCTCCAGGGTTACATGCCTTGTTGTTATTTAGAGGATAGACAACGATTTTCTTCACCTCGAGACTGTCTGTTGTCCTATAACTGAGTGCAACCTTCCAAAACATTAATCAACCAATCAATGTATTTCTAGACCAATGGCCCTCAACCTGTTCACAGCTACCTTGACCTTGCTTAGGTGTGCACTACACTGCTATAACGCACTCAAGGTCACTTCTGTAGTGCACCAGTGCACTACCAGCCGTATTATAACAATTAATGAGCAATCTCTGGAGTTCTATATATATATATCATATCATAGTAAATTCCATGAGCCAGGGGTCTATTCTGTCATTATGGTGAAACAACCGAGCAATGCATCGATTCAGTGCCTCATAGAAATCATTCTTGAGTGTGTCAGCCCCCTTGACGATGGCAGCTTGATATAGCGTAATGGCTCGTTTAAGCTCTGGGGTTTTAAATACGTGCCAGCCTTGAATAAGCACGGGGGTAGGCACATTGAAACTAATCTTAAGCACTAAAAACAGTATTGAAATAATTGCCTGTCTCACATAAGCGTTGGGGGTGCAGTAGCTTTGAAATTAATGAGCACCCGGGAACTTAAACGGGCAACTACGGTATGAATCTAGATCTAGCAACCCCTCGATTGACCAGTGACTAGGCTGTGCGGTACATCGTTCTGTCACTAGAGGGTTACGATCATGTAAATGAACTATTAACTAGCTACTTGATAAGATATGCCAAACAATGCTTTCACCTCTTACATAAAGTGCACAACAAAGCATAGAAACGTACAATGGCCTTTCAAACATCAAACAAGTGGAACACAATATGGTGGTTTAGAAAAAAATGAGAGGTTGTATGAAATTGAGTTAGTTGTGCATTATGCTTGCACACATGGCTCTGTGCCTGGATCATATTTCATCTGTAGAACAATACACCACTATCTTGAGATACTATTTAACCTTTTATGGGGCAAGTGATAACCTAACCACCATGTTCATTTATAGTGTTGATACTCCTCTGCCGTGCATTGGTACATCATGCTGAACCTTCAGGAGTATCAGTGAGTTTTACTGTACCAGAGGCTCCGTATGATTCATAAATGTAGCTGTGGTGAGTTACTCGCCAGATGTAGATGAGTTACTCACCAGACCAGCAATCATGAATCATCATGACCACGTAGGGCATAGTGAATGAAAGTAGCATGCAGTGCTTTATGGGTTAGATGTGTAGCATATGTTAGCCATTTAAATTCAAACCACTGTGAGATATAGCAGGCACAGATGTAATACATAAATCATCTGTCATTCTGTGAGTAGTATCAGTAGGTAGATCAAAGTTTAAAATGTGCATATTAGATATTAAGTTTTTTAAAAAAGGCAGTTGGTTATGTATACATCTATTTCATCTCCATAATTACACCAATACAAATGCTGCTACAATAAACTACATTTTATAGCTACAAAGTACATTGGGTCATATACCTGTGTATATTAACCCATTATACCACAATTTCGGCACTTCCGGTGGGTTTATATGCAGTTTAGCCGTGCATTATTCTGCATATACCACCCTTGTGCATTTTTGAAATTTTTGGTATATACTTTTTCGAGGTCACGTTGGACTTAGAATATTTTTGGAGACGCTGGCGGACATAGAAATTTAGCCTCGCCATTGTTTCAATGTGAAAAATCGTCCCAACTCGTATCAGGATTGAACCCCGGCCGCAGTGGTGGTAGGCGAAGGCCTTAGCCATAGCGCCACACTGAACGGTGATGAAATCCAATGCGAAGGGAAATAAGTTCTAACCTGCTATGTTTCCAGTCAGTTTTCGTATGGAATCCAACCATAACATGTTATAATATTAAAATCCCAAGAAGTATTCGATCCATAGACGAGGAATGCATGCTAATTGTCTCCATTTTCTTCAATATAAATAAGAATCCATTGATTTTCCAAACCGGTCCGCAGTTTTCGCCGTCTTCCTCGTACGGCGAGCGGATGACCTATATCCACATCCGGGCCACTGACACACTTTCGCCGAACAAGGAGGCGGGTGGGAATGGCCGGACCGCGACTCGCTTACGATGGAAAAATCAATGGATTCTTATTTATATCAAAGAAAATGGAGAAAATTAGCACGCATTCCTCATCTATGGATCAAAAACTTCTTGGGATTTCAATATTATAACATGTCATGGTTGGATTCCATACGAAAAGTGAGTGTGAACACGGCGGTACCTGTCCCGGCAAGGAACAAAAACAATGGCTTCGCGCAGAGCGCTGACCCGGGCCGTATCGCTTGCTTTTACAAAATGTCTTCGCCTGGCTATATTCTTTGGATTTCAGGTAAGAAATTGATACAAAATGGAGGAAATGGTGGTATAAACCTATTAGGTGATGCATATCGGGGCCTCACGGGCTGTATATGCTGTATATACCGTCGCCGCTCCGCGGCTCAGGTATATACAGCATATACAGCCCTAGGGCCCCGATATGCATCATCTATTAGCTTAATATGAAGGGCCAATAATCTAATACCACATCAAACTATTCAATAGACTTTTACTATCCACACTCTGTCAATGAAAATTGAGAGGCAATTGAATATATATGAGTGTCCATTAGATTCACCATAACTTGGCTTTGACGTTGTACGTTATAAAGAAACAATGAGGCATAGAATGCTTGGAGCGTAACAAGAGTATGATAGTACTAGACAATAATTTCTCTTAATGCACTAGCCGGCTGGAAAGAGCCGTAGGTTCGTCTTCTTTTCTGCTAATGAATAACGTGTCATATAGGGGTAGGTTCACCAAAAATCTGTCACATACCACCCCTGAAGTATCTAACTGAATCAATTATGTGATAGTAGTATAGAGAATGATGCCATTGAGTCAGGTCTGGGGCAGTAGTATAGAGAATGTAGCCATTGAGTCAGGCCTAAGTTAGTAGTATAGAGAATGTAGCCATTGAGTCAGGCCTAAGTTAGTAGTATAGAGAATGTAGCCATTGAGTCAGGCCTGGGGCAGTAGTATAGAGAATATAGGCAATGTGTCAGGTCTGGATTAGTAGTATAGAGAATGTAGCCATTGAGTCAGGTCTGAGTTAGTAGTATAGAGAATGTAGCCATTGAGTCAGGTCTGGGTTAGTAGTACATAGAGAATGTAGCCATTGTGTCATATAGTACATAGAGAATGTAGCCATTGTGTCATATAGGGGTAGGTTCACCAAATATCGGTCACATACCTAGAGATAACCACCCCTCTGAATGATACTGAATGAGTCATAACATATAACTAAATCAATTCTATAAATGTAGTGCATTTAATGTCATTACGATTTTCAGGCTTGTTCAGGGGGTGACCAACCCCAGGGACTCCTGGGTGTGTGGCCAAGGAGTCCCAGGGGATATACCCTCAGCCTTTCGGTGTTTCCTATACAATTTGCTGTACAGCAGCACACCGCCCCGTTGTATAAACTTAACTCAATCGCTGCCTGACAACTTGATGTTCTGTATAGCATAGTGATTTAGTTAAGAGTACAGATAAGAAATGGAACGGTTTAAAACAACTTGTATTAGACTGTGGCAAAATGAGTCAGGTCTCGGCTAGTAGTATAGAGAATGTAGCCATTGAGTCAGGTCTGGGTTAGTAGTATATAGAGAATGTAGCCATTGGGTCAGGCCTGGGTTAGTTAGTAGCCATTGAATGAGGCATAAGGTACAAGTATAGAGAAACAAGTTATCACGCCTAGGATAGCAGGATAGAAAACGTGTAGGGATGGCCGAGGTAGGATTTCAGTAAAGACTAAGGTTTTAGAATCGGCAACAATGGTAAGAATCTGACCTTATGGAGCTCAAAGTAAAACCATGAATTAAGGTTCACTATTGTCTGTAACTGTGGAGATGATTATCAACATACTCAAAGTACTTCTTAGAGTATTTTCCTGTATACAATGATTTGATCTATATCCTACTGCAGCTGATTTGGATCAGAGCGATCAGAATAGCCAGCAGTATTGTAGACTACGTCAGCAAGCTTACTTCTGCATGACCTAGGAAGCAACTTTAGTCCTTACAATTTTCCTATTCATAGTTACAGACTTGTATTCACACCCAAGTTACTTAACCCCTTAGGGATGGAACAGCATATCAATTCAATAAGCGCATTCCCTTCTCTTCTATGATACAGCACTAGCCATTGGCATTCATGCAGGATTAATGCACTACGAGATGGTTGGCATTAGGCAGTTATCACTGAAATGGCAAGTTAATCACTAATGCTGCATTATACCCTTGAGCATGTATATTTGATGCAACATATCGCCCCTAAAGGGTTGATCTCACCAAATGCCCCAGGATCACCAAATCCTGCCTCGACACCTCAGTAACACGGCTTGGTGCTATCTGTCAGTCTCCTTACCATGACTCCGCCAGGGATGACGCATGCTGGTCAATGATAAGTCCAATCTCTTCCCTATCCTGTTCCAACTGGGGTCTGTTCCAGAAATAAGGAGCCAGAATTAAGATTTTGGTTAAGGTCACTCTGGTGTAGCACTTAACACATTAGGCTGTGATAGATTGGCGTCTGGGTATTTGCTGGAGGCGATTAAGGTTGAAAGTTAAATATAGTTCAGTGCACCTAGACAGGAGGCGTTATACGACAACTTATCTGTCAAAGATAGTAAACAAATAGTTAGGCAGGCTAATAATTCTATTTGATTTTTTATCATTTGCTAAACCAGGTCGTTATTGCAAAACACTTCCCAGTCTCAGCTCAGCACTGGTCACTCAAGGGCCCCAACAAAGACCTAAGCTCCTCCTGCTGACCTGTCCACACCCTGCCTTAACCCTGGATACTCCCTACTATCGCCTGGACTCAACGTTCCCTATTACCACCCAAATACCCCGTTTATCGCCCAGAGCGGGGTGCTGCCCTCTGGTGGTAAGAGCCATCAGTCATCAACAGACCTTGTTCAACAGAGCGTCCATCTTGTCTGCCGTGCTAGCCGCAAGGTGCCAGTGTCAGTGGGGTTAGGGCTAAAGGTAGCGGGGGGGGGGTGTTTTTGGGTGGGATGAGTAGGGGAGACCAGGGCACATAGGCCGAGCTCCCTGCCGACTCTTCCTACCTCGTCTTCAATTCACTAAGATTAAGATTAAGTATTGCAAGAGCACAATCACATGTTATTTTAGGCATATGAGTATTTTAAAGAAGGAGGGTGAGAGAAAAATGAATTTTTGCTTGAGTTATTTGTTTTCTATGAGGCCAGCCAACTTTGCTGTCAGCCGTTAGCGGGAGCGAGAGGCTGTCATCGTCTGGCCTAAGGGCACAGTGGGACACTTTTGGTCACTTTTGCTCTCCTGTGGAGATACCTAGCAGAAACAAACAAGTTATGGTCTCAGAAAATACCCTTGAATAATGGCTTCAACCAAAAACAAAAATGGATTTCATGGAATTGAATTTTTCTTGAAAAAAAGAATATGTCCCACTCTGCCCAGGTACCGGGGCACAGTGGGACATATCAAATATCATCCAGGCACACAAAATGTACATTTTTACAGAAATGAATTACTTTCTATTGGGTATCCTCTGTATAGATATGTATACCTAATCTGCTTATTAAGAGCACATTTAGTGAATATCCATATTTTCGAGAACACTGGGGCACAGTAGGACACTTCTTGCCAGATTTGATTTAAAAAATGGAATACATTTATCTCTGTATAATACTTTATCAAATCCCTTATCAATCTCATATTTAAAGCTTGATTCTTAGGAATAAGGTGGTTTTGGGCACATTATGACACCCAGGACTCAATTGGATGTGTCCCACTGTGCCCCAAAAATGACTGTTGTCCTACTGTGTCCCGGGCCTACTTCCCTCAGATTTAAAGATATAACTTATGACACACATAACTTGGTGTTGCAACATTTTTAGTTGTAATTACATGAATACAAACATAAACTCCATATCTTTAAACTTCTAGAAAGGAGAAGTTAGACAGGTCGTTGGTGAAATCTTACTTTGACCCCCAAAAAGGTGACATGAAGCCACCCAGGTAAATTGAACTGGAGTGTAAACAAAGGTCTGGTATAGAGAGAAGGGGGCTTCCATGTGACTCTCTTTGGTAAGGAGACTTAATGATTTCCTTTCTTTCCTTAGACACAGGATCCACTGTCCCACTGTGCCCCATGTCCCGCTGTGCCCCGGTCTCCCCTAGGCAAAGAATAGAAAAGGTTATTTTTTAGGGTAGGCATAGAAGACCTATGCGGAGAGAAGAGGGAAAAGACATGACATAACTTATGAATGAAGCTCCAGACAGATACGGTATCAAGAGGGGGGAAAGAGTTATCATTCTGCAGGCAGAAGCGATTTGTGTAGGACTCAATAAAAAAAGAAAAAGACAGTATTGGAGAAGAGGAAGGGAAATGTGAAACGAGAGAGGCACAGAGTGACAGAGCCAAACAGGCAGAGAGAAAAGATAGCTACAGAACCACATTCATAGAGAGAGATGAAGATGGACTGCCACTTTGGGTGTTAAGTTGAGAGAAAGGGCTCTAGGGGCGGGCACTATTCATGGCGTCTGTCATTCACACTGAGGCCAGGGTGGGTAGGATTTAACCCTCCGGCCGGGTTAGGCCCTAACTACCCTGCATAAATCCCAACGTGTGATCTGCCCCTCACCCTTGATCCATCTCCCACCCCTCATCCATACTCCCCCCATCCTATGATCCCTGGGGTCAGTGTGCGACCCATGGGCGATAATCGGCGACCGACCACTAGAGGGCAGCACCTGCCTCCCGCGACGACGCGTTGCTGATCCCCGTCGCACCCCCTAGTGGCCCGGGTGGCCAGTGCATTTCCGGCCCGCACTCACCCCCTCCCTGACTCCCTGAGGTCGGCTGTTATTTCACAATGAGTCACACTCCTAGAATGCACTGCTCACTGGGGGGGGGGGGCGGGGCTGGTCATATGACCTTCCGCCATGTCACATGACCCAACTCTCGTGGTCACGTGATTTGGCAGAAAAGAGGTCAAGGCCGGGGGTGAAGGTTGAGGTCGTCTTCAAGTTCATTTCCTTGGGGCAAAGGGGAGGAGGAGGAGCATGACAGGGGGGCACTTCATAAATCAGGGTCTCTTGTGAAAAATGGAATGAGATTTGGAGGCAATAGAGGCTAATAAAGCTTTGGTCGTCTGGTGACGAGGCTGTTGCTAAGGTAATTTTAACTAATTTCTCTGTGTTAGGGAGCGAGACAAACAGTTTAAAAACTGGCTGCAAAAGGTCACCTTTTGTGGAAATTAAGTTAGACACTATGTGAAGCTTGTAGTAACAATGGAGAAATGACAGGCTTTATGTCTGAGGTATGAGGCCTCCTGATTCCTTTAGCAGAGTGCTGTTATGCACTATGCCCTTTTCTCAGCACAATGTATTACTGCATCTATGACAAGTGCTGTATTCTACCTGGTTGATAACAGTCTGAAGAGTTGACATGATACAATACAGTAACAGTAATTCTGGTTGCACTGCTATGCAATGATGCATCATTCATGACAACAATTAAAAAAAATTAAAAAAAGGTAAAACGGTTTCGAGGCGTCATACCAAGCTTGCGGGAAACACCAAGTATTTTCTCATCTAATATTCAAAGGTCAATGATATCGCTTAAGGAAGGTTTTATGTCTAAGACTGCACCTTTGTTGGAGTCCCGTTGCTCTCATTATTTTGTTTTGTTCCAGTCAAAACTCAAATAAATCAGAAAAAAAATAGACGAAATGTCAATTCTAAAGAAGACAATTAATTTATTTTTTCCTTAACATGCTTGCCAGTAGGAGCCAGTTACCGCAGTCAAAACACGAAAGTTACACAACTATTCAGAGCATCAAAGAGCGAATATGATTCCCTGTATCTCATTTCCCTTGAATAGTTCAAATTTTCAGATACCCCATTAAAATTTTATGTGAAACCTAACACTCAATCAGAGGTTATGAAAATCACCAATTTTATTCTAATATTCACAGTGCGCTACTCAGCCAGAAATTCCCAGAAAGGCTGGTAGAGATATTCTATCCTGTTATTTTCTTGCCTGCAGCCGGTCTCAATTAATGCATTGGGTGATTTTCAAAATCAAAACCAGGCTTCACAGCCATGGACATGCGACCGATGAGTTATGTGGTATGTCAGGCTACTGAGTATAATTATACATTGTATTAATTTCTATCAGACCAAACCAATGAACGTTTTTCATAAGTGTTAACACTTTTAATGTCTCTGGTTTGACTATACATTATAGATCCAGGGGTGTAGCATATCGTGTTGCAACAGTTAAAGGTAGACCTGATAACATTCCATCAGCTATTGGATATGGAATGCTAGACTGCTCAAATGAATTTTGGGTTGAATGCTGCATGTATTATGGAAATACAGGACGGAGAGCATACACAGAGTCAAACTCCAATCGAGGTAGATCTACCTTTTCTGGATTATTTTCCTGACGACAGCGTGAGAGAAGGCCTAGCGCATTTCGGAAGCCTCAATTAACATTGTGCATTTTTAGTATCAATTTCCCCGCTTTTCTAACTTTTTTCGGAGCATAAGTGAATTGCTGGACATTGCGAAACAGACGTTTGAAGATGAAACGGAAAGCAAACGTTAATAGACATGATGAAATTCAGGATAAAACAGAACTCATGCACTTTCTAGTCTAATCGTTGTCTTTTAAGTCTCTAGTAGAAGGTTCACACCAATTCCTCTAAATTAATAGATACTCCCTCCCTGTGCAATTCACACAGTGTAAATTTGAAACAAGCCTATTTTTCTTTCGCCTTGAATACTCCAAACCCTTATCTATCTAGCCACTCCTGCCCTGTCTATCCATCACAAACCAAGTGTGGACACCCCGACAGAGGTCGCCACAGATGACCTTGACCTTGGGGGCAGAGGGCTTTCGCCACCAGGAGTCTCTTTGTTCCTGCAGCCTCGTTTCCGTCTTGGGAAGGCTTCAAAGAGGAACAGCGTCCACTGATGAAGGCTGGGAGTTATTTGTTCCGAGGGGAATTATTAGGAATATTTATCTATGTCAAACTGGGCTTGTTTGACGTGCCTGACCTTGACCATGGCATAATCTGGCCTTGAAATTACCTAGTCTGACCTTGAATGACCTTTCAGTGACCTACAGTGACCAACACAGGTGATATACAGACAGGATGTGGTTGTCACTTTTAGCTGTACAATGCATGCTAGCGGTTGGACAATGGGTGAATTTGTTTTCTAGAATGAGTTCTGGCCTTTTGTGTGCACGCCGAGTGAGTGGGCAGATGTAGAGACAAATGACCTGGATTGTACAGTACACAGGTGCTTTCACATACCGGAGAGTTCCATTTGCATTGTGTATAGGCAGACTGATAGTGCTCACATAATGCAATAACCCTCTAAGGGTTGCGTAGTGTATTAACACTATAAATGCTCATTGGTAGCACTCACGGTGCATCATGTCGATTGATAGTGATGATACATTTATAATATAACATAGGCGAGTAACTTGCCAGTATTGCATTCAGGCATCATGCTGATCCAATGGTGTTGACCACTCCCAAAGTTTGGCTCTTTGGAGTTAAGCGTGGGTGTCACCAACAGTGAATCAGAAAGTTGATATTCGTCAACATTATAATGCATACTCTATGCCTACCCTACATCAAAAACCTCCCAATAGTATTTCCCCAATTGTATCCGTATTTCATAATGCCCGAGACATCCTGTTTGGGTTACTTTTCAAACTCATGTAGATCTATAATGGAACCGCCCCTGCTACTAATAAGTTATACATTATGGATCAGTAGACAAAGATTAACACACACACCCTTTTTGTGTAGTTTTTTTTTCAAATTAGAATCCAGCTGTTGTTGAGATGTATACAGGCCCAGTAAAAAAGAACTGTCCTGAAAACGGTGGTTCACTGGCACCCACATTGCCAGTGAATCACCGTAAATACAGTAAATTCCCATTGAAAACTGCAGGGAATCCCTATACAGTGAACCTTAGGAGGGTAAAACACTGTTATTAGACCCGAGGTTCGACCTCGGGTCTACTTGTAGTGTACACGTTTTCGCCGAAGGTTTTTGCGGAAAAGGGTAAAAAGACCTTGAGTTGACCATTGTGAATTGCTTTAGAGTGAGTGAGTAATTTGCAATGGTATTGTATACATATTGTGCACACATTTATGTTAAGTTGACCCTTATAAATTATCATGGATTAATTTATAAATCATGATAGTATTTTACAATATTATTATGAAATAATTTGTTAATTGTAATGGTACTGCATATAGGACTTCTTCAATGTTGGTCGATCTATCGATGTCTAGCCCACCACAGCTTTTGGTGCCTGCACGACCCAATGCCTCTTTGATAGCCCACACTGTACACGGTTTTATAGGGCTGGTACAAAGCCGTGAGTAGCACGGACGACTGCCTCTTTGATTACATATATATAGCAGACATTCATAACGCATTGATGCACTTTAACTCTTTATGGATAGCATAATGCATTGATGCACAGTTAACCCATTATGAATGGCATGATGCATTGATGTACTTTAACCCTTTATTGATGGCATGATGGATTGATGTGCAGTTAACCCGTTATGAGTGGCATGATGCATTGATGCACAGTTAACCTTTTATGAATGGCATGATGCATTGATGCACAGTTAACCCTTTATTGATGGCATGATGCATTGATGTGCAGTTAACCCTTTATGAATGGCATGATGAATTGATTAACAGTTAACCCTTTTTGGGTGACATGATGCATTGATGCACATTTAACCCGTTCTGGATGGCATGATGCATTAATGCACAGTTAACCTTTTATGGATAGCATGATGCATTGTTGCACAGTTAACCCGTTATAAATGGCATGATGCATTGATGCACTTTAACCCTTTATTTATGGCATGATGGATTGATGTGCAGTTAACCCTTTATGGGTGGCATGATGCATTGATGCCCATTTAAATGCCCTTTATTGATGGCATGATGCATTGATGCACAGTTAACCCTTTATGAATGGCATGGTGCATTGATGCACATCTAACTCTTTATGGATAGCATGATGCATTGTTGCACAGTTAACCCATTATAAATGTTATGATGCATTGATTCACTTTAACCCTTTATTTATGGCATGATGGATTGATGTGCAGTTAACCCTTTATGGGTGGCATGATGCAGTGATGCCCATTTAAATGCCCTTTATTGATGGCATGATGCATTGATGCACAGTTAACTCTTTATGAATGGCATGGTGCATTGATGCACATCTAACTCTTTATGGATAGCATGATGCATTGATGCACAGTTAACCCATTATGAATGGCATGATGCATTGATGTACTTTAACCCTTTATTGATGGCATGATGGATTGATGTGCAGTTAACCCGTTATGAGTGGCATGATGCATTGATGCACAGTTAACCTTTTATGAATGGCATGATGCATTGATGCACAGTTAACCCTTTATTGATGGCATGATGCATTGATGTGCAGTTAACCCTTTATGAATGGCATGATGAATTGATTAACAGTTAACCCTTTTTGGGTGACATGATGCATTGATGCACATTTAACCCGTTCTGGATGGCATGATGCATTAATGCACAGTTAACCTTTTATGGATAGCATGATGCATTGTTGCACAGTTAACCCGTTATAAATGGCATGATGCATTGATGCACTTTAACCCTTTATTTATGGCATGATGGATTGATGTGCAGTTAACCCTTTATGAATGGCATGTTGAATTGATTAACAGTTAACCCTTTTTGGGTGACATGATGCATTGATGCACATTTAACCCTGTATGGATAGCATGATGCATTGATGCACATTTAACCCTGTATGGATGGCATGATGCATTGATGCACATTTAACCCGTTATGGATGGCATGATGCATTGATGCACAGTTAACCTTTTATGGATAGCATGTGGCATTGTTGCACAGTTAACCCGTTATAAATGGCATGATGCATTGATGCACAGTTAACCCTTTATTGATGGCATGATGCATTGATGCACAGTTAACCCTTTATGAATGGCATGGTGCATTGATGCACATCTAACTCTTTATGGATAGCATGATGCATTGATGCACAGTTAACCCATTATGAATAGCATGATACAGTGATGCACAGTTAACCCTCTAAGAATGGAATGATGCATTGAAGCAGTTTAACCCTTTATGAATGGCATGATGCATTGATGCACAGTTAACCCTTTATGAATGGCATGATGCATTGATGCACAGTTAACCCTTTATTGATGGCATGATGCATTGATGCACAGTGAACCGTTTATGAATGTCATGATGCATTGATGCACAGTTAACCCTTTATGGATGGCATGATGCAGTGATGCACTTTAACCCTTTATGGATGGCATGATACATTGGTGCCCTTTAACCTTTATGGATGGCATGATTGATTGATGTGCAGTTAACCTTTTATGGATGGCATGATGCACATTTAACCCGTTATTGATGGCATGATGCATTGATGTGCAGTAAACCCTTTATAGATAGCATGATGCATAGTTAACCCTTTATGGATGGCATGATGCATTGATGCACAGTTAACCCTTTATGAATGGCATGATGCATTGATGCACATTTAACCCTTTATGAATGGCATGATGCATTGATGCAATTAACTCTTTATGGATAGCATGATGCATTGATGTACATTTAACCCTTTATGGACAGCATGATGCATTGATGCACAGTTAACCAGTTATGAATGGCATGATGCATTGGTGCACTTGAACCCTTTTATGATGGCATGATGGATTGATGTGCAGTTAACCCTTTATGGATGGCATGATGCATTGAATCACATTTAACCCTTCATGGATGGCATGATGCATTGATAGGCAGTTAACCCTTTATGAATGGCATGATGTAATGATGCACATTTAACCCTTTATGGATGGCATGATGCATTGATGCACAGTTAACCCTTTATGGATGGCATGGTACATTGATGCACAGTTAACCCTTTATAAGTGGCATGATTCATTTTCAGAAAATATGTTAGTAATAATGCACTATTTGCCAGCAATTAGTCAGTGTATGTTAGTAATTACTCAACTTATGTCAGCAGTTTGTCAATATATGTTAGTAATTACTCACTATTTGTCAGTAGTTAGTAAAAATATATCAGTAATAATGCACTATTTGTCAGCAATTAGTCAATACATGTTAGTAATTGCTCATTATTTGTCTGCAGTTTGTCAGCATGCATCAGCAATCACTCACTATTTGTCAATATCCGATTGAATATTTAAAAAATTGAATTAAAAATAGCATTGAAAATTGCATTAAAAACTGGGGTCTTTTAGGTCTTAGACCTAACCTGCTCCATCTTTATAGGGTAAATCACCGTTCTTTCAAAATATGAATCACCATAAAATTTCACAGAGTTTCCATGCTAAATTTAGGGATTTTCTTTTAACAGTGGACATATGCTATATGAAAAAAAAAACAATATGCAGAGTGATATAATGTGTATATAATGTGTAAGTGTTTTAAAGACAGGCAATTTGGAACGCCTTATCCAAAAATAGTCTGGGCTTCCCTAGCCCACTTAAAAGGGTCTATTTCTCCTCTTTCCTATCCCCTCAGATATGTGTGGTGCACATATGCATGGGCACTGACACATTCCTGTGTGAAATTGTGTAATGTAGTCTCGCCATGAATATGACCTTAGCTGTCGAAATGGCGTTAAATATCTATTACTCACTCACTCTCCAAAAATACCCAAAACGCCCAATCCAATTATATAACTAGCAAATAGACTAGCTCTAGCATTTGTCTCTCATCAATAAATCCCCAACTCTGATTTGACTATGTCTGTGTACATCTGTCTAACTGCTCCCCTCAAAATCAAGGTGACTACAACAGTGCAACGGTCTGACATATTGTGATCTAATCAAATTAGAATCTGACTTTGTATCAGGCAAACCAATCGTTGGGGAGATGTCCAACATGCCAACCTATTTGCTAATGCAAGACTTGGCCAGAGTAAATGTACAATAAAGCACACCTTCGTTCACAATGCTACACAATAGGTGTCAGTGGCGGATACAGGGGGGGGGGCGAACGGGCCTTGGCCCCCCCCCCCCCAAAGAAAAAAAAAAAAAAAAAAGGAGGAAGGGGGAGGAAGAGGAGAGGGAAAGGGGGAGGGAAGCAATTCTTTGAATATGATGTTCCATATATCGTTACAAAGCTTAGATCATGAGAAAATGCACTGTTGGCCTCACATAGATGTAGGATAAAAAATTGAAATTTTCACAATTAAAAGAAAAATATTTCTCGTTACTAAGGTTAAAAGTCACAAGGTCCAGTATAAATAATCTATACCTATGCCCAGAAGCAATTCATGTTTGCTATATGGGGGTAGTGTAACTATTAATCCATTTCCAAAGATTTTGATTTCTGGCAATATGACTATTTTGGCATAATGGGAACAAGTGAAATATGGACGCTTGCAGTCTTTGGGGGCTGGGGTGGAAGAGTACATGTTGATCTGCATTAAAATGGTGTGCCAGAATGCATCAGAATGCACCATTTCCTGTTCTAAATTTCTAACCCCCCAAAATTTCAAAGCATCACAATCTTAGTACAAGTTCCGGCCCAAGTTCGATTCGAGATATTCCTGGTAGAGATCTCCAACATGGGGAGGATATACATGTCCCCTAACCACCAATAATCTATAACATGAAAAATGATTTGAGGAATTACCTCAAATTATATGGTCTTGAGACTTAACATGTTCAATTAGAATTACAACCAGAATGCACCATTTCAAGTCTAAACCAACAAAATTTTCTTGGGGGGCATGCCCCCAACCCCCCCCCTCCAGTTTCACCGCTGCGATTCGCTTGCGGTGCTTCGAGGCATGCAGTACCTCCCCACTATGACCAGGTCTTGGCCCCCCCCTCTAGAAATTCCTGGATCCGCCACTGGGTGTAATCAATTATACAACAGAATGATCTACTCATTTTCTTTACTCAAAGTTAGCACTTTACTTAAAATTAGCACTTTACTCAAAATTAGCACTTTACTCAAAATTAGCACTTTACTCATAATTAGCACTTTACTTTATAACTTTATATTCCACAGTTGCATCCTACATTCATCCGAAACTATGGTTCAATATTATCTTTTTAATCTGCACTGTCGCGATGTTATTCTTCAGTATCATTATCTCATTCTGACTGTACCTGATTTGTTTGCATTCGGACGCTATGTGGAGATGGCCTTCTGCAACGGATCATCTCAGGCTAACACGGAGGGTATAGATATGAAAGATAAGATGATGTACATGCACTGACACACTAACCTGTTAAATTGTCTTATGTCGTTTTCTCACCATTATGAGCTGAGATTTTGAAATTACTCACGTATTACTCACTCCATAGCAATACTGGTCATCGTATTAGGCCATATGTAGGCATTACGTCAACTCATTCTGCGCCTGTGCCCTTTAATCCCATCCCCCATCCCGCCCTTACAAACTACATCCGTTGACTGTTTCAAGGTTCATTCCTACAATTAACAAGTCCTATCGAAATGAAGGAATCGGATTTATTTTTTTTCGTAGAGACGGCCTAGTTAACCGGGAATAGAAAAGGAATAGAAAATGACTACAGTTTCCAGTAAGGTGTTCTTGAATAAAGGAGAGTAATGTCCCCAACATTGCCGCCGCCTAAAACTCGTCAACACAGATGAGTTTAGGGTAGTCAATGTCAAATTCCACCTAAACTCGTCATACTGACAATAGAAAGTCGCCATACTGACGACTTAGGTGGTCAGGATGACGACCTTAAGTCGTCACTTTGACGACCTAAAGCTGTAGTTTTAGTTATTGTCAACCTGAGGACTTAAAGTCGTCTGCACTGACTAGTTTCGTGCCTCTCAGTTTTTCAGTGTAGTAATCAAGTGACAATTCACCCATTATACCATATATATGCATCATTTCATGACAATTGGTTTCCTTGACACCAACTTGCACGTCATCTACATAACCTACAGAACAGCACAGTTAATGAGATACAAAAAAAACAGCCAATCACAATCTAGTACTAGCTCTATAATCTCCCTAAAAGGGGAGTCATTGATAGTGCAACAAAAGGCCTGATATCAGGATATTCTATGGCCCTTGGTGATGGCGTCAGAGTTAATCATTCCCTGTGGACGTCAGAGCTCAGCATCCTGCATGATTTCCTGCCTCATCCCATGTACACCTGAGCCACAATGTTCTCACCTGCCTCGGAAATAGGCTAACACCGTGTTATTATATAGGCTAACTTTACCTGGTTTTGTTTGTCCTTTTTATGCTGCATAGCTAGATCATTATATTATGTACAATGGGGGATCTTCAGAAATGACATATGGTAAATTGCCTGAGCCAAGGTGGACCACTATATGTGTTAACAACAATCCAGCTAGTTTGAGCCCGCTCTCAAATACATGTATGATCCCTGCCTTGCTGGTGAGCACTTGAGATATTTATTTCTTTTGTGATCATGCTGTACGAATGTATCCATGTTTGTCATTAAATCCCCATGAGCATATATTATCGACCCCCATAGTGCTGGTGTGATACAAAATGCAGCACTGGTGAGTTCATAAACAAGGCTGCATTCATACATGATGCTGACGCACAAGCTACAGAATGGCTTATATGATGCAGCAGTGTACATGTATGTAGTACATTGTACCGATGAGTTAGGCTTTGACCGAGTTAGGCTTACTTGCCAATACTGTAGTATGTTAACAATGGTACCATGGTGGGGATGTGCGGTCGTAATACCTTTGGGTAAAGAACGTTGAAATAACGTTGATTATGGTGGATAAACATTATCTCAACGTTGATTCAACGTTCTGTGCCCACTGGGTAAATGCTTTACGGACAATACAATGTCCCAAAGAAGATAATTCATTTGTTGACTAACTACCAGTTAGGAATGAATCTGAAATGCAGCTTTGACAAGATACTATTTCATGCAACAGGAACCATTCAGCACGTTAATTAATTAGTACTCCATCCCCACAATCAGGATTTCGAAAAAGAGGACTTAAATACATGTAGAGAATCCTCTAATCATTAGGTAGGATAAAGGTAGCACAAGTAGTAACTTCCACAGCTCCCCCATTGCCTCCAGCTATGCATGAAAATGCTCCTTGTCTTTTATTTAGAAGCAGGAACGCCTATATTAAGTAAACCTACCCCTTCTTGCAGCCAGGGTGGTGACCTTTAGACAAAGGTCTGAGAAGACATGAACACCTGTAGACGACTATATTGACCTTCAGCTGCCAAATGTTACAAGGCACAGGAATGATGTATCAGTTTTTGGATATAACCAACTCTGGGTTTAGCATTGAAAGGACAAAGAAATGTATCTGGTGACGTGGGCCTCTCCCACATGGGGTGCAGGTATCTGTGGGTGGGGATATACATCTAAGGCATATTTTTAGTGCGTGCTTTGTTGTTTATAACTCTATACTACTAAAAATAAAAGTTCACACTTAGGTAGTTGAGGTCTGGACCATGAATTTGGCAGCAGTGCCGGGATTTGTGCTGTTCTTTCTTATAAGAATATAAATCTAATGTTAAAAATGTGTGTTCCAGTGTGTTCTATGGACAATAAGCTTTAATTTCATGTGTTTATTTGATAGGTTTTATGTCAACATTTAGGAGTAACATGCTGTCGAAAAAAAGGTTTGCAAAAAGTCAACAGAGCTCTAATTGAAGTCAGTGTAATGTATTGAATGAGAAGGCAGCAGATATTGGCCAGTTTGAACGATTTTCCTTTCATATATCATCTTAATCATTGAAACTTGGAATACTATACAAAATATGTATTTCTGTGCGGTTTGAATTTTTGAGAAAAAATATACAGAAAAGGTATTCTATATATATAAATTGCTCTATTTCTTGTACTAAGAGGGTGCTGGATGGCATTTTAAGTGACTATCGGACACCACATTCTTGTATGGGAAAAGGGGATGTTCTGACTTATGTTCAATATCAAAGGGCATCGAGGCATGAATAGTGTGTTTCTTTTATTGATTATGGTCACAGATGACGGGTTCCAAGTACCTCTCTTGTTCCTACAGCAAAATCCCCATTTCAATATTGATGTCAATCGCACCAGTAGTTACTGGTCCATGCCGGTCAACATACCAAGTACTAGCCCATAGGAATTGACTCTTTGCTCTATACCAATCACATCTATTGATGACACATACCAATCACATGCATTACTGACACATACCAATCACATCTATTACTGAAACAAACCAATCACATCTATTACAGACACATACCAATCACATCAATCAGTTCAATCATTTGCCCATAGAACCAAATGGATTACTGGCCCATACCAAATCAAATCAAATTACCAAAGCTTGTTGAACATTTAACTAACAAAGACATTCTCAATAGCTACACTACTAATATTCTTAACAACAATTCTTTTCACAGAAACTATTTCATAATTGAAATTTTTATGATGTCACATTGCTTCCTTCCGTTGTATCTATTTTCTTAATTGTGACATTTTGTGTCGGCCTGGGTGGTTAACCCTTTATGGGAAGTATAATTTATTCTTTAGGACATTATCCCTTTTTGTCTATGTAATATAGCATTATCAACGGGGTTGCAGCAGCTGGATTCTTCCATCATGTTGACCAAATATGTTTGATGCACTCCTGAATGCCTCAGCATGATACACCAATGCAGTGCTCTTTTGATGCATCAAATATAGGCCCTAAATGAAGCATTGAAGCATCATACTCCCATTGATGGGTTACGTAGTAAACTTGACACGAACACTGGTGGCAGTGTGGTTAGAGAAATGTCAGAGAGTTAACCATGGGTCCCCAATACCACGACCCTAGTGGTGGAGGCGGTGGAACACTCGCGTTTCCTTCTCAGGTTTAACGTCATAATGAAATACCAAAATAATCAAAAATGTGTCAAATGTGGGTTGGTGTAGCCGGCAATACATGACCAAATCATTGTTTAAACTCACTTTTTAACGTAGTTATGTGTAATGCTTATGGTCATTATTAATTTAATGACCATTAGGTAGATTTTCCGATGAATCTATAAAAATAAACATCGACAAATCGATATAAATAAACAACGTGATGAAATCGGTCCACCGCCTCCCTTCAAATAAATTAAGTCACATTTTCCACAATTTTGTTATGACCTAAGTGACGTATAATCTTTGTTATTTGGGATATGAAATTTCCGGTTCTTAATTTGGTCTGAAGTATACATGTGCATTTATTCTTTTCACTCATAAAAAGTGCCATTCTTGTGCGGCCTAGTCTTTTGTTTCTTTTATTTGTTTTTGAATCCCCAACATCATCCCCTTCTTTACAAAATGATCGCTCCTCAATCCTGTCATAGCTACACAACGGCATGGACCAACAAAGAGCTAGGGACAGTAAATTTATTGGCTTGTCTTAGATTATAAAGCATACACAGGAATATATGGTGTCCTTTTGTCTATTCAGAAATTGCCCCCTGAATAGGACTCAGACTCAGATGTCTATAGAACTAATTACTATCTAGCTATTCCGTCCCCTCGGTGTGTCTAGTGTATATGATTAAAATGCTTTGGTATGGCCATATATTCAACCTTGAGTCAATTCTCATGTACTTTTCTCACCATGAAAATGACTTAATTTTCAAAATGGCGATCCTTCAGGGTAAACGCTTAACTGTCTTTATAATGGCGAGTTACTCGCCAGGGTTCCATCCATGCCTTATAAGAACAAAGGATAATACAAAATGTAGTGCAAGAATAATATGTGTTGCAGCCCTAAAGTGTATATATAAGGGTACCGGTAAAGTCAAGAATGTCGCATCATTGCCAGACTCCCTCTCAAAAGGAGTCTGGCAACAATGCACTCTGAGCCACGCTCGAATCCTTTTAGGTGTCAACCATGCATGGTGGAAGAGTCAGGCATATCGCTGAAATGTCTAGCATAGATATCTCCAGTGAGGGCATAAACATATTGATCACCCTAACATAACACATGCTAGACCTTAATATCATGAATTATTGATGTGAAATGTGTTTAATCATGGTTATAACACGCTAATGCTGCAGCTGAATTATGGCTTGGTTACAAAAACGAAATCAAAATTTAATATTTCAGAGCTTGCAAAATCAAATGCAATCTATTAGGGAATTGAAACCTGCAGACATATATAGCCCACCACCAGTGAATGGGAAACCTTAAGGTGTCACCACCCTAAATCAGACCACTTCCGGGTTTACTGGCCAAATAGTCCCTTCTGAACTTAGTTATTTTGAGGAATTTGGCCCCAAGGGAAGGGAAAGAGGGACCAAACCCATTGTTATTTGGTATCAGAATAATGAGTAGGAGTGTTTCAACAGTCCCAGAATATTTTCGTTCAAAACATAAATTCAGTGGAAGTTTATGGGGTGAAGGGGTCCTGATGTGTATTCATGCGCTGATCAGGCCTAACCATGCAAAAATCACTACCTGGATACCATGGCAATTTGCGCAAAATCTAGCCTGACTATGTTTATGTGGACCTATCTTATTTTTTTCTCCATTTCATAAGCTAAAATATGGTGTAGGTTGCTAAGCACTGTGAGAATTTTAAGTATTTTTAATATCAGGTCAAAGGTGGAAGACCTGTGATCTTTTTTGAATGGTCACAAGGCATTTGGGGTGGTGACACCTTAATTTATAAAGTGATTATTACCTAAACAGAAATACTAGTTTCTTCAACTAATTCAATCTTTTCTCTTTTATGAATAGGACCAATGCGCTATAGGAAAAGACGTGTAAAGTTAACATTAAGACTTGATATTGGGTGGCTTTCCATACATGTTTTAGTTCCTTGTAGATGTGTATAGTTGAATGAATTCATATTCTAAGCAGTAAAGCGGTTGCTTCTATATTGTATAATTAGCACCCACCCAGGTGCCTTTTACCTTATTGACACAGATGCAGTTACAACCTTCTTGCACTCTATGCTGCACTAAAGCGACGATACAGCCGTTCTCAGGTGTGCATGTCCTCCAAGACCTCTGTTCTTTATGCACTCTATTTTGAATCTGCGATGAAAAAACTTATTTTGATTATATCCCAGCTACAACGACCACCTCATTCTATCCGGCCAGATTTCTGCAGCTTTTTATAATGCACTAAATAAGAGCGCATGCCCATATTGCATGACCTTAGTTCATTAATAAAATCATATGGGGCTCCAACTCATTTATACTTTAGGTATGGTTCTGTATTTAATTTCCGGAGGCTACATGTTAGAGAGGGGGATTAATTAGGGTGGTTATGGAGGGGAGGCATGAGGGGGATATTTAAATCACCAGCTAATGCCTAAGGGAAGCTTTATGAGATGGAAGTACCTTCTATGCACCTGTGTAGCCTTACAGTGTCTTATGATAATAAGTATGGTCTGATGGTAACCTTCATGTCGGGCTTCCCTAGCCCACTTAAAAGGGTCTATATTTCCTCTTTGCCATCCCCTTGGATGTGGGTGGTGCACATAATTATGTGTGGTCACTGACACATTCCCCTGTGAAATTGTGTAATGTAGATCTCACCATGAATATGACCTAAGCTGTTGAAATGACGTTAAACATCGTTGAAATGACGTTAAACATCTATTACTCACTCACCCATTAATCTTCTTGTTTCCTTCGACCATGGAGGCATGCTATCTTCATGGTGTAGCTATAATAGCACCTGTTTTTTTTCTCCAATCTCTCTAGAATGTATCAACCTGGAGGCACCGGACCTGTAACTATAGGCCATGTCGTCGCGTTAGTACAACAAGGTTGTTATTGTATCTGGATCAACAAAGTATAACATACTCCCATAAGGGGCCTCTCCGGGATCCCCTTTTGACCTAGAATTGCAGTTATAACCCTGTTGCACTGGGGTGACGATGTAATGCCCGTTATATTTTGTGTACTAAGGCTGCATAAATTATGCAATCCCTATACAGACACATAACTATGAGTAGCCAAACAGAAAAGATCCTTCATTTATAAATCTTCACCTAGAGTATCATTCATGCGTGGCAACGTAAAAGAAAATACCCTTTTTTGAGACACATACTATTTTTACACAAAATTTATCTGAGAAATTTATTTTCCGAAAACGGGAAAACTCTGAACATTCCAGCTTGGGCGGGCCCTCAGAGAAGTACAGATTCTGAGCTCACTCAACAAAAAATTCTCGCAACTGTAAAAATACACAAATTCAAACAGATCCTTCTTCTGTCACTCCAAAACCATCTCAAAGCACCGGCCGATTTTGACTAATACCAAGAAGACAAAAATGTCCTAAATCAGGTTTTCGTCCTTGGAATTCAAGGAGCATGGGTAATTTGGGAACCCTCGGACAGATTACAGTTCCCAAAGAACTTAGCAGGTGGGTGGGAAGACAGTGATCTGCAGGCACCACTGGACATTTGATGCCAACGTGAGCGGTTATAATTATTTCAACTGAATCTTTTAAGGAAGCCTGAAGTCAAAGAGCCTGCTGTTCATTAACCCATTGCAGACCATTTGCCATCTTCTGTAGTTACAAACTAAATTGGTTAATACTATGAAGCACTAGTGTAGCACAGACTAGTTTCTCAATGGTGCTGCATTGGTGCATCATGCTGGCACTTCATTATGATGCACCGTATCTACCCAATTTGGTTGATATTGGGCATTAATTTTGCCCAGGCTAATCGAAATATCAATACACATTTAGATGCTTTGTATACAGTCCTTAGAAATTTAACTAGAAGTTGAGTACTTACTCTTAAACCCTTGTGTTTACACCCTATGCATCTTACATGAAACTGTTCTCGGGACTGATTGTATATGAATAGCAGAACATCTTTTTTACATATTTCTAAACTTTCAGATTTGAATGTGACACGTGCGGATTTCTGATCAGATGTTTCCTATTCTGGTCCTTCGGTGGAAAAGGACAGATCATTTTATTTCACTATATTTTAATTTTCATGAGTTTTTTTCAGTCATTTTGGCAGAGGTACTCGGTGACGAATGAAAGATCTACTCATGATTTATTTTCTTGTGCAATATTGAGAGGTGATTATAATCATTGCTCTGATGTAAAATGCTGATAACAGACCTCATCAGGTCACTGAACTTTATGAAAAATGAAATCAGACGTAGAAAAAAAAAGCTGGAATGGTTTCTCTTCTATAAGTTTAGTGTACACGTTATGCCAAAAGTAATCCACTCTCCTGGTTTTCCTGGCTCCTTAGAATGATTGAAGGTGGACGGCCCATCCACAGATCCCATTAGAATCGTTAAAGAGGCCCTTGAACATAGAAGGTCTACATATGATTGGAGGAGTTTGGGGCTTGAAGTGCTCAAACCCGTTGACCAACTGCTGTGAGGATGTATTGCACAGCCTGTCAACTGATCCCCTTTTTGACCAAATCTAACTACACACCCAGTCTATAGATACATCCTGTCAAAAGAGTACTCCTCACATCCACACCATAATCATCAAAGCCCTTTGTGGGACACACACCTCATTCTACCAATTCATGGTGCATGAATGCAACCTTGGCGACTACCCCGCCACTGCTGCATCCCTGCACCAGGCTGATCTTAGGGAAAGAACTGCAGTGTTGACATATATTCCTCACCAGCACTGCATTGATGGCAGTACTGCATCAAGATGACAAAGCAACGTGAGCTCAAAGACATGATACATGCAGCCCTTAGGGGGTCTTTATTACACAAATCCATACCCACACTATGGCTAACAACCCACACACTACAGCATCCCAGCACAGTTTACTCCTCACTCCACTACCCAACAGAGCTCCCCTCCTCCAGGCCTCACAACAAACAGACCCGCACACAAACAACAAGGCTAGGTGCATCATCCACAAATGGAGGCTGGCAGTTTAAAGTGAGGCTTATCGACTGAAATAACAGTGTCAACAAACACCACTTAACTTACACCCAGCTATGCGCATAGAAATATGAAGAGCGAGCAGCCATATTTGATTAAGCGCGCATGTGTAGATGAGCATCTAGCGGGTAGTTTCAGAATAATCAATGTTGACCTTTTCCCATTGTTTCTGCATTGAGGGATGCATAAAAACCCTCGCCTATAAGGCACACCTTGCAGGTAAGACACACACTTAACCTATGATAATCATACAGCGAGCACAGGTCTAGGGATTCATTCGAATTAGTTCAGTACAATGTATATAATAACCTCACCTATGAAGTGCACCAGGACTTTGGGAATGCCCCCTCTGGCATCGCTGGCGTCATCCTCGCTTATTAGCCGTGCAACTATCATGTGCAAAGATAGAATCTTTGTAGCCTTCCTTTGTACATACATATTGCGATCTTAATTTTAACCGATAGAGGTCCTCACGTTATTTGGCTAAAGGACCTCTTACATATTTCTCATATAAATGTCATCCTATATGCCCCCCCCCCACCCCAAATGATTAAAAGTGAATAAAAAGTGAGTCAAAACAAGATCTCTTGTATATGACTTTGTAAGCTTCAACAATAGAAATAACCCAACTTAATGTCCTGCCCTTTTGTTAAAGCCAGATTTTGCGAACAGTCAAAAAGTCTAAAAAAGCTTGAGAAGCCTTGAACAGGAAACGAGTTCCTCCACTCTTTACCCATGAGTTCATGGGCAATAAGAAATGCTCTGATGGCATTTGAAAAGCTGGCACCTTGGAGACTATTCCAGTACTTTGTGATGCTCCCCACCCACTGTGGAGGCTGTTCATCCCAATCAGCAATGGAGCATTGGGCCATGCTTGTCCATGCTTGGCCCAATATAAGCCGACATTGGCCCTATGTATCCTTGCTACCTGTGATAAAACCTTTCTGAATAAACAAAGGTGAACAAGGATGATGCCGCTGTGAGAGAGCACGACTAGTGGTGCTGCCACCTTGTGTTAGAAACTAGAACTATCTGCACAGGTAACGAGCATTCTAACTGTTACTTCAACCTCTGAATAAAACGATGAGGGGGGGGGGTTGCATCAATTTAGCAATGAAGATAGTGTCATCCCTTGGACAGCATTACCTAGGCATTTTAAGGGTAAGCTGTATGTGTGGTTCTATGTACTATGAAGCATAAAATATAAGGCGACCCTGCGAATAAGATGCATCCTGGGTTGAGAGAAACCCTATTTATAAGGCACCCTCAGGGCAATTTTTGGGCGGCAGTTAAGTGCTAATCCAATGTAAATTTACCCTGCCTATAAGGCGCAGCCCCTCTCTTAACACAATACCGATAGTTCTTAAATTTATGTATTCATATGCCATAACAGTGGGTTGACTTTTATAATCAAAATTATTGCTTACATGGGTTTAAACTTTTAAAATCGACGGGGTACCATGACATCCTCTCAAGGTCAACATAATTGAACATGTAACACATGGAGCTTAGTGATAGGGACATGGGAATGTAGAAAGTTAGTGGTATGTGCGACATGGGCTTTTCTTATAAACTCTACCACCACCTTCTTTTCCATCTAGCCCCCTTAACAGTGCAGATTATTGTACATTGTGCTAAGAGTGAATACAAATGTATAGCCTAGGCCAACAAAATGTTGTATGTTTCACGTAACCATGCTTCACAAAACAGGACCAATCCTAGCTTTTTTCAGTATGAGTCGCTAGTCATTGATATGTTTGATTTCATTGACCTCTCAGAACAACAATGACCTGGTTATCAGACATTATCTGAGATTTATTTGCTATCATATGACTTTAGTGCATAAAAGTATCGTTGCAGCATGCAAACATAGCTTTTATTCACATGTAGGGTGATTACAGGGATGCCACTCACTGATCCCCAAAAATTCGGAAATCCTCCTAATTTTCTCAATTTACAATAGGAAATACCTATAGGAATGAAAATTAAAAATTCGGAATTCCTTAAAAGTTAGGAAAAGTGGCATCTCTGTGATTATCATCAGAGCCTACAAAACAACCACTTGCTGTTTTTTTCTTTCAATTACCAGGAGCCACTATTTCTAGAACTATCCTGTAGGTAAAATGTGTACACACGATACTGTTAATGGATACACTCTATAGATGACATTAAAAACTGCATTGTGTCTGTCCCAGGTCAGACAAAACTGAACTGTGACAGCGAAACTAAAATAGAAACGTATGTTTATAGATATAGCCTTGTACCAATACTTACACACACAGTGTGTTGCTTCCCTATCCCATCTTAAAGGGGTCTTAATCTCATCTTTTCTGACCTCGCTCTGCAGGCCAATTTCAATTGACATATTATTCAGTTTTTTTTACAGTGAGTTGGTCGTAAATATGTATTACTACAGGGTGACTTCATACAGTTGCTATATATAGACTCAGTTGACAGGTGCTACGTAAAATCCACCAATCCAAACATGAGACCATTTAACTTCTTTTTTTTTCAAATGATATAATGAATCCATGCAATAAAGCAAGATTTCCCAGAAATGAAGGGAGACTGGCATCTCTGTTAAGGGAGTGGTCATTATTTATCAACAGGGGGGGGAGGGTGGGTTTGAGGGGGGGGCGTAAAATTTTCAGACCCCTCCCGAGGGGGGGGCTAAAAAAATGTTGACCCCTCTTGAGGGGGGGGCTAAAAAAATTCACCCTCTTTTTAGCAAAAAAGCCCGCGCGCTACTATAGATCAAAGAGGGGCGCGAAAACTCTCCGCGCCTCCGGCGGGGGGGGGGCGCAAAAAATTTTAACTGCCGTCGAGGGGGGGGCGTTAAAAAAATTCCGCACGTCCGCGCGAAAACCCACCACCCCCCCCTGTTGATAAATAATGACCACTCCCTAATGTACATGTATGTTACCTCCCATTGATGGTTATAATGGGTTTAACCAGAGCGTCCATGTCAATATATTTCTCATGTCCTGCCTTGTGTCCTTTGTTTGTTTTGGCCCAATAATTCTTCCAGATTCACCATCACTTGAGTCTCTCATATTCAAAGGGTATATACCTGTATACCATAGTATTGATATCCCACATACAAGACCCTTGGCGCACCTTTGTATGATCTGCAGCTAGTAACTTATCAATATTGTGTTCTAGCATCATGCTGATCTTTAACAGTGTAGGGCTTCCCTAGCCCACTTAAAGGGGTCTATTTCTCCTTTTTTTCTATCCCCTCGGGATGTGTATGGTGCACATATGTACGGGCACCAACACATATCTCTGTGAAATAGTAATGCAGTTCTCGCCATAAATATGACCTTAGCTGTGGAAATGTCGTTAAACACCTATTACTCACTTACTCACACTTTAACAGTGTCTCAAGCCCTGGCTTTATCCGTGGATATAAAAAAAGGCAGAAAGTATTTTCTTTTCCAATTTGTCTGACTGAAAAGGGGCATAGTGCATTAAAACAGAGTGCAATCTCTGAAGGATTGAATAAGTAAGTGAGATAATGTGTCTTTCTTTTTTTTTGTGAGGGGGGAGGGCGTACATGGGTACTTTATATGACAGATGCACCTCATACGCAAGGCACAGTGGTAGCATATTACCATTACATGTACAGTTCATAGATATGAAGCAATGGTGACATGGTCCCTATTGTTCGACTAATAGACGGACATTGTAAAAATCAATATCAGGGGTCAGCCTGATGCACGTAGGCAGTGCTGGGGAGTAGACTTTGTAGTAATAGGGCTCTCGGTGGAGGGGGCGGGGATTCCTCATGTGTATGTCAATTTTATTATCAAAAACATTATTTAAATGAAAATCTCAAACCTTGTCTAGAACATTGCTTTATTCATATGACCACGTAATACCTCAAATTAAAGTGCTCACTGAGTTACATCATTTATTCTGGTTGACTTGGTAGTCTGACTACTAAAACTCATTTACGTGATATTCTACCAGTTCGTTCTTTGTTTGGTAACCAGAATTGAACAAGAAATCCTGACTATGATTCTCATTTACTTTTCATCTACATATGGTTAGATGATACCTCAAATAAATGGTCCCACTATAACACCTGAAATTGTCCTCACAATCTTGATTACCATGGCAACCAAAAATAAACACATTGGCTAAATTGTGTACAAATTATGAATAGTATTCTTGTTCATCAAATGATGACAAAATAGCTCAAATCAAACGTGTTATTGTAACATACTACATTCTTCTAGTTCTAGTTGTGTATGGGTGAATGAAGATGTGAAAAGGCATAGGGCAGGTGATAGAACAATATATCACTAGTGCATAATGGTGGTGCTACCTACAGATGAATGCTTGCAATTGTATCTGGTAGGTTATAGTCATCTGTGTTGTATTACAGCCTTCATACTGTCTCATGTAGAACGTATTATGTTAAATGATATGATAAATACTTCACTACAATCAATCATCTGTTGGTAGTGATCCATCTTAAGTTTGGCTTCAAATTATTGGCTCATGGAGTAGTCAGGGACCTTGCAAAACACAAGAAGAAAAGAAAGAAGAAATATGCATATATAAGCTGACCTATTACTGAGATGCCACTCACTCCCCCAGTGAAATAAGTTTGAAATCCTACTAGTTTTAGGTCATTTTCTAAAGGAAATTACGATATGGGAATGCCAGCTATAAAGTAAGACTTTTTGAATAAAAATCTGAGGAAAAGTGGTATCTCTGTTTGTATACTTGTTACCCTCTATTGATAGGAGAGTTGTAATTGAGTTGACCAGGCAGTATTATATGTGTTGGCCTACTCCATATGTCCTTAAATCATTGTAGCCCATTACTTCTTCATCATCACTTGAGTCTCTCATATTCAGACGGTTGATCTTTAGGTTCCTTGACGACATTCTCTCTTGAATGTTGAGACAGATCCGAAAAAACATATGCCTGAAAAATGATATTCATGCATGTGCATTGAGGCTGTGTTCAACACTGACACTTTAGAAATGTAGATTTGACATGAATATTTATCATCATAGTTTAAGCCGCTACTTGTAAGATAATATTTTTTTTTGCTCCATATCTATTTGACCCTCTATGTCACATTCAATATTGCATCACCTATAATACATAATGATGGCTGGTGAAGACGATTGGAGGCATTATACTATCTTAAACTTTTCCATCCCTATGATTCCCAAATATATTGTAGGGAGTGAATCTGGCATTTAATTCAATAAGAAAATTCTAACAAAATTGAGAAATAAAGGTCGTGGAATCAGTGATACCTACTACTATAATAGCAATAACGGTGCCCAGTAGTGCCCCAGCCAGCACATCAGTAGGATGGTGCTTGTAGTCAAACACCCGGGAAATTGCAACATAGCAGGCAGTGCACAGTGCTGCCACCTGGAGGACATGCCGGCCTACCGAGCTCCACTTCCATGTCATACGTGCATGGAGGTATATCTGTAATAGTATCCAAAAGGGGTAATTTATTAATTTATTTCATAATTATATCCCTTTTTGTTGAATTGACCTGTGAATTATAAGGGAGTGATCATGTGGACGTGTGGAAAAAGATGTGGCCACCCTGTTATGATTCACTTTAGCCACATGACACATATTGTCCACATCACATTTTTTCACAATACATCCACAATGGCCCAGCGCAAGGTGTCCAAAAATAATGTACTGTCCACAGACTATTTTTGCAGAGGGTCCATAAGATACAATTTGTCCACACCCAACAATGACAATGTATCCATAAATACACTCTGTCCAAAACCTATCATCACAAAGTGTTCACAAAACACATTCTGTCCACATACCTTCATCACAAAATGTCCAAAAACACTTTCAGTCCACAAAACTTTACCACAGAGCATCCACAAAACCACACTGTCCACATTCAACTTGAACAAAGTGTCCACAAATTACAAATTGTCCACAATCTAACATCCCCAATTGTCCACAAAACACATTTTGACCACAAGTTTTGATCGCAAAGTATCCACACAACACATTCTGTCCACAGTGTATGGTCACAAAGTGTCCACAAAAAAATCATCTTATCCACAGGATATATACACAAAGTGTCAACAAAATACATTTTGTCCAAAGGCCAAAATGTGTCAACATGGAGACTTTGTGATGGTTTTTGTGGAAAATGTGTGCTCTGTGGACATTTTGTAGCACATTGTGTGGACATTTTTTTATGTCAACACCCTGTGGTGCCTTGCAAGAATGTGAACAATTTGTGATGGTTTGCTGTTGACAAGAGGTGTATTTCAGATATTTATGGGCACATCAAGGACACACAGTGGGTACTTGGTGATTCTTAACGGTGACACCATCCTGATTATGTATCTAAATGTTGCCAAGCTGGCATTGTGGGATATTTCATACAGCATGATTTTCTTTAAGGGGTCGTAAGGGGGAGATTCCACGAAAGCAATTTATCATGAAAAATAAATGTGTAATTAATAAATAGGTGGGCAAAGCATACTTTTCTATACATTAGCTGTATAAAAATTGTTAAATTAGCAAAGAATTGCCCAACCATCATTAGTGGAACAGAGATTTTGGGTGTTAGGAAAACACCCATTCTGCATAATGAATTTTGCTAAAAGCACCCATCTTGTCTTTATTTCAACATGTTCCCCTCAGTCTAAATCATTAAAACCATCTCTAGAATGGATGGTCATAGAAAGACATTTTAGATTCATGTCCTCTGAAATGAGATTTCAGAGATCCTCTGATCTCTGAAAGGTGGTTTATCTAGAAAAGGCTAGAGGGCAGCACAAGGCATGCTAAATTCCACCTGCTGAAGCCTGAACTGTGCTCAGTCTTATGCTCCCTAGAAGGAGAAATGAAACGTTGTGAGGCTATCTGTGATTAAAAAAAATCTACGTACCGAATGATATTTTACTTAGAATTTATAAAACTTGACAGTTTCACCTTTACCTGAAACTGCATTAACTTCTGCAGGTTCTATACACCATGATACTTTTGTTAGCTGAGAGAAGACACTATCATGCCAGAATTATCCAAAATACCAAGATTTTCAACAAAATTTGATGGACCAATTTTAAAATATCTATACTGAAATTTATGTCAGAAGTCTCTTTTGAACAATTGTGGAATGTCTGAAATGTTGAGGAAAGATATCCATAAAGATAAGCCATACATTGTTACTAACACATTATTTTAGTGGCAGTACACATGCAGGCAGATTAAGCTTTGAAAGTTCTGTAAGGTCTCGGGATTGCAGGGACTATGGCTATATAATTATATAGCACATTAGAGACGGAATACTACTAAATGACAACAAATTGAGTGTTTTGGGAACTACGGTAACCAGACCTGACCAGAAATACCATGCCCTTAACTGAACGTCTTCACTGAGTTATGAATGTTGAGAAAATGTAATGCAGAGACCATATCAAAGGAGAAGATCAAAATAACACATGGTCTTATCAGCAAAGTGATACAATTGTGTAATAATGTCAAATCTTCAAATAATTGTGGGCATGAAAGGGTTAGGCACCCTATATCTCCAAAAGCAAAACAAAAATGTATAAAAGGAACCTTGGTAATCTATGAAACATGTACAGTCCAGTGACAAATGGAGAGAAAGCATGCAGTATGTACCCTGAAGCAAAGTCAACTACACAGCAGAATGATAGGGTGCGATTACCAAGTGACTGAGCAGATCTGTTGTTATTACTGGCACTCCCTATTCAATCCACCATTTTTGACATTAATTTCAAAATTGCCTGTTTTGGGAGGCAAATGGCATTCTTAGGTATGGGAAATATCCCTAAAGTTGTTCTGAGATTCAATTTGAATGGAGTAAACATTGGCATCAAGTTGAGCACAAAGCCATAAAACCTCATTTCTGCTGGTTGGTGAATCAGTAACTGCAAAATCGATGAGAAATATTATGACCTACAAACCTGATTTTCTCACCTTTCTGCACATAGGCTGGGAGAGAAAAGTTTGAAAAATGGGCTCGCAGTGAAAAAATATCTAAAAACTCATTTGCATATTGCTAAATCAGCTGCACAATGCTATGGTTCCAGTAATACCCACGGCTGCACTAACCCAGTTGTAACCTTCATACACCTGATCTCTTTGTTCAAGACATTTGACTAGTTCATTAGAGCTTCAGCCATTCATATCTCTCATTTGCTTTTTCTTGTAGCCATTTTCAAAAATCCCATTTTATATAAAATCCTGTTAGATGCCGGCATCATTTGCATTTGTTATTAGGATCTTTTTTATCAAATTCTTCAGTTAACACACAGCATTTCCTTCATGGCAAGGCCAGGTTGTCTGTATACCAGAGTGGGATCTAGAGTGTAATGTTAAAAATACCCCCTTTGCCACACAAAACCATACAAACAACTTTCTGGCTAGCCCTACAAAGTGTTGAAATCATATTGAGGTTTTCTGTCACAATATGTCCACAGAATGTGTCCTATTGTACCAGCAGGCTCGGCTAGCAACTTGGGTATCCCAGTAGCACAGAGCCCTAGGAAGCGTACTGCAACCCCCCCGGAAGCGGTACCAGACGGTGCAAACGAAGTAGCCCCATTAATGACTTCGTCGGACCATGACAGCGACGATGGTAAAGCCATAAGGGACCTAGTGGTCCCAGAAGTGAATGCGAAGATTAAGCCTAGGGATGCTGAACCGAAAAGCTCGGAAAGGCATCACCTAGGCCGATCTCTGGACGAAGGCTTGTCAGACTCCATGTTCAACCCTGGAGGCAGCCGCAGGTCTATATACGGACGTCGGATGGGCCCCGGGTATAAAACTACCCCGGCCTATTTGAAAGCCAAGGAACAGGTAGAGTTACAGGCTAAGAGGCAACATGAACAATTCATGGCGGCCCAATTAAAAATAGAAGAGGAAACTAAGTCTCGGATCGGAAAATTACGGTCCGTGGAACAGGAGGCGATTCTAAAAGAATCTGACCTGAAATATCGTCTAACTTCTGTAACCCACCGCTTGGAGCGGAAGGAGAGAGACGAACGCGAAAAAGAGAAAAGATTGGCCGAGTTAGAACTCGAAGAAGCCAATAGACTTAGAGCAATCGAAAAGGCTAGAGCCGAGGAGGTTGCTAAGGCCCGGGATGTAAGCAGACTACAATCCGAGTTGCATGCTATGGAGGAGAAGCTAAAGAAACTTCAACTCCGGAAGGCGGAGACAGAGGCCAGAATGGTCTCGGAACAAGCCGAGATAAGGAAAGAGACCAATGAGTACCAAAGGTCTCAGAAAGAGAAGGGTGAAAAGTACCGCCTACTAAAGGATACTTTTAAGCGAGAGGCATTGGCCGCTCAAGAAGAACGAAACCGAGCTGTGGCGGAAAATGAAAAGATTCGATCCGAAATCTTAACAGAAAACGCACAGCTGAGGGAGGAACAGCGAAACCTGACCACAGATTTAGCTACCCTCACAATAAATAAGTCTGCTATGGAGAGTTATTTACAGGAGCAGGAGCAAGCGAATGCCCCTCCGGCGAGCAAGGATACAAACCCGAACTCGACGTTCATTAAACAGGGTGACCCAGTCTCCTGTTCTACGCCGAAGCATCCGCAGTATAATCCTTTTATCAATGATAATGCGACGCGGAATGTAGATCAAGGGGGAGTTTATATCAGAACCCAAGATAAACATGGCCGAACTAGTAGAGTCCGGATAAGTGAAGTCCCCATAGTCCACAACCTGGACCCGGACTATGTACCCCGGGATGCCTCCGACAGTAGTGCGGAGACTAATGGATTCCAGATACATGTGGATCCGAGTGATAGTGTGGGGTTGGGAGCTGGTAATGACAGCAGCCAACCCAATCCATCGAACGATGGCAGTCAGCCGGCGGGAAACCAGCCTTCCGGCGGCGGCTACCAAGGCGCGCAAGGAGGGGGCGGTACCCCGGGTACCACAGGCTACAGTAGTACCTCGGGTACCGGCCCTAACCAGGGTGGTGCGGGCTATACGAACCACAGTGGTTTACAGTGGACGTATACACAGCCACCGCCACCACCTCCACCGGGCAACACGAGCTTCGGTGGTATAGGGGGCAATCGAACCTTGAATGAAACCAAGGCGATTGAATGGAGCAAACAGCAATGCACTAGATTGATGTATGCTCATAATTCTGCCCGAAGGGTAGCCGTTATTCCTAAGGAATATGACGGTACTCGACCATGGAAAGAGTGGTTTGAAGACTTCATCGATGTGATGAACTGTAATGGGTGGACCCCATACGAGGCCAAGCCGCATCTAGTAAGATGTTTGAAAGGCGGGCCGGGTCGCATGGCCGTAGAGCAATGGCGGACCTGGTATGGTCTCGTAGGGAGTTTTGAGCTGTTAGTAGAATCTGCTAGCGGACTGTTATGTAACATGGTCAAGGAGGACCCGATGGTCCGTTTTAAGAAACGTACACAGAAGCCTAACGAAGCTTTCCGAGCATACGGTATGGAGCTCCATGCCCTGCTAAGCAAGGCTAGACCCGGTACTGAAAACCAAGACTGGTATATGGACGATTTGATTACACAATTCGTCAAGGGTCTGAGAGACCGAGATGAGCAGATTGCTGCGAGGGATGCCTGGAAAGAAGGCGTAACGCTTCACGATATATTTAATGGTATAGATATGGCCGTGAAGAAGCGAACGATGTTAGCTGGGGACATACCTAATGCCAGCAGCTCGGCTCCCCTGGTATCAGTAGTCCAGCAGTCTGAGACAAAAGTTCCCTCAGACGATTTCGAGTTGATTGAAATCGAACAGGAGGACGGTACCTTCTGTTCGGTTCAATTAAGGAAAAATACTACAGGCAGGAAGTATATTCCAAGGAAGGCGTTCAATAAGCCAAGGGACTCTAGACCATCACCCGAGGTCAAGAGTGACCCGAAGGTCGGTGAAAAGGCGGCCAAACCTCTCGTAAGCACTGATAAAGTGAAGGGTCAGTCTCCAGACATGACCAAACTTATGGAGGACATGTGTAAGAAAATTACAGATGCCATCCAAGCCAGTCGGCAAAGACCCAGAGTGGATCGCCGAACTGTTAAGTGTTTCAGGTGCCAGCGCATGGGACACTATTCATCCGAATGTACCGCTGCTAAGCCGGTAATGGCTGCCTTCTATGAAGCCGAGGACAATGGCGAAGGAAGGGAGAACACTACAGATTCCACTAATGTGGAAAACTAGTGGGGGTTGTATCAACGGCATCTGATATGACCCCGAGGAAGAACGAATGCCAAAATGCTACCGGGGGTGACCCGGTGGAAGATTTCGAATCAATTACACCTGGAGGCCGGGTGGCTGTGGGTGCGCACCCCTGCCCCTTGGCCGGAGCCAGGTACCCTAGTGCTTGTATGTACGGGAGTGAACATATGGAGGCGAGTGGCCGCACTAGGGGAGAGGAAGGATGGATCAAAGAGTTGATCCGAGTGTGTGGGACACGCCTTCCCCCAAGTCATCCGTGTCTGGAATTCCTGAGAGTACTCGGATTGAATCTTGGTGATTCGGGAGACTTTCACCAGTTTACCAGTAACCCCTCACCTTTAGGGGGGAGACGGTGGTATGTACCCATATCTGTGGAGGGCCGGGTAGGAGAATTCTTGGTGGATACCGGAGCCAGCCACTCCTGTGTGTCCAAAAGATTTTTCGACTCGGTGGCCGGCAGCCATGAGAACCTCAAAACGGGGGTAAATGCTTGCACGGCCGACGGAAGCAGTATGCGTACATTTGGTAGGACGTTTATGCCTATCCGTATAGGAGGCAAAGAATTTGTTCTTTCGCCGACTATAGCAGAGGTTAGTGATGACGGAATCCTCGGACTGGATTTTGCAAGCTTGTACGGGGCCGTCTTAGACCCGAGGGACGGTATGATGAGTATACGGAACCCGTATGGCTTGCATGTCCAATGCGTATTGAGACAGGTGTCTTCGGTTGCATCAGTGATACACACGGTGAAGATCCCACTGGGTACCACTTGCGATGTCCTTTGTGGCGGATCCATGGCCCAAAGGAATGAAACTGGAGTCTATGAACCCGATATGGTGTACTTGTCGAGCATTGGGTTGGACTCAGTGGATACATTAGTGGCTAATGCAGCTTGGACTGTATTACCCATGACTAACCGAAGTGGTGCGGTGGTTTATTTGAAGCGAGGCGACAGTATAGGTAGGATGAGTTCGGTAGAACATGTCGCCGAGGCTAAATTCAATAAACCACTGAACCCTGTTAGTAAGCATCCTTTGGATGAAGAATTCCGAAAGCTGATTGATCAGTCTGATTTAGAGAATACGGAGGATAAGGATTGCCTAGCGAAACTCCTACAAAAGTACGAGAGTGCTTTTGGTAGGGAGGGAGGACCGGTGGGTAGATCCAATAAGGTGTTGCACACCATAGATGTAGGCAACGAGAAACCTTTTAAAATTCCGTATCGTAGACTTCCTCTAAAGAAGAAGTTAATTTGTGAAGAGGAAATACAAAAACAGTTGGACCTAGGGGTCATCGTGCCTAGCTCGAGTCCCTGGTCCAGCCCTGTTTGTATGACCACTAAGAAAGACGGTACAATCCGCTTTTGTGTCGACTACCGGAAACTGAATGGTATAACAAAGAAGAACTCGTATCCTTTACCAAGGATAGACGAGACTTTAGATAGCTTGGGCGGAAACCAATGGTTCTGTACCTTGGACTTACAGTCCGGGTATTGGCAAATACCGATGCACCCCGATGACAAGGAGAAAACAGCGTTCTCCAGTCATATGGGGCTATTCGAGTATAATGTCTTACCCTTCGGATTGTGTAACGCCCCCGCTACATTCGAGGCTATGATGGAATCCTTACTGAGTGATCTTTTGTGGAAGAAATGCTTGGTCTACTTGGACGACGTGGTCGTGTTCGGCAAGTCGTTCAAGCAATGCCTTGCGAATCTGCAATTGGTCCTCGACCGGATACTATCAAACGGTCTTAAACTTAAACCCAAGAAGTGTAATTTGTTTAAGAAAACAATCACATACTTGGGAAGGATCATTACTCCTAACGGGGTGAGCGCAGATCCGGAAAAATTAGAAGCTGTGGAAAATTGGGAGAGACCCACGAGTGCTAAGGAGGTGAGATCATTTTTAGGATTCTGTTCCTATTACCGTGATTTCATACCGAATTACTCTCGTGTTAGCTTCCCCATGCAGTGCTTAGCTCACTGGACCCCGGGTAGGGCACGGGACCCATTCCCATGGACCGGCGAGCAAGAAGAATCTTGTAATAAAATAAAAGATTTGTTTAGGAATACACCCGTGTTGAAATATCCCACCCCCGAGGGACATTTCATCTTAGACACCGATGCGAGCAATGATGCAATTGGGGCAGCTCTCTCTCAGGTCCAGGAGGGAGTCGAAGTCCCAATAGCATTTGCTAGCAACACGCTAAGCAAGACCCAGCGAAATTATTGTACCACCAAGCGAGAACTCCTCGCTGTGGTGGTGTATACGAAGAAGTTCAAGCATTTCCTTTGGGGAAGTGACTTTACCTTAAGAACAGACCATTCGTCTCTTAGGTGGCTCCTTAACTTTAAGGACGCCGAGGGGATGATTGGACGATGGTTAGCTCATCTATCCGAATTCGGATTGGAGCATAAACAAATAGAGCACCGACCCGGTGCTAAACACATCAATGCGGATGCCTTGTCGAGACGACCTATCCGAAGGTGCCAAAATGCCACTTGTGAAGACTGCGGGGCCCACAATGCTGTGGTAGCCGGATTGGTATTTAATTATACCACCCCCCGTATTCCCTGGGAGGAGGCTGTGTGTAGCTATCTCGATTGGTCCCCGGAGACCATCAAGAAGTTCCAACAGTCGGATCCCACCACTGCGCGCATAATGGAATACCTACGGTCAGGTATTAAACCGGCAAGCCCGCTAGTATCCCTAGAAGATAGGGAGGCAAGGCGATTGCTAGCCCAATGGACCGAGCTAGAGATCCGAGACGGCATACTATGTAGGTGGAAGACAACTCCCACCAATGGTAGGCTGTTGCAAATAGTGATACCCACCCCGATGAGGAGGGATATCATGTATTATTGCCATGGTCATCAAACGAGCGGCCATTTCGGTAAGAAAAGGTCAATAGAGCGCCTACAAAGGCGTTACTACTGGCCCGGTATGAGAGGCGACCTGCTCCGGTGGATCGCCACTTGCCCGGATTGTTGTAAAAACAAGCCGGGACCCGGCCTGGGTAAGCAACCCCTATCCCAGGAATTGTTTGGTATCAGATTCGCTCGAGTGGCGATAGATATCATCAGCGGAATTAAAACGACGCCTCGGGACAATACTTGTATGATGGTCGTAACCGACTATTATACCAAGTACACTCGGGTGTTCCCCCTTCCTAACCACAAAGCCGCCACGTGTGCGGAGGCATTTGTGAAAGGCTGGGTGCTCCATTTGGGTGTTTCCCTTATGATGCACAGCGACCAAGGAAGGGAGTTCGAGTCGGAGCTTTGGCAGGAAATGTGCCATTACCTAGCCATTTGCAAGACCCGAACAAATCCATACCGACCACAGTCGGATGGGCAGGTAGAGCGCTTCAACAGAACCCTTATACAAGTGCTAAAGCCCCTGGTTAATACCCACCAGGACGACTGGGATGAACAGTGCGAGTTTGTGGTACATGCCTACAACAACACTGTCCATTCATCCACTAATTGCACTCCCAACATGCTAGTGTTCGGCGAGGACATCATAATGCCCGCCGACTTAGTGTATGGAGTGGTTGGGATAGACCCGGAGGCGCCCTGCACTGTGTTGTTTGTGGAGTCATTAAGGGATAGGTTTAAACAGGCATACGAGGCCGTTCGGAAAGAACTGCTGAAGAGTGCGAAGTGGCAGAAGGTGGGCTATGACACCAATGCTAAACGAATTCGTTTTAACGTTGGGGACAAAGTACTAAGGTATTACGAGCCGCTAGAGAAGCTGAAGCTCGTAACGCCTTGGGAAGGTCCGTTTAAAATTATTCGCGTCATCTCCGAGTCCACGGTGATGATGGAGGACTGCCTAACTGGTAGGAAATGGAAGACAAATGTCGGAAAACTTCGGCCCTGGAAGGGGCGCGAAGAGGCGGAGAGGGAGTTCGGTTACAAACCACATGTATCTGTCCCTAGCGGACCGAGCGTGGTAGTACCGATGAAGCGCCCTAGAGGCCGGCCGAGAAAGACGCCGGGAGACGAGGTTATGGTGAAAAAGAAGACGAAGGCCAGGAAACGACCTAACCGTAAGAAAAGGAAAAATGTCTCGCTAAGTGAAGGCATTACGTATGGGAAGGGGCCCGCAGTGGCTAAGCGGAATCCGGAAAAGGCCGTACGTAAAGCCGGGAAAAATAAAAGGCTAACCGAAGGCGTTAGACGCAGTCCCCGGTTGGGGTCTGCCGTAACCTAACTCAGTACACAACGAGCTGCTGCGTGTTGTCCGCCATAGGCGGGTAACATACGTTCCACGGCTGGAGATGCCGAACGCGCCCTCCCTGAGTAGCTGTATCCCGTGAGCGGCAGTCGGATTAACCGGTACATTCGCTTTGAAGCGTTGTATACACCGCCAAACTCCAGAAGATAGCACTCGGGTGGTAGGCCGCGTCTCACATGTCGAGTCGAATGTTAGTTCGGATCTAGTTCCCTAGGTGGCGCCGCGGGTGCGGCGGGAAAGCGCGGAACTAGGTCACCGGATAGCCATGGCGGGATCTCGCGAGACGAGAGGTCTGACGTCATACTGGTCATAACTAGAGCGGACTCGTGGTGGTTAGACGCCACCCGTTTTTGCTCTAGTTAGTGTTGGTGGTTTACAGGCCCTAGCTGTCGGGTTATCTTGTCTAACTATACCCTTTTGTTGGACGAATCCTTCGGGAGGAGTCCAACACAGTCACCAATTTAATTGGAAGTCGCCCTCAGTGCCATGGCACAGGGGACGATTGACGCTGCGCGTCAAACAGCCAACGTTCTGTTGGAGCTAGGCGAGGACCCGAAGGTCCCGTCTCGGGTCGAGGAATCTATGGATTCTTCGACAGAGGAGGCCGCCCGGACGCTCTCGGCTATGGCCGAGGCCACCGACCGGGAGAGGATGCCACCTCCACCACCACGCCCGGAGCGCTCGTCTTCAGCAGCAGCTTCGGGTAGCAAAGTGGATGTCTTGGACATTCCAATGTATCCTCCGGGATTCAAGACTCGCATCAAACGTATGGCACACGTCGATTGCGAGGCCGGTGTTGTGTACACCTCCTGGGGGACCTACATCCCTATGCACGCCTCCATGTTCGGATGTGGACCGTTGGCGGCGAAGCAAGGCGTGCCCGAGCCCATACCAGATGACTTCAAGACTCTGGTTATGGACTCGTGCAGTGACGAGTTGGCTGACAATATGCCAGTCTCCTGGCTCCGTAACTACCTGAAGTTGGCGGAGAAGATGGCGGTCAACGAGAGTTTGGCCCGAGCCGTGCTGATCTCCGAGGGCATCACCCGAAAGGCCACGGAGTTAAGAGAGTCTGAATCCGACATGGATACAGACTCCACAGTCACGCTGTCCTCGGTGGAAACCGACCGGGTCAAGCGATTGACCCGCAAGCCTGCGCCGAAGGGTCCTCTCACCGAGAGTGACCTGGAGGCTGAAGATGTACGGATCGCCGTCGAGAGGTCCACAACCGAGACCGATCCAGCTGCTGACATTCCTGGTGAGATCTCGGAAGAGGACATCTCGCGCCAACAGGCTGCTGTCGAGGCCGCCTCCACCACCACAACCACCACAGTAGCCACCTCGGTTACTGCAGCTTCCACTGCCAGCACCAGCGAGAAAAGCGCCAAGTCCTCTACCAAGGCTTCGGCTGGTACTACCACCACCAGCCGAGCCAGCCGTAGGGGAGCAGGCATCTACACGGACAGTGAGGACAGCGAAAGTGATCCAGAACTGCCCGAGTCGGCCAAATCTGATTTGGAGTCCGTGACAACGTGGGAAGAAATGACCACGGATGTCCCAAAGGACGACAATCAGAAATGGATGTGGAAGAATGCAGCCGAGGGGTTCAAGGAACGGACTCCCCGCTGCTTCGCGGACTGTGCCTATGACACGGTCCACTACATGTGTCCGGGCGCCGTCAATAAGGACGGCGACAGCGATGACGAGGAGTGGATGAAATCCGGCCCCTCGGATACACCAGTAGGTAAATTCTACCTCATTTGGATTGACCAGCTGAAATCCAAATTGGGGTCAATTTACAGTTACGAGGCCCGGACGAAAGTCCAGTGGGCGATGACCCAATGGGGACCAACCGGCAACCGCCGAAGGTGCCCATTCGAGTCGTGCCAGCTGGCTCTCACGGGTGAGAAGGTGTTCGGGACGAAGCCTCGCTTCGCTCGGCACATAGTGGAGCATCACATGCACCACAAGCCTGTGATGATGTGTGTGCTCGGAGACCGTCCGAGCAAACAGTGTGATGGCTCATTCAACACTCACCGGCGCTGAGACATGGCTCTGCACTTGCAGAAAGCTCATGGTATCGGCCTGGAGAAAACCAGGAAGCGGGCCATCAAGTGCTTCAACGAGCTCCTAGCTAACTGGGCCTCGTTGAGCGTCAAAGACATTAAGGAGCAGGCATTCGAGACAGGAGTGTAGGCAATGATAAAGGACTTTATTTTGAACAGTCATTCCATTTTAGAGTAACTCATGTATCTTTGGCAGCCATCTTAGATTTTGGCTGACTACACACTGTTGGGGTCAATTGAAAATTAGGCAATCTTGATATTCTTGTGCAGCATGTATATGTATATGTCCCTATATATGTAAGATTATATACAAAATCTAATTGAACAATAATAAAAACATTTAATCGCCCTGACAGAGACTGCTGCTCTACTGAATGAACCCTTTGAGGGCTAGCAGTTACAGAGTGTTCCTCCTGAAGAATGACTGTACTGGTTGAAGGGGTTGGGAACTCTGGATCGCAACTATAACAACTATAAAAAGGCCCCTTTCTTGGATATTTCCACGACCGCCCTTCTCTCTCCCTGGAGATGATGGTGAGTGAGCGTATAGAGGGGAGGGTGAACACCAAGTCCAGGTCAGAGTCCAAAGCAACTCACATGATCCCAAATGTATACAAAAGGGGGAGGGGCCATGACTTCACCCCAGTGTGACCGTCTCCTTAGAGACATTCAACTGTAAGAGGCAAAGAAGGATAGTGGAGGATAGGAAAGGACAAGTTCATGGCCGCTTAGACATAATACTGGCCACTTAGTAGATAGGTAAGGGGGCAAGGGCGAGGGGAGGAGAAACAAGAGGGCAAGGGGTCACATCTCAGGATTGGGACCAAGACAGATGAGAATCATATCAAATGAAGAGACACAAGAGGACAAGTGAAGAGATTAATAAGACAGGCTCAAAAGGACAGAGGAGCCTGAGGCAAGGCACTGAGGATTACATTTTTTTTATTGTTCTATCTATGTGTCAAATTAGGAATACAAAATGTAGTAGATTGTACATGGGTTGTATTGTGTCCTTACAACTACCTGCATTACGACAATCTATAAATAGACGTGTGGTGACGCAGAAAAGAGTCACTATAGCGACTAACTGACCTATGCCAGGATAAACACAACACAGGAATACCATGTTGATGGATATATCATGTGATTATCATGTAATGGCACACACAAAACAGTGTAGTCCTTAGAAATAATCATAATCATTTATACGTTTAGCATGGTATTATGCCTAGAGGGTTCATATTCATTTGGCATGATGCACCAATAATGTCTCGGCATGATGCCTAGGTAAAGCATCCAGTGAGTTACTCACCAGCTCAACACCCATGCTAAGACTGACAACCTGTGGAATGTGACCAGGGGTGGCAACAGCTACAAACACTTCAGGGCATCCCCTGCTATCTATGGAAGTTTCTTATACATGTATATACTAGACTATGTTCCTAGATTCTATGCTAGATCAGTTTCAACAGTTTCTATACTCCTCCTGTGTCATTCTACATTCTCGCTACCCACAATATGATCCTGTACACTCTGCTGGAGGTCAGTAGATAAAAGATTTAGACACTTGGACTGATCTGACTGGGAACTACTCACCTAGCACATGCCAGGTCAGCAGCTCTACTATTGTACTGCCGCCTAAGGGAAACTAAAAGGATGGCCGAGAAAATTGCTGGAGTTGAATTTTGGGTCGCCGTACTTTTGGTCATCTTCTTACACATAGGGACATTGGTAAGTCACTGCAGCTGAACTGAGTCACTCCTTGTTATAATTATCAATGAAGTAGGCCGCCACTTAATGACGAAAGACAATTATAATCTTTAGCTTCAAAACCCTATACACCGATCTAAGTCACGCAAATATCCCTGAATACGGATTGAAATTGAAGTAATTGAATGGCCCCATCAATAACAATACAAGTGTGACTACCATATATGGCTGTATATATACAGCCATTTAATTATTGATCAGTTGTTGATGCGAATCCCTTAATTATTGCCTTTTAACAAATGATAAACCTGGGAGTATTTTGTATTGCAATGTGGATAAATGGAGAGAGAGAGAGAGAGAGAGAGAGAGAGAGAGAGAGAGAGAGAGAGAGAGAGAGAGAGAGAGAGAGAGAGAGAGAGAGAGAGGGAGAGGGTGAAAATGATTCGTTGGGGGAGGGTATTATGAACGGGATGTTGTACTAAAGTGAAAATAAATGGATGGGATCGACAATATACAGTCAGCCCTTGTTTCCTCAGATATTGATAATGCAAGGAAAAATGTCTGAGGAAGCAAATTATCTGAGGAGTAAAGCCGAAATGTAATAGAAAACATAGAGGTAGTTCCAAATTTTCTGTCTGAGGAAATGAGGGATCTGAGGAACCAAAGGGTCGAGAAAGTGAGGGTTGATTGTATAGTTACAGCCATTGGCAAAATCTTCATACTGTTGTGGTTAAAACGGGGTGGGGAAGGAGGGGGGTTCTGAAGAGAAGAGCATTGTCCTTGTCATGACAAAAACTGCCAAGCAGACCATAGAGTTGCATACATGTAATTAGCTCATCCGCTGTTAAACCAGGGCACACGGAACAGTGCCATATGTTTGTATACATACACACCATGTGTGACTCAGCTCTGTAAATTGTATACATATAATAGATGTCAGGGAGGATGTAATACTATAATCATCCATATGACCACACTAAAAAAAGTCTGTTTCTGGTTAAGAGTATGAGGATGATTTATACCAGGTGTCCAACGAGTTTTTTTTTAAGTACGGGACTGCGGTACGGTACATGGGTGATTTAAACAGTAGTTTGTAAAAAAAAAAAAAAAAAAAAAAACCTGCCAGGGGCTGAAAAAAAGTTTGTCATCAGCATCTCCCTGTGTGTGTGTGTGTGTGTGTGTGTGTGTGTGTGTGTATGTGTGTGTGTGTGTGTGTGTGTGTGTGTGTGTGTAATGCAGTTCTCGTCATGAATATGACCTTAGGTATCGAAATGCCGTAAAACATCTCTTACTCACCCACTTATTAATATAACCCATTTACCGTAAATCCCGCATATAAGCCAAAGCTTATGACAACGGCTAGTTGACAACGGGAAAAACTTTCATTCCAGAAATGGGAGCTTTAAATGTGATCTATCATATGCAAATGATCTACTGTGCTATATGGTAACATAAACAAGAGGAAGGACCTATCACGTGGCTACAGGCACTTCTGAAAAGTGCTCTTGTTATTGAGTCTGGGTACACCAGACCTCCAAGGACCTTAACCCTTTAAAGGCCGCCAATGCACTAATGCATCATGCCCATTGGTCCTCATGATGCACCAATGAAGTGCTCCATTGGAGCATCATGCCGACCCTACGGGGTTGATATGTATACTATGGCATGATGCTCCAATGAAGTGCTGGTGAGCAGTCTCGCCACCACTTCATTGGTGCATCATGATGGCCAATAGGCATGATATATTAATGCATGAGCGGCCCTTGACCCTTTAAGTAGCTAATAATGCCCTATAGCAATTTACATTGCCATAGTGCATTTATGAAGAGCTTGTGAGTATCCAACCACTGCCCACCTGCTCGTTTCAACACTACAGGGTTGATGCACTCCTGAACAATGGGGATGATTTGTATTGGTCCATCAGGCTGTAGAATCTGAATCATTAAGGCATGATGCTGTCCTTAAAGTACTAACCACAGGCTGAGTAATCCTACACTACAGTAGCATGTGAAACAATGGTCCAAATAGGTCACAGTTCAACATACACAGATCATAGTGAGCAGGCGTGAGTGCTACTGTTTTAGCTGACCTCTTTAGGGACCCCCTGCCCTAACAGCAGTGTGTTAATAGAATGTTATACACAAGAAATGCAAAAGAACAATGCCTAATTCGTCACCATGCCCAATATTAATATTATTCATCAATTCTAACCATTTTTGTGAAAGAACATATTTATACGCTTGCACATGAAGATCCAAGATTTTCTCAATGTTTAATAGGAAATGCCTAAGGGAATAACAGTCCAAAATTTGAATTCTATATATATGTTAAAATAAGTCGCATCTCAAGGCAACCCGCCTTATAGGGTTTAGCCAAATGTGACAGAATTAAGAAAATAGAACTTATTGCACATACAGAAAAAAAAATCCAAACAAAAACCTATACAAACATGTAGTTAGGCCATTCTCTATGATGACTTACTTGGGATTACGATCGCAAATGCCACTGGGGTTTGGGCCAAAATGAAATTAATAATGAATCAAAAGTTTCTTTATCTGTTTTTTTATTATTTCTTTTGCCTCTGGCCGCTGAGATTTCTTTAAAAAAAGTCTTTTTGCTAAAAAGTCCGGAATCCGAGAAATTATTGGAGATGCCCTTGGTATCTCCATAGCAGTCTGGATGTGAGTTTGATTGCACACGAAATCGGACAGTCCAACTACCCTTGAGTCGACCATTGCCATTGTAATATTAAATGGCACTGGCTAACTGCTGATAGATGGTCGATTTATGGCAGTTTACCCAGCCTGTGCTGTCTATTGCCGGCATGCAATGCCCCCTACACTACAGTAGAGCCTAAGCCGTGTGTTTAACACTAGCTGAGAAAGCTTCTCTGGCCTACCACGCCTGTCGGCTCAGTGAGGCTCCCTCGCTCTCTGCATTGTATGGTGTTTAATTGAAACTGTTAACATCATTCTGTGGTTTAATCCGTGTTTTTATGACATTGAGTTTAGGGGTGTAACAGGTTAGTGTCAGGGGGACATGGCTATAGGGGCTACACTGTAAACTGTGTGTTGAACTTGAACTGTAGTGCTTCTCTCCACCACTGACCCCTCCCCCCTCCCGGTGTGTTGAACTTACACTGTCTAGTTTCTCTCCACCACCACCCTTCCTACACTGTAAAAATGTGTGTTAAACTCAGAGATGCCACTCACTGGCTGACAAAAACCAAGAAAACTGGGCTTTGGCCACATTTTACCCAGGAATTTAACATAATTTAAAATAGAAATCTTGGAATGAAAACCAGGAATTCCTGGTAAACCAGGAAAAGTGGCATCTCTGGAACTTGAACTTACACAGTCTAGCTTCTCTCCACCACCTCCCTTCCTACACTGTAAAAAGATTGATGTAGAACTTACACTGTCTTGCTTCTCCCCCCTCTCTACACTGTAAGAAATGTATGTTGAACTTACACTGTCTAGCTTCTCTCCACCACCACCCCTTCCCAGACTGTAAAAAATGTGTGTTGAACTTACACTGTCTACCTTCTCACCACCCCCCTTCCTAGACTGTAAAAAGATGGGTGTTGAACTTACACTGTCTAGCTTCTTTTCACCATCACCCTCCCTTCACTGTAAAAGATTGTGTGTTGAACTTACATTGAGGGGCATCTCCTTAGGACTGAGTCCTTCACCTGTGACATTTTAATAACAGGGCCTTTGTGGTGATGTGCTTATCGGTGAGTACAAATTCTCTGTCTCTTTCCTCCCTGTACAAAAGTTGGGTTTCCATGTGTGGCAAAATGTTAGAAATCCCTTGTGTTCTCTCTATTTGGCTGTTAATACTGTTCCTTTTTTCTATTTTCAGTCTGCAGTATTTGAAGGAGGTAAGTAGTATTAGTGTGAGACTATAATGCTTTAGCGGCTAAGAATGCTCAAAGCTCCAGATCTCATATATAACCAGAAGCCTCCAGTCACTGAATACTACCTAAATGGTAATATCATTTCAAATTTTCCCATTTTAATTGAGCCGAACTGCAAAACGGATGAGACAATTTCAAGCATTTATAAACGATTAGGCTAGGGCCAGGACCTGCTAAGGGGAAATGGTAAGCTAGGAGCAAAGAGGGCAAAGTAAGGCTAAGGGGTTTGAAAGGTAGGGTAGGGGGAGGCATGGTAGGGTATAAAAACGGATTGGAGGGCGTGGCAGGGCAAGGATCTAGGAGGGTAAAGTAGTTTAGAGGAGGGAATTGGAAGGGTAGGGGAAGAAAGGTGTGGGATGGGAAGGAATGGCGGGTAGGAAATAGGGCCGTTGATGGATTGGAAAAGGTAGGCAGGGCCCTAAACTCCCACATGCAGGTCCTCCAGTCCTTTTGAGTATTTATGGAATGGCAGGGAAGGAAATTTGTTTGGTTATTTTTACGTCCGGGGGCCATTCAGGAACTCAGACATTCAAGAGGATAGGAAGGTAGGACAGGGCAGTGGAGGACTGGCAGGGCACAGGAGAGTGGGGCACAGGAATGAAAGTCAGTGAGCAAAAAAATCTCTGAAACACTCAATTAGTGCCCTTGAAATACATGTTTGATAAATAGCCATGTATATAGGTCTTTGCAACTTGAAAATCCCTAAAATGAGGGTAAACGCTGACGACTTCCATCCCTGAGGGCAGAGACTCTTGAGAGAGGGGAGTGCAGGGCAGACCAGGGAGGAGAGGGGAGCATAAGGCAGGGCCTCGGTTTGGTTGATTTGAAATTCATTAATAGTAATTGAAATCTAGCAGAGGCAGCAGGGAAGGTAGGGGATCGGAGGGTGGGGCAGGGCATTTGAGGGCCAATAGGAAGGTAGGGCAGGACAGTGGAAGATTGGGAATGATAGGACAGGGCAGGCCAGGGAGAGAAGCAGGGATGTAAGTCAGACATGGGCAAAAATCAGGAAGCCATAATTATGTTTACTTGATATAAAAGCCTTCCTTACCACTCGTATAAGGAATATACATGTCATTCAATATTTTCAGAAATCAAGAAATCCTGATAAAACCTGAAGACTTACATCCCTGGAGAAGACAGATGAGCAGGGCAGATCACTGGAGAGGAGACGAGGGTAGGGAGAGGAAAAGGGTAGGGCAGAGCAGGACAGGGCAGGGCAGGGAGGAGAAGGTAGTGTGAGCATGTCAAGGTAGGGCTGGGGATTTGAGGGCAGGGCAAGCAAGGTCAGGGGGCTTCCCTAGCCCACTTAAAAGGGTCTAATTCTCATCTTTCCTATCCCCTCAGGATGTGTGTGGTGCACATATGCGTGGGCACTGACACATTCCTTTGTGAAATTGTGTAATGTTCTCGCCATGAATATGACCTTTGCTGTCGAAATGGCGTTAAACATCTATTACTCACTCACTCAGCAAGGTCAGGACATGTCGGTTGACAGGGCATGGCAAGGGAGGACAGAGAAGGGGAGGAAAGGGCAAGGCAGGGCAGGGACAGTATGGTGGACAGATATTAGAATGGCAATTTCAATCATCAATTTTTCAGAAGTCCGGTTGACAGGAAATAACTGTCATGCTGAAGGCCGGGTGGAAATTTACCACACACCAAGTGACAAACCGGGGCACTGGGGTACGGTCTGTTTCGATGGCTTCACTGAGACTGAGGCTAAAGCCACATGTCGACAGCTGGGTTATGACAATGGTGCCACGTTAGGACCACAAGGAGAACCTCAGGTATCTTTTGCACTAAGGCCACACCAAGAAAAAAATAAGTTGGTCTACGGATTTTGGTTTTGAAAAAATGGTACGAGCAGAATTTTTGGCGACTAATGGATTCCTTGCTGGAAAAGTGAAGTGAAATTGTATTTCCGAAAATATGGAGAGGGCGATCCGTAGACCAACTTAATTTATTTTGGTGTGGCCTAAGCATATGACAATCTCGTGAAGAGAAACTTGTCCCAGCGACTCCTGGCACCCATCTCGCAATGCAGATTGTTGCAGGAAAATCATGTGTTGGTCTTGTATGGTACCTAGGTAATTCTGTGCCTATATGGGTAAAAGGTGATGCTGTGACGCAGGGGTTTTAAAAAGTGATGCTCCTGATGCAGGGGTTTTAAAAAGTGATGCTCCTGACGCAGGGGTTTTAAAAAGTGTCGGCCGGCGACACTATCAAAAATTCCCAGTACATTGGCATATACATAAAGAGTGACGGAGTAATGCGCCTTCCTTCCTTAAAAGTGACGGTGTGACGTCCTGACAATTTTGAGTACCATGTATAGGCACAATTCTTGTGAGATGAGTTACAAGTTGGCCGCCAATCCTGGGCCTCCTGAGTCATTGCTATAATTAGGCACATCCTTGAACTCAGGCTGAACCTCTCTGGTGCATGTGAGGTCAAATTTTGGTCATTGTAGTACCAGGGATGTGATTTGAAAATCGCCCAAATGTAGGAAGATTTTTTAAGCCCCAATATAGGGTATTCAACGGCACAAATGGAGTGCACAGGCACTCAGTATAAGTTTTTGAAATAGTTTTGTGGTATTATACATCAAAAGTGGGTAAAATATAAGTTGCACATGTAGCACCACAGCACAAAGGCATGGGAGGGAGGCATCTGGGGGACATGCACCCCAGGAGGACAGTTTTTGAGATTTTTGCCACATACTCCAATCCTGGTGGCTCTTGGTATAATGCATATACACAAAAGGGCCACATGATAATTGCTTGTTGCTTTATTCTATAGCATTTCAATAACCTATTTTTTCTAAATTATGTACTTCAAAAAATGTTCTTAAGAAAAACTGGTCTGTTCCCTCATGAAGATTTTTACAATCTAGAACAGAAATGGTACATTCTGGTGCATTTTAGCATGCTATATATTCTTTGTGCATCCCCAGACAAACCAAAAAGAGGCAGCAGAGAAATGATTTGAAAATTCTTAAAGTGTAGAAAAAAGTTCATATTCCCAATACATGTACAAGGTATTTAATGCCATGAAAAGTTTACAGAGGCTGCATCTGTAATGTTTGGGTAAAATAAATTTAGGGATCTAGAGAGACACCCCCTAGGGGAATCCTATTTTCCAAAACCTGTGAGATAAACATTGTTTGTTGTTAGAATAGGACCTTTGTAAACATAATGGGGCATCGGGGGGGGGGGGGCATTCCCCCCGGTAGCCCAAGAAATGTTTGAACAGCTAGAGGCCAAATGGTGCAGTTGTTTGCAGACCTTTATGTTACAGCCAGAGTACCAGACCCCGCCCCTCCCTACCCCTGTAAAATACTTTCTCAATGGATTTGGGAAAATCACGAGGGTAGACTTTTTGGCTTACAATTGGAGAAAACCTCCCTGGCAGTACTTTTGTACATTTCTTTTCCTTGCATCCACATGACCCCCACTATTGAGCTACATTATAACACTATTCCCATTTCTTTACACAGGTTGATGTATGGTTATCAGTACTGGAATGTTCACCACACGCCCACAACTTGACAGACTGTTTAACGTCCAACATAGTGTGGGATGGAGCAGATTATACCAGGGACTGTGGAGGTCAAGGGACTGCTGGAGTACATTGTTATAGTGAGTACTGGTACTTTATTTAAGTAGAACTGAGATGTATTGTATTCTAATTCAATACACCCCCCTTGAATTCTGAGTGAAACCAAAGTACATAGGGCAGTCCGAGTGCACATGAAACACTTTGTCCAAGCTATACCTGGAAACGAAGACTACCTCACTGGTTTTCAGACGTTTAGTCTATTCGCTTTTTCAATCTTAATTTGCACGTATGATTGTGTGAATGTGGATGTGCATGTATATGTTTTTGAGAGTCTGCTTGTAGCAGTGGGACACGGCTCGTAGCAGTGAAAAACTGAACTGTTTTCTTACTTTTCCTGAAAAGGTGGTATGTATTTCACATTAAGGATGGCACTTTCTTATTTAGAAAAATAAGGAAGGACCTCTTATAATCTTTGTCAACTTCCCAGAACTTGATATTTTTATGGTTTTTATGACTTGAATAAAAAGAATGGTACAACAATGATGTATGTATTTCACCACATATGTTCTTTGTATATCCAGATGCTGATGATGAACTCAGCTGTGGTAAGTTAATTCTCTGGAATAGCTATAAAGATTTGATATTAGTTTGGTGCTATACATATTACTGGTACCATGTAAACCGGGAAGTGTAGTTGAAATCAGTAACACCTGGCCTCACTAGTGGGCAACACACAAGTGTACATGTAATAAGTTGTGCCAAAGTGTGTGGCCATATGCAAAATATTTGAAACGACTTTTTCTCCTATTTCTGATGAACACTTTGATCCCCTTCCACTGAGCTCTCGCTCCTTTGAAATACCTTTGTTATACAATGTACTAACATACATTAAATTTCTCCCCACAGAAGGAGATAAAGTGAAGCCGAATGGTGGTAGGTATCTATTTGGTAATCCTTAAAAAGACAACAATTTCTTTTCAATTTCCCAGTTATAGCACTTTAAAATTCATTTTTAATTACCCAGTTGTAAAAACTCTAAACAATAATTCAATATTGTATTACATTCTGTAAGCCACTGGAGGTCCATATCCCCATTTCGGTCGAAATGGCTGCAATGGAAAAAAGATCCCAGATACCTTAAAGATTGAGGCAAAAAGGTTTGAACAAAATCATTTTTTTCATGCTTTTGATAGGAGTTAAGACCAATGGCACCTGTCCCTGGGAGGGCCAGCTCTTTTACTACACACGACAGCGATGGGTGGAGATATGTGCTGATGGATTCAATGACAATGATGCAAGTATGTATGGAGTCAACCTTAATATATAATAGAGAGTGGTCATTTGGAGTTGGGTGAAAAATTTGCCACCGCCTTCCTCATTGTAGGGGGTCTGAAAATCTTACATTCCCCACTTTTAGTCTTCCGTGGTGTGCACACTGTTTTTTTTTTTGTTTTTTTTTCGCTTAGGGATACTCTATTACCCCCCCCCCCCATTTTTACGTTTTCTAAATATTCAGTTGCATATAATTTTGTTAATTTGTATCAGAGATTCATATATTATACCTCATTTTGACCGTACATTTTGTTTCTTTCCATATCCTGGCTCTAGAAGGCCGGTTTCTAGGGACAGAATGCTCATGGAACAAAAACGTTCTTTTTCATGTTACTTTTCTTTGAACAGCCATATAGGATGGAATATCGTTAAAATTAATTATTTTGATGATTTGAATGTAATCCAGAGATGATTTACTAGGAAACCACCTTTCATTTAGTGGATATTCCTATTATTAAGGTCTACTGAACTTGTTAAAGTAGGAAAATAGGTAAAGATTGAGAAAATCATGAAAAAAACCGGCATTTACTTCATTTGACAATATGTGAATCTCTGATACAAATTAACAAAATTATATGCAACTGAATATTTAGAAAACATAAAAAATGGAGGGGGTATAGAGGAGTGGATCTTTTAATTTTGCCCTCTCCCCGTTGAAGATGAATTCTTTTGTCCCCCTCCCCGTTGTTAAAAAAATGACCACTCCCTTACTGCTCCCAACTCACTCACATTTGAATATCAAACAAAATTCATATTTTTGGATAGGCTTTCATTTAACCCTTACTATGCCTTAAATAATCTAAACCCTGCATATAAGCCAGACCCTGACTTAAAGATGATTAAAAGCTGCACCAAGAATATGAAATTGGCTTTTACGGTATAATTTCTCAAATTTCTATTTTTGCTGCAGCTGTGGCCTGCCGGCAAATGGGATACAGGAGAGGCTGGGCTCTACACATAGTGATCGCAGCTAGTCAGCAATCATCACCTGGGATGATGTCCAACATCAACTGTCGCGGGGACGAGATACATCTCAGCAATTGTCCGACCGACCAGAAACTCTATGCAAAGTGTAAAAATGATAATTATGTATCGTTTCAACGTACTGCAGTATCCTGCTCCAGTATGTATTACCATCAAGTTTGATAACTGATATCTCTTTATCCAAGTGGTGGACTCTCGCATGGTTGGCTAAATTAACACATGTTTTCCAGTAATGTCATGAAGTGCCCTGAGATTTATTGTATACAATGTGAATCCTATATGTAACGGTTAGCTGGAATATTTACCCTATGCATATAAACTACCGGTGTACGTAGTATTATTCAGTCTAAAAGGCACAATATTAAATGCCTTAATTTCTTAAAGTGGGAAAGATAACATAAGTAACCATTGATTTATTATTTTCCAGATTCCATGGACCGGATACCCTGTGGTAAGTACTTGATTCTTGCACTTTCTGAAATCATTTATTGGCTACAAAAAGTATCAGGGATGCCAGTGTCCAGTGTTGAAAAAGTCGGAAATTTAAGCTACCTCAGAGGCAGCCCCTCACTCCCTCCATGCCCTGGTGTCTGATTCATGTACAAGCTGTAGCTTATGTTTGGCATAAAATAAAATAGCTTGATGACATGTTTCACTTTCAGCTCAAAAGGGGTAGGAATTAAATTACACCCTGTGGCTGCAAGGGACCATGGTACCACCTGGCACTATAGGAGTACAGTACAGAAGTAGAGTGTAGGGCCTTCAGAGGTCCAACTTTGACCAGCTATAGGACCATTACATATAGAAGGGCAACTGGCCATTCTAGTATTTAGAGAAAAATAATTATAAAGAGATATATTCTCGTTGAAATAATTATTTGTTTGTTTTTCTCAATTTTCCAAAAGTCGGAAAAAACGGAAGACTGGCATCCCTGGATACCTATAATAGAATCAAGGGAGGGACTCTTTATCAACTTTTGCATAGGATCCCACATACACCTATACAGCACTACAGTACACACTGCTTATGCAAACAACCGTAGATGTACACCACCTTTTAGAGATGGGCCTAGGTCTACGATTATCCAAACAGGCTTTCCTTGCCCACAGTTTAAAAGGGTCATATATCTCCTCTTTCTAATTCCGTCGGATGAGTGTGGTGCACATATGCGTGGGCACCGACACATTGCTCTGAAAATATGTAATGCAATTTTCTTGCCATGATTATGACGGTAGCTATTGAAGTTGCATCAAACATGCATTACTCACTCACAGTTACTTAAGAATTAATACCATTATGTTGTTTGCAGATGTGCCATTGAATGAGACGTGTTATTCGATGCACTGCCATGGTCGTGGGATATGTATAAACAGACCGGAAGGTGGCGTCTGTCAATGTCCACAGTTTCTACATGGCAAGAATTGTGAATATGGTATGTATAACTTTATAAATACAGTTCCGAGACTTAATACTTTTCTTTAACCCTATAAAGGCTGCTGATGAATGAGTTTAGCTTGCCGATTGATGCATCATGCCGACCCTCCGGGAGTGTATCAACGCCGTCGGGTCAGGATGATGCTTGAATGCACCCATGGGGAATGTACCCCACGGCTGCATTTATGAATGCATCATGCCCAGGGGCTTGTGATGTGTGTGGTGCACATATGCGGGGACACTGACACATTCCTCTGTGAATTTGTGTAATGTAGTTCTCGCCATGAATATGACCTTAGCTGTCGAAATGGCGTTAAACATCTATTACTCACTCACTCCTGACCCGACATTAACGGCCATTGAAGGATTAATGTACCAGGACTGTTGTCACAGTGATACACAGAGGCTACCCTATTAAAGACACTGCATATAAGGACAACTGTATAAGCCCCCTTACTTTTGTTCAAAATCCGAAAATCCGTGGGTTAAAGGGAAAATGGGAGAACATTGGATGGTGTAGGACATACATCCCGACCCCCTCCCCCCAATATTGCCTTACCTTGATCTGAAAACAATTTATGATCTATAAGTCTATGATCTATAAGCCGCGCCTTACATGCAGGGTTTTTACACAATGGAGATAAATCCATTTTCAGAAGTGACTCCATGTTCACCAAACCCCTGCCAGAACAATGGTACCTGCTCTAAGTCTGAGACTCATACTGGATACAGATGCACATGTTCTTCAGAATTCAGCGGATCCACTTGTCAGAAAGGTTAGTAGTCCTTTACAAAAAAAAAAAGATAACCCCTTCTCTCATCGTCATCAGAATTTGCAGATTTGGTTTATTTATTCTTCGACCCAAGCTGTAAATTGAGCATAGAAGTTTAATTGCAGCCCTTACCTTCTAAAACATTTCATGTTAAGCCATTTTCATACCGGTCAATACGTTTGATTTAATTTGATTTGGCTTGGTTTGGTTGATTTTACCTCCATTAATTGGTTCTGCAATTTGTACTATATCATATGGAGGATGGCTGATACGAAGACATTCACACCCAATATATATATAATTGCATAATATCATTGGATCCTTAGGGAGTGGTCATTGTTTATCAAGAGGGGGTGGTAGGTTTTGGTGCAGGAGCGTGAAAATCTTTTACGCTCCCCCCCCCCCCCCCGTTAAGCTGCTGTCGTGTGCAGAGAATTTTCACGCCCCTCTTTAATCTATAGTAGCGCGCACACTTTTTCGCTAAAAAGAGGATAAATATTTTTATGCTCCCCTCCTCAAGAGGGGTCAAAACCTTTTATACCCCCCACTAAGGAGGGGTCTGAATTGTTTATGTCCCCCCTCAAACCCACCACCCGCCCCCCCCCCCCCGTTGATAAATAATGACCACTCCCTTACGGGAAAAAAACTGAGAACTTTCACCCTTTTTTCAACAACAACATTGATTAATGGTTTGGAATCTTTATTCAAGGATCAACTAAGGAAATAGCATCCATCCTTCAGCCAGGACTGAGAGCAGGAATCGGTGTGCTGGTATCACTGGTGTTCATAGTCATCATCATAGGAATTTTGTGGTAAGTGGTATTTTGTCTAACTAGTTGTAGTTTATGCCAAATTTAACTACTGGACAGTGTTGCCGAAAACTTTTTCTTGACGCAGGCCACATTTACGCAGGCCATTTCCATCTCACGCAGATACCCATATGAACTTCATTGTAATTGAAAAGAAATCAGGGAATTATTTAATATAAAGCAAATTCACAAAAATAGGCCATTAAGATTCTATGCCGGCAAAAGCCAGTAACACTGACTGGACATACATATGTTTAGCGCACTGTGCACTTTTTACGTCGAATAAAGTAGGTTATTTCATAAACATTTTATGAACTTGATGGTGTTGTCCTCAAATAAAAAGTGCTCCACGTGAGCCAAAAAGGACGTCTTTGTATTCCTTAAAAAATACTTGTACTTTTATTTCAGGTTTTATTTTTCAAATTTTGCAATATTTCTACCAGTATAACATGTTTACTGAATGCTCTCAACCAGGTTGTGATTCCGAGACTGGCTGCTAGGTCCTGGTCCTGTACTGGACCAGGACCGCTACTAGCGGTACTGGACCGGTACCGCTGGTACTGCTAGTAGAGGTACTGCTACTACTGCAGTATCAGTCCAGTACCGCTAGTACCAATACCGGTCCAGTGTCTTGTTTCCAGTGCTGTGGAAAACACTGTTCATTGTCGTTGGATTTTTCAGGAATTTCTTCCTGCTTCTCTTGGTTGCCTGACAATGTAGCATGAGATGTTCCACACTCAGCTGAGTGTTGCATGCCTGACATACAGGTGCCACTTCTCCTTTCAGAAGGTGACTGTGTATCAGTTTGGTGTGACCAGTCCTAAGACGGGTCAGTTTCACCTGTTCTGGTCTTGTCAGGTTGTCCTCTATGTATCTTTTGCCGACCGTTGGTCGGATGGTTCGCAGCTTGTTGGCATTTGCAGCGTTCCATCTGTGCTGCCACTTATCCTGAACATGGACTTTAGCCATGGGTAGGACATCTGTGTATGGCATCTGGTCAGCCCCTACAGGCCTCCTCAGAGCATTTTTGGCAGCAGTGTCTGCAGCCTCATTTCCTTCGATTCCTATGTGGCTAGGTACCCAACACATAACCACATCTTTGCTTTTTGTTTTGTTCTCTGTGTATGCTTCCCGGATGGCTCGGATTATAGCGTTTTTTGGATATAGGTCACGTGTGGCTTCCAGACATGGGTGGGAGTCTGAGAAGATGACAAAGTTCTTCATCATTGAGACCTTGGTCCAATTTAAAGCTTGTAACAGAGCATTTCCTTCAGCGGTGAAGATACTACTTTGTTTGTGAAGCGCTTTCTTCAGGTTCCCAAAGCGGGTGTGGACGGCAAATCCGACTCTATTACCATCTTTGGAACCATCAGTGAAGATCGCTTCGTGGTCACTGTACTTGTTCCTGAGTGCTCTGTATTCTTTCTCATATACATGATCAGGAGTTTTGGCTTTCTTGTTCTTATCAAGGTCGAGGGTCACCTTTGGTGTCTCCTGCTCCCATGGAGGGGTCTTTGCGGGTTCATCTGTCACAATCCGTTTCATAGGAATCCCAGCCTCCCAGAACAGTGCTCTTGTTCTCACTGCCATCGGTTTGACGACATTTGGTTTTTCTCTGTAGATGTTTTTGTTTTTGTTGTTGAAGATCAACTTGTGAGCTGGATTGGTCGGGTTAGCCCGCACACGTATAGCATACTGTAGTGTGAGCTTCTCCCTGCGCAGGTCCAGTGGTGGGATCCCTGCTTCCACATGGAGGCTGGATGCAGGTGTTGTCCAAAATGCCCCAAGACATAGACGGAGTCCCTGATTCTGAATGGGATTTAGTCCGTCCAGGTAGGACTTTGGGGCAGAGGCATAGACCATTGACCCATAGTCCAGACGTGACTGAATATACATCTTGTACAAGGTTAGAAGTGTTTCTTTGTCACATCCCCAGTCTGGATGACTGAGGACCTTTAACAGGTTCATTGCCTTTTGGCATTTTCTTCGGAGGTATTCGACATGGGGCCTGAAAGACAAGATCCGGTCAAATACCAGTCCGAGGAACTTTATTTCCTTCTCGACTGTTAGTCGTTTCTCATGGAGGGTGAGGTGAGGTTCTTCTTTGCATCCCCGTCTGCGACAGAAATGCACAGCACAGGTCTTGCTCTCCGAGAACTTGAACCCGTTCATTTGACTCCATTTCTCCAGCTTAGTCAGTGTCTGCTGGAGGCGGCGTTCTGTTGTGGGCATGTGTCTTCCTTTGTAGCAGATGACGAAATCATCTACAAACAGGCAGCACTGCACATCATCTTGAAGTTGTTTTGTTATGCTGTTGATCTTAATGCAGAACAGGGTCACAGAGAGGATGCAGCCTTGGGGAACACCCATTTCCTGATCCACTTTCTCTGACAGAACCGACCCCAGTCGTACATTGAAAGTCCTGTCCGACAGGAAGTTCTGAATGAACCCTGTTAGTCTGCCCTTTAATCCAATCTCATGGATGTCTTGCATTATTCCATGCCTCCATGTGGTATCATAGGCCTTCTCCAGATCGAAGAAGATCCCAACCACATGTTCTTTGTTAGCGAACCCATCTCGGATCCAGCTCTCCAGGCTCACTAGGTGGTCTGTCTTGCTGCGTCCTCGACGGAATCCTGATTGGTGGATTGTAAGCTTCCCCTTGGATTCGAGGAAGTAGACAAGTCTGTTGTTCACCAACCTTTCCATGGTCTTTGCCAGACAACTGGTCATGGCTATGGGCCGATAGCTTGAGGCCAGAGTTGGGTTTTTCCCTGGTTTGGGAATTGGAACCACTGTGGCCTCTGACCAAGAAGGTGGGAATTTTTCTGTGTTCCAGATGTCATTGTACACGTCTAGAAGAAGCTCCAGGGTTTCCTCAGGTAGATGTTTTAGCATCTGGTAGTGGATGTCATCTGGTCCAGGACAAGAATCTTTAGCCTGGCCAAGGGCATATTTCAACTCCTCCATGGTGAAAGGCTTGTTGTAGCTTTCCTTGTTGTTGGAGGTAAAGTTGAGTTTCTTCCTTTCTGTTCTGGTTTTGTGCTCAAGGAACTTCTCTGAGCAATTGTTGCTCGAAGACACCTGACTGAAATGTTCTGCCAGGGTGTCTGAGATCTCTTTGCTAGACTCAGCTTTCTGTGCTCCTTTTTGCAGGTGGTGCACAGTTGGAGGAGGGTTTCCATTGAGCTTTCTTACTTCTTGGAACACCTTACGCAGGGGAGTGGATTTCGATAGTGAACCCACATACCTACGGAAGGATTGCCGTTTCTCTTTCTTGAATGTTTGTTTGGTGTTGGCCCTTGCATTCAAGTACTTGTACAAGTTTTCAGTTGTGATGGTCTTGCTGAACTTGCGATATGTCTTTCTTCGTTCTCTCCTTGCCTCATAGCATTGCTCATTGAACCAAGGGCATTTTTGTCTCTTTTTTGTGATGGAAGACTTACCAATGCACATGACACTCACTTCCCTGAGGGTGTTTGCAAAGTACTCGGCAGGATGATCCTCCTTTTCCTTGATGAGTGGCCATGATCGAAAAGATTGCTTGCATTTCTCTTGGTAGTCCTCCCAGTCCGCTCTCGAGATGTTCCATCTCGGAGGGAGGTCAATGTCAGAGTTCTTCTTCATAGTCTGCATGATGATGGGAAAGTGATCACTCCCACAGAGGTCATGATGCACCCTCCAGTCAAAGTCAGCAAAGATAGAAGCGTCACTCATAGTTAGATCGATGGAGGAGAAGGTTCCTGAAGCTGGATGGTGGTAGGTTGCTTCCTTCTTGTTGAAGAGGCACAAGGACTTTCTGTCAATGATTCTCTCCACCACTCTCCCCTTTCCGTCTGTCCTGCTGTCTCCCCACACTGCACTGTGGGCATTAAAATCACCCATCAGGATGAATGGGGGTGGCAGCTGATCGACGATTGCTGTCAGATCAGTTTGTGACACTCTCTCATCTGGGGGTAGATACAGAGAGCAAAGTGTCATAGGTGAATTTATCGTGATGCGAGCTGCTACAGCTTGCAGATTTGTAGTCAGTGGTACTTCTTCTTGTGGGTGTTCAGGGGCTAGAAAGAGTGCTACACCTCCCTTAGGGTTTTCACTACCCGGGATATTGATGTACCCTTTATAGCCCTTTAGTGTGATTTTTCCTGGTTTCAAGGATTTGATTTCTTGCAGGGCAAGTGCCATTGGGTTAAAGTCTTTGCATAACAGTTGCAAAGACTCCAGATTGGCACTAAAGCCTCTGCAGTTCCATTGGATGGTGTTATATTTTGGATCCATTTTCATTATTTAGTTGTTCATACCTGTTTGATGTATGAATTGCTTTTTGTTTTGTCAAAGTTACCATCTGACTTTTCCTGCTGTTACCCGACCTTGTGTGTGCAGGGCTGGGTTCTGGGCTTTTCTGGTTATTGCGTGTGTTGCTTTTGCTTCGCTTGCTGAAGTCTCTGTCCAACCTGACATGTTTTGAGGAGACCTCTGCAAACGAGGAAGATGGTGACAGTGGCCTTGCAAGAGGGGTGGATTGTGTTTCCTGCCCCGGGGTCTCCCTTGAAAGGGACCTCCCAGGGGAAGGTGGGGGCGACCCAAATCTGGGTAGTCCTCCTTGCTTTCCTTTTCCTTCCTCTTATCTTCCTCATGTTTCTTTTTCTTTCTTTCCTCCCTCCGGTGGTTGCTCTTTGCAGCCTGGATGGAGGATTTGCCTTTAGGGGCTCGTTTGCTCTGCTTTCCTTTCCCATCTCCCTTTGATAGTACAGGGATACGGGAAGGAGAGCTATTTGGCATGACTTTGGCAGGGATGCGGGGAGTGATGTATCCCACTATTTCCGTTTTGTCACCCGTTTGACAGGCAATTGTCTTCTTCTCGGTAACCACATCAACAAAGGTCTTTTTCGCTAATGTGGCTCTTACCATCTTCCGAGCAACGGTGATGGAGACTTTCAATTTTGCCCTAATTTTCTGTACTTCTTGTTCTTCAGAGTACTTTGGGCATTTGCGCGAAAAGGCGGGGGTGTTCCCCCTTGCAATTCACACATCGGGCTTTTTCTGGACATTGATGGTCTTCTGTTTTGTCCTTGCTACATCAGCGATACCGGACGGGTACCGCTAAAAGCGGTACTGGTACCGGAACCTCTCGTAGTGGTACTGGTCCGGTACTGCAAGTAGCGGTACTTGACCGGTACCCCTAGTAGCGGTCCTGGTCCATTACTGCTACTAGCGGTACTGGATCGGGACCACTACTAGTACCACTAGTAGCGGTACTGGTCCGGTACCGCTAGTAGCGGTATTGGTCCAGTACCGCTAGTAGCGGTACCAGACCGGGACTGCTACTAGCGGTACCGGACCGGGAACGTTACTAGCAGGACTAGCGGTACCAGACTGGGTACTGGAGCCGCTACTAGCAGTACCGGACCGGTATCACTAGTAGCGGTACCGGACCAGTACCGCTACCAGTGGTACTGGTACCGGTCCGGTACCTGTAGTGGTGGTACTGGTCTGGTACCGCTAGTAGCGGTACCGGTCCTGTACCGCTACTTGCAGTACCGGACCGCTACTAGCAGTCCCGGTCCGGTACTGCTAGTATCGGTCCGTTACCGCTACTAGTGGTACCGGTCCAGTACCGCTACTAGTGCTACCGGACGGTACTACTGGTACCGGACCGGGACTGCTAGTAGCAGAACTAGCGGTCCTGGAGAGGGACCGCCACTAGCAGGACCGGTATCGCTACTAGCGGTACCGGTCCTGCTAGTAGCGGTACTGGACCGGGACCGCTACTAGCAGAACTAGCGGTACTGGAGAGGGACCGCTACTAGCAGGACCGGTACTGCTAGTAGCGATACCGGACCAGTACCGCTAGCAGTGGTCCCGGTCCAGTAGAGCTAGTAGCAGTATCGGTCCAGTAGCGCTAGTAGCAGTATCGGTCCAGTAGCGCTATCGGTCCAGTACGGCTAGTAGCGGTCCTACTTGCTACTAGCAGTACCGGGACTGGTACCGCTACCAGTGGTTTTGGTTTGGTTTGGTTGATTTTACCTCTACTAATAGTAATTAAAAGTTAGCAGAGAGACTATGTTTTGATTCTTTCCTATTTTCCCCTACTTATCATAGGGCAATGCATAACTGGGTAAGGCTTCTCCATATTTCATATTTTGCAATTGATTGATTGATTGATTGATTTGTTTAACGTCCTAAGGCCGTAGGCCTCATGGGACTGCCACATTGGTTATCAGACATTTAGTCCATTCTTTTCTCAAACTTAATTTGCGCGTGTGTGTGCGTGTGAATGTGAGTGTGCGCGTGCGTGTGTTTGGGAGTCTGCTTGTAGCAGTGAGACACTGCTCGTGGCTCAAGGCCCCTCTTTATCGTGCTGCCTCACCCAGACGCTGTGCCGCAGACTGTTGACACATCATCTGACCGGTCCATTATCCTGACACCGGCCGGACAGTCGTGGTTCTATACCAATCGGGCCAGCTTACCACGGACTGACGAGCATAGAGAGCCACTTTCCAACCTAGCTGCAAGATTACTCTTCCAGCCGGGCCGGAGGATCATTCCCCCAGCCCACCTGACCGATACTTGAGGGGAGGTGTTTCCCCCCCGCTTCAGAGCTTCTCGAACATCTTCACTTCCCTGAGGAAGGTCAGAAGTTCTTTCTTACCAGTGCTGGTAAACACACTGTTCATGGACAAACCATGAAGGTGCTTGTCCCTACTCCTCTTTGTTGCCTGACATGAGAGCACCAGGTGTTCCATAGTCAGAGGTACTTGACATCGCTGACACGTGGGTTGGTTTTCACCCTTCATGAGGTGTCCGTGAGTCAGCAGAGAGTGACCTATCCGAAGACGGGTCAGTCTTGGCGATTCCCTCCTGGTCAGGCCAGTGTGGTCATGCTCTTTGCCAATCGAAGGTTCGATGGCTCTGAGCTTGTTGTTGTGGTCAGAACTACATCTTTTCTGCCACTCTTTCTTTATGAACTCCTTGGCCATAGGGAGCAGGTCTGAAGAGGGGATGGGAGCCAAGCCGGGTTCCCGGCTCAGGGCTTTCTTAGCTGCATGGTCTGCAGCTTCGTTCCCCTCTATCCCAATGTGGCTGGGGAGCCAACAGAGGGTGACCTCTTTCTGGGCCTGAGTCAGGTGCGAGATAGATTGTTTCATCTGCTGCACCACTGGGTTTCGTGGGTCATGCTGGCATAGAGTTTGCAGGCATGACTTCGAGTCAGAGAATATGATGAAGGCATTGCACGTAGACACCTTCATCCACTCCAGTGCACTTAGGAGGGCATGCGCTTCTGCGGTGAAGATGCTGCTCCTTCCATGTAGTGCTCCTTTGCGGACTCCGAAGGGTGTACAAGCCGCAAAGCCTACGCGGTTTCCGTCCTTGGAGCCATCAGTGTACACCTCAGTATACATTTCATGGCGATGGCAGACTTCTGCCAATTTCTCCAAGTACACTTTGTTTTCAGTTTCGCTTTTCTTGTGTTTGCTCAGGTCAAAAAGGATCTTGGCTTCTGCCTGTTCCCACGGAGGGGACTTGGCAGGTCCTTCCTTCATGACCTTTGTGATGGGAATTCGGGCCTCTCTGATCGGGGTTTTCACCCTTACTGAGAAAGGCTTTGCCACGTTCTGGTTTCTACGAAAGACGCTGTGGTCCTCGTAGAAGATGGTATGGTGGGTGGGGTTTCTCTCATTTGCCTTGGCTCTGATGGCGTATTGCAGGGACAGCTTGGTCCGTCGCAGATCTAGTGGTGGAACACCTGCCTCAACGCAGAGACTACTTGCCGGCGATGATCTGAATGCTCCCATGCAGAGCCGTAGGCCCTGGTTTTGGATAGGTTTTAGCCAATCCAAGTAGGACCTTGCAGCTGATGCATACACCACCGATCCATAGTCCAGGCGAGACAGGATATATGTCCGATACAGAGTCAGCAGAATCTCCCGGTCCGCTCCCCAGTCTGAGTGGGAAAGCATCTTCAGGAGGTTCATGGCCTTCTGACATTTTTTCCGGAGGTATTCGATATGGGGTTTGAAAGCGAGAATGCTATCAAACACGAGTCCAAGGAATTTGACCTCCTTTTCTACCTTTAGTGCGTTCCCGTGCAGTGTGAGGGCAGGAGCTTCCTTGCATCCTCGTCTATGACAGAAGTGCACACAGAATGTTTTTGTTCCAGGCTCCAAGTCTCTAGGTGGGAAAGGGTTTGCTGTAATCTCCTTTCTACCGTTGCCATGGAGGTGCCCCGGTAGCAGATGACAAAGTCATCCACGTAGAGGCAGCACTCATCATTGTGGGCAAGGGTTTTTGCTATTTCGTTGATTTTAATGCCGAAAAGGGTCACTGAGAGGACGCAGTCCTGGGGGACTCCAGTTTCTTGGTCAACTCTCTTGGAGTGTGTGGCACCAAGTCGGACATTAAATGTTCTGTTTGAGAGGAAGCCTTCCACGAATTGTGGCAGTCTGCCTCGCAGTCCCATTTTTTCCATGTCTTGGAGAATGCCAAATTTCCATGTTGTGTCGTAAGCCTTTTCAAGGTAAAAAAATACAGCAACAACATGTTCTTTGTTGGCGAATCCTTTCCGGATAAAACTCTCAAGACGGACTAGGTGGTCAGTTGTACTGCGACCTTTTCTGAATCCAGACTGGTACTGGGTTAGAAGATCATTCGACTCCAGGTACCATACCAGTCTGTTGTTGACCATCCTTTCCATTGTCTTGGCCATATTTTGCAAAAGAGCTTGGTTTCCCGCAGGAAATCAAGAATCTCCTTGTTTCCAGTGCTGTGGAAAACACTGTCCACTGTCGCCAGATTTCCCAGGAATTTCTTCCTGCTTCTCTTGGTTGCCTGACAATGTAGCATGAGATGTTCCACACTGAGCTGAGTGTTGCATACCTGACATACAGGTGCCACTTCACCTTTCAGAAGGTGACTGTGTGTCAGTTTGGTGTGACCCGTCCTTAGACGGGTCAGTTTCACCTGTTCCGATCTTGTCAGGTTTTCCTCTGTGAAACCTTTGCCGACTGTTGGTCGGATGGTTTGCAGCTTGCTGGCATTTGCAGCGTTCCATCTGCGCTGTCATTTTTCCTGAACATGGACTTTTGCCATGGGTAGGACATCTGTGTATGGTATCTTGTTGGCCCCTACAGGTCTCCTCAGAGCATTTTTTGCAGCAGTGTCTGCAGCCTCATTTTCTTCGATTCCTATGTGGCTTGGCACCCAACACATGACCACATCTTTACTTTTTGTCTTGTTTTCTGTGTATGCTTCCCGGATGGCTCGGATTACAGCATTTTTTGGATATAGGTCACGTATGGCTTCTAGACATGGGTGGGAGTCTGAAAAGATGACAAATTTCTTCATCATCGAGACCTTGATCCACTTCAATGCCTGCAATAAAGCGTTTCCTTCTGCAGTGAAGATACTACTTTGTTTGTGGAGTGCCTTCTTCAGGTTACCAAAAGGTGTGTGGACAGCGAATCCAACACGGCTGCCATCTTTGAAACCATCAGTGAAAATGGCTTTGTGGTCATTGTACCTCCCCCTGAGTGCTCTGTATTCTTTCTCAAATACATGATCAGGGGTTTCGCTTTTCTTATTCTTGTCAAGGTCAAGGATCGCTTGATTGATTGATTTGTGTTTTACAGCACTTTAGCGGCACTAAGTGGCTATCCTGTGCTTCAAAGGTTGATAGGCACTATCAGCGGAAATGGTGGTATCCCAGGTAGCACAGAGACATTGGCATAATGTTGGGCCGACGTTGGCCCAACCATCGGCTTTACATAGGCTGCCCATCCTGCCTACGTAGGCCCGACGGTGCCAACCAAATGCCAACATAGGCCCAACGTTGGCTTTTGGTTGGCAAACATCAGGGGCCGACCATTTGCCGATGTCCTGCCAACGTTGGCATTTGGTTGGCAAATGCCACTGGTCGGGCCTACCTAGGCCCGATGGGCAGCCAACGTTGGCCCGATGCATCGGGCCAACGTTGGCAAATTTTTGTGTACTACCTGGGATGATTTGTCTATGTTGGGGAAGTAATCATCAGGTTTCAACTAGATGTTATTGTAGAGCCCAAGGGCTTTTATATATCCCAATATTTCTTCTGGTTTGTGTTTCTCGAATAGTTCTTTCAAGCTTGTACAAGTGTGGTATTGTGCCCTGTAGGGACACTGTTGGCAATCGATGAGGATGTGCTCCACTGTCAGGGGGTTCTGACAGCGGGCACACTTGGGAGGGTTTTCTCTCCCTATTCTGTAACCATTGGTCAGTCTGGTGTGACCTATTCTGAGGCGGCTCATAGTTTTCTCTTCATTTCTAGACTTGCACTTGTAGGGTTTGGTCATGTTGACCTTTGTTTGGATCATTTGGAGTTGGTTTCCCACCTCTGCATCCCATGATGTTTGCCATTTGTTATATATGTACTTGTTGATCTTGCGCTTCAGGTCGCTTGATGGAAGTGGCATTTGTACTACTGCCTGGCCCAGGGCATCCTTGGCAGCTGAGTCTGCTTGTTCATTTCCTTGAATCCCTACATGGCCAGGGACCCAACCATATTTGATGTTCTTTCCCTCCTCTGTTAACTGGTGGTGTCTTTCCAGCACTTTGTTTACTAGAGGGTGGTTCCATGCGCCTGTTTGCATGGCTTTAAGTGATGACTGGGAGTCTGAGAGGATCAGATGGTCTTTTGCCTCTGAGGTTTCTACATGGTCTTGTGCAAGGTAGAGGGCATGCAACTCTGCCGAGTAGACAGATGCTTCATCTGGAAGGCGTTCTTTGTAAGAGTCCAGGCCTTTTACAGCTGCTGAGGCTGTCTTGTTTGCCATATGAGATCCATCAGTGAAGATGGTCTCATAGTCCTTATACTCGTCGCGCAGTTCGTTGAAAGCTGCCTGGTAAGCAGTGCTTGATGTGTTTCCTTTTCTGTGTGGGACTAAGCTGAGGATGATTTCTGGTTGGTACAGTGTCCATGGTGGTCTCTCTGCAATGGTCAGCTCCATGACTTTGTTCAGATCAATGCCTGCTTCTTCCAGTGATTTTGTAACTCTCACTCCAAATGGAGCAAGGAACCACTTTCTCTTGCGGTCATATTCCTCCTGATATGCGGGATTTTTGAGGAGTATTGGTCCAGTACCGCTAGTAGCGGTACTGGTCCGGTACCAATACTTGCAGTACCGGACAGCTAGTAGCGGTATTGGTCCAGTATCTCTACTAGCGGTACCAGACCGGTATCACTAGTAGCGGTACCGGACCTCTAGTAGCGGTACTGGTCCGGTACCGCTACCAGCGGTACTGGTACCAGTCCGGTACCTGTAGTGGTGGTACTGGTCTGGTACCGCTAGTAGCGGTACCGGTCCGGTACCGCTACTTGCAGTACCGGACCACTACTAGCAGTCCCGGTCCTGCTAATATTACTGCTAATATCGGTCCGTTACCGCTACTAGCGGTACCGCTACTAGCGCTACCGGACGGTACTACTGGTACCGGACCGGGACCGCTAGTAGCAGAACTAGCGGTACTGGAGAGGGACCGCCACTAGCAGGACCGGTAGCGATATCGCTACCGGTCCTGCTAGTAGCGGTACTGGTTTGGTACTGCAAGTAGCGGTACTATTGGTACCGGACTGCAAGTAGCGGTACTATTGGTACCGGTCCGGTACTGCTAGTAGCGGCCCCGGTACCGGACCGGTACTGCTACTAGCGGTACCGGACCAGTTCCGCTACTAGCAGTACCGGACCAGTTCCGCTACTAGAGGTACCAGTACTATTGGTAGCGGTACCAGTACCGCTGGTAGGGGTACCAGTACAGTAGCGGTCCTGCTAGTAGCAGTCCCTGTCCGGTACCAGAAGAACCACTAGGTTCCGGTCCGCTACTGGACCAATACCACTACTAGCTGTCCGGTACTGCTAGTAGCGGTACCGGACCAGTACCGCTACTAGTAGCGGTCCTGATCCGGTACCGCTAGTAGCAGTAATGGACCAGGACCGCTACTAGCGGTATCGGTCAAGTACTGCTAGTAGTGGTACCGGACCAGTACCGCTAGTAGAGGTACCGGACCAGTACCACTAGTAGAGGTACCGGACCGGTATCACTACTAGAGGTACCGGACCAGTACCAGTACTGCTACAAGCAGGACCGGTACCGCTACTAGCGGTACCGGTCCTGCTAGTAGCGGTCCCTGTATGGTACCAGTAGTACCGGTCCCGGTCTGGTACCACCAGTCCTGCTAGTAGCGGTCCCAGTCCGGTACCAGTAGTACCATCCGTTCAAGTACCGCTACTAGCGGTACCGGACCAGTACCGCTACTAGAGGTTCCGGACCAGGACCGCTTCTAGAGCTACTAGTAGCGGTCCCGATCCGGTACCGCTAGTAGCAGTAATGGACCAGGACCGCTACTAGCGGTACCGGTCCGGTACCGCTACTAGCGGTACCGGTCCAGTACCGCTATTAGTGGTACCAGACCAGCACCGCTACTAGAGGTACCAGTACCAGTAGTACCGTCCGGTACCACAAGTAGCGGTCCCTGTCAGGTACTAGAGGTACTAGTAGCGGTCCCGATCCGGTACCGCTAGTAGCAGTAATGGACCAGGACCGCTAATAGCGGTACCAGTACCGCTACTAGCAGGACCGGTGCCGCTAGTAGCGATACGGGTCCTGCTAGTAGCGGTCGCTCTCCAGTACCTCTAGTCCTGGTAGTAGCGGTCCAGGTCCGGTACCTGTAGTACCGTCCGGTACCACTACTAGCTGGGACCGCTACTTGCGGTACCGGACTGCTACTTGCGGTACCGCTAGTAGCGGTACTGGTCCGGTACCACCGCAAGTAGCAGTCCGGTGCCGCTAGTAGCGATACGGGTCCTGCTAGTAGCGGTCGCTCTCCAGTACCTCTAGTCCTGGTAGTAGCGGTCCAGGTCCGGTACCTGTAGTACCGTCCGGTACCACTACTAGCTGGGACCGCTACTTGCGGTACCGGACTGCTACTTGCGGTACCGCTAGTAGCGGTACTGGTCCGGTACCACCGCAAGTAGCAGTCCGGTACCGCAAGTAGCAGTCCCGGTCCGGTACTGCTAGTATCGGTCCGTTACCGCTACTAGCGCTACCGGTCCGTTACCGCTACTAGCGCTACCGGACGGTACTACTGGTATTGGACCGGGACTGCTACTAGCAGAACTAGCGGTACTGGACTGGGACCACTACTAGCAGAACTAGCGGTACTGGGGAGGGACCGCTACTAGCAGGACCGGATGGGTACCGCTAAAAGCGGTACTGGTAGCGGTACTTGACCGGTACCCCTAGTAGCGGTCCTGGTCCATTACTGCTACTAACGGTACTGGATCGGTACCGCTACTAGTACCACTAGTAGCGGTACTGGTCCGGTACCGTTAGTAGCGGTATTGGTCCGGTACCGCTACTTGCAGTACCGGACCGCTACTAGCAGTCCCGGTCCGGTACTGCTAGTATCGGTCCGTTACCGCTAGTAGCGGTACCGGACGGTACTACTGGTACCGCACCAGGACCGTTACTAGCAGGACTAGCGGTACCGGACCGGGTACTGGAGCCGCTACTAGCGGTATCGGACTGGTAGCACTAGTAGCGGTACCGGACCAGTACCGCTACCAGTGGTACTGGTACCCGTCCGGTACCTGTAGTGGTGGTACTGGTCTGGTACCGCTAGTAGCGGTACCGGTCCTGTACCGCTACTTGCAGTATCGGACCGCTACTAGCAGTCCCGGTCCGGTACTGCTAGTATCGGTCCGTTACCGCTACTAGCGATACCGATCCAGTACCGCTACTAGCGCTACCGGACGGTACTACTGGTACCGGACCGGGACCGCTAGTAGCAGAACTAGCAGTACTGGAGAGGGACCGCTACTAGCAGGACCGCTACTGCTAGTAGCGATACCGGACCAGTACTGCTACCGCTAGTACTGCTACTAGCCGTACTTGACCGCTGGTCCAGTACCGCTAGTAGAAGTACCCTTCCAGTCATAATACTGCTACTAGTGGTACAGAACCAGTACCGCTTCTAGCGGTACTGGACGGGTACTTTTACTAGCAGTACCGGACCAGGACCGCTACTAGCAGTACCCGACCGGGACCGCTACTAGCAGTACCCGATCAGGACGGGTACTGCTAGTATGTTTAGGCATCCGCTAGTAGCGGTACCGGGCTGGTACTAGTAGCGGTACTGGTACTGGTACCGCTACTAGTAGCCATACTGGTACCGCTACTAGCTGTACTGGTACCGGTCCGGTACCACTAGTAGCGGAACTGGTCCGGTACTGCTAGTAGCGGAACTGGTCCGGTACCGCTAGTAGCGGAACTGGTCCGGTACCGCTAGTAGCAGAACTGCTCCAGTACCGGAGCCGCTACTAGTAGTACCGGACTGGTACCAATAGTAGCGGTACCAGGCCAGTACCGCTACCAGCGGTACTGGTATCGGTCCGGTACCTCTAGTAGCAGTACTGGTCCGGTACCACTAGTAGCGGTACTGCTACCAGCGGTACTGGTACCTCTAGTAGCGGTACCGCTACTTGCAGTACCGGACTGCTACTAGCGTTACCGGACCGGGACAGTCAATAGCGGTAAAGGACCGATACTAGCAGTACCGGACCGGTACCGCTAGTAGCGGTACTGGTCCAGTGCCGCTAGTAGCGGTACTAGTAGCGGTCCCCATCCGGTACCACTAGTAGCAGTAATGGACCAGGACCGCTACTAGCAGTACCGGTCTACTAGCAGTACTGGACTACTGGTACCGGACCGGGACCGCTAGTAGCAGAACTAGCGGTACTGGAGAGGGACCGCTACTAGCAGGACCGCTACTGCTAGTAGCGATACCGGACCAGTACTGCTACTAGCCGTACTTGACCGCTGGTCCAGTACCGCTAGTAGAAGTATCCTTCCAGTCCCAATACTGCTACTAGTGGTACAGAACCAGTACCGCTTCTAGCGGTACTGGACGGGTACTTTTACTAGCAGTACCGGACCAGGACCGCTACTAGCAGTACCCGACCGGGACCGCTACTAGCAGTACCCGATCAGGACGGGTACTGCTAGTATGTTTAGGCATCCGCTAGTAGCGGTACCGGGCTGGTACTAGTAGCGGTACTGGTACTGGTACCGCTACTATTAGCCATACTGGTACCGCTACTAGCGGTACTGGTACCGGTCCGGTACCTCTAGTAGCGGAACTGGTCCGGTACCGCTAGTAGCGGAACTGGTCCGGTACCGCTAGTAGCGGAACTGGTCCGGTACCGCTAGTAGCGGAACTGCTCAAGTACCGGAGCCGCTACTAGCAGTACCGGACTGGTACCAATAGTAGCGGTACCAGGCCAGTACCGCTACCAGCGGTACTGGTACCGGTCCGGTACCTCTAGTAGCAGTACTGGTCCGGTACCACTAGTAGCGGTACCGCTACCAGCAGTACTGGTACCTCTAGTAGCGGTACCGGTACCGCTACTTGCAGTACCGGACTGCTACTAGCGTTACCGGACCGGGACAGTCAATAGCGGTAAAGGACCGATACTAGCAGTACCGGACCGGTACCGCTAGTAGCGGTACTGGTGGTACTAGTAGCGGTCCCCATCCGGTACCACTAGTAGCAGTAATGGACCAGGACCGCTACTAGCAGTACCGGTCTACTAGCAGTACTGGACTGGTACTGCTACTGGACTGGTATCGCTACTAGCGGTACTCGACTGGTACCATTTCTAGCAATAATGGACTAGTTCCTCTAGTATAGTAGCGATATTGGAAATTTCCCCACCCCTTCAAGCTGAATTATAGATAAGAATCATTTTGTTTATGTTACACAGTGTGTGGCGCAGAAGGAGACGAAGGGTACCTCGGCGAAGGTTACGAAATGAGGTTTTCAGAGGTTAGTAAACATGTCCCTTTTTTAAGATGTCTAAACATACTGCAAAATCCACTTTTTTCCCATTACCATTTTATTCGAGCAATCTTTCATAACTCAATTAAACTAATTATTTTCATGTGTATTCTTGTTCCAGAGCTTTCAGTTAGTGAGATGGAATCAGAGGATTCTAGCCAGAACAGATACATAGACAACCTATGAAACCTGATTAATACCTAAATTACAAATAATAATAATAATAATAATAATATATACACGAACATAGAGATAAAATTGCTATTACAAGTTCAATAAGAAGACTGCACTACTGCCTCAAGTCCGTCCTTATCCTGGATCATTTTTTATGAAACATATATTATTATTTCCAGTATATCATTCTATTATGTATCAGACTTGACATCTGAATAAAGCTTTTGAAATCAAGAATTTTTTTCTTTGTTCACGGTGACATCATTCATTGGCAAAGTCTAGGATTCCCACTTTTCATTTATCACAGATTAACCTTAATTTCGTTGAATTCAACTGACCAGAAATCAGTTAATTCATTGGGCTAGCCAAAATATCCATGTCTTTTTAAGGAAGTACAGTATAGAGAGACTAAGTAACGTCATGTGACCGCGCGTTCAAGGCCTAGCTTATTATTGCCCGCAGGCTTGAAGGATAGGAGAATTTTTTAGGCCTAGCATAACCTTTTTTTAAGAATGAGAGGTGAGCATTCAAATTTCATATATGGTGGGTCTCTAGGTCAATTCCAGTATTGGTCATTTTACTTCCAATTCAGAAGGTTTATCGCAAGGTACAGGGATGAAAGTCACTGAGACCAAAAATCCCTGAAATGCTTGATAAAACCCATCTCAATATTGATATTGTATATGAATGTACATCTACTTGAAAATCCCTGAAATCAGGAAAAATCCCTGAAGACTTCCATCCCTGAAGGTACAACTTCTCAAAATACACGTGAATCTGACGAGTGGGAACCCTTAATTCTTATATGCTCTCTAGCCAAATTCTGGCCAAACTGTTGAAAATCGATCAAATCAGATATTTTAAATCAAAACAGTGTGGTAATTCATGACAGAAAACACATAATGTAGAGGAAGCTGGACATCATGTTTGGAATACATTCTGACCATGAAATTATTCCTTCCACTCGTTATGTTGAGCTCATCAAATATCTTCTGTGCTTCTGTATTTGATGTGGGGAAGCCGACTTCAATAACACTATCCTTTGGTACCTTCTCAAGCAAGGAATACACAACAGCTCTTGCGACAGCTGCTGTATCGGCATAAACTGGGAACAATGAAAAGGCTAGATCTCTCTTTGTCAAAGCTCCCCAACCTACCACCTTCCCATCCTTGACAACAGCAAATCCAAATTTAGAGACATGTAGACAGTGTTTGATATCTTTACACCTCTTTGTAGGATTTATCTTTTTGTCATATTCCAACAGCATCTCAATGTCAATGTCGGTGATGGGAACAATATTCGCTGGAGGGACTTCACATTTCAACTGGGTCAAATAGACAGATTTCATTGGGATGAAAAATCCATGGATTTCAAAGGAGGAAATATATCCCTTTTTTTTGTACATGTCTAGAGCACCAACGTTGGCATTTAGAACGATGTTCCGGTCACCCAAACTTTGGAGGGCCTTTTTATAGACCTGACTTCCAATTCCAAATCCACGATGGCTCTTCCTTGTGACAAAGTTGGTGACATAACCATTCTCGTCATCACAGGGATTGGCACCACAGTGTGCTGAAATAACGACGGAGAACAGAAAATGCAAACTTATGTGATTAAATCATGTCTAGCAATTCTATGTGCCATCATGGATAACTATTCTTGAAATTTACATTCATTAATAAATAATAAATTCACTGACAATATTGTTGAGCGCAATTTTGCCATGTAGGGTATATTAACCTTAAGACAGCCACATATCTTGAGACGTCCACCCCCAGAAAATAGCAATAACATTAATAGTGGATTCAAGAGTGAGTGAGTAATAGATGTTTAACGCCATTTCGACAACTGAGGTAATATTCATGGCAAGAACTACATGACACAATTTCACAGAGGAATGTGTCAGTGCCCACACATATGTGCACCACACACATCCGAGGGAATAGGAAAGAGGTGATATAGACCCTTTTAAGTGGGCTAGGGAAGCCCGAATAGTAGATTCAATGCTCTTCAACGATTTCATAATGTTGATGCAGAAGTAAGTATTTTTATGGCAAATATGTTGGGTTGACTTCTCAAGGTATGTGGCCGTCTACCCTAAATCCATAGCAAAAAAAAATGAAGCTTTATGTCCCAGATGGAATATTCACGGCCAAGGTTATATTCATTGCTAGAAAACTTCTGACAAAATGTGGGATAAAGCGCCATCTAAGGCCACTAGGTGTTTCTCAAGGTTATCTCTCTTCAACTGCTTGTCTGCATTAATTTGGTATGTGAATATTCAAAACAAAGAGCCTCCCTATTTCAAGTAAAATAAAAGTATTTCTGTAAGGTCATTCGCCAAAAAATCCAGGATCCGTAAACCAAGTTATTTTAATTTAATGGTCATATGACCCACCCAGTATATGTCAAAATATGAAAGGAAGACCCGCAGAGAGTGTTTGGATAGGTCTCAGTGAAGGAAATCCCGCAGAAAACCAGAAGTCATATACGATTGTGGTCAGAAGTGAATACTGCAGGCACACTGAATGGTCAATAAACATGTTGAAAATAATGCCAATAAATATAAAACCACTACACATGTTGTTGAACATTTGCTGCTTTGGATAAAATACCAGGAGGGCATTTCTCAAAGTGCTTACCCCATTTTTTAAAAGGTTAGATTGGAAATAGTGATTCTACATTTTATTCAGTGCAAATTTAGGCAGAATCAGGGTGTTTTTAATGCGATAGTCCAGTGCTCAAAATTTTCGTGGTCAATTCATATTTTAAGTCAGCCTATATTATGAAGGAAGGATGTATCTATTAATTCTGGAGTGATTTTTAGAAAATTAACATGTTCAAATGGGTGCTATCGCGTTTCGCGCTACATTAAATTATAGTGCGAAACCAATTCCTTCTCTGAGACCGATAGGTTACATGAAGGTAGCGGTTAAGTCTTTGGAGGAGAAGCGCTAACGCGGCGCCATTTTCGCTTGTAAAGACTTTCGCATATTCACCACCGGAACCAGGGACACACTACCGATCATACCGTTTCTCACCGAAAGGGTTCATGGAAGGTAGCCTTGTTAGGTGGTGCCACCTAGTAGGCACGAATAGCACTAAGCTCCTGTAATGCATGTTGCCTTTTCCTTAATCTTGCCGAACCCTGCTTGGAGAGTGTGGAGGAAAGGGTCTTGTACGGATGGTCATGTGACCAGGCCGTGGCCGGTCAAAATGGCAACTTCAGGTGATGGGCAGGAAGGCAAGTGAGTGTTAGTTAGTTAGTTAGTGTTTTACGGCACGTCAGCTACTGGTGATGGCTTTTTGTGCCTAAAGGTTTTATGGAAGAAAGTTTCTACTGTTTAAATTTGACTGTAGTATCCCAGGTTCTTGACATATGCAAGTATTGTATCCGGTCTGCAGGTATCAAATAACTCTTTCAGTGTTGTACATTGATGGTATTGTGCCCTCATGGGGCACTGGCTACATTCCACAAGGAAATGTTCCACCGTCAGGTGTTTTTGACACCTGTTGCAAAGCGGTCTGGGTTCTCTCTTCATCAGGTGTGAATGCGTTAGTCTGGTGTGGCCTATTCTTAGTCTGTTCATGACAATTTCTTCTCTTCTGCTCTTGCATTTGGCTTTCTTGGTTGTGCCTATCTTGGGCTGTATTTTGTAGAGTTTATTGTCTCTTTCAGCGTCCCATGACTCTTGCCACTTTTGGTGGATGTATTTCCTGATTTTCCGTTTGAGTTAGTTAGTTAGTTAGTGTTTTACGGCACGTCAGCTACTGGTGATGGCTATTTGTGCCTAAAGGTTTTATGGAAGAAAGTTTCTACTGTTTAAATTTGACTGTAGTATCCCAGGTTCTTGACATATGCAAGTATTGTATCCGGTCTGCAGGTATCAAATAACTCTTTCAGTGTTGTACATTGATGGTATTGTGCCCTGATGGGGCACTGGCTACATTCCACAAGGAAATGTTCCACCGTCAGGTGTTTTTGACACCTCTTGCAAAGCGGTCTGGGTTCTCTCTTCATCAGGTGTGAATGCGTTAGTCTGGTGTGGCCTATTCTTAGTCTGTTCATGACAATTTCTTCTCTTCTGCTCTTGCATTTGGCTTTCTTGGTTGTGCCTATCTTGGGCTGTATTTTGTAGAGTTTATTGTCTCTTTCAGCGTCCCATGACTCTTGCCACTTTTGGTGGATGTATTTCCTGATTTTCCGTTTGAGGTCCTCTGATGGTAGAGGCATATCTATTGGAACTTGATTTGTTGCATCCTTGGCAGCAACGTCTGCTAGGTCATTGCCATGGATTCCTTCATGGCCTGGTACCCAAGCATACGCTATCTTCTTTCCAGCTAGAGCAAGACTATTGTGTCGTTCCAACACTCTTTTCACGAGAGGGTGTGTCCACTTGCTATGCTGCATTGTTGACAGTGATGATTTGGAGTCAGATACAATCAGGTAGTTGTTGCCTTCTGATGTCTCAATGTGATCTTGTGCTAGGTATAACGCATGTAGCTCTGCTGTGTAGATGGAGGCTTCGTCTGGCAGGCGTTCTTTGAAGGCATGGGGTCCTAGAACGGCTGCAGATGCTGTTTTGTCTGCCATATGTGATCCGTCGGTGTAGATTGGTACGTGATCTCTGTAACTATCACGCAGTTCATTGAATGCTGCTTGATATGTGGTGCTAGATGTTACCCCTTTCTTAAGCGCGGTAAGGTCCATTCTGACCTCTGGTTTGTGATATGTCCATGGGGGCATTTCCGGGTACTTTACATTAAGTACATTATCCAGAGACATTCCCGCTTCTTCTAATAGGTGGGATACCCTCACCCGAAGGGGTGCAATGTATTGGTTCTTCTTTGCTTCATATTTTGCCTTGTGCTTGGGGTTTGTCAACAATGCTGCGGCTGGGTTGTTAGGATTTGTGGCAATCCGGATAGCATATTCAAGGGAGAGTTTCTCTCGTCTAAGGGCTAAGGGTAGTTCTCTAGCAGCGACTTGCAAACTCTTAATTCTGGATGTTCTGAATGCTCCCAAACAAATGCGTAGTCCATGGCTCTGGATCCGCTCTGCCATTGCTAGGTATGTCGCCCAGGTTGATCCATAAACACACAGACCATAGTCCAGTTGAGACTGGACCAGTGCTCTATATAGTTTGAGGAGTGTGTCCTGGTCTCCACCCCAGCATGGATGTGCCACTACTTTCAGTAGGTTGAAAGCTTTGTTACATTTATCCTTGAGGTACTTAATATGTTTATCAAAGATAAGTTTGCGATCTATGACTAGCCCAAGGAATTTGGTATTTTCCACTACAGAAATACGTTTGTTGTTGATTTCAATATTTGGTTGTCTGTCTGTTGTAGTGCGGTAGTGGAAGTGCATAACTGATGTCTTGTCTAGAGAAAATCGGAAGCCATTTTGGTCTGCCCACTTCACTGTTTCATCTATGGCAAGTTGGAGGTGTCGTTCAATGGTTCTCAGGCTCTTGCCACGGAAACACATGAAGAAATCATCAACATATAATGTTCGGCCTATCTCTGGCTTCAGTTCCAGTTTAGAGACGATGTTGTTGATCTTCAATAGAAATAGGGTCACTGAGAGAATGCCTCCCTGTGGAACTCCAGACTCCTGATTGAAGACATCAGAGTGGATGTTGTTTACTCTGATCCTGAAGCAACGGTTTGATAGGTATTGGTTGATGAAATCAGGGAGCCGACCTTTCAGGTCTGCATCTTTGAGGTCCTTAAGGATACCATATTGCCAGGTGGTATCATATGCCTTCTCCAGATCAAAGAAGACTGCTACCACTTGCTCCTTATTTATAAAGGCATCTCGTACATAGGTCTCGAGGGTAGTTAGGGCATCCTGTGTCGAGCGACCCTTTCTGAAGCCACATTGCTCTGTCTTAAGGATCTTTTTCTTTTCTAGGTACCAGACCAGTCTGGTGTTTACCATTCTTTCGAGGGTTTTGCAGATGCAGCTCGTTAGAGCTATGGGTCTATAGTTCTTTGGGTTTGACAAGTCTTTGCTTGGTTTTGGGAATGGAAGCACTATGGCCTCTCGCCAGTGTGGTGGAAAGGTACCTGTTTCCCAAATGTTATTCATGATACCAAGCAAACACTGTTTCGAGGGTTCTGGTAGCTGTCGTAGGAACTCACAAGGGATGTTGTCTGGACCTGGGCAACTGTTGTTACTGCTCCCCAGGGCTGTCTTCAGCTCATCCATTGAGAACTTTAGGTTGTAGTCTTCATCTCTGTTGTTGCCAAAGTCAATGGGAGTTCTTTCTGCCTTCCTCTGGTGAGCATTGAAGCTCTGTGTGCCTCCATTTAGAGAAGATGTTTCTGCCAGTGTTGAACCGATGCTATCAGCAATTTCTTTGGTATCTGTTATTTTTCTCCTACCAATTTGCAAATGGTGCACATATGCTGTAGTGTCTTTGCCTTTCATCTTCCTGATCATCTTCCAGATCTTATACATTGGTGTATTGCTGTTAACCTTGGAGACATAGGCCATCCAGGTTTCCTTCATGGCCTGGCGAAAGGTTCTTCGGGCGTGTGCCTTAGCCCTTTTCCAGGCGATGAGACTGGGTATGATTAGGTTCTTTTTGTAAGTCCTTTCAGCTTCTAGTCGCATCTTGCGGGCTTCTCGACATTCATCATTAAACCAGGCTTTATCTTTGGTTTTAGATTTGTTGGAAGTTTTTGGAATGCTCTTTTCTGCTATTGTTTGGAGGGTGGCTGTAAAGGTAGCCATAGGGTCTTCCTTTTGTAGTAGCTTTTCGAGATTGAGTTCCTTTTTACTGAGTTCCTGGAATGTCTCCCAGTCTGCTTTATACAACTTCCATTTAGGTATTTTGTCCATGGGACCTTGATGGATGTGTTCTATGAGGATTGGGGTATGATCACTGTCATGACTGTCTTCTGCAACATCCCAGGAGTAGTCCAGGAATATGGATGGGCTGCAGAGTGTAATATCAATGTGTGTCCAGATTTTAGAGGCTGCACTGTAATAGGTTGGTTTTCCAGTGTTCAGCAGGCAAAGGTTTTGTTCATTGATGAGATCCTCAATGAGAATGCCTTCCTGGTCATTTCTGGGGCTGCCCCAGATGGTATTGTGGGCATTAAAATCCCCAAGGAGGAAGAAGGGTTTGGGTAGTTGTTTAATTAGATTTGTCAAGTCCTGTAGACTTGGGTAGGGCAGTGATGGTGGACAATATAAATTACAGATAGTGACAGATTTTTCACAGGTGATTTGGGATGCTACTGCTTGCAGTTGGGTATTTAGTGGAATCTCTGACTGTATAACTGTTCCTTTTACTAGGATTGCCACACCCCCAAGGCTTCTGCCCTGTTGGTCTAGTGTTCCTTCTTTTTGGTATACTGTGTATCCTTTAAGTTTAACCTTAGTTTTAGTCTCTTGTAAGCAAATGGCTATGGGGTTGTATGTTTGACATAGTAGGGCCACTTCTTGGGGTTTGTTACGGAAACTGTTGCAGTTCCACTGAACTATTGTGTTATTATGTGTTTTACCCATAATTTATAATTAGTTAGTGTTTTAGGGGTAGCTAACCGGGCGCATTGCCCCTTTGGTGACTCGCCCAGATGGGGAAGTTTTTGCCCCAGTATTGAGTTGAGGTTTCTGGTTTTTCTTATCCTTTTTGGTTTTCTTAGTGCTTGGCTGATTTTCTGGTGGTGTGGGTGGGCTTTTCTTGGTGAAAGAAAGTCTAGCCCCACCCCACGTTGGCTTATTAGAATGCTTAGGGGTTACCACCTCCTGGAGGGGGGCACCTCCAGGTAGTGACGTTTTCCCTGTTTGGTCAGAGGAGCTTGCCACAGGCGGTTCCCTCACATTAGGGGTTGCCAGCTGTGGGGTCTTCTCTTGGCTGTCTTCGTGGTGTCTGCTTGGTTTTTTGGTTGGTTCTTGGGTTTTAGCAGGGGTTTCCGGCTGTACACCTTCCGCCTCTCCCTGTTTCTTCTGTTGTTCTGGTTCCTTGAGTTCGGCTGCCTTAATAAAGTGGAGAAGGGCTTTGACTAACTCCCTCAATGTTGCGACCGGGATGTCCTTTAGGTCATCCAGGATCGACTGTGTGGTCCTTGTTGCCGCTGCAAAAGTTAGTTGCTGGGGATGGGGCCTTTGGGGAGTAACCCGCTTTTCCGTTTGAGGTCCTCTGATGGTAGAGGCATATCTATTGGAACTTGATTTGTTGCATCCTTGGCAGCAACGTCTGCTAGGTCATTGCCATGGATTCCTTCATGGCCTGGTACCCAAGCATACGCTATCTTCTTTCCAGCTAGAGCAAGACTATTGTGTCGTTCCAACACTCTTTTCACGAGAGGGTGTGTCCACTTGCTATGCTGCATTGCTGACAGTGATGATTTGGAGTCAGAAACAAACAGGTAGTTGTTGCCTTCTGATGTCTCAATGTGATCTTGTGCTAGGTATAACGCATGTAGCTCTGCTGTGTAGATGGAGGCTTCGTCTGGCAGGCGTTCTTTGAAGGCATGGGGTCCTAGAACGGCTGCAGATGCTGTTTTGTCTGCCATATGTGATCCGTCGGTGTAGATTGGTACGTGATCTCTGTAACTATCACGCAGTTCATTGAATGCTGCTTGATATGTGGTGCTAGATGTTACCCCTTTCTTAAGGGCGGTAAGGTCCATTCTGACCTCTGGTTTGTGATATGTCCATGGGGGCATTTCCGGGTACTCTACATTAAGTACATTATCCAGAGACATTCCCGCTTCTTCTAATAGGTGGGATACCCTCACCCGAAGGGGTGCAATGTATTGGTTCTTCTTTGCTTCATATTTTGCCTTGTGCTTGGGGTTTGTCAACAATGCTGCGGCTGGGTTGTTAGGATTTGTGGCAATCCGGATAGCATATTCAAGGGAGAGTTTCTCTCGTCTAAGGGCTAAGGGTAGTTCTCTAGCAGCGACTTGCAAACTCTTAATTCTGGATGTTCTGAATGCTCCCAAACAAATGCGTAGTCCATGGCTCTGGATCCGCTCTGCCATTGCTAGGTATGTCGCCCAGGTTGATCCATAAATACACAGACCATAGTCCAGTTGAGACTGGACCAGTGCTCTATATAGTTTGAGGAGTGTGTCCTGGTCTCCACCCCAGCATGGATGTGCCACTACTTTCAGTAGGTTGAAAGCTTTGTTACATTTATCCTTGAGGTACTTAATATGTTTATCAAAGATAAGTTTGCGATCTATGACTAGCCCAAGGAATTTGGTATTTTTCACTACAGAGATACGTTTGTTGTTGATTTCAATATTTGGTTGTCTGTCTGTTGTAGTGCGGTAGTGGAAGTGCATAACTGATGTCTTGTCTAGAGAAAATCGGAAGCCATTTTGGTCTGCCCACTTCACTGTTTCATCTATGGCAAGTTGGAGGTGTCGTTCAATGGTTCTCAGGCTCTTGCCACAGAAACACATGAAGAAATCATCAACATATAATGTTCGGCCTATCTCTGGCTTCAGTTCCAGTTTAGAGACGATGTTGTTGATCTTCAATAGAAATAGGGTCACTGAGAGAATGCCTCCCTGTGGAACTCCAGACTCCTGATTGAAGACATCAGAGTGGATGTTGTTTACTCTGATCCTGAAGCAACGGTTTGATAGGTATTGGTTGATGAAATCAGGGAGCCGACCTTTCAGGTCTGCATCTTTGAGGTCCTTAAGGATACCATATTGCCAGGTGGTATCATATGCCTTCTCCAGATCAAAGAAGACTGCTACCACTTGCTCCTTATTTATAAAGGCATCTCGTACATAGGTCTCGAGGGTAGTTAGGGCATCCTGTGTCGAGCGACCCTTTCTGAAGCCACATTGCTCTGTCTTAAGGATCTTTTTCTTTTCTAGGTACCAGACCAGTCTGGTGTTTACCATTCTTTCGAGGGTTTTGCAGATGCAGCTCGTTAGAGCTATGGGTCTATAGTTCTTTGGGTTTGACAAGTCTTTGCTTGGTTTTGGGAATGGAAGCACTATGGCCTCTCGCCAGTGTGGTGGAAAGGTACCTGTTTCCCAAATGTTATTCATGATACCAAGCAAACACTGTTTCGAGGGTTCTGGTAGCTGTCGTAGGAACTCATAAGGGATGTTGTCTGGACCTGGGCAACTGTTGTTACTGCTCCCCAGGGCTGTCTTCAGCTCATCCATTGAGAACTTTAGGTTGTAGTCTTCATCTCTGTTGTTGCCAAAGTCAATGGGCGTTCTTTCTGCCTTCCTCCGGTGAGCATTGAAGCTCTGTGTGCCTCCATTTAGAGAAGATGTTTCTGCCAGTGTTGAACCGATGCTATCAGCAATTTCTTTGGTATCTGTTATTTTTCTCCTACCATTTGCAAATGGTGCACATATGTTGTAGTGTCTTTGCCTTTCATCTTCCTGATCATCTTCCAGATCTTATACATTGGTGTATTGCTGTTAACCTTGGAGACCTAGGCCATCCAGGTTTCCTTCATGGCCTGGCGAAAGGTTCTTCGGGCGTGTGCCTTAGCCCTTTTCCAGGCGATGAGACTGGGTATGATTAGGTTCTTTTTGTAAGTCCTTTCAGCTTCTAGTCGCATCTTGCGGGCTTCTCGACATTCATCATTAAACGAGGGTTTATCTTTGGTTTTAGATTTGTTGGAAGTTTTTGGAATGCTCTTTTCTGCTATTGTTTGGAGGGTGGCTGTAAAGGTAGCCATAGGGTCTTCCTTTTGTAGTAGCTTTTCGAGATTGAGTTCCTTTTTACTGAGTTCCTGGAATGTCTCCCAGTCTGCTTTATACAACTTCCATTTAGGTATTTTGTCCATGGGACCTTGATGGATGTGTTCTATGAGGATTGGGGTATGATCACTGTCATGACTGTCTTCTGCAACATCCCAGGAGTAGTCCAGGAATATGGATGGGCTGCAGAGTGTAATATCAATGTGTGTCCAGGTTTTAGAGGCTGCACTGTAATAGGTTGGTTTTCCAGTGTTCAGCAGGCAAAGGTTTTGTTCATTGATGAGATCCTCAATGAGAATGCCTTCCTGGTCATTTCTGGGGCTGCCCCAGATGGTATTGTGGGCATTAAAATCCCCAAGGAGGAAGAAGGGTTTGGGTAGTTGTTTAATTAGATTTGTCAAGTCCTGTAGACTTGGGTAGGGCAGTGATGGTGGACAATATAAATTACAGATAGTGACAGATTTTTCACAGGTGATTTGGGATGCTACTGCTTGCAGTTGGGTATTTAGTGGAATCTCTGACTGTATAACTGTTCCTTTTACTAGGATTGCCACACCCCCAAGGCTTCTGCCCTGTTGGTCTAGTGTTCCTTCTTTTTGGTATACTGTGTATCCTTTAAGTTTAACCTTAGTTTTAGTCTCTTGTAAGCAAATGGCTATGGGGTTGTATGTTTGACATAGTAGGGCCACTTCTTGGGGTTTGTTACGGAAACTGTTGCAGTTCCACTGAACTATTGTGTTATTATGTGTTTTACCCATAATTTATAATTAGTTAGTGTTTTAGGGGAAGCTAACCGGGCGCATTGCCCCTTTGGTGACTCGCCCAGATGGGGAAGTTTTTGCCCCAGTATTGAGTTGAGGTTTCTGGTTTTTCTTATCCTTTTTGGTTTTCTTAGTGCTTGGCTGATTTTCTGGTGGTGTGGGTGGGCTTTTCTCGGTGAAAGAAAGTCTAGCCCCACCCCACGTTGGCTTATTAGAATGCTTAGGGGTTACCACCTCCTGGAGGGGGGCACCTCCAGGTAGTGACGTTTTCCCTGTTTGGTCAGAGGAGCTTGCCACAGGCGGTTCCCTCACATTAGGGGTTGCCAGCTGTGGGGTCTTCTCTTGGCTGTCTTCGTGGTGTCTGCTTGGTTTTTTGGTTGGTTCTTGGGTTTTAGCAGGGGTTTCCGGCTGTACACCTTCCGCCTCTCCCTGTTTCTTCTGTTGTTCTGGTTCCTTGAGTTCGGCTGCCTTAATAAAGTGGAGAAGGGCTTTGACTAACTCCCTCAATGTTGCGACCGGGATGTCCTTTAGGTCATCCAGGATCGACTGTGTGGTCCTTGTTGCCGCTGCAAAAGTTAGTTGCTGGGGATGGGGCCTTTGGGGAGTAACCCGCTTTTCCGTTTGAGGTCCTCTGATGGTAGAGGCATATCTATTGGAACTTGATTTGTTGCATCCTTGGCAGCAACGTCTGCTAGGTCATTGCCATGGATTCCTTCATGGCCTGGTACCCAAGCATACGCTATCTTCTTTCCAGCTAGAGCAAGACTATTGTGTCGTTCCAACACTCTTTTCACGAGAGGGTGTGTCCACTTGCTATGCTGCATTGCTGACAGTGATGATTTGGAGTCAGATACAATCAGGTAGTTGTTGCCTTCTGATGTCTCAATGTGATCTTGTGCTAGGTATAACGCATGTAGCTCTGCTGTGTAGATGGAGGCTTCGTCTGGCAGGCGTTCTTTGAAGGCATGGGGTCCTAGAACGGCTGCAGATGCTGTTTTGTCTGCCATATGTGATCCGTCGGTGTAGATTGGTACGTGATCTCTGTAACTATCACGCAGTTCATTGAATGCTGCTTGATATGTGGTGCTAGATGTTACCCCTTTCTTAAGGGCGGTAAGGTCCATTCTGACCTCTGGTTTGTGATATGTCCATGGGGGCATTTCCGGGTACACTACATTAAGTACATTATCCAGAGACATTCCCGCTTCTTCTAATAGGAGGGATACCCTCACCCGAAGGGGTGCAATGTATTGGTTCTTCTTTGCTTCATATTTTGCCTTGTGCTTGGGGTTTGTCAACAATGCTGCGGCTGGGTTGTTAGGATTTGTGGCAATCCGGATAGCATATTCAAGGGAGAGTTTCTCTCGTCTAAGGGCTAAGGGTAGTTCTCTAGCAGCGACTTGCAAACTCTTAATTCTGGATGTTCTGAATGCTCCCAAACAAATGCGTAGTCCATGGCTCTGGATCCGCTCTGCCATTGCTAGGTATGTCGCCCAGGTTGATCCATAAACACACAGACCATAGTCCAGTTGAGACTGGACCAGTGCTCTATATAGTTTGAGGAGTGTGTCCTGGTCTCCACCCCAGCATGGATGTGCCACTACTTTCAGTAGGTTGAAAGCTTTGTTACATTTATCCTTGAGGTACTTAATATGTTTATCAAAGATAAGTTTGCGATCTATGACTAGCCCAAGGAATTTGGTATTTTTCACTACAGAGATACGTTTGTTGTTGATTTCAATATTTGGTTGTCTGTCTGTTGTAGTGCGGTAGTGGAAGTGCATAACTGATGTCTTGTCTAGAGAAAATCGGAAGCCATTTTGGTCTGCCCACTTCACTGTTTCATCTATGGCAAGTTGGAGGTGTCGTTCAATGGTTCTCAGGCTCTTGCCACAGAAACACATGAAGAAATCATCAACATATAATGTTCGGCCTATCTCTGGCTTCAGTTCCAGTTTAGAGACGATGTTGTTGATCTTCAATAGAAATAGGGTCACTGAGAGAATGCCTCCCTGTGGAACTCCAGACTCCTGATTGAAGACATCAGAGTGGATGTTGTTTACTCTGATCCTGAAGCAACGGTTTGATAGGTATTGGTTGATGAAATCAGGGAGCCGACCTTTCAGGTCTGCATCTTTGAGGTCCTTAAGGATACCATATTGCCAGGTGGTATCATATGCCTTCTCCAGATCAAAGAAGACTGCTACCACTTGCTCCTTATTTATAAAGGCATCTCGTACATAGGTCTCGAGGGTAGTTAGGGCATCCTGTGTCGAGCGACCCTTTCTGAAGCCACATTGCTCTGTCTTAAGGATCTTTTTCTTTTCTAGGTACCAGACCAGTCTGGTGTTTACCATTCTTTCCAGGGTTTTGCAGATGCAGCTCGTTAGAGCTATGGGTCTATAGTTCTTTGGGTTTGACAAGTCTTTGCTTGGTTTTGGGAATGGAAGCACTATGGCCTCTCGCCAGTGTGGTGGAAAGGTACCTGTTTCCCAAATGTTATTCATGATACCAAGCAAACACTGTTTCGAGGGTTCTGGTAGCTGTCGTAGGAACTCATAAGGGATGTTGTCTGGACCTGGGCAACTGTTGTTACTGCTCCCCAGGGCTGTCTTCAGCTCATCCATTGAGAACTTTAGGTTGTAGTCTTCATCTCTGTTGTTGCCAAAGTCAATGGGCGTTCTTTCTGCCTTCCTCCGGTGAGCATTGAAGCTCTGTGTGCCTCCATTTAGAGAAGATGTTTCTGCCAGTGTTGAACCGATGCTATCAGCAATTTCTTTGGTATCTGTTATTTTTCTCCTACCAATTTGCAAATGGTGCACATATGTTGTAGTGTCTTTGCCTTTCATCTTCCTGATCATCTTCCAGATCTTATACATTGGTGTAATGCTGTTAACCTTGGAGACCTAGGCCATCCAGGTTTCCTTCATGGCCTGGCGAAAGGTTCTTCGGGCGTGTGCCTTAGCCCTTTTCCAGGCGATGAGACTGGGTATGATTAGGTTCTTTTTGTAAGTCCTTTCAGCTTCTAGTCGCATCTTGCGGGCTTCTCGACATTCATCATTAAACCAGGCTTTATCTTTGGTTTTAGATTTGTTGGAAGTTTTTGGAATGCTCTTTTCTGCTATTGTTTGGAGGGTGGCTGTAAAGGTAGCCATAGGGTCTTCCTTTTGTAGTAGCTTTTCGAGATTGAGTTCCTTTTTACTGAGTTCCTGGAATGTCTCCCAGTCTGCTTTATACAACTTCCATTTAGGTATTTTGTCCATGGGACCTTGATGGATGTGTTCTATGAGGATTGGGGTATGATCACTGTCATGACTGTCTTCTGCAACATCCCAGGATTTGGTTTGGTTTGGTTTGGTTGATTTAACCTCCGCTAATAGTAGTTAAAATTTAGCAGAGAGACTATGTTTCATTTCTTTTCTGTTTTTCCCTATTTACTTATAGGGCATTGCCTGATAGGATCAGGCTTCCTTGTTTTTCATATTTTGTCAAAGAGCTTGGCTTCCCGCAGGAAATCAAGAATCTCCTTGTTTCCAGTGCTGTGGAAAACACTGTTCATTGTCGTTGGATTTTTCAGGAATTTCTTCCTGCTTCTCTTGGTTGCCTGACAATGTAGCATGAGATGTTCCACACTCAGCTGAGTGTTGCATGCCTGACATACAGGTGCCACTTCACCTTTCAGAAGGTGACTGTGTGTCAGTTTGGTGTGACCAGTCCTAAGACGGGTCAGTTTCACCTGTTCTGGTCTTGTCAGGTTGTCCTCTATGTATCTTTTGCCAACCGTTGGTCGGATGGTTCGCAGCTTGTTGGCATTTGCAGCGTTCCATCTGCGCTGCCACTTATCCTGAACATGGACTTTAGCCATGGGTAGGACATCTGTGTATGGCATCTGGTCAGCCCCTACAGGCCTCCTCAGAGCATTTTTGGCAGCAGTGTCTGCAGCCTCATTTCCTTCGATTCCTATGTGGCTAGGTACCCAACACATAACCACATCTTTGCTTTTTGTTTTGTTCTCTGTGTATGCTTCCCGGATGGCTCGGATTATAGCGTTTTTTGGATATAGGTCACGTGTGGCTTCTAGACATGGGTGCGAGTCTGAGAAGATGACAAAGTTCTTCATCGTTGAGACCTTGGTCCAATTTAAAGCTTGTAACAGAGCATTTCCTTCAGCGGTGAAGATACTACTTTGTTTGTGAAGCGCTTTCTTCAGGTTCCCAAAGCGGGTGTGGACGGCAAATCCGACTCTATTACCATCTTTGGAACCATCAGTGAAGATCGCTTCGTGGTCACTGTACTTGTTCCTGAGTGCTCTGTATTCTTTCTCAAATACATGATCAGGAGTTTCGGCTTTCTTGTTCTTATCAAGGTCGAGGGTCACCTTTGGTGTCTCCTGCTCCCATGGAGGGGTCTTTGCGGGTTCATCTGTCACAATCCATTTCATAGGAATCCCAGCCTCCCGGAACAGTGCTCTTGTTCTCACTGCCATCGGTTTGGCGACATTTGGTTTTTCTCTGTAGATGTTTTTGTTGTTGAAGATCAACTTGTGAGCTGGATTGGTCGGGTTAGCCCGCACACGTATAGCATACTGTAGTGTGAGCTTCTCCCTGCGCAGGTCCATAAAATAAAGTTCCTCGGACTGGTATTTGACCGGATCCTGTCTTTCAGGCCCCATGTCGAATACCTCCGAAGAAAATGCCAAAAGGCAATGAACCTCTTAAAGGTCCTCAGTCATCCAGACTGGGGATGTGACAAAGAAACACTTCTAACCTTGTACAAGATGTATATTCAGTCACGTCTGGACTATGGGTCAATGGTCTATGCCTCTGCCCCAAAGTCCTACCTGGACGGACTAAAGCCCATTCAGAATCAGGGACTCCGTCTATGTCTTGGGGCATTTCGGACAACACCTGCATCCAGCCTCCATGTGGAAGCAGGGATCCCACCACTGTTACCTCTATTAAAAGGGTTCCATTTTTACACATTTTGATCTTTGTCCAGCTAAACTGGTCACGGTTTTGTCTATAACGAAGGGGGAAATCTTCGCCAATGTTGTGTCTTTGTTTTTGGCTTCGACTACCAAGAATCTAGGCCAGTTGTTTTCATTGTATTGCTTTGCAATGGTTTCTGTGGTTGTTCCAGTAGCTAACTTTTCGATTCCAGACTGGTTCCCTTCTGGAAATCGCGGTCCTTGTTCGGGGAGACGACCGATCCCGGATTCAATACTGTTAGGTGTACTTGTCATATTTGTTGAGGGCAGGATTTCTTCTACCTCCAAAGCCCAATTTGGAGGTAAGCTTGTGTTTCCGTTTGCGTTGTCCTGGTCGTTCCTGGTCTGTTGTCCATTATATCCGTCCGTTTTCGCTTTCTTGTTTCTTCCGCTGGCGTGTACCCCATCAACCGCGGAATGCTGACGGGTTTGGTGAGGAGTACGCGATGTTTAGGGCTTCTTTTATCGCCCCTTCCCCAGTCCAGGGGTGAGCAGCGCTAGTCCTAGAGAAGACCTGCTCAGTTACTCAGGGGGTTCACACTGTTAGGGCTTCACAGCATGCCGGTACTCCGGAAGCGCCGAGGTCCACTGGTACCCCTCCTTTTCAGTGGACAACGACATACAATCCCCCAAGCCTGCGTGTGCAGCTAAACACTAACATCTGACGGCACAACCTTACCCGATGCCACCGTGTTTATACCATCGCCACGACTTTCATCTGCGGTCGTTGGGGTGTCATTGAGTGACCTTCATCCGACCTTCACCAAAATGGATAACAGCTAGGCCCCTGTTATCCTATGGTTCTGGGTGCAGATAGCCCAGTTCGCCCGTTGACCGTTGGGGTGTCAGAGAGTGACCCTCATCCGCTCATGACCGTTGGGAATGCAGCATCATCCATTTCAGAATTATGCGAGAGCATTCCTCATCCAATGTGTGTCCAGGTTTTAGAGGCTGCACTGTAATAGGTTGGTTTTCCAGTGTTCAGCAGGCAAAGGTTTTGTTCATTGATGAGATCCTCAATGAGAATGCCTTCCTGGTCATTTCTGGGGCTGCCCCAGATGGTATTGTGGGCATTAAAATCCCCAAGGAGGAAGAAGGGTTTGGGTAGTTGTTTAATTAGATTTGTCAAGTCCTGTAGACTTGGGTAGGGCAGTGATGGTGGACAATATAAATTACAGATAGTGACAGATTTTTCACAGGTGATTTGGGATGCTACTGCTTGCAGTTGGGTATTTAGTGGAATCTCTGACTGTATAACTGTTCCTTTTACTAGGATTGCCACACCCCCAAGGCTTCTGCCCTGTTGGTCTAGTGTTCCTTCTTTTTGGTATACTGTGTATCCTTTAAGTTTAACCTTAGTTTTAGTCTCTTGTAAGCAAATGGCTATGGGGTTGTATGTTTGACATAGTAGGGCCACTTCTTGGGGTTTGTTACGGAAACTGTTGCAGTTCCACTGAACTATTGTGTTATTATGTGTTTTACCCATAATTTATAATTAGTTAGTGTTTTAGGGGTAGCTAACCGGGCGCATTGCCCCTTTGGTGACTCGCCCAGTTGGGGAAGTTTTTGCCCCAGTATTGAGTTGAGGTTTCTGGTTTTTCTTATCCTTTTTGGTTTTCTTAGTGCTTGGCTGATTTTCTGGTGGTGTGGGTGGGCTTTTCTCGGTGAAAGAAAGTCTAGCCCCACCCCACGTTGGCTTATTAGAATGCTCAGGGGTTACCACCTCCTGGAGGGGGGCACCTCCAGGTAGTGACGTTTTCCCTGTTTGGTCAGAGGAGCTTGCCACAGGCGGTTCCCTCACATTAGGGGTTGCCAGCTGTGGGGTCTTCTCTTGGCTGTCTTCGTGGTGTCTGCTTGGTTTTTTGGTTGGTTCTTGGGTTTTAGCAGGGGTTTCCGGCTGTCTACCTTCCGCCTCTTTTTGTTTCTTCTGTTGTTCTGGTTCCTTGAGTTCGGCTGCCTTAATAAAGTGGAGAAGGGCTTTGACTAACTCCCTCAATGTTGCGACCGGGATGTCCTTTAGGTCATCCAGGATCGACTGTGTGGTCTTTGTTGCCGCTGCAAAAGTTAGTTGCTGGGGATGGGGCTTTTGGGGAGTAACCCGTTTTCGTGCCTCCCACATGGGGATATCTTCGTCCTCTTTTAGACGGATGGCTTTTTTCTCCAGCAGCCACTGAGGGCAAGCTGGGGAATTCGCTGCGTGGTCTCCTTTGCAATTGGGACAGAAAGGGGAAGATGTGCAGCTATCTTTTTCATGGTCCTGCGATGTACAATTAAGGCATCTGGCTTTCGACCGGCATCTGTCGCTGTGGTGTCCAAATGCTTGGCACTTGAAGCACCGCAAGGGGTTTGGGTAGAAGGTTTCTACCCGGAGTCTGTTGTACATTACATAAATGTACGAAGGGCGCGCTGGTGAGGCAAAGGTGCACACATAAATGTTTAGTGGGCGCTGTTGTCGCTTCGAGTACAGGCGTCTGATGGCCACGACGCCTTGGTCCCTCAGCCCGTCTAAGACTGTTTGCTCTGAGCACTCGCTTAGGATACCTGGGCGGTCAAAAAGAACGCCCTTTGAAGTGTTAAGGCTGGGGTGGGGTTCAACCTTCACCTCCATGCCATCAATCTTTGTAAGTTTCAGCAAGTTCGGGACTTGCGTTTTGGTTGCTACCTCAATTAGGACTTGGCCTGATTGGTAGAGGCATTTCACCTTTTTGGGTGTGCCTATCTGTCCCTCAATGGTTTTGGTGAGGACGAAGGGGTTTACCCTCTTGATGTTTTCCTCTCCCGCAGAGGAGAGGAGGAAGAAAGAGGCCTGTTTAGGGTCTCCCTGGAATTGTTTGTAGGTTTTTTTGTTTGTATCCATGTTTTATTAGAAAGGGTTTCATCATTCTCCGGTCCACCCACCAACTTCACGGAGCCCCAATTTGGGGATGCCACTGAGTCCCGCGGAAATCCTAGCAGACCTAGTTGCTACATGACGCCTTTCGGGGCCATGGGCAGGACAGGGCACCAGACTTAGTTTATTGAGAATGATATAATCTTGTGGGATATAATCTTGTGGGATATAATCCCTCCGCGATTAACCCACTTGGGCCGATTGGTTGAACTGGGTCAGGTCCAACCCCTTGTCTCAGGTAGAACAGGTGAGCCGAAGAGGTGTGTTAGCATGGAGGCTGTACTTTTGCTCTAGGCCCTGACAGTTGTCTCCATCCTCAACCTCCAGGATCTCTTTATCCTACCCTACAAGGACGCAACCCACGGCAAACAGGTTGCCCACTTTGTTTTGTTGCTACTAGCAAAGGCATAAGTAGGAATTTGCCAGGAACCTATTTTTGTCCGTCCGGGTTCCCTTCGGTGGAGTTGAATCACTCTTGGTTTTTGGTTGATGACAAGGTATGTGTAAGAAGGGGTGAGTGAGTGAGTAATAGATGTTTAACGCCATTTCGACAGCTGTGGTCATATTCATGGCGAGAACTACATTACACAATTTCTCAGGGGAATGTGTCAGTGCCCGCGCATATGTGCACCACACACATCCCGAGGGGATAGGAAAGAGGAGAAATAGACCCTTTTAAGTGGGCTAGGGAAGCCCAAGAAGGGGTGAAAGGGTTGTCTTTCTCATGTAGAAGGAAACAAGATAAATGTTAATGATCCATAAAACAGAGAGGGGAAAGTAATGAATAAGATGGACCTCCTTAGTCCTGTTGAAGGTGATGAAGGTTTTGTCCTGCTTTTGGTACTCTTTGGACCAGGCTGATCAGGGCATAAGCCGGGGCGGAATTTGTTGACCCTCCAAGCCCCATTTGGAGGGTGGCAAGTGAGTGAGTGAGTAATGGATGTTTAACGCCATTTCGACAGCTTAGGTCATATTCATGGCGAGAAACCTATACCAAACAAGTTTTGGATCTATGAGTAATTAAATATTTCAAAAACTATTGTGTAAATGGAACAAGTTGCTATTATTTCAGGCAGGATGAGGTGAAAGCTAAAATCACAACAGTGCAAGATAAAATCACAAGTGTGCACGATAAAATCAAAGAAGCCTGTACAGTCCAGCTGCTTTCAGGAAGTTGATGATAAGATCAGGTTTGATGGTGGTAAAAAGTTCTTGTAGACCAGCTACATTGTAGAAATGTTGTCTGATAGGCGTAAAATCAACACAATCCAAAAGGATGTGTTTGATGGTCAATTTTGTGTCGCATGCCACACACTCAGGTGCTTCCTCTCCTTTCAGGAGGTAGGCATGAGTGAGTCGTGAATGACCGATGCGGCAACGAGTAAAGACTGTTTGGTCTCTACGGTTCTTGAGAGCAGGTCGACAGACACCAGACACTGTGGGACAAAATTCAAAGAGTTTCCATCCAGTGTTCTCTACCCATTGGTTCTGCCAAAGGTCAAGAATATACTTCTTGACAACTGGTCTAAATTCAGATGGCGGTAGAAGGCAAGGGTGTTCCTAAAAGTTAAGGCCATGTTTAGCCCTTTTATCAGCTTCTTCGTTGCCTTTGATTCCCACATGACTTGGAAGCCAACAGAATCGGATGTCATATCCCAGTTCCTTGGATCTGATGAAACCTTTGATAATTTTCATTATCACAGGATGATCCAAGTTGAGGTTCTGCAGATCTTCTAGACAGGATTTTGAGTCGCTGAAGATGATGAATTTCTTCCCTGGCGCATCCTTCATGCATCTCATTGCAAGAAAGATGGCACAGGCTTCAGCAGAGAAAATGGAGCTGTGATTTGGAAGGCGAGATGCCAGTTTTCTGCCCCCACCTACCGCGGCAGCAGCCACTCTCTTTTCTTCTTTTGATCCGTCAGTGTAAAATGGTGCATGATGGGGAAGTTCATTCCTTATCTCAGAAAACCTCAATCTGTATTCTAGTGGGTTGGTGTCGGCTTTTCGTGATTTGGCTAGTCTGAAGTCGACCTCTAGCGGTACCAGTTTCCATGGAGGAATTTCTGGGAGGTGGGTTTGTGCCAATGATGTCAGGCTAACATTTAGTTGCCTCATATGTGTTTGAATTCTCAGACCGTATGGCCTGGCAGCTTTTGGTTTTGCCTCATAGAGCTTCTGGTTGTCTGGTTCAAATACACATGCATATGCTGGATTCCAAGGGTTCGTTCTCAAGCGCAGCGCAAACTGCATCGACAATTTGAGACGTCTGTTTTCCAATGATGGTTCTCTGCCCTCAACATAAAGGCTAGGATATGGAGACGTTCGGAAGGCCCCGAGGGCTAGGCGAATGCCTTGTCGATGAACTGGATCCAAGATGGCCACGTAGGACGGCCTAGCAGAGCCATACACCTGGGAACCATAGTCAAGCTTCGATCGAACCAGAGCTCTATACAATTGGAGTAAAACCTTACTATCTGCACCCCAGTCAGTGTTTGATAACACTTTCAACAAATCAAGTGCTTTGGTGCACCTGATCTTTAGAGATTTCAAACGTGGAATAAATGAAAGTCGTTTATCAAACAGCACACCTAGAAACTTTGTCTCCTCTACAACCTTGATCGGATCTCCATCTAAGGTTAGATCTGGATCAGGATGCAGAGTGCGTTTCAGGCAGAAGTGCATTGCAACTGTTTTTGATTTAGAGAACTTAAAACCGTTTTCTACGGACCAGGCATGTACTTTGTTCAGGCACAGCTGCAGCTGCCTTTCGATTGAATGCATGTTCTTTACTCTGTAGCTTATCAGGAGGTCATCAACATAGAGGCTACAGGACACATCTTTATTCACTGCATTAACAACACTGTTCATTTTGATACTGAACAAGGTAACAGATAAAATGCTACCTTGGGGAAGGAACACCATGTTCATCAGATAGTGTTGAATTCAATCTCACTCGGAAGTGTCTATTGGATAAAAAGTTTAATATGAATATGGGTAAACACCCCACGAAATCCCATATTCTATAGGTCTTTCATGATGCCATGTTTCCACGTTGTGTCATAGGCCTTTTCTAAATCAAAAAATACAGAGACAACATGTTCTTGTTTGAGTGAGTGAGTAATAGATGTTTAACGCCATTTCGACAGCTAAGGTCATATTCATGGCGAGAACTACATTACACAATTTCACAGGGGAATGTGTCAGTGCCCGCGCATATGTGCACCACACACATCCCGAGGGGATAGGAAAGAGTAGAAATAGACCCTTTTAAGTGGGATAGGGAGGCCCGCGTTCTTGTTTGATGAATGCATCACAGATGAAATGTTCGTAACGGATCAAATGATCAAGAGTGCCTCTTACTCGTCTGAAACCGTGCTGATAATCAGAAATCTGGTGTGTTTTTTTTCTTGACATCGGCAGTCTGTTTAACCTAATGTATCCATCTGTTTTACCAGGTCGATACACTAGGTGGTGCTCCAGTAGCCTCGCTGCTTACATGGGCATGTCCAGTATCAACTCCCAGGGCTCCATAGATTTACCCTTAGTACATAGACACCCCTCTGGAAAATGCAAGTTTGCAATATAGAATAGGACCCTGGGTCTTAGAAATCAAAGTTGCACACAGAGAAATAGTGTGGTCATACTCACTATCAAAATTTTAAGAAAATGTGCTAAACATAAAGAAGACCATTTAAAACATGTGGGCCTATTACAGGGGCTGGAGTCAAAACCAGCCATGCCCCTGTAGGAGTAGCCACTGGTCGCCACTAGCGCCATCTGTTGTATCATAACTAATGAAAGGGTTGTATAGCATGGTTAGTTAGAAAACAAGATGTTTGGTAGGCAGGGTTGCATTGGAGGAGTGTCCAATTTGGTCCGATTTTGAAATTGTTTTTCAAGTTTGTATCTGCCGAAGTTAGTTAATTCCTCAAAGCTCAAAGGTGCACATCATACATCAAAATCTGCAATTGTTTTTCTATCTCCCAGTGAAAACCATTTTCAAATAGGTGGGTGATCGCTGATGAGCACACATTTGAAGGTAGTGACCTCCTGTTTCAACATAGGAATTAATAGTATGTGAGGTGTCCAGTTACCCATACACCCCTCCCCCAACCCTACAAATGAAAAATGACCTCCCCTTTATTTACCAATCATTAAAGTACAAGTACCGTAATCTCCTGCGTATAAGGCGCACCCCGCCTATAACTTAGTATTAGGTGCACCTAGAGGTTAGAGATTTGACGAGAAAAAAAAAAAAATCATAACCCCCCTGGACCCCATCTTCAGCTGATGAGGTTATATGGGAGTGTAAGATATCAAAATGAAGGTCTTGATCTCCCCACTTGAAGATCATGAAAGAACTAAAACCTCTCGTATAAGACGCGCCTTATACGCGGGAGATTACGGTAGTCATTAATAAACATGTAATCTTAATGTGGTCTTATATTGCAGGGCTCCTTGATCGCCAGATGGTGCCAGCTTTGTTTTCCCTTTGCCAGGCTTTCTGTCAATCAGCTGGGGCAGCTGAAAAAAAGTGGGGATTAGCTGTGTAAATTCTAGAATGTTTTAATAGAATCTATAGATATGTGTTTAAAATTATTGTTCAGGAATCATTATGGTTTCAATAGTAGTTCTTATAACAAAAATGTTTTATTATATCAAGAGCAATCCAAATCTTCTTGTTCCTGTATGGTTCTGCACTGAGGGACATGAAGCCCAGTATTCGCCACATCGATAGCATATGGAGGGAAAAGAAGCCCAGTATTCGCCATGGTGATAAATAGCATATGGAGGGACATGAAACCCAGTATTCGCATGTTGATAGTCTACGGAGAGACATATGAAGCCCAGCATTCGTCAAGCTGTCAGTGATCTAGACTGGAACCTGGAGGCCCAGCATGAGAAACCGAAATTATTGATACAGTACATGTATAAAAGATTCTACAATAGACTTGCAAACTTCTGTAAATGTACAAATCCGAATGTGACTATTATCATTTTATGTCATGTAACTTCTGTATATTCTTTTTTACTTGTGAAGGAAAAAATAAATGTGTGTTTGAGTCAACCGTTTCCTATGTACACTTAATATTGATATTTGGGTCTATCCAAATATATTCCCATATATGAGATGCACCCTCAAATGTTCCAACTATCATAATCGATCTCCTGCATCTTATACATATATCTTAAAGGTCTACTTGGTCTTAGGCCATTTAATTATGATAACTTTCATTACGGATCCTCTGCTGGGATTTTCGGCTAAAATTGAGGAACAACAGGCCAATATGTGAAATACTGTGCACAGGTAGTGAAAAATTTTTCCTCCCTCCTTTTAGGGCCTAGTCATTTATTGCCGGCTGGTGGATTGACAAATTTTTGTCCACCCCCTCCCCGCACCAATGGGCGTATGATAAAAGTTTGATATTATTCAATGGGATAGTGGGTTTGAGGGGGAAGAAATTTTGGACCCTTTCTCAGGGTGGGACATAACTTTTGACCCCCCCCCCCCCTGCCCAGAGGACCAAAAATAGTGTGCAAACATAGTAACATGCTGGCTTTTTCGCTAAAAACAGGTGAAATTATTTCGACCCCCCACCCGGTCAAGGGGTTGAAAAAATTATAACCCCCTCAAACCCACCAGCCTCCCCCCCCCGTTGTTGAAAATCAATCACTCCTAAATGACACATTGATTGATTGATTGATTTGTTTAACGTCCTAAGGCTGTAGGCCTCATGGGACTGCCTCATTGGTTATCAGACATTTAGTCCATTCTTTTCTCAAACTTAATTTGCGCGTGTGTGTACGTGTGAATGTGAGTGTGCGCGTGCGTGTGTTTGGGAGTCTGCTTGTAGCAGTGGGACACGGCTTGTAGCAGTGAGACACTGCTCGTGGCTCAAGGCCCCTCTTTATCGTGCTGCCTCACCCAGATGCTGTGCCGCAGACTGTTGACACATCACTTGACCGGTCCATTATCCTGACACCGGCCGGACAGTCGTGGTTCTATACCAATCGGGCCAGCTTACCACGGACTGACGAGTAAAGAGAGCCACTTTCCAACCTAGCTGCAAGATTACTCTTCCAGCCGGGCCGGAGGATCATTCCCCCAGCCCACCTGACCGATACTTGAGGGGAGGTGTTTCCCCCCCGCTTCAGAGCTTCTCAAACATCTTCACTTCCCAGAGGAAGGTCAGATTTTGTTTTTTTGTTTGTTTAGTTTTACGTCCGGGGGCCATCGAGGAACTCAGACATTCAAGAATTTTAAACTATTCAATAGTAATGGTAGGCTGCGGGCCTACCTCGGGTTTGCACATATGAGTGGGTGGGTGTGTGTGCGCGTGTGCATATATTTATGAGTCTGCTTGTAGCAGTGGGACACGGCTCGTAGTGGTGAAATACCACTCGTGGCTCAAGGCCCCTCTTTATCGTGCTGCCTCACGCAGGTAACATGTCGCAAACTGTAGACACATCACCCGGTCGGTCACATTATCCTGACACCGACGGACCAGCCATTTTTCGATTTTTTTTCTTAAATTATATGTATGTATGATCTATATGTACTAATATAAGTTTGATTCTTTGAGGAAGTTCAGGAGTTCTTTTGTTTCTATTGTGTTGAAGACAGCTTTCAGTGTTGTTGCATTTTTAAGATATTTTCTTCTGTTGCTTGCAGTCCTTCGACAGTCGAGCAAGATATGCTTAACTGTGAGTTCAGTCTTGTATTGTTGGCACATTGGTTGGGCTTCACGTTTCAGATGGTGTTCGTGTGTAAGCCTTGTGTGGCCAATTCGTAGACGTGTTAGTTTCACTTCGTCTGATCTGGATAGTTTTCTTTTTTCATCCTTTCCTTTCAGTTGAGGCTTAATGGAGTGTAGCTTGTTCTCATGCTGCTTGTTCCAGTCAGCTTGCCATTTCAGTTTCACATATTTCTTGATGGTTGATGTCAGGTCCGTGTGTGGGATTGGCACTTCTTGAGGTGTCAATTTCAGTGCTGACTTTGCCGCTTCATCTGCTGCCTCGTTTCCGTCTATGCCAATATGGCTCGGCAGCCAGTAGAAAACCACATCTTTCTTTGCTTTCTCAAGGTTGTTGGTTTTGTCCCTGATATCTTGTATCAAAGGATTGTTTGGTTCATATTGGTTCATTGCTTCAAGGCATGACTTGGAGTCTGACAGAGCAATGAATTTCTGGTGAGTTGATATCCTGGCATATTCTAGAGCATGTAGCAAGGCGCTAGCCTCTGCCGTGAAAATGCTGGCTTTGGGATGGAGGCCTCTTTTCAGGTTGCCATATGGCGTGTGTACTCCATAGCCTACTTTGTCACCCTCCTTAGAACCATCTGTGTACACCGCCAGGTGTTCACTATGGTCTTTTTCTATCCCATGGAGTTGATCTTTAAAGGTCACTGAGTCTGTTTCTGCCTTTTTGTTTTTGCACAGGGTGAAGATGATCTTTGGTTTCATTTGTAGCCATGGGGGATTATCGGGTGGTTTTATCTCCCTGGTTTTGATCACATCTAATTTTGCTGCTTTCATAGGTCTTTTCACTCTGTACGAGTATGGTTGGGTCATGTTCGTTTTTTTCCTGTACACTGAATTGTTTTCGGTGAACAGTGTCTCATATGTTGGGTTTCTTTTGTTTGCTCTTACTTTAACTGCGTACTGCATAGACAGCATTTCTCGCCTAAGCTCAAGGGTGGCGATGTTTGCCTCCACCTCTAGACTTTTTCCTGGAGATGTACGGAATGCCCCCAGGCATAATCTCAGTCCCTGGTTCTGGATAGGCTTCAACCTGTCCAAGTAGCTGGGGCAAGCTGATCCATACACGATAGAGCCATAGTCTAGTCTTGACTGGATGTAGGCCCTGTATAAGATCAGTAATGTTTCTTTGTCGGCACCCCAGTCGGTGTGGGAAAGCACTTTCAGGAGATTCATGGCTTTTTGACATTTCCTCCTGAAGTATTCGATGTGTGGTTTGAAGTTGACTATTCTGTCAAATATCAGCCCCAGGAACTTCACTTCTTCTTTGACTTCGAGTGCCGTGTTCTGGAGGTGGAGCGTTGGTTTTTCTCTACATCCTCTTCTGCGACAGAAGTGGACACAGGTGGTTTTGGTCTGTGAGAACTTGAAGCCGTTTTGGCAGCTCCAGGTTCCAAGGGTTCAGGGCCTGTTGAAGCTTTCTTTCAATAGTTTGAATATGCCTTGATCTGTAGCAAATGACAAAGTCATCCACATACAAAGAGCAATTGATGTCATTTTGTAAGTTTTTGGTTATTTCATTAATCTTTATGCCAAACAGGGTCACAGAGAGGACACAGCCCTGGGGGACACCCATTTCTTGTTCTACTCTGTCTGAGAGAGTAGTGCTGGTAAACACACTGTTCATGGACAAACCATGAAGGTGCTTGTCCCTACTCCTCTTTGTTGCCTGACATGAGAGCACCAGGTGTTCCATAGTCAAAGGTACTTGACATCGCTGACACGTGGGTTGGTTTTCACCCTTCATGAGGTGTCCGTGAGTCAGCAGTGAGTGACCTATCCGAAGACGGGTCAGTCTTGTCGATTCCCTCCTGGTCAGGCCAGTGTGGTCATGCTCTTTGCCAATCGAAGGTTCGATGGCTCTGAGCTTGTTGTTGTGGTCAGAACTCCATCTTTTCTGCCACTCTTTCTTTATGAACTCCTTGGCCATAGGGAGCAGATCTGAAGAGGGGATGGGAGCCAAGCCGGGTTCCCGGCTCAGGGCTTTACCGGCCGGACAGTCGTGGTTCTATACCAATCGGGCCAGCTTACCACGGACTGACGAATATACAGAGCCACTTTCCAACCTAGCTGCAAGATTACTCTTCCAGCCGGGCTGGAGGATCATTCCCCCAGCCCACCTGACCGATACTTGAGGGGAGGTGTTTCCCCCCCACTTCAGAGCTTCTCGAAATGACACGGTGCTTATCCTTTAGTACCAGTAACACACAAGTTTTTCACTGAAAAGTTCTGGATTTCCCCCCCCCCACCCTTAATTAAAAAAAAGACCACTCTCTAAGAGGATTTCTCGATACTTAGGGATGAGTCATTTATTGCCAGCTATGACAAAAATGATTGCCACCACCCCCACCCCCCACTAAGAACTGATTTTGCAAAATGACCCTCCCCCCCCAAAAAAAAATCGGATATACGTGTGGAATAGGTATTGATAGGTTCTTTAAGCACTGAAACTGTATCTTGAATGACCGCCTGTCTTGTTTTTTTTTTCATTGACCATTGAAGCTTGTGTAAAGTCAGAGTGAGTGAGTGAGTGAGTGAGTAATAGATCTTTCAAGCCATTTCGACAACTCAGGTCATATTCATGGCGAGAACTGCATTACACAATTTCACAGAGGAATGTGTCAGTGCCCACGCATATGTGCACCACACACATCCTGAGGGGATAGGAAAGAGGAGAAATAGACCCTTTTAAGTGGGCTAGGGAAGCCCGTATATATGGATGTATGGATTCAGATAAAATAACTGGCTGCATAGATAAGAGAGTGATATGACATACATGGAACAATATGGATGGCATACAGATAAACACAAACAGTAAACACCCCAGTCAGAAGGTGAAGTCATAAATAATTCCACCTGCTAGTCACATGCTGCATGGTTTGGTTTGGTTTGGTTTGGTTGATTTTACCTCCACTAATAGTAGTTAAAAGTTAGCAGAGAGACTATGTTTTGATTCTTTCCTATTTTCCCCTACTTATCATAGGGCAATACCTAACTGGTTAAGGCTTCTTTATATTTCATATTTTGCAAAAGAGTTTGGTTTCCCGCAGGAAATCAAGAATCTCATTGTTTCCAGTGCTGTGGCAAACACATGCTGCATAATGGTGAAGGATCATAAATACAAGGCGTCAGTTTCCTTTTTATTCAACTTATCTATCAACCCAGAACACGGGAATGTGACTTAAATTTAACACAAACATAGTCAGTTATGTGTGCTAGTCGTTTGCAGTGATGTAAACAATTCCACCATCTTGTACTGATCACATGATCTTTTTGTACACCGTACAAGATCACGTGACCGTCCATGCAAGCCCCTTTCCTCCACACTCTCCAAGCAGGGGTCGGCAAGATTACCTTTTCCTATGCTGTGTCAAAAGTTAAAACACAGAGGGATTTTTTGTGTGTTAGTTTTACATCCGGGGGCCATCAAGGAACTCAGACATTCAAAAGTTTTAAACTATCCAATAGTAATGGTAGGCCGCAGTCCTACCTCGGGTTTGTGCATGGGTGTGTGTGTGTGTGCGTCCATGTATTTATGAGTCTGCTTTTAGCAGTTGGACAAGGCTTCTAGCGGTAAAATACCACTCGTGGCCCCTCTTAAGAAATGTATCTTTCATTTATTTTCTACTCTCATTCACCCAGAGTAAACAAGAAGAATTTCACGGGCCCAATGTGTATTACATGTATTATCATTCAGACCTGACTTTCCCTATTATATAGTTTATCAGTTTATGACAGCCGATCCCTTACCAAACTTGATAACCTATCACTCCCTACCTATCATCTCGCCTTGTGCGTCCACAGCTGTAAAGTGCCCCTCTGAGTAGTGGTCAAAGCATCCTTCAAGATATTCCAATGAGTCATTCCAGCCTTCCTCTAACACCAGAGCAAGGAGTGACACCATATCCTCACGTTTGGCTTGTCTTATAAAGTACTCCATGCTTGATATTATTATATGGGGAATAAACCTAGCTTCAGCCAGCTGTTAGGGAGCCTATAGTGGGGAAACACTCAGAGAAGTGTGACTACTGTGTGGCCCAGTGACCTGTTATCTGGTATTCATGCGTGTATTGTGTAAGCCTACTGAACTAGTGTGACCCCATTTTATGTACACTGTGAAAAGGTGTTTAGAATCTAAGCATATTGCTAAACATTATCTTTTCCCGTTTTTGAGGACAATTTATAAACCTAAACATGTTTAGCTTCATAATGTGATTAGCCTTTGTGTTAAGATTTCAATGTGTTTAGGTCTATCTTTAGGCTTGTAAAGTGTTTACTGTGTTTAGGTTTAGTTTTTTTCATGTGTTTAGATATGACATGCTTAGATAATGTTTCAGGGTTATAGTGTTTAGCATTATGTTTAAGGAGCTGCACCCCCAACCCTAATGATTCCAGACAGTCAAGATTTCAGAGAAGACTCCCCCCCCCCCAGGGCCACAAAAATAGTATCCATGTGTGGATACAGCATACTTCATGCTGTGATTGGTTGATTGATTAATATGTTTAACGTCCTGGCCTCATGGGACTGCCTCATTGGTTGTCAGACATTTAATCCATTCTTTTCTCAATCTTAACCTTACCCCTTCCAAAGAGAAAAGGTTGATGGCGATGGATATAAATGCGTTACAGATTCAAGATTAACACTAAGGGGAATGGCAGACAAATTTTTTTAACAGCATGTATTTCTTAAAAAAATAAAAAACATGAAAAGGTTATTTTCCATAGAACACACTGGAGTGAGTGAGTGAGTGAGTAATAAATGTTTAACGCCATTTCGTCAACTGAGGTCATATTCATGGAAAAAACTACATTACACATCTTCACAGATGAATGTGTCAGTGCCCGCGCATATGTGCATCACATACATCCAAGGGGATAGGAAAGAGGAGATATAGACCCTTTAAAGTGGGCTAGGGAAGCCTGAGAACACACTGGAACCCACGTTTTCGCTGTATCTATTTTTGTAAAAAAAAAAAAAAAAAAAAAAAGAACAAAAAAAAGAAACACATAGAAATTCCAAAGCCAGATGCCTTAATTGTGCATCACAGGACCATGAAAAAGATAGCTGCACATCTTCCCCTTTCTGTCCCAATTGCAAAGGAGACCATGCAGCGAATTCCCCAGCTTGCCCTCAGTGGCTGCTGGAGAAAAAAGCTCTCAAACTCAAAGTTGATGAAGAGATAACCATGAGAGAGGCCCGTAAAAGGGTGCAACCAGTGCAGCCCCTCTATGCAGCTGAAACAAAAGAGCAAGTCACTACTAGAAAAAATGAAACAAGCACCAGTGAGTGTAATGAGGGAACTCATTGTAGCCCTCATGCATCAGGTGAAAGCGGCTGAAGAAAAAGCTGCAGCAAAAAACAAACAACCTACACGTCCACAAAACTCTGAAGACTTGATAATTTCTGAAACATCACCTTCTCCAGCCCAGTTAGTTAGTTAGTTAGTGTTTAACGGCACGTCAGCTACTGGTGATGGCTATTTGTGCCTAAAGGTTTTATGGAAGAAAGTTTCTACTGTTTAAATTTGACTGTAGTATCCCAGGTTCTTGACATATGCAAGTATTGTATCCGGTCTGCAGGTATCAAATAACTCTTTCAGTGTTGTACATTGATGGTATTGTGCCCTGATGGGGCACTGGCTACATTCCACAAGGAAATGTTCCACCGTCAGGTGTTTTTGACACCTGTTGCAAAGCGGTCTGGGTTCTCTCTTCATCAGGTGTGAATGCGTTAGTCTGGTGTGGCCTATTCTTAGTCTGTTCATGACAATTTCTTCTCTTCTGCTCTTGCATTTGGCTTTCTTGGTTGTGCCTATCTTGGGCTGTATTTTGTAGAGTTTATTGTCTCTTTCAGCGTCCCATGACTCTTGCCACTTTTGGTGGATGTATTTCCTGATTTTCCGTTTGAGGTCCTCTGACGGTAGAGGCATATCTATTGGAACTTGATTTGTTGCATCCTTGGCAGCAACGTCTGCTAGGTCATTGCCATGGATTCCTTCATGGCCTGGTACCCAAGCATACGCTATCTTCTTTCCAGCTAGAGCAAGACTATTGTGTCGTTCCAACACTCTTTTCACGAGAGGGTGTGTCCACTTGCTATGCTGCATTGCTGACAGTGATGATTTGGAGTCAGATACAATCAGGTAGTTGTTGCCTTCTGATGTCTCAATGTGATCTTGTGCTAGGTATAACGCATGTAGCTCTGCTGTGTAGATGGAGGCTTCGTCTGGCAGGCGTTCTTTGAAGGCATGGGGTCCTAGAACGGCTGCAGATGCTGTTTTGTCTGCCATATGTGATCCGTCGGTGTAGATTGGTACGTGATCTCTGTAACTATCACGCAGTTCATTGAATGCTGCTTGATATGTGGTGCTAGATGTTACCCCTTTCTTAAGCGCGGTAAGGTCCATTCTGACCTCTGGTTTGTGATATGTCCATGGGGGCATTTCCGGGTACTCTACATTAAGTACCTTATCCAGAGACATTCCCGCTTCTTCTAATAGGTGGGATACCCTCACCCGAAGGGGTGCAATGTATTGGTTCTTCTTTGCTTCATATTTTGCCTTGTGCTTGGGGTTTGTCAACAATGCTGCGGCTGGGTTGTTAGGATTTGTGGCAATCCGGATAGCATATTCAAGGGAGAGTTTCTCTCGTCTAAGGGCTAAGGGTAGTTCTCTAGCAGCGACTTGCAAACTCTTAATTCTGGATGTTCTGAATGCTCCCAAACAAATGCGTAGTCCATGGCTCTGGATCCGCTCTGCCATTGCTAGGTATGACGCCCAGGTTGATCCATAAACACACAGACCATAGTCCAGTTGAGACTGGACCAGTGCTCTATATAGTTTGAGGAGTGTGTCCTGGTCTCCACCCCAGCATGGATGTGCCACTACTTTCAGTAGGTTGAAAGCTTTGTTACATTTATCCTTGAGGTACTTAATATGTTTATCAAAGATAAGTTTGCGATCTATGACTAGCCCAAGGAATTTGGTATTTTCCACTACAGAAATACGTTTGTTGTTGATTTCAATATTTGGTTGTCTGTCTCTTGTAGTGCGGTAGTGGAAGTGCATAACTGATGTCTTGTCTAGAGAAAATCGGAAGCCATTTTGGTCTGCCCACTTCACTGTTTCATCTATGGCAAGTTGGAGGTGTCGTTCAATGGTTCTCAGGCTCTTGCCACGGAAACACATGAAGAAATCATCAACATATAATGTTCGGCCTATCTCTGGCTTCAGTTCCAGTTTAGAGACGATGTTGTTCATCTTCAACAGAAATAGGGTCACTGAGAGAATGCCTCCCTGTGGAACTCCAGACTCCTGATTGAAGACATCAGAGTGGATGTTGTTTACTCTGATCCTGAAGCAACGGTTTGATAGGTATTGGTTGATGAAATCAGGGAGCCGACCTTTCAGGTCTGCATCTTTGAGGTCCTTAAGGATACCATATTGCCAGGTGGTATCATATGCCTTCTCCAGATCAAAGAAGACTGCTACCACTTGCTCCTTATTTATAAAGGCATCTCGTACATAGGTCTCGAGGGTAGTTAGGGCATCCTGTGTCGAGCGACCCTTTCTGAAGCCACATTGCTCTGTCTTAAGGATCTTTTTCTTTTCTAGGTACCAGACCAGTCTGGTGTTTACCATTCTTTCCAGGGTTTTGCAGATGCAGCTCGTTAGAGCTATGGGTCTATAGTTCTTTGGGTTTGACAAGTCTTTGCTTGGTTTTGGGAATGGAAGCACTATGGCCTCTCGCCAGTGTGGTGGAAAGGTACCTGTTTCCCAAATGTTATTCATGATACCAAGCAAACACTGTTTCGAGGGTTCTGGTAGCTGTCGTAGGAACTCATAAGGGATGTTGTCTGGACCTGGGCAACTGTTGTTACTGCTCCCCAGGGCTGTCTTCAGCTCATCCATTGAGAACTTTAGGTTGTAGTCTTCATCTCTGTTGTTGCCAAAGTCAATGGGCGTTCTTTCTGCCTTCCTCCGGTGAGCATTGAAGCTCTGTGTGCCTCCATTTAGAGAAGATGTTTCTGCCAGTGTTGAACCGATGCTATCAGCAATTTCTTTGGTATCTGTTATTTTTCTCCTACCAATTTGCAAATGGTGCACATATGTCGTAGTGTCTTTGCCTTTCATCTTCCTGATCATCTTCCAGATCTTATACATTGGTGTATTGCTGTTAACCTTGGAGACATAGGCCATCCAGGTTTCCTTCATGGCCTGGCGAAAGGTTCTTCGGGCGTGTGCCTTAGCCCTTTTCCAGGCGATGAGACTGGGTATGATTAGGTTCTTTTTGTAAGTCCTTTCAGCTTCTAGTCGCATCTTGCGGGCTTCTCGACATTCATCATTAAACCAGGGTTTATCTTTGGTTTTAGATTTGTTGGAAGTTTTTGGAATGCTCTTTTCTGCTATTGTTTGGAGGGTGGCTGTAAAGGTAGCCATAGGGTCTTCCTTTTGTAGTAGCTTTTCGAGATTGAGTTCCTTTTTACTGAGTTCCTGGAATGTCTCCCAGTCTGCTTTATACAACTTCCATTTAGGTATTTTGTCCATGGGACCTTGATGGATGTGTTCTATAAGGATTGGGGTATGATCACTGTCATGACTGTCTTCTGCAACATCCCAGGAGTAGTCCAGGAATATGGATGGGCTGCAGAGTGTAATATCAATGTGTGTCCAGGTTTTAGAGGCTGCACTGTAATAGGTTGGTTTTCCAGTGTTCAGCAGGCAAAGGTTTTGTTCATTGATGAGATCCTCAATGAGAATGCCTTCCTGGTCATTTCTGGGGCTGCCCCAGATGGTATTGTGGGCATTAAAATCCCCAAGGAGGAAGAAGGGTTTGGGTAGTTGTTTGACTAGATTTGTCAAGTCCTGTAGACTTGGGTAGGGCAGTGATGGTGGACAATATAAATTACAGATAGTGACAGATTTTTCACAGGTGATTTGGGATGCTACTGCTTGCAGTTGGGTATTCTAAACATGACACTGGTCCTAAAGAGAAGTCATTGACAGAAGATCATCCTCAAAAACAGGCTGCTGCACAGCAAGATTCCCTTTCTGCCAAGGAGGAGACCCAAGAACCTTTAACGCCAGCACCAAAAAAGACCCCTAATTCGGACAGATCACCCTCAAAGCCATCATATTCAACGGCGCTGACGGAGAAAAGCCCACTCGGCTCTCCACCAAACCAGCCTCATCGAAAGAAAAGAAAAGAGACCCAAAAACCAGAAGTGGTCACCGGTGCTAAAACCTCCCCATGAGGGCGAGTTAGTAAATCTAACCGCAGCCCTGTTGGCTTCCCAAGAAAATAATTATTTTTTTAGGTTAAGTTTTCTTTATTGTCTCGGTTTTCAGGTATAGCGACAGTTACAGGTAAAGGTATGCAATGTGTAAACATATATTGACCAATTTATAGAGTGAGTGAGTGAGTAATAGATGTTTAACGCCATTTCGACAGCTAAGGTCATATTCATGGCGAGAACTACTTACACAATTTCACAGGGGAATGTGTTGGTGCCCACGCATATGTGCACCACACACATCCTGAGGGGATAGAAAAGAGGAGAAATAGACCCTTTTAAGTGGGCTAGGGAGGCCCTCCAATTTATAGAGAAAATCATAAAGAATAGATATCCAAGCTGAGACTGAAGAAGGTGACGGACCTCATCCCCACCACGTAGGGTGTATGGGTTGATATTTCAGGTCCTACCTACACTGTTAATTATGTTTGTATAGGATTGACACACATGAAGAAATAGAAGAATATATGAAAATAGAAATGTACCAATATAATACAAAAAGATAATGGTATATAGTGCTAGTTTAGTTTTCCTGTTTAAGTGATTTAAAGAACGAGAGAGAGGGGAAACAAATCAGAATTTGACTAATAAGTAGATATAATAGATATAATAGTTCTAAAGTTGGGCTGCTCACCCAATTTTAGGGACAAGTTCATGTAATAATTTTTTGTTATTAGATTTAAAGATTGATAAAGTTTCAGTATTACGACGGATTATTGGGAGAGCATTCCAACTTATGGCACCAAAATATTCAATACTTTTCATGTAAGAAACAGTATTAGGAAATAATACCTTGCATGTAGGAGCCAAATGCTGTCTTGTTCTTATCTGTCTATGGTCTATATATTCATTACATCTAGATCTTGTATACATATAATTCAATAAGTGTGGTTGTCTTCTATCATTGATTGATTGATTTGTGTTTTACAGCACTTTAGCGGCACTAAGTGGCTATCTCGTGCTTCACAGGTTGATAATTTAACAGAGGAATGTGTCAGTGCCCGCGCATATGTGCACCACACACATCCTGAGGGGATAGGAAAGAGGAGATATAGACCCTTTTAAGTGGGCTAGGGAAGCCCGTTGTCTTCTATCAGATAAGAAGTTACAGTTGGATATATGGTGAATATAACGAGTGTTGGTGAGATGGGGTACTTTGAGAAAAAATATTTAAACACCGGTTTTGAGCATATTGGAGCATTTCCAGATACTTTTCATAGGTGGTATGGAAATTAATATCAGCATAGTCCATATATGGTAAAATAGTGGTTTTAAAAATTCTTAGTGATAACTTGGTATCAATATATTTCCTTAGATTACATAATAAGTAGGTTTTATGGGCAATTGTTTTAGCCTGATTTTTAATATGTAGACTATAATTCAGAAAGGGATCCAAAATGACTCTAAGATATTTATAACTAGGTACAACTTGTAGCAGCATATTATTCATGGTAATATTGGCTGATAAAGTACTGAGTTTCATGGTACAAGATGAGAAAATCATTATTTTGGTTTTAGCAATATTAACCGATAACTTATTTTGTTCACATCAAGTGTTATACATTTCTAGGTCTTCCTGTAGACCCATTTTGGCAGTTTCAAAATTATTATGCGAAGTATAGATCACAGTATCATCAGCATATAACCTGATTTTACAGTTTTTTATACATTTAATTACTGACATATACTAATCATTGACATATACTAAAAAAAGCAACGGACCTAATATTGATCCTTGAGGAACACCACATATTACACTATACATTTTAGAAGCAATACCGTTTGCCTTAACAATTTGTTTTCTATCAAATAAATAATTCTTGAACCAATGATATGTGTCAGATCTTATACCATAGTTATGAAGTTTAATAAGAAGAACAGAGTGGTCCACAGTATCAAAAGCTTTCCTCAAATCAATAAAAGCAGCAACAGTGGAATTTCCTACATTAAGGTCTCTTTTAATATCATCAGTGAATTTAGCAAGAGTGTCAACAGTGCTGAAGCCAGGGCGAAAACCACCTTGAAATTTTGTTAAAATATTTTCATCAGTTAAGAACCCATATAATCTATTGTGAACAATTTTTTCAATTAATTTACAAGGTAAGGGAATCAAAGAGATAGGCCTATAATTATTTACCAATTTCAAGTTTCCAGATTTCGGGATAGGGGTAACTTGGGAAATTTTCCATTTAGCCGGTATAGTGGCTGTTGCAAAGGATAGATTAAAGATTTTAACAAGTTTATTGGGATCGTGTGAGAACTTTCTTTAAAATTTTTGATGATATCTGGTCAATTGCTGAGGATTTGAGTGGATTAATGTCATGAACCATTCTATTAACTTCTTGAACATTGGTTTGGAAATTTGTTATGGTATTATCAGTCGGTGGATCATAACTTTTCCAAGGTGTGTGCATATTAGTAGCTAATTTTGGTCCAATGTTAGAGAAGTACTCATTGATAAAATCATGTTGGCATAGACGGAAACGAGGCAGCAGATGAAGCGGCAAAGTCAGCACTGAAATTGACACCTCGAGAAGTGCCAATCCCACACACGGACCTGACATCAACCATCAAGAAATATGTGAAACTGAAATGGCAAGCTGACTGGAACAAGCAGCATGAGAACAAGCTACACTCCATTCAGCCTCAACTGAAAGGAAAGGATGAAAAAAGAAAACTATCCAGATCAGACGAAGTGAAACTAACACGTCTACGAATTGGCCACACAAGGCTTACACACGAACACCATCTGAGACGTGAAGCCCAACCAATGTGCCAACAATGCAAGACTGAACTCACAGTTAAGCATATCTTGCTCAACTGTCGAAGGACTGCAAGCAACAGAAGAATATATCTTAAAAATGCAACAACACTGAAAGCTGTCTTCAACACAATAGAAACAAAAGAACTCCTGAACTTCCTCAAAGAATCAAACTTATATAAGTACATATAGATTATACATACATATAATTTAAAAAAAAAAAAAAAAAAAAAAATGAAAAATGGCTGGTCCGTCGGTGTCAGGATAATGTGACCGACCGGGTGATGTGTCTACAGTTTGCGACATGTTACCTGCGTGAGGCAGCACGATAAAGAGGGGCCTTGAGCCACGAGTGGTATTTCACCACTACGAGCCGTGTCCCACTGCTACAAGCAGACTCATAAATATATGCACGCGCGCACACACACACACACACCCACTCATATGCGCAAACCCGAGGTAGGCCCGCAGCCTACCATTACTATTGAATAGTTTAAAATTCTTGAATGTCTGAGTTCCTCGATGGCCCCCGGACGTAAAACTAAACAAACAAACAAACAAACATTGATAAAATCAGAAGTTTCATTTCTAGGGATGGTTGTATTAGGATTTTCATGATCCACCAAATTTATGTCACCAGCTCTATTTTCATGACCAGGGATCAATTTATTTATAACCCTCCAAAATTTACGATGGTCATTTTTATATATCTCTGTTTGTTCTTTGTAAAATAATCTTCGTGCTTTACTGACCAATTTATTAGATTTATTTCTTAATTTATCAGCAGATTTCCAGTCCTTTTCAGCTTTGGATTTCCGAGCTGCCCTTAATTTAGAATTTTTATCTCTGATAAGTTCTATAACTTGCGGGGTAATCCATGGGTCTCTTAATTTATTAACAGTGAATTTATGTACTGGACAATAAGTATCTAGGATTGAACATACTGCTTTTTCATATTCATCCCAGGCAATATCTACACTATTAGTCTGATTAAATGTAGTCCAGTCATAGCTATCAAATTTGGCAAACAAGATATCATCAGAAAGTTTCAAATATGAGCGACCAGTAATCTCTAATTTTTCAGGTTTAATATGCCATTTCTTTCTAACTTGGTTTGGTTTGGTTTGGTTTGGTTGATTTAACCTCCGCTAATAGTAGTTAAAATTTAGCAGAGAGACTATGTTTCATTTCTTTTCTGTTTTTCCCTATTTACTTATAGGGCATTGCCTGATAGGATCAGGCTTCCTTGTTTTTCATATTTTGTCAAAGAGCTTGGCTTCCCGCAGGAAATCAAGAATCTCCTTGTTTCCAGTGCTGTGGAAAACACTGTTCATTGTCGTTGGATTTTTCAGGAATTTCTTCCTGCTTCTCTTGGTTGCCTGACAATGTAGCATGAGATGTTCCACACTCAGCTGAGTGTTGCATGCCTGACATACAGGTGCCACTTCACCTTTCAGAAGGTGACTGTGTGTCAGTTTGGTGTGACCAGTCCTAAGACGGGTCAGTTTCACCTGTTCTGGTCTTGTCAGGTTGTCCTCTATGTATCTTTTGCCAACCGTTGGTCGGATGGTTCGCAGCTTGTTGGCATTTGCAGCGTTCCATCTGCGCTGCCACTTATCCTGAACATGGACTTTAGCCATGGGTAGGACATCTGTGTATGGCATCTGGTCAGCCCCTACGGGCCTCCTCAGAGCATTTTTGGCAGCAGTGTCTGCAGCCTCTAGATAGGAAGGTGGTCAGATATATAAGATTCCAGTATTCCCGTCTGGATGTAGTTTCTTCTCAAATTTGTGAAGACCAGGTCAAGTATAGCATTTTTACGAGTAGATTGTTTAATTTCTTGCATGAAGCCTTGACTTTTCATTTTATTTAACAATTGATTAACCATATCATTGTCATCCCTTATATTAAAATTATATTAAAATTATGGATAAATCAGACCCCACAACAATAGTCCAATGGAACTGTAATAGTTCCAACAGCAAACCACAAGAAATAGCCCTACTGTGTCAGATCTACAAACCCATATCCATCTGCCTACAGGAAACTAAATCAGATGTCAAACTGAAAGAGTACACAGTCTACCAAAAAGAAGGAACAATAGACCAACAAGGCAGACGCCAAGGAGGTGTAGCCATCCTCGTGAGAAGCCAATGCCTCCAGTCCCCAATCCCTCTCAACACCCGGCTTCAGCAGACAAAATGGAGCTGTCATTTGGAAGGCGAAATGCCAGTTTTCTGCCCCCACCTACCGCGGCAGCAGCCACTCTCTCTTCTTTTGATCCATCAGTGTAAAATGGTGTATGATGGGGAGTAGTTGAGGCAGGCATCCATCAGCAACACTGACCTGTTTGGTGATACAGGAAATACTGACTCGGGTGGGAGTATGCGCACCAAGAGGAGACTCATGAGAAAGTAAAAGGACTGTCTAGGATGGAGCCAACACCTATTGGGCTAGGGCTTTTTTCTACAGTGATGTAAGTCAGGAATGGAGAAAAATCAGGAATTTCAGAAATCAGGAAATCCTGATAAAACCTGATGACTTACATCCCTGGTCAACCACCCAAAGAAACCAGAAAAGATCAGGATTGTCTTCGTTTTTGGTTTGGTTTGGTTGATTTTACGTCGACTCATAGTACTTAAAAGTTAGCAGGCATTTCTGTGGTTCATGGACATCAAGTCCTTTCTTTTCTTTTTGGACAGGTTTTTAAAAGCTGCTTGTCCAAACAGCTAGACAGGTATTTATATGCTGCTTGCCCAACACAGTGCAAGGCTCCAGGTGGGGAAGATCTTAGGTTGGCTGAATTAGCAGCCTTCTTTGATCATTCTTCAGAACCAGAGAAGAGAAAATAATGAATAAAATTGTAGCTCCTCCTGAAAAGACTAGAGGTAACTAAGTAGTTCTTTATGCTGATGCTGTACTGTTAGTACCATGCTGTACACATGATCAATACCATTGTGCATTGTACTCTGGACAGAATTCTGAAGACGGTTTTAAGAATGTTTGCTCTGTGGGTGTGTGTGGAGTTAGTTAGTTAGTTAGTGTTTAACGGCACGTCAGCTACTGGTGATGGCTATTTGTGCCTAAAGGTTTTATGGAAGAAAGTTTCTACTGTTTAAATTTGACTGTAGTATCCCAGGTTCTTGACATATGCAAGTATTGTATCCGGTCTGCAGGTATCAAATAACTCTTTCAGTGTTGTACATTGATGGTATTGTGCCCTGATGGGGCACTGGCTACAGTTAGTTAGTTAGTTAGTGTTTTACGGCACGTCAGCTACTGGTGATGGCTATTTGTGCCTAAAGGTTTTATGGAAGAAAGTTTCTACTGTTTAAATTTGACTGTAGTATCCCAGGTTCTTGACATATGCAAGTATTGTATCCGGTCTGCAGGTATCAAATAACTCTTTCAGTGTTGTACATTGATGGTATTGTGCCCTGATGGGGCACTGGCTACATTCCACAAGGAAATGTTCCACCGTCAGGTGTTTTTGACACCTGTTGCAAAGCGGTCTGGGTTCTCTCTTCATCAGGTGTGAATGCGTTAGTCTGGTGTGGCCTATTCTTAGTCTGTTCATGACAATTTCTTCTCTTCTGCTCTTGCATTTGGCTTTCTTGGTTGTGCCTATCTTGGGCTGTATTTTGTAGAGTTTATTGTCTCTTTCAGCGTCCCATGACTCTTGCCACTTTTGGTGGATGTATTTCCTGATTTTCCGTTTGAGGTCCTCTGATGGTAGAGGCATACCTATTGGAACTTGATTTGTTGCATCCTTGGCAGCAACGTCTGCTAGGTCATTGCCATGGATTCCTTCATGGCCTGGTACCCAAGCATACGCTATCTTCTTTCCAGCTAGAGCAAGACTATTGTGTCGTTCCAACACTCTTTTCACGAGAGGGTGTGTCCACTTGCTATGCTGCATTGCTGACAGTGATGATTTGGAGTCAGATACAATCAGGTAGTTGTTGCCTTCTGATGTCTCAATGTGATCTTGTGCTAGGTATAACGCATGTAGCTCTGCTGTGTAGATGGAGGCTTCGTCTGGCAGGCGTTCTTTGAAGGCATGGGGTCCTAGAACGGCTGCAGATGCTGTTTTGTCTGCCATATGTGATCCGTCGGTGTAGATTGGTACGTGATCTCTGTAACTATCACGCAGTTCATTGAATGCTGCTTGATATGTGGTGCTAGATGTTACCCCTTTCTTAAGAGCGGTAAGGTCCATTCTGACCTCTGGTTTGTGATATGTCCATGGGGGCATTTCCGGGTACTCTACATTAAGTACATTATCCAGAGACATTCCCGCTTCTTCTAATAGGTGGGATACCCTCACCCGAAGGGGTGCAATGTATTGGTTCTTCTTTGCTTCATATTTTGCCTTGTGCTTGGGGTTTGTCAACAATGCTGCGGCTGGGTTGTTAGGATTTGTGGCAATCCGGATAGCATATTCAAGGGAGAGTTTCTCTCGTCTAAGGGCTAAGGGTAGTTCTCTAGCAGCGACTTGCAAACTCTTAATTCTGGATGTTCTGAATGCTCCCAAACAAATGCGTAGTCCATGGCTCTGGATCCGCTCTGCCATTGCTAGGTATGACGCCCAGGTTGATCCATAAACACACAGACCATAGTCCAGTTGAGACTGGACCAGTGCTCTATATAGTTTGAGGAGTGTGTCCTGGTCTCCACCCCAGCATGGATGTGCCACTACTTTCAGTAGGTTGAAAGCTTTGTTACATTTATCCTTGAGGTACTTAATATGTTTATCAAAGATAAGTTTGCGATCTATGACTAGCCCAAGGAATTTGGTATTTTCCACTACAGAAATACGTTTGTTGTTGATTTCAATATTTGGTTGTCTGTCTCTTGTAGTGCGGTAGTGGAAGTGCATAACTGATGTCTTGTCTAGAGAAAATCGGAAGCCATTTTGGTCTGCCCACTTCACTGTTTCATCTATGGCAAGTTGGAGGTGTCGTTCAATGGTTCTCAGGCTCTTGCCACGGAAACACATGAAGAAATCATCAACATATAATGTTCGGCCTATCTCTGGCTTCAGTTCCAGTTTAGAGACGATGTTGTTCATCTTCAACAGAAATAGGGTCACTGAGAGAATGCCTCCCTGTGGAACTCCAGACTCCTGATTGAAGACATCAGAGTGGATGTTGTTTACTCTGATCCTGAAGCAACGGTTTGATAGGTATTGGTTGATGAAATCAGGGAGCCGACCTTTCAGGTCTGCATCTTTGAGGTCCTTAAGGATACCATATTGCCAGGTGGTATCATATGCCTTCTCCAGATCAAAGAAGACTGCTACCACTTGCTCCTTATTTATAAAGGCATCTCGTACATAGGTCTCGAGGGTAGTTAGGGCATCCTGTGTCGAGCGACCCTTTCTGAAGCCACATTGCTCTGTCTTAAGGATCTTTTTCTTTTCTAGGTACCAGACCAGTCTGGTGTTTACCATTCTTTCCAGGGTTTTGCAGATGCAGCTCGTTAGAGCTATGGGTCTATAGTTCTTTGGGTTTGACAAGTCTTTGCTTGGTTTTGGGAATGGAAGCACTATGGCCTCTCGCCAGTGTGGTGGAAAGGTACCTGTTTCCCAAATGTTATTCATGATACCAAGCAAACACTGTTTCGAGGGTTCTGGTAGCTGTCGTAGGAACTCATAAGGGATGTTGTCTGGACCTGGGCAACTGTTGTTACTGCTCCCCAGGGCTGTCTTCAGCTCATCCATTGAGAACTTTAGGTTGTAGTCTTCATCTCTGTTGTTGCCAAAGTCAATGGGCGTTCTTTCTGCCTTCCTCCGGTGAGCATTGAAGCTCTGTGTGCCTCCATTTAGAGAAGATGTTTCTGCCAGTGTTGAACCGATGCTATCAGCAATTTCTTTGGTATCTGTTATTTTTCTCCTACCAATTTGCAAATGGTGCACATATGTCGTAGTGTCTTTGCCTTTCATCTTCCTGATCATCTTCCAGATCTTATACATTGGTGTATTGCTGTTAACCTTGGAGACATAGGCCATCCAGGTTTCCTTCATGGCCTGGCGAAAGGTTCTTCGGGCGTGTGCCTTAGCCCTTTTCCAGGCGATGAGACTGGGTATGATTAGGTTCTTTTTGTAAGTCCTTTCAGCTTCTAGTCGCATCTTGCGGGCTTCTCGACATTCATCATTAAACCAGGGTTTATCTTTGGTTTTAGATTTGTTGGAAGTTTTTGGAATGCTCTTTTCTGCTATTGTTTGGAGGGTGGCTGTAAAGGTAGCCATAGGGTCTTCCTTTTGTAGTAGCTTTTCGAGATTGAGTTCCTTTTTACTGAGTTCCTGGAATGTCTCCCAGTCTGCTTTATACAACTTCCATTTAGGTATTTTGTCCATGGGACCTTGATGGATGTGTTCTATAAGGAAATGTTCCACCGTCAGGTGTTTTTGACACCTCTTGCAAAGCGGTCTGGGTTCTCTCTTCATCAGGTGTGAATGCGTTAGTCTGGTGTGGCCTATTCTTAGTCTGTTCATGACAATTTCTTCTCTTCTGCTCTTGCATTTGGCTTTCTTGGTTGTGCCTATCTTGGGCTGTATTTTGTAGAGTTTATTGTCTCTTTCAGCGTCCCATGACTCTTGCCACTTTTGGTGGATGTATTTCCTGATTTTCCGTTTGAGGTCCTCTGATGGTAGAGGCATATCTATTGGAACTTGATTTGTTGCATCCTTGGCAGCAACGTCTGCTAGGTCATTGCCATGGATTCCTTCATGGCCTGGTACCCAAGCATACGCTATCTTCTTTCCAGCTAGAGCAAGACTATTGTGTCGTTCCAACACTCTTTTCACGAGAGGGTGTGTCCACTTGCTATGCTGCATTGCTGACAGTGATGATTTGGAGTCAGATACAATCAGGTAGTTGTTGCCTTCTGATGTCTCAATGTGATCTTGTGCTAGGTATAACGCATGTAGCTCTGCTGTGTAGATGGAGGCTTCGTCTGGCAGGCGTTCTTTGAAGGCATGGGGTCCTAGAACGGCTGCAGATGCTGTTTTGTCTGCCATATGTGATCCGTCGGTGTAGATTGGTACGTGATCTCTGTAACTATCACGCAGTTCATTGAATGCTGCTTGATATGTGGTGCTAAATGTTACCCCTTTCTTAAGCGCGGTCAGGTCCATTCTGACCTCTGGTTTGTGATATGTCCATGGGGGCATTTCCGGGTACTCTACATTAAGTACATTATCCAGAGACATTCCCGCTTCTTCTAATAGGTGGGATACCCTCACCCGAAGGGGTGCAATGTATTGGTTCTTCTTTGCTTCATATTTTGCCTTGTGCTTGGGGTTTGTCAACAATGCTGCGGCTGGGTTGTTAGGATTTGTGGCAATCCGGATAGCATATTCAAGGGAGAGTTTCTCTCGTCTAAGGGCTAAGGGTAGTTCTCTAGCAGCGACTTGCAAACTCTTAATTCTGGATGTTCTGAATGCTCCCAAACAAATGCGTAGTCCATGGCTCTGGATCCGCTCTGCCATTGCTAGGTATGACGCCCAGGTTGATCCATAAACACACAGACCATAGTCCAGTTGAGACTGGACCAGTGCTCTATATAGTTTGAGGAGTGTGTCCTGGTCTCCACCCCAGCATGGATGTGCCACTACTTTCAGTAGGTTGAAAGCTTTGTTACATTTATCCTTGAGGTACTTAATATGTTTATCAAAGATAAGTTTGCGATCTATGACTAGCCCAAGGAATTTGGTATTTTCCACTACAGAAATACGTTTGTTGTTGATTTCAATATTTGGTTGTCTGTCTCTTGTAGTGCGGTAGTGGAAGTGCATAACTGATGTCTTGTCTAGAGAAAATCGGAAGCCATTTTGGTCTGCCCACTTCACTGTTTCATCTATGGCAAGTTGGAGGTGTCGTTCAATGGTTCTCAGGCTCTTGCCACGGAAACACATGAAGAAATCATCAACATATAATGTTCGGCCTATCTCTGGCTTCAGTTCCAGTTTAGAGACGATGTTGTTCATCTTCAACAGAAATAGGGTCACTGAGAGAATGCCTCCCTGTGGAACTCCAGACTCCTGATTGAAGACATCAGAGTGGATGTTGTTTACTCTGATCCTGAAGCAACGGTTTGATAGGTATTGGTTGATGAAATCAGGGAGCCGACCTTTCAGGTCTGCATCTTTGAGGTCCTTAAGGATACCATATTGCCAGGTGGTATCATATGCCTTCTCCAGATCAAAGAAGACTGCTACCACTTGCTCCTTATTTATAAAGGCATCTCGTACATAGGTCTCGAGGGTAGTTAGGGCATCCTGTGTCGAGCGACCCTTTCTGAAGCCACATTGCTCTGTCTTAAGGATCTTTTTCTTTTCTAGGTACCAGACCAGTCTGGTGTTTACCATTCTTTCCAGGGTTTTGCAGATGCAGCTCGTTAGAGCTATGGGTCTATAGTTCTTTGGGTTTGACAAGTCTTTGCTTGGTTTTGGGAATGGAAGCACTATGGCCTCTCGCCAGTGTGGTGGAAAGGTACCTGTTTCCCAAATGTTATTCATGATACCAAGCAAACACTGTTTCGAGGGTTCTGGTAGCTGTCGTAGGAACTCATAAGGGATGTTGTCTGGACCTGGGCAACTGTTGTTACTGCTCCCCAGGGCTGTCTTCAGCTCATCCATTGAGAACTTTAGGTTGTAGTCTTCATCTCTGTTGTTGCCAAAGTCAATGGGCGTTCTTTCTGCCTTCCTCCGGTGAGCATTGAAGCTCTGTGTGCCTCCATTTAGAGAAGATGTTTCTGCCAGTGTTGAACCGATGCTATCAGCAATTTCTTTGGTATCTGTTATTTTTCTCCTACCAATTTGCAAATGGTGCACATATGTCGTAGTGTCTTTGCCTTTCATCTTCCTGATCATCTTCCAGATCTTATACATTGGTGTATTGCTGTTAACCTTGGAGACATAGGCCATCCAGGTTTCCTTCATGGCCTGGCGAAAGGTTCTTCGGGCGTGTGCCTTAGCCCTTTTCCAGGCGATGAGACTGGGTATGATTAGGTTCTTTTTGTAAGTCCTTTCAGCTTCTAGTCGCATCTTGCGGGCTTCTCGACATTCATCATTAAACCAGGGTTTATCTTTGGTTTTAGATTTGTTGGAAGTTTTTGGAATGCTCTTTTCTGCTATTGTTTGGAGGGTGGCTGTAAAGGTAGCCATAGGGTCTTCCTTTTGTAGTAGCTTTTCGAGATTGAGTTCCTTTTTACTGAGTTCCTGGAATGTCTCCCAGTCTGCTTTATACAACTTCCATTTAGGTATTTTGTCCATGGGACCTTGATGGATGTGTTCTATAAGGATTGGGGTATGATCACTGTCATGACTGTCTTCTGCAACATCCCAGGAGTAGTCCAGGAATATGGATGGGCTGCAGAGTGTAATATCAATGTGTGTCCAGGTTTTAGAGGCTGCACTGTAATAGGTTGGTTTTCCAGTGTTCAGCAGGCAAAGGTTTTGTTCATTGATGAGATCCTCAATGAGAATGCCTTCCTGGTCATTTCTGGGGCTGCCCCAGATGGTATTGTGGGCATTAAAATCCCCAAGGAGGAAGAAGGGTTTGGGTAGTTGTTTGATTAGATTTGTCAAGTCCTGTAGACTTGGGTAGGGCAGTGATGGTGGACAATATAAATTACAGATAGTGACAGATTTTTCACAGGTGATTTGGGATGCTACTGCTTGCAGTTGGGTATTTAGTGGAATCTCTGACTGTATAACTGTTCCTTTTACTAGGATTGCCACACCCCCAAGGCTTCTGCCCTGTTGGTCTAGTGTTCCTTCTTTTTGGTATACTGTGTATCCTTTAAGTTTAACCTTAGTTTTAGTCTCTTGTAAGCAAATGGCTATGGGGTTGTATGTTTGACATAGTAGGGCCACTTCTTGGGGTTTGTTACGGAAACTGTTGCAGTTCCACTGAACTATTGTGTTATTATGTGTTTTACCCATAATTTATAATTAGTTAGTGTTTTAGGGGTAGCTAACCGGGCGCATTGCCCCTTTGGTGACTCGCCCAGATGGGGAAGTTTTTGCCCCAGTATTGAGTTGAGGTTTCTGGTTTTTCTTATCCTTTTTGGTTTTCTTAGTGCTTGGCTGATTTTCTGGTGGTGTGGGTGGGCTTTTCTCGGTGAAAGAAAGTCTAGCCCCACCCCACGTTGGCTTATTAGAATGCTTAGGGGTTACCACATCCTGGAGGGGGGCACCTCCAGGTAGTGACGTTTTCCCTGTTTGGTCAGAGGAGCTTGCCACAGGCGGTTCCCTCACATTAGGGGTTGCCAGCTGTGGGGTCTTCTCTTGGCTGTCTTCGTGGTGTCTGCTTGGTTTTTTGGTTGGTTCTTGGGTTTTAGCAGGGGTTTCCGGCTGTACACCTTCCGCCTCTCCCTGTTTCTTCTGTTGTTCTGGTTCCTTGAGTTCGGCTGCCTTAATAAAGTGGAGAAGGGCTTTGACTAACTCCCTCAGTGTTGCGACCGGGATGTCCTTTAGGTCATCCAGGATCGACTGTGTGGTCCTTGTTGCCGCTGCAAAAGTTAGTTGCTGGGGATGGGGCCTTTGGGGAGTAACCCGCTTTCGCGCCTCCCACATGGGGACACCTTCGTCCTCTTTTAGACGGATGGCTTTTTTCTCCAGCAGCCACTGAGGGCAAGCTGGGGAATTCGCTGCGTGGTCTCCTTTGCAATTGGGACAGAAAGGGGAAGATGTGCAGCTATCTTTTTCATGGTCTTGCGATGCACAATTAAGGCATCTGGCTTTCGACCGGCATCTGTCGCTGTGGTGTCCAAATGCTTGGCACTTGAAGCACCGCAAGGGGTTTGGGTAGAAGGTTTCTACCCGGAGTCTGTTGTACATTACATAAATGTACGAAGGGCGCGCTGGTGAGGCAAAGGTGCACACATAAATGTTTAGTGGGCGCTGTTGTCGCTTCGAGAAGAGGCGTCTGATGGCCATGACGCCTTGGTCCCTCAGCCCGTCTAAGACTGTTTGCTCTGAGCACTCGCTTAGGATACCTGGGCGGTCAAAAAGAACGCCCTTTGAAGTGTTAAGGCTGGGGTGGGGTTCAACCTTCACCTCCATGCCATCAATCTTTGTAAGTTTCAGCAAGTTCGGGACTTGCGTTTTGGTTGCTACCTCAATTAGGACTTGGCCTGATTGGTAGAGGCATTTCACCTTTTTGGGTGTGCCTATCTGTCCCTCAATGGTTTTGGTGAGGACGAAGGGGTTTACCCTCTTGATGTTTTCCTCTCCCGCAGAGGAGAGGAGGAAGAAAGAGGCCTGTTTAGGGTCTCCCTGGAATTGTTTGTAGGTTTTTTTGTTTGTATCCATGTTTTATTAGAAAGGGTTTCATCATTCTCCGGTCCACCCACCAACTTCACGGAGCCCCAATTTGGGGATGCCACTGAGTCCCGCGGAAATCCTAGCAGACCTAGTTGCTACATGACGCCTTTCGGGGCCATGGGCAGGACAGGGCACCAGACTTAGTTTATTGAGAATGATATACTCTTGTGGGATATAATCCCTCCGCGATTAACCCACTTGGGGCCGATTGGTTGAACTGGGTCAGGTCCAACCCCTTGTCTCAGGTAGAATATGTGAGCCGAAGAGGTGTGTTAGCATGGAGGCTGTACTTTGGCTCCAGGCCCTGACAGTGGTCTCCACCCTCAACCTCCAGGATCTCTTAATCCTACCCTACAAGGATGCAACCCACGGCAAACAGGTTGCCCACTTTGTTTTGTTGCTACTAGCAAAGGCATAAGTAGGAATTTGCCAGGAACCTATTTTTGTCCATCCGGGTTCCCTTCAGTGGAGTTGAATCGCTCTTGGTTTTTGATTGATGAAAAGGTATGAGTGAGAAGGGGTGAAAGGGTTGTCTTTCGCATATACAAAGAAACAACAAACATGTTAACGATCTATAACACAGAGAGAGGAAAGTAATGAGACCTCCTAAGTTGTGATGAAGGTTTTGTCCTGCTTTTGGCACTCTTTGGACCAGGCTGATCAGGACATAAGCCGGGGCGGAATTTGTTGACCCTCCAAGCCCCATTTGGAGGGTGGGGTGTGTGTGGAGATTGGATCATAAGTAAAAATGAGTTCTGCCCCCATGTTTCCCTTTTTCCTTTTCTTTTTTTTTTTGGAGAAGGGTATTATATAATAGTGACTCATATTCATATATAAAAAGGACCAGCACACTTTATGCATTGTCTTGTGTACATTTCTGCCTTCCATGTAGACAACATGCATCTATACTGCTGGTGGCAGTATATAGAACTGTATCACAACAAGATACAGAAGCATATAAGTTTGAGAATCATGAATTTCTCACTTGTGTGCATGTCAGAGGGTTTTCACTGACTGGAGTCAGCAACATCTCACTGTTAGACACTGCAAAAATATGGGCCTCATATCTTGCAGAGCATCAAAGTCATAGTGTTAGAATAAGCTGCCTTGGTGATAACCATCAGTTTTATTCTGACTTGAAATGATTGAACAGAGAGGGATCTGTCTGAGAGGGGGGACAACAACAAAAAATAAAACAGCGAAAATCCCACAGAAATTCTAAAAATTTGACCTTTCAAATGGTTGGTCTGACAATCTGCAAAGCATCAATGTCATTGTGTTAGAATAAGCTGCTTGAGTCCTAACTTCAAAGCTTCAGCTCTGATCCCCATTGAGACATATTCATAGATAATCTACACTTAGAGGACTCTGTTGCTAATTCTCCTGTGAGAGAATTCTTTGATTGCCTTGTGAGACAAGTAAGGCAATGTGGACTAGGAGTGATACTGCATGCTGCATGTGCAAGTCGATTAGCTCCCAATGTATTTTTTTTTCAAATGCCCATACGAGGACGGTGATTTTAGGATCAAGGATTTGGTTGTTTATTTAGTTTTACATCCGGAACTCAGACATTAGTAGTAGTGAGTGAGTGAGTAATAGATGTTTAATGCCATTTCGACAGCTCAAGTCATATTCATGGCGAGAACTACATGACACAATTTCACAAAGGAATGTGTCAGTGCCCACACATATGTGCACCACACACATCGGAGGGGATAGCAAAGAGGAGATATAGACCCTTTTAAGTGGGCTAGGGAAGCCCGCCCAACTGCAGCGAGTAACTAGCAAGTACTGTATTCATGCATTATGCCAACATTGCAAAATTCTGATGCTGATGGCTAATGAGGAAGCCCACGTCTAAAGTGGCTAAAAAAATGGAAAGGACTGTAGCTGCTCCTGTAACACAGTGCCTTCCATGAGGACATATATAGAGACTTTACAGCACTCATATATAAGGGATTTATGGTACAGTCAACTTGTTTGTGCACTTGCACCAAGCCGTGCATCTGTATCTAATTAGGTTTGATACATTGTATCCTTACAGTGGGATACGCCTATTGCGTCTGATTAACACGTGCTTCACTCGTGAGCACCTCGTGCTATCTACGTCACGCCAGTGCGTCCTTTGTTTAGGATCACTATATAATAAACCACCGCCCAGCAGTGGGTGTGTATTCCATATCCTACACCACTCCACCACACACTCTAGGTGTTATTTCTTTCATCCTATTCTCATTTGTATAGAACCTATGTCTCAAACTTATGTGGTGCCATGGGTACTGTGCCACATAAATGGTGCCGTGACCAGGATACAAGAGACATAGGATGGAAGTATTGTAAGTACCATTTTAGCTATATAGTTAGGAGGAGCTTGAGTGAGCCTACTGCTGAAAGAAGTAGGTGGTATGGTTCACACTGGAGGCTGCCTCGATTGCTGTGGTACTGTGAGTGGGAGGTAGCTGGTCACTAGTGGGTCCCTCCACTGTGACTCACACCACACGGGAGAAGGGCTGGAGTAGAGTGGTGTATACTACAAGCCTCCCCTGGTGTGCATTGGCACTCGAGCTGCTCGTAGTGCTAACAGCTACTGTAATGGGTGCTGTATGTACAATTACATATAGTGTAATCCTGGTGTCTGGATGGAGGAGGAGCCCTGAGAGGTGCCGTAGGAGGAGCTGACTGTCTGGAGGAGGAAGATCCTGCAGCCCCACCCAATTGGGTTGCTTAAGGTAGGTGGCTTTGGTGTACACTGACATGGCAAGATAGATCTGCAGCATGGCTGAGCAGGCCCTACAGAACCAACTTAGACTATTGGGGTTGGGAACACACGTTCAGAACACTAATGTTTGGTAAACAACTTTAATGGGGACCCTAAGAAATTTAAAATCTGGTTAAAGGAGATAGAAAAATGTTCATTGCTTATGGGAGCGGCAGATGAACAAAAGCGGTTCATTGCATACCAGGCTAGTTCAGGGCGCGTGTCTGACTGCATTCAGCGATTTCTTGCAAACGATCCTCAGCCAGATTGGCCAACTCTGCGTGAACAGCTGCGACAGCGATTTGGGGAAGCGCAGGATATGGCCCAGTCACTGGCCAAGCTGAGGCGTCTTAAGCAAACTAAAAGCGAGACGGTCCAGGTATTTTCGGAAAGAATAGTAGACATTGCGCATGATGCATTTCCAAATGAGGACCTTGAAAATCCTCTCATATCCAGACAGCTGGTGGAGGTTCTCATAGATGGTCTCTCTCAGGCCTCCATAGCGAGAAAATTAATTAAAGATCCTCCTGCCCAGTTCGGGGCAGCCGTACGGCGCGCAGCTGAGGAGCAAGACGACCTCAGCCGCATTCACACGCGAGGTCGGGACGAGGTCCCAATGGAGGTTGGTGGTCAGCAAAATCCACCTGTAGACTGCTGCTGTTAGGGGTACCTGTTATGCATGTGGGGGACAGGGACACTGGAAAAGGGAGTGTCCCTCTAAAGGAAAAAGCCCCTCCCAGGGAAGGGCCCCTCGGGAGAAACCAAAGGAAGGTGGGCCCCCAGGGAAGGGGAAGGGCCCCAAATGCTGGATATGTGGGAAGACTGGACATGTAAAGCGAGATTGCCAGCGAGGCAAGAAAGGGGGGTCGCGGACCGCCCAGGGCGCCGGGGGCCGGCCAGCGCGCCCCGCCGCTAACGGGACCGGGGGAGGTAAGCTGCGGCCGCGGGCCGCCGCTGTGGCCGCCGGGGCCCAGGCTGTCGAAGAAGGGGAGGAGCCTTCCCCGTCTGAGGCCGAGCCGGGAAACGAGTAACCCCCCCCCTACCCGCGGCAAGCGGAAGGGGGGCAAGGGGGGCAAGGGACAGGGAAGAGGGTGGTCATCTCTGCTGCCGGGGACAGAAACAGGTGCAGCTGTCAGGTAAGAGTCAGGGGACGGACCTACCGTGCCCTTGTGGACAGCGGCGCTGACCTGAGTTTTGTCCACATACAAACCTTTAAGCAAATGAGTGGTGATCCGGACATGCTGAAACCTGCCCAGTATGAGCTGTCCGGAGTTAAGGGTAATAGGATACCATGCTATGGTATAGCCACCATTTGTTTCCAGTTTGGAAGGGAGAAACTGGCACATGAGGTGTGTGTGGTGGGGGAGGTGGGACCGACTCTCGCCCTGGGGTTTGACTTCCTTCATGACCACAAGGTCACTTGTGATTATGGCAACAAGGTCATGTTGGTGGGACAGGAGAAAGTCAAACTGGATGAGGAGCGTTATATTAGATCATTAATGCGACTCACTAAGCCTGTGCATGTTCCACCACAGTGCTCAGTCATAGCACGTGTCCGCGCCCAGCGCAGACATGGGACGTGCATGATAACATCTATTAACACAGGGTTCTTAAGTAGAGAACCAGGGCTAATGGTTGGTAATAGTTTAGTGGACGTGAAAGCCAAAAGGAGCTGTCCCGTCCTTATCACCAACGAGACAGGTAAGCCGTTCTATCTTGATAAGGGTAATGTGATAGCCCAGGCCATCCCTGCTGAAGATGATGCGGTGCTTGACCACTTGGAAAGTCAAGCATGGGATAGCAGTAAGGAGGCTGCTACTATAGACTGTGATGCAGCTTATCGGGACACTGTAGAGAGATTGGTGAAAGACAATGGTGATGTCTTTGCTAGTAGTGATGCAGACTTAGGGAAGACCAACATTCTTAAGTTGTCCATAGATGTTGAAGATAAGAAGCCTTTTCAACAGAAACCATATCGTGTCCCACTGGCCAAGAGGGAAATAGTGGACAAACAGATAACTGAGATGCTACATGCAGGCATCATCACCCCAACACATAGTCCTTGGTGTTCACCAGTCGTGCTAGTTAAGAAAAAGACAGGTGATTGGCGTTTCTGTGTAGACTTCCGGAAACTAAACTCGTTAAGTGTCAAGTTTAATTGGCCACTGCCCGTGATTGATGACATTCTATCGTCACTAGGTAACTCGAGGTTCTTTTCGACTCTGGACCTGAGAGCGGGTTACTGGCAGGTAGGCTTGGACGAGGCGTCCAAAGATAAGACAGCATTTGGTTGCCACCGTGGTACTTTCCGATTCGAGGTCATGCCCTTCGGGTTGACCAACGCCCCAAGTATCTTTACTGAACTAATGGGTCATGTACTCTCCGGGCTAGAAGCCTACTGTCGTCCCTACCTGGACGATGTTATAATCTTTAGCCCCACTCTAGAGTCACATGAGGCTCACTTGACCGAGGTCTTTGAGCGCCTGCGCAAGGCTAACTTGAAGATGAAACTGTCAAAGTGTGAGTTCTTTAAAGATAGGATTCACTACCTGGGTCACATTGTGACCCTGGAAGGGATAGCTCCTGACCCGGAAAAAGTAAAGGCAATCAAGGACATGCAGGTCCCCTCTAACGTGAAGGAGGTCCGTGGGTTTATAGGAATGGTCAGTTACTATTGTCGATTTATTGACCATTTGTCAGATGTCGCCTTACCACTCACCCGTCTCACCAAGAAACATGCCGTCTTCAAGTGGGATGATGCCTGCCAGCGAGCCTTTGACACCCTGAAGGCCAAGCTAATGAGTCCACCCATATTAGCATACCCTGACATAGCAAGGAAATTTGTACTGACGACAGACGCCTCTATGAATTGCATCGGTGGTGTACTGTCTCAGGTTTCACCTGAAGGTGAAGAGAAGGTCATTCAATACCTGTCACATAAGTTAAATGACACTCAGAAGAGATGGGCAACGGTAGAGAAAGAGGCATACGCGATAGTGTACGCCCTCCAGAAGATGAAGCATTACCTGTTTGGAGCATGCTTCACTATAAAAACAGACCACGCCCCTCTTCGATTTTTGCTGGGTAGCGAGCAAAAGAATCAGAAGGTACAAAGGTGGGCAATGCTGCTCAGCGAGTACGACTGCGAGATCCAATACTTACCAGGTAAGTCTAACACTCAGGCTGATTTCTTAAGTCGTACCCCTGGTGTTGAAATAGCAGTCATAAACACCGACCAGTATGACGTGCTAGAACACTGGAACAAGCTCCGGAAGATCAAACTTAAGCCACCTGTCTTGCCTAAGAAGGTGCCGAAGGTTCCAGAGACTGAACTGGAGCACATGAGCGCTGAGCAGGACAAGGACCCCAATCTGAGGTACCTTAAGGAACAACTTCAGCTGATAGGCCCTAAGAGACCAGAGGTCTATAGGTACTGTCTGATAGAAGACATAGTCTATTTTATATCTGAACAAGAGGATAGACTTAAGCTCATGGTCCCACCACACCTGCAGCAGGTAGTGTTATCACAGGTACATGTCATATGTCACCCTGGAATGGACAAGACATATGACCTAATAAGGGAGCGATACCACTGGAAGGGTATCTACAAGACTGTGGTACACTACGTCAGCCACTGTGTTAACTGTAGGTCTAGGAACATGGTGAAAGAAAGACGCGAGCTGCAAGAGATGGAGTCAGTGAGTTTCCATTTTGAAAAGGTAGCCATAGACATAGCGGGCCCCTATGAAGAGAGCTACGAGGGAAACAAATATTTGCTGACCCTAGTGGATATCTATTCAGGCTGGCCAGAGTTTTATGCAATTTCTGATAAAAGAGCCGAGACAATTGCAAGATGCCTTTTGGATTACTTTATACCAGCACACTCATGCCCTTTGACCTTGCTCTCCGATAGAGGTAAGGAGTTCTTGAATGAAATTGTGAGCCATGTGTGCTCCGAACTCAAGATACTCAGGATAAAAACAAGCAAGTACCACGCAAGTTCAAATGGGGCCGTGGAACGCGTCCACAGAGTGTGGAACATGGTATCCAAAACGGTAGCCGGGGATATAAGGAACTGTTTGTTTGTTTGTTTGTTTGTTTAGTTTTACGTCCGGGGGCCATCGAGGAACTCAGACATTCAAGAATTTTAAACTATTCAATAGTAATGGTAGGCTGCAGGCCTACCTCGGGTTTGCGCATATGAGTGGGTGGGTGTGTGTGCGCGCGTGCATATATTTATGAGTCTGCTTGTAGCAGTGGGACACGGCTCGTAGCGGTGAAATACCACTCGTGGCTCAAGGCCCCTCTTTACCGTGCTGCCTCACGCAGGTAACATGTCGCAAACTGTAGACACATCACCCGGTCGGTCACATTATCCTGACACCGACGGACCAGCCATTTTTCGATTTTTTTTTTTTTTTTTGAATTATATGTATATATGATCTATATGTACTTATATAAGTTTGATTCTTTGAGGAAGTTCAGGAGTTCTTTTGTTTCTATTGTGTTGAAGACAGCTTTCAGTGTTGTTGCATTTTTAAGATATTTTCTTCTGTTGCTTGCAGTCCTTCGACAGTTGAGCAAGATATGCTTAACTGTGAGTTCAGTCTTGCATTCTTGGCACATTGGTTGGGCTTCACGTATAAGGAACTGGGATGCCATGGTTCCCTCTGTGCAATTTGCTCTGAGAGTAGGTAAGAATGAAAGCACGGGATTCAGCCCATTCTACCTAGTGCGTAATCGGGATCCTGTGCTTCCAATAGATACTTTGATGAAGCCTAGAAGAAAATATCAAGGGGAGGAGTATCATAAGCTCGCCCTTGAGAGACAACATCAGAGCTTCGTGGAGGTGGCCAGAAATAGAAGAGAAGCCCGCAGGGGAGGTAATGTAACACAGTGCCTTCCATGAGGACATATATAGAGACTTTACAGCACTCATATATAAGGGATTTATGGTACAGTCAACTTGTTTGTGCACTTGCACCAAGCCGTGCATCTGTATCTAATTAGGTTTGATACATTGTATCCTTACAGTGGGATACGCCTATTGCGTCTGATTAACACGTGCTTCACTCGTGAGCACCTCGTGCTATCTACGTCACGCCAGTGCGTCCTTTGTTTAGGATCACTATATAATAAACCACCGCCCAGCAGTGGGTGTGTATTCCATATCCTACACCACTCCACCACACACTCTAGGTGTTATTTCTTTCATCCTATTCTCATTTGTATAGAACCTATGTCTCAAACTTATGTGGTGCCATGGGTACTGTGCCACACTCCTGACGAGACAAGACTAGATGAAAATCAGATAGAGAACAAAGAAACAGGTAGAGTAGATAAGAGGCAGTCAGAAACAAATGAAACAAATCTTTATCGTGCTGCCTCACCCAGATGCTGTGCCGCAGACTGTTGACACATCATCTGACCGGTCCATTATCCTGACACCGGCCGGACAGTCGTGGTTCTATACCAATCGGGCCAGCTTACCACGGACTGACGAGCTGAGTTCTGCCCCCATGTTTCCCTTTTTCCTTTTCTTTTTTTTTTTGGAGAAGGGTATTATATAATAGTGACTCATATTCATATATAAAAAGGACCAGCACACTTTATGCATTGTCTTGTGTACATTTCTGCCTTCCATGTAGACAACATGCATCTATACTGCTGGTGGCAGTATATAGAACTGTATCACAACAAGATACAGAAGCATATGAGTTTGAGAATCATGAATTTCTCACTTGTGTGCATGTCAGAGGGTTTTCACTGACTGGATTGATTGATTGATTGATTTGTGTTTTACAGCACTTTAGCGGCACTAAGTGGCTTTCCCGTGCTTCACAGGTTGATAATTTAACAAAGGAATGTGTCAGTGCCCGCGCATATGTGCACCACACACATCCCGAGGGGATAGGAAAGAGGAGAAATAGACCCTTTTAAGTGGGCTAGGGAAGCCCGTTCACTGACTGGAGTCAGCAACATCTCACTGTTAGACACTGCAAAAATATGGGCCTCATATCTTGCAGAGCATCAAAGTCATAGTGTTAGAATAAGCTGCCTTGGTGATAACCATCAGTTTTATTCTGACTTGAAATGATTGAACAGAGAGGGATCTGGCTGAGAGGGGGGACAACAACAAAAAATAAAACAGTGAAAATCCCACAGAAATTCTAAAAATTTGACCTTTCAAATGGTTGGTCTGACAATCTGCAAAGCATCAATGTCATTGTGTTAGAATAAGCTGCTTGAGTCCTAACTTCAAAGCTTCCCATTGAGACATATTCATAGATAATCTACACTTAGAGGACTCTGTTGCTAATTCTCCTGTGAGAGAATTCTTTGATTGCCTTGTGAGACAAGTAAGACAATGTGGACTAGGAGTGATACTGCATGCTGCATGTGCAAGTCGATTAGCTCCTAATGTATTTTTTTCAAACGCCGATACGAGGACGGTGATTTTAGGATACACTAGGATGCCCATCTCACCTTAGTATCAAGGATTTGGTTGTTTATTTAGTTTTACATCCGGAACTCAGACATTAGTAGTAGTGAGTGAGTAATAGACGTTTAACGCCATTTGACAGCTCAAGTCATATTCATGGCGAGAACTACATGACACAATTTCACAGAGGAATGTCAGTGCCCGCATATGTGCATCACACACATCAGAGGGGATAGCAAAGAGGAGATATAGACCCTTTAAAGTGGGCTAGGGAAGCCCACCCAACTGCAGCAAGTTACTAGCAAGTACTGCATTCATGCATCATGCCAACATTGCAAAATTCTGATGCTGATGGCTAATGAGGAAGCCCACGTCTAAAGTGGCTAAAAAAATGGAAAGGACTGTAGCTGCTCCTGACGAGACAAGACTAGATGAAAATCAGATAGAGAACAAAGAAACAGGTAGAGTAGATAAGAGGCAGTCAGAAACAAATGAGGGTGCTACAAAGAATGAAGTCAAAGAAACAAAAGAGGTAGATGGTTAAAGAGCCAAGCTACCTAGAGAACAAACTGTAAACCAGTTGGACATTGTCGAGACAAAAGAGGTGACTGCAGGACAAAGAAAAGGGAAAAATATTCAAGCTTGACCATTGCAAAGATGATGGAACAGTCCCAATGAGGACCAGGCATCTAAACATAAATCCTATGAAATGGGAACATAAAAAATGGAAAGGACTGTAGCTCCTCCTGACGAGACAAGAGGTAGGTAAGTAGTTGTTTTACACCATTTCGACAGCTAGGTCATATCCATGGAGGTGACAAGACAAGATGAAAGTCAGATAGAGAACAAAGAAACAGTTTGATGTTAGAGTTAGGATTATCTACTACAGTAGACCAAGAAAGTAATCAGCAAACCCAAGAATTATGCAGTATGGTTTGAATGTCCAAATCCCACTTTGCCTGAATCTGCTATCAATGGCCCCCGTTGGATTGCACAGTTCTCAAGGAAATGTGGTTCTTCGCTTTTAAGGTGGCTACAACTTATGATCTGGGGTAGTTCGGTCCAAACACAGCCCTTGATGAGGTATACAATCATTAAGCATAGGATTCCAACCACTCCAAACCTTAAAAGATAAGCAAGGGAGAGGTTCGTATCTTTCCATATGGTTAGAGCATATCAGAGATGTGATGGGTCTGGTTCACCATTTACCCTTTTGACCCAGCATCCATTTCTGCTGGTATATTCAAAACAACTGTTTTGAACTACCTGGTTGTGACTGGAAACTGTTCCCATGAGCAAAAGTCAGGAGTTTGGTTTGGTTGATTTTACGTCCACTAATTGTACTTAAAAGTTAGCAGACATTTCTGTGGTTCGCGGACATCAATTCCTTTCTTTTCTTTTTGGACAGGTTTTGTCAGGAGTAAGTTAATGAAAATTCAAGAATAGAGACATTATTTCTTTTCTTTTCCTTCCACTATCCCAGCGCCGAAGGCGCTGGTAGTATAGGACTGACGCCTGGGATACACGCTGGCCGAGGCTGCCCCCTTATTATATGACTAATATCGACGCCACTAAAGATTAGTACTACTTACGCCGTATTCAATTGGGGGGGGGGTGGAATAAGATCCTCGCATATTCAGCGGTGCCATTTTGAAATTTATACAGCGCTAATTAGTTTCGTATTTAGGTATGGTTATTAGAAGTTTTACGCAAAAAAGAATGATTGAACTAGTTAAATAATATGTTATGAATTGTTTAAGGTATATCTAAGTATAAGCGAGTGAGTAATAGTGAGTAATAGATGTTTAACGCCATTTTGACATCTAAGGTCATATTCATGGCGAGAACTACATTACACAATTTCACAGAGGAATGAATCGGTGCCCGCACATATGTGCACCACACACATCCTGAGGGGATAGAAAAGAGGAGAAATAGACCCTTTTAAGTGGAATAGGGAAGCCCCTAAGTATTAGGGCCATGTTAAAAAAAAGAAGATATTGCCCTGCGCAAGGAACATTTCATACGAAACTAAAAGCAGCGGCTAGCTCCGTATCACGTTTGTTTGTTTGTTTGTTTGTTTAGTTTTACGTCCGGGGGCCATCGAGGAACTCAGACATTCAAGAATTTTAAACTATTCAATAGTAATGGTAGGCTGCGGGCCTACCTCGGGTTTGCGCATATGAGTGGGTGTGTGTGTGTGTGCGCGCATGCATATATTTATGAGTCTGCTTGTAGCAGTGGGACACGGCTCGTAGTGGTGAAATACCATTCGTGGCTCAAGGCCCCTCTTTATCGTGCTGCCTCACGCAGGTAACATGTCGCAAACTGTAGACACATCACCTGGTCGGTCACATTATCCTGACACCGACGGACCAGCCATTTTTTTTTTTTTTTTTTTTTTTTTTAAATATATGTATGTATGGTCTATATGTACTTATATAAGTTTGATTCTTTGAGGAAGTTCAGGAGTTCTTTTGTTTCTATTGTGTTGAAGACAGCTTTCAGTGTTGTTGCATTTTTAAGATATTTTCTTCTGTTGCTTGCAGTCCTTCGACAGTTGAGCAAGATAAGCTTAACTGTGAGTTCAGTCTTGCATTGTTGGCACATTGGTTGGGCTTCACATTTCAGATGGTGTTCGTGTGTAAGCCTTGTGTGGCCAATTCGTAGACGTGTTAGTTTCACTTCGTCTGATCTGGATAGTTTTCTTTTTTCATCCTTTCCTTTCAGTTGAGGCTTAATGGAGTGTAGCTTGTTCTCATGCTGCTTGTTCCAGTCAGCTTGCCATTTCAGTTTCACATATTTCTTGATGGTTGATGTCAGGTCCGTGTGTGGGATTGGCACTTCTTGAGGTGTCAATTTCAGTGCTGACTTTGCCGCTTCATCTGCTGCCTCGTTTCCGTCTATGCCAATATGGCTCGGCAGCCAGTAGAAAACCACATCTTTCTTTGCTTTCTCAAGGTTGTTGGTTTTGTCCCTGATATCTTGTATCAAAGGATTGTTTGGTTCATATTGGTTCATTGCTTCAAGGCATGACTTGGAGTCTGACAGAGCAATGAATTTCTGGTGAGTTGATATCCTGGCATATTCTAGAGCATGTAGCAAGGCGCTAGCCTCTGCCGTGAAAATGCTGGCTTTGGGATGGAGGCCTCTTTTCAGGTTGCCATATGGCGTGTGTACTCCATAGCCTACTTTGTCACCCTCCTTAGAACCATCTGTGTACACCGCCAGGTGTTCACTATGGTCTTTTTCTATCCCATGGAGTTGATCTTTAAAGGTCACTGAGTCTGTTTCTGCCTTTTTGTTTTTGCACAGGGTGAAGATGATCTTTGGTTTCATTTGTAGCCATGGGGGATTATCGGGTGGTTTTATCTCCCTGGTTTTGATCACATCTAATTTTGCTGCTTTCATAGGTCTTTTCACTCTGTACGAGTATGGTTGGGTCATGTTCGGTTTTTTCCTGTACACTAAATTGTTTTCGGTGAACAGTGTCTCATATGTTGGGTTTCTTTTGTTTGATCTTACTTTAACTGCGTACTGCATAGACAGCATTTCTCGCCTAAGCTCAAGGGGGGCGATGTTTGCCTCCACCTCTAGACTTTTTCCTGGAGATGTACGGAATGCCCCCAGGCATAATCTCAGTCCCTGGTTCTGGATAGGCTTCAACCTGTCCAAGTAGCTGGGGCAAGCTGATCCATATATGAAAGAGCCATAGTCTAGTCTTGACTGGATGTAGGCCCTGTATAAGATCAGTAATGTTTCTTTGTCGGCACCCCAGTCGGTGTGGGAAAGCACTTTCAGGAGATTCATGGCTTTTTGACATTTCCTCCTCAAGTATTCGATGTGTGGTTTGAAGTTGAGTATTCTGTCAAATATCAGCCCCCGGAACTTCACTTCTTCTTTGACTTCGAGTGCCGTGTTCTGGAGGTAGAGCGTTGGTTTTTCTCTACATCCTCTTCTGCGACAGAAGTGGACACAGGTGGTTTTGGTCTGTGAGAACTTGAAGCCGTTTTGGCAGCTCCAGGTTCCAAGGTGGTTCAGGGCCTGTTGAAGCTTTGACCTACTTTGTCGAGCAAGGTGTCATGGCAGATCAAAACAAACCAGGACGACTCGATGCATTGAAAACCAGTAAATACCATTGTTTCCTTATTTAAAAGCAAATTCATCCTTACAGCCATATAATAAATGCAAATGTCAACTCAATAATTGTGAATAATTTAGCATCGTATTCACCTCGGTGCTTCTGCCCGCATTCAACGAGGCCTAAGCACCTCTGGGAATACGACAGGCTTCCCTAGCCAACTTAAAAGGGTCTATCTCTCCTCTTTCCTGTCCCCTCGGGATGTGTGTGGTGCACATATGTGCGGGCACTGACACATTCACCTATGAAATTGTGTAATGTCGTTCTCGCCATGAATATGACCTTAGCTGTCGAAATGGCGTTAAACATCTATTACTCACTCACTCTGGGAATACGATGCTAAATTATTCACTGATCGTTGTCATTAGCTTATATCTCTGTAACCCCCCCTAGCCTGAGTATCGTCTCTACATGTGGGCATTCCGTGAGGCAGGGCTGCTCATAGTAACCCCCGAATGTGGGACCGATGGCCCTAGGGACAGTTGGCCCGGGACTGATGGCCCCAGAAAATGAGACTGATGGCCCCACTTTTGGGACTGATTAACTAATCATTATTGATCATACGTGTTGCAGGTAGCAGTCATCCTTTAGAATAAAGAGGAAAATGAAGATACTCATTTATGACTGCTACTATTCGTCATAAGCAAGTAACCCTGCCCTGAGTAGCTGCAGTGACCTGATCCGCAATAGTCAAGATGCCACGATTACAGTGCCCGGTCGATGGATGCCCCTGGAAGTCACAGGATATGGATGCCGCCTTTGCAGCTGCCCTAACAGCTGCGCTCCAGATCCATGACCGTACTGCACATCCAGTGGCTCAAGTCCCACCGCCCGCAGCACCTGCAGCCACACCCAAGCTCAAACTGGACCCTCCCAGTATGTCTGCTGGGTGTGACCCTGACCAGTGGTCTGCATTCAAACGACAGTGGGAAATGTATAAAGTGGGTATGACCATCACTGACGCTATGATCCCCACAGCGTTGTTCTACTGCTGTGACCGTGACCTTCGCACCTTCATCATGCGGGACGTTTAAGATGATGTGGCCACTATGGCCGAGGCAGACCTTCTGAATGCCATCAGAAGACTCGCTGTCAAAGATGAGAGCATTCTGGTCCATCGTATCCGTATCAGCAAGATAACCCAGTCCCCGGGTACAGGCATTCGGACATTCCTAGCCAGCCTCAGAGGTCAGGCGGCCCTTTCTCATTACTCAGCTCGGTGCAAGCAGCCGGGATGCGACCACACATTTGACTTCAGTGAGGAAATTATTAGAGACAACCTCATTAGGGGCATCGCTGATCCAGAAATTCTATCTGACCTGCTTGGTGACCCAAAAACCGACAGAACATTGGAGGAAACTGTTTCATTTATTGCCCAGAAGGAACAAGGCAAACTAACCAGGTGTGCAGTGGGGGATTCTGCAGGTGCCATGTACCATGATGCTAAGCCCGCCAGTCAAGGAGGTGTGTCAAAGTGTTGGGTGTGCGGCAGCCCAGCCCATGCATCCAGAAATGATCGCAGAGCCAGGGCCAGGATGTGAAGCATGGACCTTTACCTGTGGCAAATGCTCCGTCAAGGGCCATTTCACCAATTGCTGCAGCAAGTGCATATCCTGTGGTGCTTGGGGCCATCGGGACAAATCATCCAGAGTCTGCCCCAAGGGTGGGGGCAGGAAGGACGCCAGAAAAGAGGTCATTTCTACAGACTCCGTGACAAACTCAGTCCATGATAGTGCCTCCTATGCCTATGATCAGTTGTGCTCTGCATCATCTGGCCTACCGAACCGCCAAAATGGTGCTGGTCACCGCAAGTCTGCCTGTAGTCGTGAGTGAGTAAGTGAGTAATAGATGTTTAACGCCATTTCGACAGCTAAGATCATATTCATGGCAAGAACTTCATTACACAATTTCACAGGGGAAAGTGTCAGTGCCCGCGCATATGGGCACCACACACATCCCGAGGGGATAGGAAAGAGGAGATATAGACCCTTTTAAGTGGGCTAGGGAAGCCCGCCTGTAGTCGTGCCCCACCTATCGACCACTATGTGTTTGATGGACACTGGATAGCCCGGCCATCCAAACCTCACCCAATGCTCTTGGTGAAACTGACGCCAATTCCTGGTGATCATGCTAATTTTGGCCAATCTATCAAACAAGACAACAACCTGTCATCAATCACCTTGCCTATGGTTGCTGACACAGGATGCCAGAGCAGCATCATCCCCCTCAAGTCTGCCGCTGCTATGGGTGTCATAAATTCTGACCTCATCCCAGTAAAACTCACAATGCGTGGTGCCATCAAAGAGGACCGCAGGGTATGAGGAAGACTGTCACAGATGCTTGGAATGGTTATCACTCAGTACCCATTCATGAGGAAGACCGTCACATTACCACATTCATCACACCATGGGGGCGCTACAGGTACAAGGTGGCCCCACAGGGATTCCTGTCAAGTGGAGATGCCTACAACCAACGGTTTGATGCCATCATCGCTGACTTCTCGAACAAGGTAAAATGTGTAGATGACACATGCATGTGGGCGGAAACCGTTGAAGCAGCTTTCTTCCAGGCCTGTGAATGGTTGGATCTCTGTGCTTGCAATGGCATCACCCTGAACCCTAAGAAATTCCAGTTTGCCCAAGAAAATGTTGACTTTGCAGGCCTCACCATCACTTTGACCAATATATGCCCCAGCCCCAAGTTCCTGGATGCCATCAGGAACTTCCCCACCCCAACAGACATCACTGGAGCAAGAGCATGGTTTGGTTTGATCAACCAAGGTGCCTATGCCTTTGCCATGACCCGCCAAATGAAGCTGTTTCGCACCTTGCTCAAACCCTCCACTAAGTTCCAGTGGACAAGAGAATTGGACCAGCTATTCCAGCAGTCCAAAGACATTATAATCGCTGAGATGAAAGAGGGTGTTCGCCTCTTTGACCCCTCCCGCATCACATGCCTGGCCAGACTGGTCGGTTGATGGAATTGGATTCTTTTTGATGCAGAAGTACTGCCAGTGCCTCACCCGCACCCCTTCATGCTGCCATGATGGCTGGAAGTTGTGCCTTGTCGCCAGCCGGTTCACGCACCCTGCCGAGAGCAGGTATGCCCCTATTGAGGGGGAGGCTTTGGCAGTGGTATATGCACTCCATCAGACACGCTATTATGTCCTGGGCTGCGAGGATCTATTTTGGTTTGGTTTGGTTTGATTGATTTTACGTCCACTAATAGTACTTAAAAGTTAGCAGACATTTCTGTGGTTCGCAGACAACAAGTCCTTTCTTTTCTTTTTGGACAGGTTTTTAAAAGCTGCTTGTCCAAACAGCTAGACAGGTATTTATATGCTGCTTGCCCGACACAGCAGTGACCGAATCTATGAATGATCGAATCTATGAGATGAATGACCGCATCTATGAGGAGGGGTGAGGGGGAAAACCGCTACCGGGGCTTCATTCCCCTACTCTTTTCGAAGGATAGCAAGTGTTCTTTTATTTGCCTCGTCCCATAGACAGGGCCAGACAAACCACGGCCTTTGATCACTCAGACGTGGTTCACTGAGGGGGAATCCCATGGCAAAAGGCAAGCATGTACGCCCGGGCCCGCGCATATGGACACCAGCTGCCCACATGCTCACCCCAAGACACAAGAAACCCCAAGTTTGTCGCCTTTTACGAATCTGGTATGCCCACTGGTAGAATGGAAGGAGGAAAATTCCTCCTTCGTGGACTCCCAATGAAGTTATTCTGCTCCTCCATGCCCTCACATGCCCTTCGTGGAAAATGAAGATACTCATTTATGACTGCTACTATTCGTCATAAGCAAGTAACCCTGCCCTGAGTAGCTGCAGTGACCTGATCCGCAATAGTCAAGATGCCACGATTACAGTGCCCGGTCGATGGATGCCCCTGGAAGTCACAGGATATGGATGCCGCCTTTGCAGCTGCCCTAACAGCTGCGCTCCAGATCCATAACCGTACTGCACATCCAGTGGCTCAAGTCCCACCGCCCGCAGCACCTGCAGCCACACCCAAGCTCAAACTGGACCCTCCCAGTATGTCTGCTGGGTGTGACCCTGACCAGTGGTCTGCATTCAAACGACAGTGGGAAATGTATAAAGTGGGTATGACCATCACTGACGCTATGATCCCCACAGCGTTGTTCTACTGCTGTGACCGTGACCTTCGCACCTTCATCATGCGGGACGTTCAAGATGATGTGGCCACTATGGCCGAGGCAGACCTTCTGAATGCCATCAGAAGACTCGCTGTCAAAGATGAGAGCATTCTGGTCCATCGTATCCGTATCAGCAAGATAACCCAGTCCCCGGGTACAGGCATTCGGACATTCCTAGCCAGCCTCAGAGGTCAGGCGGCCCTTTCTCATTACTCAGCTCGGTGCAAGCAGCCGGGATGCGACCACACATTTGACTTCAGTGAGGAAATTATTAGAGACAACCTCATTAGGGGCATCGCTGATCCAGAAATTCTATCTGACCTGCTTGGTGACCCAAAAACCGACAGAACATTGGAGGAAACTGTTTCATTTATTGCCCAGAAGGAACAAGGCAAACTAACCAGGTGTGCAGTGGGGGATTCTGCAGGTGCCATGTACCATGATGCTAAGCCCGCCAGTCAAGGAGGTGTGTCAAAGTGTTGGGTGTGCGGCAGCCCAGCCCATGCATCCAGAAATGATCGCAGAGTCAGGGCCAGGATGTGAAGCATGGACCTTTACCTGTGGCAAATGCTCCGTCAAGGGCCATTTCACCAATTGCTGCAGCAAGTGCATATCCTGTGGTGCTTGGGGCCATCGGGACAAATCATCCAGAGTCTGCCCCAAGGGTGGGGGCAGGAAGGACGCCAGAAAAGAGGTCATTTCTACAGACTCCGTGACAAACTCAGTCCATGATAGTGCCTCCTATGCCTATGATCAGTTGTGCTCTGCCTCATCTGGCCTACCGAACCGCCAAAATGGTGCTGGTCACCGCAAGTCTGCCTGTAGTCGTGAGTGAGTAAGTGAGTAATAGATGTTTAACGCCATTTCGACAGCTAAGGTCATATTCATGGCAAGAACTTCATTACACAATTTCACAGGGGAATGTGTCAGTGCCCGCGCATATGGGCACCACACACATCCCGAGGGGATAGGAAAGAGGAGATATAGACCCTTTTAAGTGGGCTAGGGAAGCCCGCCTGTAGTCGTGCCCCACCTATCGACCACTATGTGTTTGATGGACACTGGATAGCCCGGCCATCCAAACCTCACCCAATGCTCTTGGTGAAACTGACGCCAATTCCTGGTGATCATGCTAATTTTGGCCAATCTATCAAACAAGACAACAACCTGTCATCAATCACCTTGCCTATGGTTGCTGACACAGGATGCCAGAGCAGCATCATCCCCCTCAAGTCTGCCGCTGCTATGGGTGTCATAAATTCTGACCTCATCCCAGTAAAACTCACAATGCGTGGTGCCATCAAAGAGGACCTTGGGGTCATTGGTGCTGTCATCGTACATGCTGCCACCCAAGAGCAAGGCGGAGCCATCCGTTCTACCCGTCTAATTTGTTATGTGTCTGACACAATGGAGAAAGCCTTTCTCTGCAGGGAGGCCCTGATTGCTCTGGGCGTTATTCATCCTGACTTCCCAGCAACGGCTACCCTCTCTACATTGGCCTCTATGGGGGACTCTGATTACCCGGACTGCTCATGCCCAAGACGCCATGAACAGCCACCCCCCCTACCCACCGACTTGCCATTGGGCCTATCACCGACTGAGGACAATGTGGGGGCTCTAAGAGACTGGCTCCTTGACTACTACAGCACCACTACGTTCAATGTGTGTGAGCATCAGCCATTACCCCTCATGCGTTGTGAACCTCTCCAGCTACATGTTGATCCCAATGCTACACCAGTGGCGGTACACAAGCCCGCCCTTTTTCCCATCCACTGGCAGGACAAAGTATTTGCTGATCTGTAAAGAGATGTTCGCATAGGTGTACTTGAGCGGGTCAGTCCCAAAACCCCAACCACATGGTGTTCCAGGATGGTGGTCACAGGTAAAGCTGATGGCTCTCCAAGGAGGACAGTTGACTTGCAGCCACAGAACCGGCACTCTGTCCGCCAAACCAATCATATCCCCACACCTTTCCACCTGGCTGACCGTGTCCCGCAGGGTATGAGGAAGACCGTCACAGATGCTTGGAATGGTTATCACTCAGTACCCATTCATGAGGAAGACCGTCACATTACCACATTCATCACACCATGGGGGCGCTACAGGTACAAGGTGGCCCCACAGGGATTCCTGTCAAGTGGAGATGCCTACAACCAACGGTTTGATGCCATCATCGCTGACTTCTCGAACAAGGTAAAATGTGTAGATGACACATGCATGTGGGCGGAATCCGTTGAAGCAGCTTTCTTCCAGGCCTGTGAATGGTTGGATCTCTGTGCTCGCAATGGCATCACCCTGAGCCCTAAGAAATTCCAGTTTGCCCAAGAAAATGTTGACTTTGCAGGCCTCACCATCACTTTGACCAATATATGCCCCAGCCCCAAGTTCCTGGATGCCATCAGGAACTTCCCCACCCCAACAGACATCACTGGAGCAAGAGCATGGTTTGGTTTGATCAACCAAGGTGCCTATGCCTTTGCCATGACCCGCCAAATGAAGCTGTTTCGCACCTTGCTCAAACCCTCCACTAAGTTCCAGTGGACAAGAGAATTGGACCAGCTATTCCAGCAGTCCAAAGACATTATAATCGCTGAGATGAAAGAGGGTGTTCGCCTCTTTGACCCCTCCCGCATCACATGCCTGGCCAGACTGGTCGGTTGATGGAATTGGATTCTTTTTGATGCAGAAGTACTGCCAGTGCCTCACCCGCACCCCTTCATGCTGCCATGATGGCTGGAAGTTGTGCCTTGTCGCCAGCCGGTTCACGCACCCTGCCGAGAGCAGGTATGCCCCTATTGAGGGGGAGGCTTTGGCAGTGGTATATGCACTCCATCAGACACGCTATTATGTCCTGGGCTGCGAGGATCTATTTTGGTTTGGTTTGGTTTGATTGATTTTACGTCCACTAATAGTACTTAAAAGTTAGCAGACATTTCTGTGGTTCGCAGACAACAAGTCCTTTCTTTTCTTTTTGGACAGGTTTTTAAAAGCTGCTTGTCCAAACAGCTAGACAGGTATTTATATGCTGCTTGCCCGACACAGCAGTGACCGAATCTATGAATGATCGAATCTATGAGATGAATGACCGCATCTATGAGGAGGGGTGAGGGGGAAAACCGCTACCGGGGCTTCATTCCCCTACTCTTTTCAAAGGATAGCAAGTGTTCTTTTATTTGCCTCGTCCCATAGACAGGGCCAGACAAACCACGGCCTTTGATCACTCAGACGTGGTTCACTGAGGGGGAATCCCATGGCAAAAGGCAAGCATGTACGCCCGGGCCCGCGCATATGGACACCAGCTGCCCACATGCTCACCCCAAGACACAAGAAACCCCAAGTTTGTCGTCTTTTACGAATCTGGTATGCCCACTGGTAGAATGGAAGGAGGAAAATTCCTCCTTCGTGGACTTCCAATGAAGTTATTCTGCTCCTCCATGCCCTCACATGAAGGTCCCCACTCCACAGGGGGACGAGGATCTATTTGTGGCCACAGACCACAAGCCACTACTACAAGTACTCAATGACAGATCCCTCACAGACATCAGTAATCGGCGGCTCCTGAATCTAAAGGCAAAAACCTTGGCCAACAGGTTTATGGTAGTTCATGTGCCTGGCAAAAAGAATCAGGGGCCCGATGCTGCCTCCAGACATCCCGTCGGCCAGCCTGATCGCCTCTACTTGCCCGGTGAACCACCTGAATCCGATGTCATTGTCCGAATCTCACCAATATCCCACCATGAGACACTACTCAGCCTGTGCTCTAAGGGCACTGACGTATCGCCCGCTGATGATGTGTCTATCATGGCTTCTGCCACATCTGCCCTCAAGGCTGTGCACCCGGTGGTCACATGGGAGATGGTACGTCAGGCCACAGCATCTGACCCTACTTTTGTGGAACTTATCAGCCGACTAGAGAATGGGTTTCCCTCAGACTCACGTGACCTTCCGCATGACTTACGCCCATTCCACCGCTATGTTGACCACATGTGTGTGGTTGACGGTGTGATTCTCATGGGCCAGCGTATTGTCATTCCACCCACACTCCGCCCAACCATCTTGAATGCCCTTCATGCTGCCCATCAGGGTGTCAGTGCTATGCGAGCACGGGCTGTGGACTCTGTCTATTGGCCAGATATCACTGTGCAGATTGCAAGAATCAGAGATCAGTGCTCTCATTGCCACCGTATAGCCAAGTCCAACCCCATGCAACCGCCAGCGGAGATCCCTCGCCCAGTATACCCATTCCAGATGGTATGTGCTGACTACTTCACTTTCAGAGGAACAGACTATGTTGTGGTCGTGGACAGGTACTCTAACTGGCCTATGGTGTTCAAGTCAGAGTCTGGTGCAGATGGTCTTGTCAGGCGACTCCGTGAGACATTTGTCACATTTGGCATAGCTGAAGAGCTGACCTCAGATGGGGGCCCTTAGTTTACGTCTGGGAAGACACAGGCCTTCCTTCAGGAATGGGGTTGCAGACACCGCCTCACATCAGTTGCCAACCCACATGCTAACTGTCGGGCTGAGCTAGCAGTGAAAACAGTCAAACGTATGCTGATGGATAACACGGGCCCTACTGGATCTCTAGATTTGATAAATTCCAGCGTGCTATGTTGATGTACAGAAACACTCTTGACCCTGAGACAAAAGCCTCGCCGGCACTGATTCTATTTGGTTGACCCATACGTGATGCCATTCCTATCCTGATGGGCCGGTATACCCCTCATGAGACATGGACAGAGCTGATGTCTCACAGGCCCTTGCACAGCGCCACTCCGGAGAACATGAGAATTGGAGCGCCCATACCAGACAGTTGTCTGACAGTACAGAACTTGCTGGGTAACCATCCCAAACGCTGGGAGCGTACAGGTGTAGTGATTGAGGTTCGCCAGTTCCATCAATACGCCGTCCGCGTGGATGGTTGATTGATTGATTGATTTGTGTTTTACAGCACTTTAGCGGCACTAAGTGGCTATCCCGTGCTTCACAGGTTGATAATTTAACCGAGGAATGTGTCAGTGCCCGCGCATATGTGCACCACACACATCCTGAGGGGATAGGAAAGAGGAGATATAGACCCTTTTAAGTGGGCTAGGGAAGCCCGTCCGCGTGGATAGATCAGGGCGGGTGACCCTACGCAACCGTCAGCATCTTTGCAAGTTCACCCCGTTTGACCCACCCACCAGCTCAAGTCCCATACATGATCACGGCCCAAAGTTTTCTGCACCAGCCATGCCCACCAACTTGGCTTCGGATTTGGAACCCCCTAATACCACTTCGTTGGATACCACACCGCCTGTGCCCATGTCCGGAGATGAGCCAAGGATGGATCAGCCACCCATGGATCCAGTGCTCCCTCCCGATCCTAGCTCTGCGCAGGCCCCAGAGTCCTTAGGTCAGGAACCCTACACTGACGACAGTGCTCCGCCGACAACTGCAGTGCGTCCCACCATGCCAAGGGCCCTCTCTCGTCTACAGCCGCATAACAGGGCTGGAGCCTGGGAGCTCCTCCCTGCCACTCCGCGGGGGCCATATGGCTGTACTCAGGATTTTTAAGAGACTGTTTAGCTATGCAACACTAGCATTTTTCCTGACATCATTTTTTTCGTACCCTCAAAAACTTGCTTCCCAGGGGGGGAGATAACTAATCATTATTGATCATACGTGTTGCAGGTAGCAGTCATCCTTTTCCACACCCCTCCTGGTCATATCGACTGGGGGGAGAAGGGTCAAAGAAATATAAGGAGAGATATTCCAAGAACTGGACATTGTTTTATATTATAAAAAATTGTGAATGCTACGAGCATATCTTCTTTCTGTGTTCTTGGTTCTCCTATTATGTATATCTGTTCATTTGTGTACTTGTCGTCGAGATGATCCATCGATGTGTTGGAAAAGGATTTCAACCTTTAGAATAAAGAGGAAAATGAAGATACTCATTTACTGATGGCCCAACTTTCAAATTTGATGCCCCTGTGAATAATATGATCAAATAATTCACATATATTTGTTATAGAATGAATGTTTACATGATGTTGACTGCTTATGGAGCATCTTTGGTGTATTTTAGCACAAGTTTGGAGGTGTTAGAGCCACAATAACCAATGCCTACCCACTGAGGCAGTGTGTGTAGCCCTGTGGGGTGGGTGCCTGGAGATTAGCTATGACACCTTTCAGCTTGCATGTTATTGCATGTGATTGCTATGTCATTAATAATAAGTTAATTGTGTTTATGTATGGATTCAATATAGAAAGCACATCTGAATTTTTTTTTTTTTTTTTTTTCAACATTTTTTCTTAATTAATAATTATCTTTTTTTCATATAATTTTCAATCAAGTGTAACATGGAAAGTGTCATAACTATAGATATGTCCTGAAAATTTCAAGTTAATCCATTGAAAATTAACGATTTTATTGATAAAATAGTGTTTATCTGCTGAATTCACATCACGAAAACTGAAACATGTTTTCTACCATTTCTATAATGCTACTTGCCTCAGAATTTCGGACACTATTTTTCTTGTATCTCTGGTTCTAGGTAAGATAGAAACTTAATTCAAAAAGTTTTGTAAAATGTCTCAATGAGCTTGATTGATTGTGACTAAAAATATCTTTCTGTTTTCATTTTAAAAAATTTGTTGAAGTGCCTATGACATAGATATGCATGATTAATGAAGATAGGTGATAGATGTGGGATGGACCCTGGTTTAAAAGTTGGGGCCATCAGTCTCATTTTCTAGGGCCATCGGTCCCACTTGGGGCCATCGGTCTCTAGGGCCATGGGTCCCGGTACCGTAACCCCCCCCCTCCTGCGCCGCTCAATACCAGGATGATCTAGAAATAGAATTCAAGTTCGAACCACACCCCTGGAACCACAACTGGACCACTACTCGTGTTCAACTTGTGACTAGCGTGTTGTATAACTTGTTTGTGCTATGTTTTCTTTCGGGTGTTCCCAACTTCACTTGGGTTGGGGCTATTTGTGGCCCGAAATTCAAGCCAAGCACTATTCGTGTTGTGTATCCAACTAGTTAGGTATGGCTGCTGCCATCTAGTGTAGTAACTGTGTATCATTATCTGCATACTGGTGTCAAACTCTCTTGGAATAAACAATGAACACAACAAGTCCACTTCTTGTCATCACACCAATATAAGTGTAATAACTTCTATATATAACAATTCGTACGGACGAAAAGGAACCTAAAGGTGGTAAAAGTTGTCTGCACCCTGTTGCAACTGGTAGCACCTCCATTTAATGGAGGTGAATGCTCACGCACAGGTGCCATAGAGATTGTGTATCACTGATATTCACCACTGACTAAAAATATGATTTCTGATGCTTCCTCTTCTCTGAATACTTGCAAATTTCACACAGGGGTAGCATGTTTTATGATTATGACTCGCTCAGCGTCTGGAGATGATAGTTTAAAGAGAAACATGATTATGAGATGATTTAAATTTTGGGTTGGGGCGTGCGGGAAAGGCATAAAATAGGTGCAGTGGAGTAATGAATTTAAAATTTGTTGTGTCAAAATGTACCCACTGAAATTAATTTCTTTTCATACACAATATCCACCCAGATCTTAACATTATTCGCTAGAGGTTTTAGGTAATTTGGTTGGTTAGTTAAGGAGAAAATTGAAAATTTCTGCACCCTCACAGTCGGCCTCCATAGACTGACAGTCAGTGGCAAGTGCTGGTTTGTTATTCACCTCCAAAGTATGTCTTCCGTGGGTACGTGGTGGCGCCCCCTGTAAACAAATCTCTACTTTTCGTCCAGACCAATTCAATTGTCCCCGGCTTTTGTCCCACCGCAGCAACCGACAGAAGAGGAAAAGACAAAAGAGCACGCCATTTTATGTCAACGTCTGGCCGGTCTGACAAGGCAACCGAATCCCGACCGAATCCATGGCCATACAGCAACTGAGTTATCTTCTCAATTTGACCCTGAAGTCCCTTGAACACGATGAGAATGAACGCCAGACTATTCCAAGAATAACTACCCCAAGAGAGGCTCAAAGGCCAAAGTGGTAGAACCAGAGAAACCTGTAGAAAATGCCATACTTACACTCGTAACACTAGAATGTTGTCACTCCCCCAACGAATACACATACTGATCGCAGTAACCGCCGGAAGTGCATGTGGGTCTCTTCTTGGGATTTTGACCTGGCCAGAAGTAGAATGACGTCACACTGGGAGACAAACATTCATGCCGCCTCAGTTCCTCAGGGACGTGGTGGGACCATGCTGTCACACACTGTAGTTGGGGGTTTATCCGGGGGATGTGGCCGGATGGGGCAGGGTCGCAAAAGGGTCACTTCTTGCAGAATTAACCTGGCCCTCCGTGTAGACAAATGTTGATGCCGCCGCGGTTCCCGTGTTGCCCGGCCAAATGTGGGTTCGGGGGCAGAGCCCCCGATCAAGGATATATGCCAGAACTCATCTGAATTTGAACTACATTCAGATGAGATCATCCGAAACTTATGGAAACTTAAATGGAAGATTGTTATATATATCCTTGATCGGGGGCTCTGCCCCTGAACCCCCGTTTGGCCTGGCACCCCAGGAACCGCGGCGGCATCAACATTCGTCTCCACGGAGGGTCAGGTTAATTCTGCAAGAAGTGACCCTTTTGCCCCTCGGGACGCCAGCGGAACGCAGTTTATGTGGGCCGACCCTGGGGGGGCACCCTGCCAAAAGCAGGATACCGATGACTGCCGTCTAGCAAGTCCTTGCCGCTGACCTAGATACGCGCAGGCTACGCCAAAGACCGACGGATGAATATTAGATTATGCGCCTCTTTGGCTACGCTTAGACAGACGCAGTGCGGATGGGGTACAGTCCTGAGGACTACCCTAGCAGAAGCGAAGTGCCCTACAGCAGGGGGCAGCGGGGACTACAGATATAGTCCTGGGGACTTTACTTTAGTTCTGAGGACTAGGTCAGTACAGTCATGTTTAGTCCTCAGGACCAAACAAAGGTAGCCCTGGGACTATAAATCTAGGCCCCAGGGGACCATGACTGTTTCTCTACAGATATAACAGTCTAGTACTAATTTTCTATCCCAGGGACTATGAAACAATGGCTGCTTTTTCGCGCCCAGGGCTATACCTATTTGAACAAACATGTTGACAGGCACCCCTGGGGCCTAGGGCATTGGTCCCAAGGACTGTGTCTCTAGTCCCAAGGACAATGTTCTAGTCCTCAGGACTGTATCTTTAGTCCCTGGGACTACACAGAGCAGTCATGGGGACTGAGAAGTAGTCCTCAGGACAAAATTTGAAGTCCTGGGGACTACATCCCTAGTCACAACTAAGACATCAATGAATGAATTAGTCCTCCGAACCACATGCATTAGTCCTGAGGACTAGGCAAATATTTTTGTAGTCCTCAGGACTAAACAAGTAGTCCCTGAGTCTACGAATTAGTCCTCAGGGCTAAAAGCTTAGTCCTGGAGACTAACAGCACAGTCTTATACAAAGTCATGGGGTCTGCAGGGTTATTCATGGGAATGTACAATTAGTCCCTATAGGACAATATCCTCATATTCTTAGTCTTGGGGACTAGGCTTTAGTATAGTTTAGTTGTTGGCTAAACTATCACCTAGTCCCCAGGACTACACTACGCCCGCGCACCTACACTCACCGTGGGAGGCTCCGCATAGAGTCCGCGTATTTAGGTTAGCGCGGACGCGCCAGGCACCTTAGTCCTCAGGACTAGCTAGACCGCAGTCATCGGTATCCTGCGCAGCGCAGGGCTAAAAAAGGAGTTCAGAAGGCTTTCTGCGGGCGCGCGCACTTGATTGCCTGCCTCCACATTGCATGTGGGTCACTTCTTGGGATAAGTTTCAGATGATCTCATCTGAATGTAATTCAAATTCAGATGAGTTCTGGCATATATCCTTGATCGGGGGCTCTGCCCCCGAACCCCCGTTTGGCTGGGCACCACGGGAACTGCGGCGGCGTCAACATTCGTCTCCACAGAGGGCCAGGTCAAATCTGCAAGAAGTGACCCTTTTGCCTCCACATTTGTACTGAAGATGCACTTGCGCTTAAACTCCCTGGTTAGTGGTTATCCGGCAAATCCATGTAGCCTACATGTATGTTCGACAGGCTCTGTACGCTAGCTCTAACGGGGCTTATCCGATACTGGTATTTTTAAACAAATGCTAGGCCTACGTGGACAAATCTATTTCTCTTATTTACTGGACATAGGCCTATAAGAAGATTTTGGTCAAAATAGCCTATTCAATTTATATATAGGTAGGCCTAGGTCACATAGAGTTTATCTTCAATGACGAGTAGGCTATACCCCAGGACGAGGGTACATGCATATCCCTTTTCTTTTCTTTCTTTTTTTTTTTTTGGGGGGGGGGGAGGGGTAGGCCTATAAATATGCCTTTTGGGTTTATAATACAAAGTCTTCTGTCTAGGAAAGAATAGGTGACCTCCAGGGCCGCGCACTAACACCAAGAACTGGTCACGGCACCAGTGTATTGGTTCGAGACAGCAGTGAGGACGACTACCATGTGTTGCAACTGCTGACCCCTCCCCCGGCCCCTCCCCATTATTATTCAGAGGTTTCCCGCACAAGGTTGATGAATATCAAAAGGCCAGGTCAACATGCGTTTTTTTTTTTTTTTTTTTTTTATTTATTTATTTTTGATTAACTCGATCACTGCACACGTTTCCACACAATACAATTCAGAACATGGTAGACACATACATATTACATGCCCACAAATTTTCAGTCTTTATATATGCATAAGTAAGACACTCATGCAATTAATAGGCTCGCGTCACACTGCCACTCAACCCCCCCAACCCCCAACCTAAAAATAGAAAGAACAAAAAATAGATAAAATACCAAAGTGAAGCACCGATGTAGGCTAGTAGCAACTGATTCGTCCCCTGAATCAATGTAAGACCTAAAAGGCTGACTCGTCCAAAATCAATCCCAAGAAAAACTAGTGTATGTAAATAATTAAATAGAATCTACACAGATTTTGTATTGATTTCCGAACACACTGAGTTGAACACTCCTGAGATTGGGGAAGTTGAAGAAGACGCAACATGAGCAGTAACACGTGGTACGGGCAGTCTGGTCCCGAGTCTGGTATTTATTTCTCTGGCCCAATTACCGTAAAACCCTGCCTTAAAGCTGCATCTGATTTATATATGTGGAAGAAAGCTACAAGCCGCACATATACCTGGCTCTTGAAAATTGCAATTTTAGTATGGCATGAAAACCCGGCCTATATTTATAACCTGCACCCTCAGTTTTGGATCATATGCTGAAAAAATAATCTTCAAAATCTTAGAGAGTTATCCTTTTTGACTAACATATGACTAACAATAGTTACTCAAAAGCACGTGCCTAAGTGTACAAAAAGACTTACTGTTAGTCAAAGTGACCAACTTTCCTTGGTTTGCCTCATTTTGACAGCTGGCTTAAATAGACCATCTAAGTGGTCTACTTTGACTTATAGCATTGTAGTAGTATAGTATGCATCGGAACGGGACTATAGCTAACTACAGGATATTACTCACTAGGGATGCAGCCAATCAGAGGCCTCCATTTGGTCATGCGACCCATTGCCATGGTAACATGACCTACTTAGGGGATAAGCGACTAACTCTGAGCCAATCAGAGGCCAGCATTCTGGTAACCATGGTCACGTGACCTACTTAGGGGATTAGCAACCACTACTCAACCAATCAGAGGCCAGCATTCTGATAACCATAGTAACATGACCTAATTAGGGGATTAGTGTGGTCACATGAACCCTTGTTTATAAACAACAACACGTGGTGTCAACACATGACCCCTTGTTTGTAAACAAAGGGGCAGGGCTAATTATGCAAAAAGGTGGTCACGTGATTATTATGTGGACGAGGTTAATTATGTAAATGAGATATATCAAATGCATATCAAAATATAAATACAAGTATATACATTCATCTCTAATCCAGACTGTACATAGTGTAATCTTTGTATACGGTTTGCTTTCGGTCATTAATTTTTTTTAAAACCCCGGAAAAATAAGGGCCAGATGTAAACCAAATATGCAGCTGCTCTACCAGAGAAACCTCTGTCAAGGAGCTCATAGATAGTTACTCACACAGAGGAATGAATGATTTGACACTCGGGACATGGTTTGGGTTGTTCAGGTCCTGAGGTCTGGTCAAATCTGATGCTAGAGCAGGTGTTTAAGGAGTGCATTGATAAGGTCTGGCCCTGAAAAAAATTGGGTACATCTGCAGAAGTTGACCACGTGCCCAATGTGTCATGTGATGAGACCTGATTAGAAACAGTAGAAGTAGTAAAATAAGAAAAAATAGGGGTATGGCCAAAGCTGTCTTTAAAGAAAAGAATTTACTCTATTACTGTTTGATAACCACCCTCAGTGCACCCACTCATTGGGCATTTCATGAAAATAAAGGGTGTTCAAATATGGTGAGTATAAGCGCTATGAAAAGATTTGACAAGGACATTAGTTATTTAGGGGTACCCACCTCTCCCACTTGGTGGGTGCGCATGGTGGCCGCAAGAAAACGATCTGGAATCGTTTCAAAGTCGTCACCTGTTATCCCGCCTATTACAATGAGACCGAATTGAAGAAGAAGGGAATGTACTACTTTAAAGATTTCATTCCAGTTTGTATTTGTTACCACTGTGTTGTTACCCCTGATACCTTTTTGGATACAGTTATGTTAAAGTGAGGATGGCAAAGCAACAAGCTCCGAAGGAGTCTGATAAAAAGATTTTATGGATATATGACATGTGTAAATTGAGTGAAAATGAAATATATTGCATAAGAAGAAAAAAAAAAGAAAGACAGTAATGTTATCGGGTGTCATGAAACGTAACAAGATAGAATAAAACTCGCTACCGCCGTATCCCCACCCTCCAATATGGCTTATTACTACAGACAGGCAAAACAAGGTCTTCATCCCAATGCCGCATTACACCAGGTGCTACAGTTTATCTACAGGGACTTGGACCTAGTGTTGAACGACCCCACTTTGAAATCGCGCAAAAAAATGCTGAAATACAAGAGGTTGTTGAATAGGTTATAATTCTTTCTCACAAATCCCAACAACCACACGATTCCTGCATCTGCTCTCTTACCACCACAGACCCCCCGAGCTTCCCTCCTTGAGGTGTTGCTCGAACAAGTTCCACAGAGGAAACGCAACGCGGCCACCAAGCTGTTTAAGAGACTGCAAAAATCCGACTTGGTCAAGTGGAACTACGACGGTTCGGTGAGCGAGATCATTGGTCGAAAAACAGCAGTCAAATTAGCATAGTGAACGATGCCAGTAGGTTGAGGAAGACAGTGTCGAGACCTGAGGGGTACACAACGTTCAAGCTCGTGCTGAGCATGGAAGATCCCACCGGTTCCTTGATCAGAAACCAAGTCTTTAAAGCAGGGGGTCCTAACAAAGCTTTGGACAGAATACCTGCTACTACTACGAGGACCCCACTCGCCTCGTCGGTGCCGCCACCTCCCGTCGTAAGGACGACGGCTACGGCGATGACGTTTACAAAACTCCGACTTCCAGCAGGAGATCCCCTGCTACACCTCACCCTTCCTCCGTCAGGACGAGTAATCAAAGCAAGAATAAGAAAGGACGCAGTCGCCACATGTACTCCGACTCACCAAGATGGTGAGGTCTAAGAAACTGACCAAGAAGGAAAAAGAAAAGAGACGAGTGGTGGCTAAGTACACCAACGTCAAAGCACCCTCTAGTTTCACCAGCTTCACAAAACTCCAGAAACATCATTTCCACGACCGGAACTCGGCTTTCATCCGAGACACCTTGGGACCTCTGGACGCCTACACTAAACATGAACTCATCCGGAGAAAATTCGCAAGGAACAAGACGATAACCAGGGGAATCAATCAACAGTGGCAGTTAGATCTGATGGACATGCAAGCTTTAGCGTCTCACAACGATGGGTTCCGGTACGTGGTCACGGCCGTCGACGTTTTCTCCAGGTACGTGTAGTGTTGAGCCATCGGCCAATCACAGACCAGTATTCAGGTCATGTGACCTCTTGTGAATAAATAATTAGTTTGAGTCCAGCAGCCATTTTGGTTCAGTGTTGTGTGTGTATCTCCAGGAGTTAAATTCATGGATTATTCAGGTCATAGCCCATAGAACATTACATTTGGCGACGAGGATGGGATATAGTAACTCGGTGATCCAGGAGAGATAGGATTTTACTCGAGTTATTGGCCGAATAAGGAGAATTTTGGAGAAATAGCTCACTTTCAAGCTGGATTGGAGCTTCCCTCCCTGCTTACCTGCTGCTGCTCTGTGTGTACACCTGCCACTGCTGACGTGCGCTAAGATCCAGGAGCAGGCCAACAGTGTGCTACTACTACCACCACCACTGTATTGAGGTAGGACTGATAAAGACTTCCAAGACAGGGTGAGTGACTTTACTGACATTAACTGTTGATCCTGTAAGTAACCCTGAGAATCTGTGCTTGAAGGCAATCATGGCTGAGGCTCTGCCACACTTTCCACCTTTTGATCTGTCAGACAGAGACACAGTCGGGGTCAGGTGGAAAAAGTGGGTACGACGCTTTGAACAGCTGATGGTTGGTCTGACAATAACAGATGCTGCAAGGAAGAAGTCTCTAATGCTACACTATGCAGGTGAGGAGGTTGATGACATTTGTGATACACTGACTATCCCAGATCCTGTGGCTGCAAACAATCAGGATGCTTATACAGTAGTGCGTGATGCTCTCAATGACTATTTCATACCTCAAGTGAATCCTGAGTTTGGCATCTATGAGTTCCGCATGAGAGAGCAGGAACCAGGTGAGACTCTGGATATGTATGTCACTGAATTGAGGAAGCTTGCCAAGTACTGTGAATTCACTGATTCAAAGCGTGAACTGAAGTCTCAGGTGATTCAACACTGTAGATCTTCCAAGTTGAGGAAAGACGCTCTGGAGAACAAGAACTGGACACTTGACCAGATCTTAGACAAAGGTAGATCTATGGAAATGTCTGAGCAACAATCTAGTACTATTGAGCGAGGTGAGACATCTGTACATAGGCTCAAGTTTAAACAGCAACAGAAGTCATCTCAACGAGAGTCTCAGAAACCTAAACCTGCAGACAAGGGACAACTGACACGATGTAGTTCTTGCAATTTCCGGCATGATCAACGATGGTGTCCTGCCAAAGGGAAGACTTGTAGGAAGTGTGGTAACCTTGATCATTTTGCACGATGCTGTACTTCACCTTCTAAAGAAGAAAAGCCTAAGACGAAGACAGAAGTGAAGAAGAAAAAGAAGAAACAGGCACGTGTGAACGAGGTCAGGAAGGATACAAATGATGATACTGGTGAAAAGTACATCTACACACTGAAGCCTACAACTTCTAAGAACAGCAACATGCTGAAGGTGATGGCAGAAGTTGATGGTACCAGGATCCCATTCATTCTTGACACGGGAGCAGGTATAAACATCATTGACAATGCTGCATTTAAGAGTATGGAGATAAAGCCGACGCTGCAACCCGCAGATATTGTTGTGAAAGCCTATACATCTAAAGTACCAATTAACATCCGAGGTAGATTTAGAGCTTGTATTCAGGTTCATGACAAGAAGACAGATGCATTATTCTTTGTCACAGAAGAAAACGAAGGAAGCTTGCTGACTTATGAGACTGGAGAGGCATTAGGTCTCATACAAGCAAACATGGAATGCCTCCTTGCTATATGCTTTGATGACTCAGATCCACTGTTCAAAGGAGTGGGACTGTTGAAAGACTTTACTGTCAAGCTGCATATAGATGAGAGTATTCCACCTGTGGCAAAACCACACAGAAGGATCCCCATCAATCTGAGAAGTAAGGTTGAAGAGAAACTCAGACAATTGGAGAAAGACGACATCATTGAACGTGTGGAGGGACCAACACCCTGGGTCTCCCAACCTGTCTTTCCACCCAAGTCCAGTGATCCTACAGACATCAGAATGTGTGTGGATATGAAGAGTGCAAACAAGGCTATTCTAAGGGTCAGACACATAATGCCTACTATTGAAGAAATAGTGAGTGATCTGAACGGGTCAGTCAAGTTCTCTAAATTGGACTTGAACCAGGGGTATCATCAGTTACTCTTGGACAAGGAGTCAAGGTACATCACTACCTTCACCACTCATATCGGACTGTGGAGATATAAAAGGCTGAACTTTGGGATATGCTGTGCATCCGAGATATTCCAGAATGCTATCCGTGAGTCACTGGAAGGTATTCCTGGTGTGTTGAATGTCAGTGATGATATTCTGATCTATGGCAAGACCCAAGAGAGCCATGATGACAGTCTACAGAGGGTGCTACAGAGACTCCGTGAGAAGGGCCTAACTTTGAATAGGGCAAAGTGTATTCTGAACAAGGACAATCTTAAGTATCTAGGATATGTCTTCTCGAAGGAAGGTATGTCACCAGACCCAGATAAGGTTGCCGCACTTAACGAAGCTGATGCTCCCCAGACTCCAACAGAAGTACGTTCTCTGCTTGGTATGGCCAATTACTGTGCTAGGTTCATCCCGAACTATGCAACAATTACTGAGCCTCTGAGAGAGCTTACTAAGAAGGACGTTGAGTGGAACTGGGGTAGACGTCAGGAAAATGCTTTCAAGGAGTTGAAGAAATCCTTACGTGAGGATACAGTAACCCGCTACTATGATCCAGACAAACCGACTGAGATCATTGTCGATGCGAGTCCGGTTGGTCTGGGAGCAATACTGACACAGAAGATCAATGGAGAGAATGTCGTGGTTAGTTTTGCAAGTAGAGCACTGTCTCCAGTGGAACAGAGATACTCACAGACAGAGAGAGAAGCACTTGGTGTTGTCTTCGGTTGTGAGAGGTATCATCTGTATGTACTGGGCAGTCCTTTCACTATAGTCACCGACCATAAGCCACTGACTTCCATTTATAACAATCCTCATGCAAATCCACCTGCACGGATTGAGAGATGGACTTTAAGACTACAGAGGTATGACATGATAATTGTCTACAGACCAGGAAAAGACAACCCGGCTGACTATCTATCACGGCATCCCAATCGGAAGGCCGAGGCGTACAGAGCTGAGTTAGATGGTGAGGAGTATGTCAACTTCGTGGCTATGTCTTCAGTACCAGTCGCAATCACTTTTGAAGAGGTATGTGAGAAAACGCTGGCAGATGATACTCTTCGGAAAGTTGCTACTGCTATCAAAGAGAACAAGTGGCATAAATTACTGAGACCAGGTCCGGATCGAGGAACATATGAGGCCTATCACAGGGTAAAGGATGAGCTTACTGTAGCTCATGACAACTCATACATTCTTCGGGGTACAAGACTGGTAATGCCTCTAAGTCTACAAGACAGAGCTATTGACTTAGCACACGAGGGTCACCAAGGTCTTGTGAAGTCAAAGAAACTGATCCGCACCAAAGTTTGGTTTCCAGGTATTGATGCTAAGATGAAGAGGAGAATCGATCAGTGTCTGCCTTGTCAAGCTGTGGTTAAGAAACAATCACAGACACCACTTATGATGACTCCACTTCCAGATGGACCGTGGAAGATGTTGAGCGCAGATTTCTATGGACCCTTACCGACAGGAGAATATCTGCTGGTCATCATTGATGATTACTCAAGATTCCCAATAGTGTTGACGGTGTATTCTACAAGTGCTAGGGCTGTCGTACCAGTCTTAGATGACTTATTCTCAACGCTTGGAAAACCAGTTGAACTCAAGACTGACAATGGACCTCCATTTCAAGGAGCAGAGTTTGCGGACTTTGCCAAATACTCTGGTTTCCATCATCGAAGGATCACACCATTATGGCCTCAGGCGAATGGCGAGTGTGAGCGATTCATGAGGAATCTAGGCAAGGTTGTGAAAGGTGCACGCACTGAGAAAAAACCTTGGAAACAGGAAATGAACAAGTTTCTTCGTAACTACCGCGCTACACCTCACTGTACAACTGGTGAGTCGCCTGCTGTTGCCATGTTTGGACGTCCATTTGAGGTGAAACTTCCTTCATTTTTAGGGGAGGAAAGGAATGATAGTGTGATGCGTCGCCAAGATGAGCAAGCAAAGGCTAAAATGAAGTCTTATGCAGATGAACGGAGACGTGCTGTTCCCAGTGACATCAGACAAGGAGATGTTGTCCTGGTAGAGCAACCTCGACGGAACAAGACAACAACACCGTATGACTCCAAACCCTACATTGTTACGGAGCGTAAAGGGTCAATGGTCACTGCTAATAGAGGTGGCAAACACATCACCAGGAACACCTCTAAGTTTAAAGTTATTGACAAGAACATTCAACCTGTGAGATCAGACGATGAGAGTGATGATGAGGCTCCCAGGATGATGCCTTATCCAACTAGAAGTACTCAACAACCTGTTGACGTGCCTGAGACAGGTCCTATGCCTGTCACACCGCCACGTCCGAATGCTGAAATACCAGTAACTCCTCAGCGTTCAACTCCAAAGCAACCAGTTGTGGTTAATGAAAGACCACAACGTAACAGATCAAAGCCAGCATAATTAAAAGACTATGTAGTTTAGGGAAAATAAAGATCTTCCACACGGGGCAGAATAATCCCCAAGATCTTTATAAAGGATGAGGACAGTCTATCCTCTCCTTATAGATAGGTTGAGAATTTTATGGTAGATACATAAGTTTCATTTATTTGAGAACTAGTACGCGCATTCAATATGCAAAAGGACAGTGACTGATATATCTGATATATACGAGAAGATGCTGACATGGTTTACCATAAACATTCTTAACTGACAGTACATATTCTGAACATTTGAATAGTACTTTCATAGTGTCTTTATCCTAAATATGTGTTTCAACATTACGAATAACCCAAGGTTTATTCTAAAAGGGGAGAGATGTAGTGTTGAGCCATCGGCCAATCACAGACCAGTATTCAGGTCATGTGACCTCTTGTGAATAAATAATTAGTTTGAGTCCAGCAGCCATTTTGGTTCAGTGTTGTGTGTGTATCTCCAGGAGTTAAATTCATGGATTATTCAGGTCATAGCCCATAGAACATTACAGTACGCATGGGCGGCTCCCGTCAAATCAAAAGGCGGCGCAGCTGTCAGCAATGCTTTCGAGGAAATGACTGCCGAGAGACACTTGCGCTCCGTTCAAACAGACAAGGGGAAAGAATTTCTCAACAAGACCTTCCACGATCACCTCAAGAGCAAAGAAATAGAGTTTTTCACCAGCGAAAATGACGACATCAAAGCTAGTCTAGTGGAGCGTTTGAATCGAAGTCATCGGATTCATTTTTCATCATAACCATTGTTCACTTACAAGATAAAGATATGGTCTTATTTGCCAGAATGGCATAAATGGCCCTGATGAGTGAATGCTTCTAGGTAAATGATTTAGGTCAACATAAAGGGTTGAAGTTTATTGGTTGTACCATATGCAGTCTATATGGGAAAACCATTAAAATCTCATACATTCTTCCATATGCCGATGTAATGGGTGTCTGTGAGACATGGTTAGACAAACATCATGATACATCAATGATATCATACCCTGGCTATGATATTGTAAGGCTGGATCGACGCCCTTATGTTGATAAAGACTGTGGCAGATTACTTTTCTATGTCAAAGAGGATATTATCATAACTGAATGTCCACTTGAGTCAGCAATAACTCCAAATTATGAAGTTTTGACTATTGACCTTGAGATCCATAAAGCTATATATAAGGTTATTCTAGTCTACAAGCCACCTGAGGTAAGAAATCAACATGTTATTGACTACTTGATTAATCTACTTGATAAAACTGTACCCACTCGAAAGATTGTAATTATGGGAGATTTTAATATTGAGTTACTTACACTGTATGATCGAAAACGTATTAAAAGAATAACTAATGTCAATGGTCTTAAGCAGTATATTACGATCCCAATAAGAGTAAAAGGTTTATCCAAAACCCTTATTGACCATATGTATACAAACTGTGATTATGTAAGTCACCATGGTACAGTTGATATTCGCCTAAGTGATCACATGCCGGTGTTTCTAATCTTGAAACGTGAAAGAAACAAAATTCCTAAGGATTTAAAAACCATCAGGGTGTACAGAAATTTTAATATTAATGTCTTTCACCATGACTTTTGCAATAGCAATTTGGTTAACTACAATTATCACCAAGATGTTAATGGATTATGTTCGATCTTTATGGCTAATTTCCTTAAAGCATTAACCCTTACGTGCCCAGATTAGCAAAAGTGCGCTCTTAAGCATGTATATATGTTCAATAGACCACCATGAGTTAAATATTAATCAGATTAAGATAATTCTGACACCAGAAAACTCGTAATATCAAGGGCTTTCCAATGATACCAAATTTGTCATGGTGCATTAGGTAAATAATTATTAATAGATCCTATTGCAGAAAATAATGAATGAAAATAGGCTTAAAAAACATGGAAAGTGCGCGCTCTGGTCATCAGAATAATGGGAAAATACAGAAAATTCACTAAATTGCAAAAAAATATTGATAAAAATACCAAAAATATTGATCAAATATTTTTTTTGTGATTTTCTCCAAGGAATCCAATTATGATACATATCTTTTTCAATTTTGATCATTATAGCTTTCTTTGAAATGTCAAAATAATGCTTTATGAATTGAAAATAGCATATTCCCCACCAAAATCTAATCAAAAAAGATTTTCTGGACACCTATATAAAAAATCAGCACATCTCAACATCTTGTACCATCATCATTCCCTACTGATAAATATAAAACTATGATATGCTTCATATTACATTTTCTGAAAGCTATTTTACTGCCCTCTTTGTTACCATTTGAATCAGTGCTTTAATCTGAACATAATATAGCTAATGACATCTACTATGTCAAGTTTGTTGAATAAATCATCTTTCCCAAAATAAATCTGGGCACGAAAGGGTTAAGTGCCACAGCCCCTTTGAGGAGGACATATGTGTCAATAGATAAGCCAGAATGGTTAACAAATGAGATCATAGGTGTAATGAGGCTCCGTGACAATGTTTATAAACAAGCCAAGCTGTACAACAACACAGGTGACTGGGCTATTGCTGATACATTTGCCAAGAGAGTTGATATTACTATTGCTGTTAATAAAAAGAATACCCTGAGCAAGCTGCTGGATAAGCATAAAACTGATCCTCCTGAATTCTGGAGAGGTGTTGCTCCCTAAATATAAAGGTGACTGTATAAATCAACTTATTGATGATGAGACTGGGCACAATTATGGTCCTGCTCAAATCCCTGATTATATCAATGAATTTTTCACTAAAATTGGTAAAAAACATGCAGATGTTTTACCCAAGGTATTATGTAGGAGCAATATACCACAAATACGTGTAAAGCATGACCTACTGTTTACTCTGTTTGATGAAGATGAGACAAAAACAGCTATTGTTGAAATTGATGTCACTAAGTCATCTGCTATCACAAATGTGAAATCCTCTTTCATTAAGCAGTTATTACTTCGAGACTGTAGTAAGCTTAGGATGATCTTTAATAAATCCCTATTAGATGCATGTTTTCCTGATTTGTGGAAACATGCCATTGTCACCCCCATACCAAAGAAACCCAATAGCAAATCTGTGAACGATCTAAGGCCCATTAGCCAACTCCCGCTACCTGGCAAAATTCTTGAAAAATTAGTTATTACAAGGCTTAAAAATTATATGGAAGGCAAAAATTATATTACTTGTGCCCAACAAAATCACTCAATCACTCTACATTATCTGCGGTCAGTGCTTACTTGGATATGGTCTATGAAAACTTTAACACGCTGTTTCTCACGCTAAATTATCTGATTATGGACTTAGTGACAATACATGTGATTGGTTTAAGTCCTACTTGACAAATAGGACTCAGGAAGTTGGTGTGAATAACAAATTTTCTAAGACCTTGCCTATAACGTATGGAGTGCCACAAGGCTCAACAGCTGGTCCTATTTTGTTCATTATCTATATAAATGACCTGGTGAAGCAGGTAGGAAACTGTAATATAGTTCTTTATGCTGATGAAGCTGTGATTTCCTCCTCTGATCCGAGAGAACTACAAGTTGCTTTAAACAATTTGTCAAGTTGGTGTATTATGAACAGTCTTACAATAAATCCGAAAAAAACACAATGGATGTTCATAGGCCCACCACTGGCCATACATCCCAATTTCTATATTAGGGGAGTACAACTGGAAGAAGTACAAGCCTTCAAATATTTGGGTGTAATTTTAGATAATAACCTATCCTTCAATAAGCATATTAGTACTGTCTATGATAGGGTAAACTCCAAGGTTATACAGTTAGCTAGATTAAGAAAATATACAAATGTTAATACTGCTCTAAATATCTATACCAGCACCATTCTTCCTCATTATGATTATTGTGATGTAATCTATGATGATAATTGTAAGGACCAACTCAAAGACTTGCAGCTCCTTCAAAACAAGGCATTGAGAATAGTGTAGAGGTACATAACATATAAACCATAGTGTTGGGTACCGTCTGATGTGGCGGGTGAGTCGAGTCGTCGGACGTTCCTCAGGTTCCGGATAGGTGGCAGCACCGATCCGGGTCTGTGGGGACATCTGACGACGAACACCTGGGTCCTTATATAAAGCCCAGGGCTCAGCCGCTATGTCAGAGGCCCTTCTGGCCTCCGAAGAATGTAGAACACCATTGATAATTATTAGCTGCCCCCTCTATACTATCGGGTAGCCGCGAGTGTGCATTAGTAATAAAATCTATCCATTGGCATACACTTGAAACACCGTCTTACTCTTTCTTTCCGAATCGTAAGACCCGAACCCCCAGGTCCGTAAGGCCACAACCCCTTACACTGGTGCAGTGACCAGTTAATTCTGGTGTATAGCCCGGACGTTATAACGTCCGAACGGCTAGTACATGGGTTAGATAGCCTCACGAAAGCTAACCCAGCAGGGCAATTAGTTGCCCAGGAGAATGGCAATGGATCATTAGTGCTCCAAACCCATTCGAACTCCCAAGATGCGGAATCTGCATCTTGGAGAGATCCCGAAACCCACTATAATGATAGTGAGGAAAATCTACCAGACTCTGTACGACGTGAACAGTCCATACAGAGACAGAGTAATTTAATAGGCCAACAATAACTTGTTGACGAGTTGAGTAATTCGATGTTCGAAGTTGGTGGTAGTACATCCGGCACCAATGCCAAAAAGGGTAACATTTGGAGAACTACCTTATAGATTACCCAGACCCGGACTACCAATATTAGATTATAGCGCTATAGACGGCGACTTAACCTATGCGGTACCGGAAGGTGAGGAATTTAAACGACCGGATGTCCTGTTGTTAAATGAAACCTATGTAACTTTGAACGAGAACCTAAATACCTTGGTCAAAGCTAAAGATGAAGTATTCCATGAAAAACTTCAGCTGGAAGAGGACCTGACTGGCATGCGAAGCGAATTCGAAGCCAGAAGGAGTGAGTACATGAAGGAATTAGAAAATGAAGAAATGAAACTTCAAGAAATGAGAAAGTCATTCAATAAAGAATATGACAATAGACACATCCGTATCCAAACATACATAGATACGAACGTTCAACTAAGTCTTGATAAGGCAAAATACGAATCCGAAATATGCCATTATCAGAGCGAGTTAGAGAAATTGAAACTTCAGTGTAGTAAACAAGCTGAAGACAATGAAACCATCCGGGTAGGCATTATAGCTTACAATAAACAACTGGAGGAAGATAGACAGAAACTCACGAATGAGCTTCAGGAATTGCAGACTACAGCAATAACCCTAGACAAATACGTAGAAGCTGCCCAATTGACTACTATAGGTACTATAGATCCAGCTGTGGTGTCTACAATGTTGGGGAAAACATCCAAAGATGCAACTCCAATTAGATACAACCCATTCGTTGACGACGGGGCTGATAAGAATGTAGTATCCGGAATCTATAAGAAACCGGATAATACTGCAGGTAATGGAAACGCACCTACACCAGCAACTCCTGTGCTGGATATAATAGGTCCGGCACCGCCAATACCAGATTTGAGTCATAAAATTAAAGCGACTCACGATAGTGCTATTGGTGCTAACAGTAATACACCTGTAGCACAACCGAGAGTACCGGGACCACCGAGACATATGTTAACGCCACCTTCATATTTCTCTCAACCCGGCCACAGTACACCAGCAGGCCCAAGATTACCGAACCCATCTTCGGGTCAAGGTAATGGTCCTAATGATGGACGTTTTCCCAGACCAAACCCGCCACAAAGAATGTTAACGGCGGTACGTACCAACCAAGAACAACTTCCTATGGATATAGATATAATTATAATCCGGCAGGAAGTAGTAATTACCAAAATGGTAATAACTATAATCAGGGATGGAATCAAAATAATTCTTACCCCAGATATGCATCTTCCGGAACAACTGGAAATGCTGGTTATAGTAACGGATGCCCTAGCGGTTCATCCGGGCACTATCCTAACAATGGTCCACCAGGAGGAAATCCTCCAGGCGGCCCAGGAGGATCTGGATCGGGAGGATCAGGATCGGGAGGAGATGACAGGAAGCCAAACAGAAGAACTTCCATGCCTGCAGGGATGCAAACCATCTTTGATAGAAGCCAATGTATTCAAAACCTTGGCAATGACTGCTACCGAAAGGGAGCAGATGGCATGGAAGTCATGAACTGGAGCATGCGAGAAGCAGATAGACTACGCGGATGTAACAATCCGGCACGTAGACAGGCACAGATACCCCCTCCATAGGATTCCAATGATCCATGGAAGGATAGGTATCAAGCTTTTGTCGACGAAGTCAATTGTAGTGGCTGGACAAAAGAAGAAGCTCTGCCCTATTTGATCTGTTGGTTGAATAAAGGTGGAAAAGTAGCCCTCAATCAATGGAGAGCAGCATACGGAATATACGGCACCTATGATCAATTGGTCGAATGTGCTGCATACCTATTCGGATCAATCGTTAGAGAAGATCCATGGGTAAGCTTCAAGAAAAGGACACAGAAACCTAAAGAATCTCATAAGGTCTTTGGTTTGGAGCTACAGGACTTGCTATCAAAAGCACGTCCGAATTGGGCTCATGACGATGAGTGCTATCTACAGGAATTGTTTATACAATTCTATAATGGATTGCGGGATCCGGATCACAAACAAGTAGTTTGGGATTCTTGGAAGGATGACACTTCCTTCAGTGACTTGTTCATATCAATTGATGGACATGACATGAAGAAACGATTGGTAGGTCTAGGACCTAACCCGGTAAGAGCAGCTCCGTTTCAATACGAGAGTACACCTGCTCCGATATACGAAACTTCCCAGTTAGCCCCAGTCGATTCGCATGAGGCTGAACAGGAGGACGAATATGTCTCCGATGAAAACGGAGAATATATTGGATCAGTCCAGGTAGCTGGAAAGTATTACCCACATAAGCGGTATAGGAAGGTACATTCGAGAGGGAGGGGAGGATCCGTTGCTAGTAAAACAGCTTCCGGACCGACCCAATCTGGCAATGTAACCTCTATGGCCAAGCCAGCTATGGCAGCCGCTGTTGCTCCGACTAATATGATGGAAACATTAATAGCCGGATTAACAGAAGCTCTGAAGAGACCGAGAGTTGATAAATCTCAAAGGAGATGTTTCAGATGCCAGAAACTGGGGCATTATGCTCCCGAATGTATGGCTGAGAAACCTGTCCCTCGTAGACAGGAGGGTGTCTCTGGAATAAGTACAGAGGAAAACTAAGGAGGGGTCTCCCGATGGGCAAAGAAGGGGATCCCAGTGACAAATCTTGCCATGATATCACCATCCGTGATGATAGTTCGCATGTAGTAGCAAACTCGCCTAGCACCGAGGTGGTTGTAGACACCCGGAAGGTTAGGGAAGCTGATATAACAGGTGCCACGGGAGCACAGGGGAAACCCAATATCAGTAACGAGGTAGGCGGCTATGAATTAGCGAGGGTTGGTAGTGCCCACCTGCCCCCAGGTCATCCTTGTCTGGAAAACCTGAAAGGATGTGGATCGACTCCAGGTGTGAACAATGACGTTCCGATCATCACGGACATGCCCTCTGTCCTAAACGGAATGCGGTGGTATGTTTGCCTTACTGTTAACGGAAGATCTGCCGAATTTCTCATGGATACAGGAGCTAGCCACTCCTGTATCTCCAAGAGATTCTATGATCTTATTCCGGACGAACATGATACTCTCAAATCGGGAGGAAGTGCTCAGACGGCCGATGGCAGTACCTTGCAGACGTATGGTAGAACTTGTGTAAAGCTACAATTAGATGGAGTACATGACTATGTCATGAGCGCCACTGTTGCGGATATAGCAGATGAGGGGATACTCGGGTTGGATTTCGCATCCCTGTATGGAGTTGTGTTGGAACCCCAATCAGGTGTGTTGAGTGTGAAATACCCGTATCCTGTAAAGGTTAGATGTGTACTGAGACAAGTGAGCAGTATGGTTAGTGTGGCACACACTGTGCGAATCCCTCCGGGAGTAGCCTGTGATGTGCTGGTGAGAAGTGATCCTGCAATGCGCAATAAGCCTGCAGTGATAGAACCGGATGTAGCTACTCTGTCAAGTATCGGATTAATATCTGTAGACACTATTGTAGCAAATGCGTCCTGGTCGGTAGTACCTGTCTCTAATACTGGAAACAGTACTATCTACTTAAAAAAGGGACAAGTTTTTGGAAACGTGACCCTTTCGGAAACTGTAACGGATAGTAAGTTAAACTTACAAAAGGTAACAGGAAATGATCAAATTTCGGAAGACTTACTCAAGTTGTATGAAGATACTTCATTAGAAGATCCGGAACACCGGAAAGAGTTCTATGATATGCTCTGTCAGTATAGGACTGCCTTTGCCAAACCTGGTGAAAAACTAGGTACGACAAATAAGGTAGTACATAAAATAGATACTTGAGATGCGGAACCCTTTAAAATACCGTATAGACGGTTGCCTTTAGCGAAAAAGAGAGTAGCTGAAGAGGAAATAAACAAGATGTTGGAACAGGATGTAATAGTCCCTTCCAATAGTCCATGGAGTAGTCCTGTGTGTATGGTAACAAAAAAAGACGGTACTATCCGCTTTTGCATAGACTACAGGAAGCTGAATGGAGTAACGAAAAAGAATTCGTATCCATTACCGAGAATAGACGAAACCATTGACTCCTTAGGAGGAAACAGTTGGTTTTGTACCCTAGACTTGCAATCAGGTTACTGGCAAGTGGGGATGAATCCTTCAGATATGGAGAAAACTGCATTTTCGAGCCATATTGGATTATTCCAATATAACGTAATGCCGTTTGGTTTGTGCAATGCACCAGCAACATTTGAAGCAATGATGGAAACAATCCTAAGTGATTTATTGTGGAAAAGATGTCTTGTATACCTTGACGATGTCATAGTCTTCGGAAAAACATTCAAAGAGTGTTCTAATAACCTAAAAATGGTACTAGAACGTATTATTTCTAATGGTCTCAAATTGAAACCTAAGAAATACCACATGTTTAGAAAGTCCATAAATTATTTGGGCCACATCATTAGTGATGAAGGAATAAAAGTTGATCGGGAGAAAATCGAATCAGTTACGAATTGGAATAGACCTAAAACACCCAAAGAAGTGAGGTCCTTTTTAGGATTCTGTTCCTATTATAGGGAATTTATTCCGAATTATTCTAGAGTCAGTTACCCATTACAAGCAATAGCTAACTGGACTCCAGGAAATACCAAGGAAAAATTTCCTTGGACGCATGAACAGGAATCTGCTTTTCAAAAGCTAAAAGACCTGTTCACGAGTACTCCGGTATTACAATATCCGAATGAAATGGATCATTTCATACTGGATACTGATGCTAGTAATGATAGCATTGGTGCAGCTCTCTCGCAAGTCCAAAATGGGAGAGAGGTACCTATTGCCTTTGCCAGCAATACACTGAGCAAAACTCAGCGCAATTACTGCACAACCAAAAGAGAGTTGTTAGCAGTAGTCGTATATACCAAGAAGTTCAAACATTTTCTATGGGGAACGAACTTTACTTTACGTATGGATCACTCCTCTTTAAGATGGCTACTGAACTTCCGAGATGCTGAAGGAATGTTAGGCCGATGGCTAGCCCATCTATCAGAATATGGGCTTGAACATCACCAGATTCAGCAAAGACCTGGAGTGAAGCATTTAAATGCTGATGCTTTATCTCGAATACCAATCCGGAAATGTGATAATCCGGATTGTACTGATTGCGGAGCTCATAGGGCAGTGTTAGCAGGGATTCGAAGACCATTCGAACCCCTAGTTGCCCGTATACTGGATTGGTCTATGGATCACATACGACGTTTCCAGGAAGCTGACTCGATAACTGCGCAGCTACTGCAATTAGTACCAAAGGGTATATGTCCAGTTAGACCTGAGGTCTCTCTGGAAAATCGAGAAACGAGAAGGTTTCTTGCTCAATGGACCGAGCTTGAAGTCCGGAAAGGCGTGTTATATCGTTGGAAGCCATGTAATAATGGTGAGAAAATCATGCAAGTGGTGATACCACATGCCATGAGACATGACATTATGTACTTTTGTCATGGACATCAGACCAGTGGTCATTTCGGAAGGAAACGCTCATTAGCACGACTTTCCAAGAAATACTATTGGCCTGGCATGACAAGAGACTTGCAAAGATGGGTAACCACCTGTCCGGATTGTTGTAAAAACAAACCCGGACCCGGGATGGGCAAACTTCCCCTATCCCAAGAACTTTTCGGAGTTAGATTCGCAAGAATCGGGGTAGATATCATTAGTGGATTGAATACAACTGCTAATGATAATACCTGTATGATGGTAGTGTGTGATTATTACACAAAATACACTAAAGTATTTCCACTACCGGACCACAAAGCAGTTACTTGTGCCGAAGCCTTTGTAAAAGGTTGGGTACTAAGTTTCGGTGTACCATTAATGCTACACAGTGACCAAGGCAGAGAATTCGAATCAAATCTCTGGCAGGGTATGTGCGAATACTTAGCTATTTGTAAGACTAGAACCAACCCGTATAGGCCACAAAGCGATGGATTGGTAGAAAGGTTCAATAGAACCCTTATCCAAGTTCTAAAGTCACTCGTCAATGAACATATGGACGACTGGGATGAGCAATGCCATTTTGTGACACATGCTTATAACAGTACGGTACATTCAAGTACAAATTGTACTCCGAACCTTTTAGTTTTCGGAGAGGATTTGATAATGCCTGCCGACTTAGTATTTGGAGTCGTAGGGATGGACCCGGAACTACCTTGCCATGTAGTTTTTGTGGAATGTTTAAAAGACAGATTTAAAAAAGCATATGAGTCTGTCCGAATTGATTTGGAGAAAAGTGCCAAATGGCAAAAAGCTGGATACGATACCGATCTAAAGCATCGGAAATTCCAATCCGGAGACAGAGTTCTAAGATTACATGAACCACTTAGACACATAAAATTAGCGTCTAATTGGGATGGTCCCTTCACTGTAACACAAGTTATCAGTGATTGTACCGTAATTATAAAATCTGACCTTGGTCGACTTTACAAGTCAAATGTGGCTAGATTGAGGAAATGGTCTGGGAGGGAGACCTCCACAGAAATGTATGGTGAAGGTTCCGGAAAGATCCTGAACCAGAATCGTATAATAGACCAGGTAAAGAACACTACAGTGAAACGAGGCCGTGGTAGGCCTAAAAAGTGTTCCGAATCAGTGGCACCCACGCCAACACCGATTAAGCGTGGGGGAGTTAAAAAAGTCTCGGCAGGTAAAGACAAGAAGAAGAGGAAAGGTGTCTCGAAGGCTAAGAAATACCTGGAGAAGGCTCTTCAGACTGTCAGGTCCGATAAAGAACTATCCGAGAAGGGGAGATACGTTCGTCGCAGCCCTCGAATTGCCCAGAGGACTGCAGTGACCTAACCTGTATACACAACGGGTGTAATGTTTACATTTAGAGGAACGGATGACAACTGACCCGAAAGGCTTATTTGTCGCCGCCGCATGATGTACCAATGGGTAGTGGACGGATAATCCGGTGGATTTGCTTAAGCTTTCCATAATCTCCACTTAAATCCCCAGACGAGTCATCGGCATGAGCGATAATTACCTAAAAACAATCAGTTTGTTGATGTTCCGCCTGTAGCACGTGCGTTTCCACATGACGTCACCGCGTCCAGTCTCGGCTGACCCCTCGTGACCTTGCGAACTCGCGGGGAAATGACGTCACGAAAGCTGGCCTGTCGCCATATTGTTTTTTCGGTAACGTCTGAGACGGTCGAGCTCGCTCCCCTCTTGGATTTTACCGGCTAGCAAACCCTCGCTGCTCCTCCAGAGTCTGTCTCTTAGTAGGCAGACTCCGTCTGTGTCGGCCCCGGCGCCGTAAAAGCCGGAAAAAGGAGTAGTTTACTCCCGTGAATGATTCCCCAGTCATGGCTGCGGAATCCGTAGCTGCAGCCAAGCTATCCGGTGACCCGGATAAGCTGACTCAGTCCGCAGAAGCTTTTCCGGAAGCTTTGTCACCTGTTACACAGGAAGAGAGCGAGATGATGGACGTGGAGGAACCCACGGATCGCTCGTTCGAGGAGAAGCTGGCCTCATTCTCACTGAATGAGCCAGAGAAAATGCTGTCTCCACTCCCACCCGAGAGATCCGGAGGGGCTACGAGTGCTGAACCCGCAGCGACTGGGTCCGAGACCGCACAGGTCGACGGACCGAAGGACCAGTGGAAGCCAGCAGTGGCTGACCCGTTCCCGATAGAATATGACGGTCGCTACCTGTACGTCCACCCGGAACTACAGGCACAAGTGACCTATGCTGACGGTACACCAGTTAGGTTGGACCCGAAGGTGAGGATAGCTGTCGAGGGCGTCATGGTTCCCGAACAGCTGGACAGGACGCCTCCCGAATGGCTCCGAGACTGGCCGTGGTTCCAACGGGGACTCATGGTGGACGCTGCTTTTCGCGAAGCAGTGTATGAAGCCAACAGAGCTTTCCTGCTCGGAGCGTATCCGAAGCCGGATAAGACCCTGTGGAACGTCAAGGCGACGAACATCGATTGGGTAGGCTGCGTCTCGGAACCCGAGGGGCAGACTTACCCACGTCCTTGTGCCACCCGGCCCCAGTACCGGACCACAAAGTAGTTTCGGGAAGCCGCTGCCAACTTTGAACAGTGGGACGACGGTTATTACATAACCGAGCAGGAGTTGGTGGATGTTCAAAACAATGCGCTAACTGGCATGGACCGAGGTGCAGCCCTTCGGACGGTTCTCGTCCGTCAAATGACTGCAGAACAGGAGGCCCAGGAAGAGGCTAAGAGGGCAGCGGAAGTACCCGCACCTCCTATCCCCGACCTGAAGCTTGCCACCCGAAGCACAGCCGGTTCTGCATCAGCCACCGGCAGTACTACCACCCCGGTAGAAGCCTCGACCTCCAGCGCATCCGGAACCCAGGAACCGGAGGAAGACTGGAAGGTCAGTTAGAACAGGAGGTCCGCTGCTCGGAAGCTCAAGAATCTACCGGATTCTGCTAGAGCCGAGCCAAAAGCTAGCACCTCAGCCACTGGTAGTACTGCCATGGAGGTTGAGTCGTCGGACGAGGAGTCGGTACACGAGTCCTCTGTTGAGTATGATGAGAAAGCCACCCCATCAACTCAAACCGAGGCTGAACGATGGGCTAACGCCAAATCCGGATTCAAAACCCGGATTCCGACGTGTTTCTCCGACTGTGCCTACGGAGTAAAGAAGGACGGCTCCACCTTATATGCCTGCCCGGACTCAGTTAACAAAAATAATGAGTCAGATGATGAAGATTGGATGCGTCTTTCGGACGAGGACCCCAATCCGAGCAAGGCCTATCGAAAGATGTGGCTCATGCTCAACCACACCGAAGGGTATTACACTTATACACAGAGGCGAAAGCTGCGTTGGGCTCTTGAGAAGTGGTACGGTGACGACCAGAAGTCCTGTCCCTTCTCTATCTGCCAGGATGCGAGTGATGTCTCGGTCCGGACCTGGAATACTCCAGCCCGGTTCCAAAGGCATCTGGTAGAGGCCCACTTCCACCATCACCCGGTTTACATTTGTGATCCGAGTTAAGAAGGGCAAGAAGTGCACTACGAAGGTTCAATATAACCGACGTAGCGATCTGGCGAGGCACCAGAAGAAATGCCACGCAGAAGGTTTAGATGGGGCTCGGAAGCGTATCATGGAGCTTCATCAGGAACTCATGAAGGAGTTCGACAGTCTGAGTGAGGATGCTTGGTCTAAGATCCGACCAGGGGACCAAGTCCTCTGCGAGGTTCCGAAGACCAAGGATTCAAAACTCCGCGCAAAGATAGTCCTGACTCCTGGAAAGGGTAAGCTGGACATGCACGAGTCTCTCTGGCAGAAATGCGAGGAATCCGGCAAGGAGGGAAAGAGAGCTCGTGAAAGGAGCAGAAGGGACCAGAACCGTGGTGGTAATGGTAATGGTCAGACCACCACTACTAAAGTCAGAGCAGATGACCGCTCCAGGTCTCCTCTGGCTCGGCACCCCCATGAGCAGGCTCAGGGCACTCCTGTGTTCAAGAAACCTGAACCTGCCGGATACGCTGGCGCCGTATCAAAGCCTGGGAAAGTTAACCCCCGCAACTTTCCGTCCTTGACCCAGGGACCTGAGAGCCAGACCTTGGTCGTTGGAAAGGGTGGTCGACTTGTTCCCAAGAAGACCTCAGCACCTGCTGCTGCCGGATCCGCATCCGCTCCAGCCGCCCTCCCAGTTAACTTCACCCCGGAGCAGTTAAACCTTTATCTGCAGATGGGGCTGAAGCAGAACCAGCCTCCAACCTACTGTGTACCAACAGCAGGCGTGTCCGGAAGCCCCACACCCGGAAGTGGTCCTCAGGCTGTATTGACTCCCACCAAGGCTGTCGCTACACCAGAGAAACCAAAAGACGCCATTACCATTAAAACCGGTAATGCGGAAGTTTGGTTTGAGAAGTCTCGCCAGGGGGAAGCGGATGTCCAGAAGGCCATCTACACCCACTGGAAGAAATGTGTCCGCGAGAAAGCGACAGCGTTCCATCAGGGTCTTCTTAATGACACCCTGTTGTGCATGAAGGAGGTTGCGGATGCTGAAAAGCAGCGCCTCGAGACCCTCATTCGGGACGATGTTAAGTCCCAGGAGGAAGCAGCTGCAGCTGCCCAAGAAAAGGCAGCTATGGACATACACGTCTTGGAAAAACGTGTTAAAGAAGAAATCACCCGGAATACCAACTTGAACACTAAGTTCATGAGGGTATTCGGAGTCGATCTCGACGAGTGGGACGGCACTCCCGAATCGGCTCTAGCTCTTCTTAAGAAGAAGCATGCAAAGAAATCCACCTAAGCATGCTACGGGTTATTTTCTAAAAATTTTTTTCTTCTCCACTAAATAACCAGATATAGTCTTTGCGGAACCCTACAGGTCTGCGAATGTCTTTTATTAGTATATGAACACCTGTTCTTTGTGTTCCGGGTTCCTTTTATGACCAGCTTATTGTATGATTCAGGCCGTATAATTTTTTATTATACCTTGAATAGCCTATTCGGATTCAGAACTACACTTAAAAAAAATCCGATAGTAGACTTGCTGCTGTCAGACGTATCCGGATGCTGCAGCTGGTTCCAGACTTCTGCTGCTATCTGTGCTGACCACCATACTAGGATGGGCTTTACGATTCTGTGTTACCTCTACATTTCACCTATACTCCGAATGGACTTATACTACATATTACTACTACTTCCGGACCAGCCTATATTGGACTTTTCACTTATGTCAACATTACTTAAATGGATTATGTTTCTACACTGTTGACAAAACCGAATCTACACTCTACTTCTACTCGACATCATTCGGATATACTTATGAACTATAGCACTTCCAGAGGATTGTGGGTAGCTGCCCCAAATTCATCTACCGTGTTCACTTTAATAACCAGGAATCATAGACTTTAGCATGTCCATCCCGTGGTTAGCTGACCACACTTACCTTCTAGTATCCGGAAACTACAGCAGAAGACTCCAGCAGCATCTACCATTTTTATATTGTACATAATGTCACATATCTATTTTTCTATGATATCATTTGTATGTGCATATTCACATTGTGGTCATAACTTACTATATATTGTGATACGGGTATATACATATCGATTAGTACGGATCTCAGAGTACTGTTTATATTTATAATATATGATCCGATAAACTACACCAGAATGTACATATCATTGTCCTGCGAGGCATGTTACATTATATATATATATTAATCTGGTGTTATAGAGGTTATTTGGTACACGGTGATATCATATATATTATCATATTCATTACTACACCGTGATTTTTTTCTTTTCAAGTGTATAAATTATAACGGTTCTATTCGTACTACTCACGGAATCCTTAACGGATTCATATGGTTATATCATACTATGATGATACATGATTATATGTCACTAGATAGTGTAGTTACTTTTAAAGTCTTTTTCAAGACTACATAATCAAATGTGTTATTAATAACTACAAGCGCATATGGATGTTATTATGTGATTTATTTAATATTAACAGTTCCGTTACACATAACTGTTACTATCACATGTATACGAATTATGATACTTGTCCTATTACTTATACCGTAAACATGATATGTTATCCTAAGGTATAATAAGCTAATTAACAGTTTCAATACATACAACTGTTATTCATTCAAGTAATTCGTATCATATTACAACATCCAATTTGTTATTATGTAACTACATATACTATCAAATATATGTATATGACATTCGAATCATATTTAACTTGGTGTTAATGTTATATCTATGGTTGTAACTCTATTACTAATGGTTTAGACATATAGAAATGTTATCCTAGTAATATTACTATAACTATAACACCCTCCTAAATGTCTGGGGGAGTGGTGTAGAGGTACATAACATATAAACCATAGCGTTGGGTACCGTCTGACGTGGCGGGTAAGTCGAGTCGTCTGACGTTCCTCAGGTTCCAGGTGGCAGCACCGATCCGGGTCTGTGGGGACATCTGACGACGAACACCTGGGTCCTTATATAAAGCCCAGGGCCGCTACGTCAGAGGCCCTTCTGGCCTCCGAAGAATGTAGAACACCATTGATAATTATTAGCTGCCCCCTCTATACTATCGGGTAGCCGCGAGTGTGCATTAGTAATAAAATCTATCCGTTGGCATACACTTGAAACACCGTCTTACTCTTTCTTTCCGAATCGTAAGACCCAAACCCCCAGGTCCGTAAGGCCACAACCCCTTACAATAGTATATAATGTCAGGCTTGGAGCATACCCAAGCATGACCACAAGACAAACTCATGATAGGGCCAATGTCAAAAGTCTGAGAGAGAGAGAAGGTATATTCACCTAATTTACTATGCCTATGATCTAAAACTTAATGTTGATCTCATTGACAATAGGGATTTACCAACCAGGCGTTTCGACGGTACAAGGTACTGTTACACTTGTATCAAACATCCTGTATATGGTAAATCAGCCAGGTTTAGAGTGTTAAACTGCTGGAATAACCTTTGTGCAAAATACACTAATATTCTGGAGAAAGAATTATTCAAAAACACAATCCAAAAAGATTTTTCAAATTGTTTTATTATACCAATTGATACAGACTGGTTCAGGTAAGTCTAGTAGCTGGTATTACCACTTCTAGACAATGTCTTTTCATGCTATATTATCTATGATATTATCACTGTTTTACCGTTTTCTCCATATCTATGTCTATGTCCTTAATATTGCATTCTGTTTTCATCCTAGGGTATGACATGTGGTATTACCACAGTCATTATGGTGAACCGACATTTATGCTCGAGATTGATATGGGCTTTTCTCCTATGATAAGAGGTTTTTTGGTAATGTAGTATTTACTACTATGCCAGATGTTCATACTATGCACACTTACATATCATTACACTATACTTATTTTTCAAAATACCATATACTAAGTTGAATTCTCCAGGCACAGTATTAGATCTCTTCCTCATGATAATTTTCTGTTGCTTCCCTCTATCTCTGTTTCTATGTTGATGTCACTATGCTCTGCCCTGTACAAGCAATACCTGACAACGTCCAACAAGAGGCGAAAAATGAGGAGTATGGCACACGCCATGGTTCAAGACATGGAGAGAAAATTTTGCGTGCGAACGTTGCTGCCGAACATATTCCCCGTGCCACCCATTTTCACGGGAAACATTGTTCAGTTCATCGAGCGCTTGAACCTGCTCCTGACAGATAATCTAGAAGGTCAGAACTTTTTGAAAAATTCGAAGGCTGTCTTCTCATACGACTCGCTGACGAGACGCGTCCCCATCAACGTGCCCTGGCGTGCTCGTCACCGAACATCTGGCGCACATTCTAGGATTCGGGGTGAAGACTCATTTCGTGACGACGACCACCAGCGTCTACATCATGGACCCCTTCGGAGACTTGTACTCTGTGTACGTATACATTGACGCCATTCAAGACAGACGAGTGGGCGACATGTACTTCCCTCTGTTACGCTGCATCACAGTCCACAGAAGCGGATGGCGGAAATGGGAATGCAAGCTATCAGTTTTCCACATTTGGATTATTTACCCTTGAAGTCCAAAAGGTTGGACGAGGTCGGTATCTACTTGAGAGACAGAACCGGCTGATCCATACCCTTCATGAGAGGAGAGGTGACGGTGACACTTCATCTGAGACCCATCAAACATTAAAGGTGCAAACATGATACCTAAACGAGCTCCGTACTTTTCATCGAAGGGTACCACCGGACAAGGATACAGCGATTACTACAACGCCCAGTCCGGTAACGGAATCAACGTGTATAGCCCTCTTAGGACTCATGCGCTCAGCCACACCCCTTTTGAAGATGGTGGGGAAAAGGATATGATGGAGGGAGGTACTTTCAAGAACAGCGTGAAAAACAGAGGAGTAGGTGCTCTGAAGCGTCTGGCGCGTAAATTTATCTCTCCGACGCCCAAGAAAGCGGGGGCCAAACGTTGGAGGCAAGCTCCTCAAACAGGAAGCGGTTCTTGCAAGAGACGGCGGGGGGACATTTTCGATCGCTAGGGAGGCGGCCTATAAATAAAAGGACTAGAGGTCTACCACCGACGTGAAGAGGGAACACAATGGCTTACGTACACGAAAACAGCAGCGAGTGCGCACTCTCTGAGCTTGACCTGCACACCGTAGTGCCAACTCAAACTACTATCCTAAAGTAGACCTTTGTCAGGCTAGAAACGAAAAACTCTTTGGGAGAAGGGAGCAACATCAATTTCACCATCAGTAAGTCCCAAGAGTACACGGACCTGAACGGAAATTACCTTCATCTGGAATGCGAGGTGCTGAAACCGAACGGCAACGCACTGGACGACACCGACATGGTGGCTCCGGTGAACAACTTGGCTCACTCGCTCTTCAAGGATGTCCAAGTGTCCATCGGAGGTTTCAAAGTGTCTGGTAACACTGAGACCTACCCCTACAGAGCTTACCTGGAAGGTTTACTCAACTACGACAGAGGCGTCAAGGAGAACATCATGAACGTCCAAGGTTGGCACCAAGAAAGGGCTGGTCACTTCAACGCCTTGACCAATGACAACCCGGGGTTCAAGGCTCACCAGAAACTGATCTCCAACAGTCGCTTTTCGCTGATGTCAAGACTCCACTTTGACCTAGCTCATCAACCAAAGTTCATAGCTGGAGAGACGAATATCAAGCTCACTCTGAAACAAGCTGCCCTTGGTTTCTATCTGATGAGCGCGGGCATCACTGCATACAAACTCAAGATCCACATAGCTAAGCTCCACATGCGTCGAGTGGTCATAGCTGATTCTGTGGTGGAAACGCACGAAAAGGCAGTGATAGAACAGGGTCCCTTCGACTACCCAGTGAACAGAGTGGAGGTGACAACCTACGCCATCCCTGCAGGCAACAGAGATCACACCTACATGCACACCAACACAGGTCAACTACCCAAGTCCATGAGGATTTGTTTCCTAGACCATGACGCCTTCAACGGAAATTATGCCAAGAACCCGTTCGAACTGAAACATTGCACCGTCAACTCGCTTCAAGTGCCGAACGACGCCTACGTCCCCGACTTTACCAAAAGGGAAGCGGTGAGGGAGTACCTAGCACTACACACGGAAGCGGGGATGTACAAGGGTTTACGCTCCGACGACATTTCCTACAACGATTTCCTGAACGGTTACACGCTGTTCCCCCTGGATTTAACTCTGGACAGATCGGTACTGCTGTACTTGGTGTACGACAACGTCGTCGAGCTGACTAGAGATCGACATCCCATCACAGACTTCCACATGAACTGAAGACAAGAAAGTGCATGAACACACTTAAAATAGACAACGTGTTGAAGGATAACATTCACACAAAACACCATTTCCTAGGTGTTATCTCTTGTGACACTATCGCCGAGCATCCTATCAAAAACACTTGTTTTGTGAGTAACACGGATCCTCAACATTTACTATGTCAACATTGGGTGGCGTTTTACATGTCGAGGACAGGACAGGTGTACTACTTTGATTCATTCGGCTTACCTCTGCTGAGTTCAGAGTTCTTAGCTTTCCTGAAGCGTTCTGCTCCGTTCAAGTGGCAAAGAAACCATGTTCAACTCCAAGACACTACTGCTGACACCTGTGGCCCTCATTGCATACATTTCCTGATTGAAACCCCAAGAAATGCGTCATGCGGATGAGCAAAAACCCAAAACTCAGCTAATCCCCTAAGTAGGTCATATTGCCATGGCAATGGGTCACATGACCAAATGGAGGCCTTTGATTGGTTGCATCCCAAGTGAGTAATATCATGTAGTTTGCTATAGTCCCGTTCCGATATATACATTACTACGCATTGTCCCAAACTTAGGATGCGGTTTACAGGCAGGGCATATCCAGAGGCGTACCTCATATGCTAGGTTTAACAGTAGGATTTTGTTACTGTAACAACAAGGTAAGTAGCCCTTCATTACTACCGTTCCCCTGTTCATGCTTTCGTCTGAGCTGCTTCCCCTCGTTCTTCTCAGTTCCTGGGCCTGTACTGGCCAGCGACCCGTGGACTCGGCCGTCGCTACCTTCATGCCCCCTCTAACCTTACGAGACAGCTCCCTCCGACCCGGCAGCATCTCCGACGTCTTCCGTTCCCCCCGCTTCCGTGGGAACGCCGCGCCCCTGTACTGGAGCCTTCCCGTCAGCCCTGCCCCCAGAGCTTGCCACGTAGTTTCACTTACCCTACTCACAAGAGGTGGACGCGTTGGCTCTTTCCGTCTGCATCTCGGCATCCTCCTCCGCCTCCGCCGTCGGGACCTCGGTAACGTCTGCTTCCGCCCCCTCTGTCGGCTCCGTCCCCATCTCGTCTGTCGCCTCTTCTGCTTTCGCTCCCTTAGGCCATCTCTGACCACACCGACTGCATAATCGTTTTCCCGTGCTATCCCCGTAACGCGTCCTCGTTACTTGTACCAGCTCGAACTCTCCGTTAGCGAGACTCTGTATGGAGGCGGAGGCCATTCCTCCTGGGATTACTCGCAGGTCCGGTCCCATGTAGGTTGGCTGCCGCAGCTGGTTCGCGTAAGCCCGGAGGGCCTCCGGTCCCGTGTAGTCCCTATGCCACGGCATCAGTCTGTCCTTAACCGAATCCCCCTCCTCCTCCGTATCCTTCCTTTCTACTGGTTCTGCCTCCTTGACTACCTCCTGTATGGAGACTATTCCCTCCGTCGAGGCCACACTTCCCCCCGCCGCCTCCTGTAGCTGGGCCCCCGTGACCAGGACTAACCTATCTGTCTTAGGTACGGGTAGAATTCTGTCGCTGTTGATGTCCTCCTGAATCGTCTCCGTCCCCTCGGGGACGAGGACCAGAGTATCGGCCTTACCTCCTTCCTCCCCTCCTTCTATCTGGAGAAGAAAATCGCCCCTAGGGGACTTCACTATTAGTCCGTCCAGTCCAATCGTTATGCACCTGGGGTTCCGGGTTATCTGATACGGTGTAACTCCTCCCCCAGTCCTCCCTGATCCCGTGCTTGTCCTTGGTGGCGGCGACGGCCTCCTCTCCCTCGACCCCTTTTTACCTTTGGTCGGGGTAGTCCTCTCTGCTCCTGACGTGCTCGCCTCCGGGTGACTTCCCCCCATATAGTCCCCCGTCCCCAGGGTTCCTACTGACCTCGCCCGTCTTTCTGGGGGAGTGTCGGACTTTTTCTCCGGTGTAGATCTTGACCGTAAGAGGTCCTCTGTGCTTCGTCTAGGCGTCCGGGGAACTCTTTCCACCTCTGTTCGGGGCGGGGTCCGGGAGAGACCGACGCCCTCCAACATTTCCTCCAGTCCCGTAGTCCTGGCACCTTTCTTCCCCCGGGGGCTCTTCTTCTGTTTAGGGGGGTTCTTCTCTTCTTTCGCGGCCTCTCTCTTCAGCTTATCCTTTCTCTCCTTGTCCCTCCTGGCCTCCTTGTCTACTAACGCCCGGAGTCGCTCTGCCTCTACTCTGTCTTCCTCCTCCTTCTTCCTGAGATTTTCTACTCTTTCCGCCTCTTTCCTATCCTCCTCCCCTTTCCTTTCCTTCTCTATTCTCTCCCTCTCTGCCTTCTCCTTCGCCTCCCTCTTTTCTTTCTCCGCCGCTAACTGTCTCTGCCTCTCCTTCCCGCGTCTGATAATTTTGAGGTACTCTCCGGCTAACTCCGGACATGCTGCCACCTCGGGCGGTAGCACCACCTCCTCCTCTTCGTCAGGCTGGTCAGTTCTCTGGCCCTGGCCAGTCTCCCCCGCCTCCGGCTGCCGCGCGGTGCCCCCTTCTCCCGTATGGACGGCCCCCATCTCCTCCGTCCCTGTGTCTGCCTCGTCCTCCTTCCCCTCCGAGAGGATGGAAGCATCCCTGGTGGTGGAGGTGTCCTTTTCCTCTGACTGGAGGGAGGTACTCTGCATGGATTCTTCCTCCTCCTCCGATGACCCCGAGCCGTCGGCGCCCCGACACCCTGGTGATTTAGGGTCCTGCCTGTCTGGTCCCCTGTCTGTTGTCCTTTGAGGAGACTCGGGCGAATCTATCCTGACTCGTTTCTTGGCCACGCCCATGCCGGTGAAGAGGATGGGCTTAGGCTTCTCCCCGACTATGGCGTATTGGCTTACTTTCTCCGGGCTGGAGTCCAATCCCCCCGAGATGGTGTGTTTCCCCCCTCCCTTCTCCGGGCTCGATTCCTCCTCCTCACTCTCCCCCGACCCTGACACATCGTCATAAGTTCCACTTTTTAACAGAGTTCTTGTTAGGGACTGCCCTGCTTTGGTCGCCTCATAGTCTTGCTCTATTTTCCTCATATCCAGGGAGCCCGGGGGTAACTCCGTCTTCAGACGGACCAGCATCTGAGAAGGGGATTCTTTCTCCTTCCCGTATACTCCCGTGAGAACGTCCAACACATACCCGACCCGCTCCTGCTCCGCCTCCGACAAGAGCCGCGGGCTACCCTTTTCCTCTTCTCCACCGTCCCCCACCTCTCCTTCCTTTTTCTCCGGGGCCTCCGCCGGTTCCTCTGCCGGCTTCCGGGGGGACCGTCGTGCTTTCTTCCCCGGGAAGGCCTCCGCCTCCTCCAGCCCCTTCCTTTTCAGGCCCTTTCCCCCGGAGCCACTCCGGGTGACCACTCCCTCCGGGACTGCCTGGGGTGGGGTCCACAGACCTGCCAGTTCCTCCAGGAACTTGGAGGCCTCCAGGAGTCCCTCGTCCACCTCCTCCTCCCCTATCCCGATGCCCGGAGACACCAGGGACGACGTGGTGGAAGCCGGGGTGGTGGCTCCTCCAGCCGTCCACCTGCCGGGCTGCCGACCAGACGAAGTGCTGGGTTGCTGGTCAGGCTTGGCCGTTGAGCTGCTGGGCTGTGGCTGTTCCGCCTCCCTCCTCCCCGGCCCGGAGGGTGATGCCCTCGCCGCCTCCGCTGCTTTCTCCGTTCTTTTTCTATCCTCCTCTGCCAAGATCTTCTCCGCCTTGGCTTTCGGAAGCCCCAGGGGTAGGGACATGGTTTCCTCAGGCTGTACCCAGGGACCCCTCTCAGGGTGACGGCGCCCCACGTGGCGCTGCATGTCGTCGCCCCGGTCCTGCGCCACCATGTGCAAGCACCCGGCCTCCGGGCACCAGTAGCCGTCCTGATAGTTTTCATGCCTTTTCAGATGTCTCGTCATCCCATCTTTCCTGGCAAAGTACCAGACTCTTCCGTCCGCCTTCGCCCTGCACTGGTCACACCGGAACTTCGGAATCCATTCCCCGTCAACTAGCTCTGTCTTCACGGGCTTGCCCTCGATGGTGTGCTGTCTTCTCATGATGATCGTCTTCGGCCACTCTGCTGTGGGTTTTGTGAGATCAATAGAGTTAGCTCCATCCTTATATCCTCGGCCTCCGCTCGCCTCCGCCATCCTGGCCCCTCCCCTTCTCTCCTCCTGACCAATCAGCGACCGCGGTCCTCCTCCCTCCGCTTTGGTGGGGTTCCCCCATCTTTCTCGGAGTGGGTCCGCGCCTTTCCCACGCCTTCCCCAATATTTCCTGCCTCCGTAAGCGCGATCGTGGGACTTAGAATGTTCTCGCCTCCCGTTCCCACGGTCTCCGCCGTCCCACTGACTCTCCTGGGGTGACCTCTCCCTCCTGCTCCCCTCCGTCCGTGCGCTCCCCCGGGGGGCTTGGGAGCCGCTCAACGACCTGCTAGAGGAAGAGTGGGGAGGGGAGCGCCTCCCTCTTTCTTTTCGCCGGCCCTCTCTACTCCGCCGTCTCCCCTGGCCGTTTTCTTGTCTCCTCACCTCCACCACCGTGGAGCTCAGTCTTCCTCCTCCTCTTGAGTCCTCCTTTTCACCGTCAGAGAGAACCACCCGTCGTGTGTCGTCGCCCATCGTGCCGGTTATGACCGTTATGGTCCTTGCTCCCTTCCCGCCCCCGTCTTCCGCATCCACTCCGTTGCCTAGCAACGCCGCTTTAGGCGGGACTTTATCCCCGCTCGGGGGCGCCACCTCCCTCGGTGTTTCCGTCTTCGGCGGGTCTTTCCACCCATGCCCACTCGGCGGCGCCACCGTCACTTCCCGTGATGCTCCCTGATCCGCCATTTTTCCTGCCTCGGGAGCCCTTGGGCCCCTGAGGTCACGGCGTACTCTCCTCCGTGCCTCCCTTTCCTCATTGGTGGCATTCTCGTGCTCCGCTTCCTCCAGCATCTCGTATACCCGCCATCTCTCCGCATGCCGCCCCAGTATGGCCTTCCTCTCCGGATCCTCGCGTCTTCTCCTCCATTCTGCCCTTTTTACGTCGTTCCGGGCCCGGAGAGCAACTCTCTCTGCTTCGCACGTCCCTTCATCGGCCTCCTCCAGGGGAGAGATGTATTCCTCATCAAGTGGGGGCTCGTCCTCGGGGCATTCGCCCCTCCAGTGAGCCATAGCTCCCCATCTGGCTAACTTCCTCTCTCCCTCCAACCACTCCTCATACCACGAACTAGTATCCGTCGCCATCTTGCATGCTTTGGGAGTAGACGCCGCCTCCGCCTCCGCCCGGCTGTCCCCGGGAGCACCCCTCTTCAAGTCCCGGATGACCGCTCTTACCGCCCCCGCAGACTCCTCCTCCTCCGACTGGGCTGACTCCCTCTCCTCGTCCGGCCCCTGGCTCTCCTCCCCCGGTTCCTCTCCCTCCGATGAGTCCTGGCCCCCGTGGAGGAGCCCTGGGGGGACCTTCTTGAGGGCGTCGTAGTGCACCAACTTGGTGACCTTTCCTTTTTTTATTTTATATACCGCCTCACCGATTCTGGCCATTATCTCCCACGGTCCTGTCCAGTAGCTCTGTAGCTTAGGAGTCAACCCTTTCTTCCTCCGCGGGTGGTAGTAGAATACTCTTCCCCCGACGTCAAAAGTGCCCCCCTCAGCCCTCGCGTCATAGTTTCTCCGTTGCCTCTCCACCGCCCGGCCCAGATTGGCTCGCGCTGTCTTGTAGGCCCGGCTCATGCCTTCCTGTAATTCGGCCACATATCCCACGCCGGCCCTTGCACCGTTTCCCAATGGGTAGATCAGGTCCAGGGGTACGGCTGTCTCCCTCCCCAACATCATTGCATTGGGGGACACCCCCGTTGACGAGTGGACTGATGATCTATAGGCCGCCATTACGAACAGCAGCTGCCTATCCCAGTCCCTCTGCGTCTCCGCCACCACCGTCGCCAGGAGCATCTCAATCGTGCGATTCGCCCTCTCCACCATCCCGTCGCTTTGCGGTCGGAAAGCACATGTCCTGGTCTGTTTTACTCCCAGCAGGGCCACCACTTCCCGGAACAATCCCGATTGGAAGTTTTTCCCTTGGTCGGTGTGTATCTCCACCGGTGCCCCGATGCGACAGACCAACTCCTCCACAAACTTCCTGGCGATGGTGGGCGCCTCTTGGTTGGGGAGCGCGTAGGCCTCCGTCCACTTGGTGAAGTAGTCGGCCACCACCAGGATAAACTGATTCCCCGCTGATGTCATCGGAAGTGGTCCCATCACATCCATGGCCATCCTTTGTAGTGGGAGTCCTGCCCCTACATGTCCCATCCGTGCCCTGTGCGGGGGAGGGCCTGCCTTTCTCCTGATACAAGGTTCACACCTTTCGCACCATAGTGTCACGTCTCTCCGGAAGTCCGGCCAGTAGTACCCGCCCTGTAGACGCCTGATGGTTTTATTACGTCCCAGGTGGCCGGCCAGTGGTTCTCCGTGCACCTCTCGTAACACCGTCCTCCGCTCCTCTGTTGGCACGGCGATTTGGAAGTGTTTCTTTCCTGCCTCCGCCATCCACCACCGACCCAAAACCCCCTTCTCAACGGACATCCGTGTTGCCTGGGCGTGCCATGCCTTCCTTTCGTAGTCCCAGTCCCTCCTCTCTTCTTCCCCCGGGGTCTCCGTCCCTTCTACCCAGCGCCTTACCCTTCGGAGGAGCGGGTCCTCCGCCTGGAGTACCGCCCACTCTCGCCCTGGGGGTCTCACGGGTAGTGTGGTTGGGTTTTCGTTTCTTCCTGCGAGGCTTTGGCTCTGTGCCCGTGTGAAAACACGACAGTGGAGGGTCTGCTCCACCTCATCCTCCCTCCCACATTGTCTACACGGAGTTCTGGAGAGTCCATCTGCATTCCCGTGCAGCCGTCCTGGTCTATGCTGGATCTGGATGTCGTAGGTCCCTATTATTTGTAGCCACCGGGCCAGCTGGCCCTCCGGCTCCTTGAAATCCAGTAACCAACGGAGAGAGGCATGGTCGGTCCTCACCCTGACTGGACGGCCCACCAAGTAGTGCCTGAACTTCCTAAGCCCGAACACTATTGCAAGGAGCTCTCTTCGGGTAACGCAATAGTTCCTCTCCGCCTTTCCCAGGGTTCGGCTCCCGTAGGCCAGAACCCTCTCCTCTCCGTCTTGGTCCTGGGCTAGTACCACCCCCAGCCCTGTATCGCTGGCGTCGGTGTCCATTACCAGGGCCAGGGCGCCTCCGTTAGCCTCTTTTTGAGCTCCTGGAATGCCGCTTCGCATTCCTCCGTCCACCTGAACGCTCTCCCCTTCTCCGCCAACGAGCTCAGCGGCTTGGCCACCGTAGAAAAATCCGATACGAACGTCCTATAGTACCCCGCCAAGCCTAAGAAGCTCCTCACCTCCGTGACGCTCTCCGGCGTAGGCCAGGACTGCACAGCCTCAATTTTGGACGGGTCCGTCTCCACCCCCTCCTGACTCACCTGGTGACCCAGGAACAAGACTCTCCGCCTCGCTAGCTGGCACTTTGACGGCTTCACCTTCAACCCCGCTGTCCTTAACCGGTCCAATACTTCCCCCAAGCGCACCAGGTGTTCCTCAAAGGTGGCGGAGAAAACTACAATGTCATCAAGATATACGAGACACGTTTTCCACTGTAGTCCTCTCATAGCCACCTCCATGACCCTCTCGAACGTCCCCGGTGCGTTACACAGCCCAAAGGGCATTCGGATAAATTGATACAGGCCCTTATGCGTGGTAAACGCAGTCTTTTCCTTATCCTCCTCCGCTATATCGAGCTGCCAGTAGCCGCTCACCAGATCCAACGACGAAAACCAAGCAGCCCCCGCCATGGTGTCTAAACAGTCCTCCACCCGAGGCAGGGGGTAGGCATCCTTAACGGTTGCCTTGTTGAGCCGGCGATAATCTACACAGAAACGTGTGGTTCCATCTTTTTTTTTTACTAGGACCACCGGCGATGCCCACGGGCTCACTGATGCCTCAATGACCCCCGCTTCCAGCATCTTATCTACTTCCTCCTCCACCGTCTCTCTTCTGTGGGGAGCTAGCTGCCGCGGGGGCTGTTTGATGGGGGGGTGGTTTCCCGTATCGATTCGGTGTTGCGCGAGGCTTGTGTGCCCTTTGTCTTCCTTATGGCATTGGAAGGCATCGATGTATTCCTCCAACAATCGGCCCAACTCCTTCCGTCGGTCCTCCTCCGAGCCTGCCACCAGCTCCGTGATGAGTGCCTTATGGTCCACGCCCTCCGCTCTCCGGCACCAGCTGCCTCCGCCTGCCTCTGCCTCCACGGACCCCGTTCCAGCCTCCACCGGCTGTATCGCCCCCAGTGTCATATCCCGGTATATGATGACCGGTTCCCTTCCGGGGTTGAGAACCCTGACCCAGGCTTCTCTACCTTCCGGTCGTATCAGTCCTCTCCCCACCAAGAAGTCTGGTTCCCCTTTGTGCCCTGCCAGGCCCTCTATAATACCGTCCCCTCCGGTCTCCCAGGGGCCTGTGATTGCTCCTTCCACGAATGTCTCTTCCCCCGACCCCAGGACCGCCGAGCGCACGCTGACTATTCTACAGACTTCCTCCACCTCCGTCCATACTAACCGTCCCTTAGCCACGTCCACTATGAGGTTGTTTTCCCTCAAGAACGCCGCCCCAAGGATCCCTTCCGTGCTTGTGTCGCTAACTACGAAGGTGGCTTCCACCGTCCGTCGACCCAAGTGTAGCTCCGCTCTCATTTCTCCCATCAAAGTCATCGGCCGGCCCTCCACGGAAAAAACCTTCTCCGTTGTTGCTGCCAGGGTCCTCCTGCCCCCATGCTGTTCCCACCACCGCTGTGAGAGTAAGTTCAGAGAGGCCCCTGTGTCGACTAATAGTTGCACTGGTGCCCCCGCCAGGGTCCCTGTCACTATTACTCCGCCTCCACCACGCTCCCTCCTTCCTTGTATCATGTTTCTAGGCCCATTCCCCCCGACCTGTACTTGGCCTCGCGTATAGGTCGGTTCTAGTTTCCCGCCGGCCGCGCTTCCTCTCCCGTAACTGCTCTCTCTCCGGTCTTTGTTCCTTTCACTACCGGGCAGTCCCTCCTAAAGTGGCCCTCCTGACCGCACCCGTAGCAGGCCGTGCTCCTCTTTTTTTTGTCTCCCCTCCGGCGGCCGATCCCTCCGACCTCTTCATGAGGGCCGTTAGCATCTCCGCCACTTGGTTCATCTTCTCGTTGTTAGCCTGAAGGTGTTCATTTACGGAGGCGTCCGCAGATCGCACCCGTTGTCGCGCCTCCTGTTCCACCTTTAGATATGCCTCCGCCCCCACCGCGGTCATGACCGCTGCCTGCAGATCCTTGGGTTGGGACTGATACACCCACTGCCGCAACGGGTTCTCCAAGCACAATAAAAACCTATCTAGAGCCAGAGTGTCCGTCGTCCGGGCATCCGCCTCGGGGTACGCTAGGCGGGTGTATTTCATGAGGTCCTCCTGCAGCTCCTGGAGCCCCTCTCCCGTCTTCCGCACTCTCGTTCTCAGGAACGCCTTGTACGTCTCCTCCTGGTTTGTAGGTTCGAACCGCTCCACCAGAGCCCGCCTCAGGTCCCTGTACCCGTCGGCGGTGGCCGGTTTCCGGCCCGTGAGGAGTCGTCTTGCGGCCCCCGTCAGACTCAGGCCCAAAAACATCCCTGCATCTGCCTCCGACCACCTATTTACCTTGACACACAGATCGAAATGATTCAAGTAGTCCTCCAGGTCCGTTGTTCCATCATACCTTGTGGGTTTAACCACGGGCTTTCTTTTGGAGCTACCCTCTCCGTCGGCTCCTCCCCGCCTTTCCAGCCCGGCCCCTAGGCCGCCGTCCTCCGTCTTAACCCTCCTGTACTCTCCCCCGGTTGCCTCTGGCATTTTTTCTCGTTTCACCGCCTCCTCCATCGCTCCCTCTCGAGCTAAACGCAGGATAGCCTCCGCCACCTCGTTTTTCTCCGGGGACGCTTGGCGCCTCCGTCTCTGGTCTTCGGATCGATCCCCTGCCGTCAGGCCCCAATCTCCGCCCGACCACCTCCGGAACGCTTGGTCCGTCTCTCCTTCCCTCTGCGTTCCCTGCCGTCCTCCCCGTCCTCCCGGGGTCCTCCACTTCTGTTTCTGGCGTCTGTCCTCGTCCCCTGGACCTGCACCTTCTTTCTCCCATGGCCACGGGAGATCTGCCGGATTGGGCCACTCCTCCCTTCTCTCCCCGCTATCTTCTTCCACTCCCGGGTCCTCCTCCAACTGCTCCCGCTCCAACGGCTCTGCCTGCCGTTCGGGGGCCTCCCTTGCTGGTCTCTCCAGTCCCGGTCTCCGGATCGTGATATCCTCGTCCACCACTTCTAGTAGTGTTCCTCGCTCCTCGCGGCCATCTCCTGTCTCCGCCTCCCAGTCTGGAATCGGTGCTGCTTCTGCCATCCTATCCTTCCTCTTATTATTGTGGGTCCGTAGAAAAACACCGCTGTCACCAATGTAGCGTTTTATCGGAGTCCACTATTGTAATGCGGAAGTATCACACCACTCGGTTTCTGGTTATTAATGACACTTTATTACCTGGCATTCTCTGCCACACCAGCTAAGGATCCTTGTGTAACTCTTAATCTATGGAGGGGAAGCCTGAGGACGTAGACACCAGCACCCGTGGATCCAGACTGCCTCCAGGTGTCGATCCCCTCCTATTTATACGCTTCCCGTTCCTCCAACGCTGGCGTCTCCGACAGAGATCCAGCGTCGGAGGAACCCTCCTCCGAACGCAGGTAAATGGAATGTTTTTGGGTGTGACTCCGAGGTCGGCGGCTCCTCCGCCCCCGCACCAGGACGGTTTCGGCATCGCCCCCGACCCCTCGGTCTACACCGACATACATATAGTAATACGAGAATATCTGACGTGACTCCGGGGTCGGTGGTTCCCCCGACCCCTCGGTCTACGCCACAATATATATATATATATATATATATATATATATATATATATATATATATATACACTATTATGGTGATGATTCTTCCCTTTGATGTGTACATTTTTCATTCTGGAGCATAATGGCTTATTATTGTGGTGAACCATAGAGCTATAAGATATGTAGGGTAAAGTGACCTTGAGTCGTCCATGTACATTTTGTACCTTGAGTCGGCCACTTTCTATCTGTATAGTGCCAAATCTTGATTATCAATGAGGATTTTCAGCTATTCACATTGATACGGGATGGGGAGACACAGCACCTGCTATCCTTCCATCCCTGACAATTTTTGGGTCTATAACCTTCAACAGGCTGTCAATGACAGCATGTTTAGGATTATATCCATGGAAATCGAGATGAGTTTCTGATGATTTGCAAGCTACCTATATTGAAGTGCAACTAGTAAATGCTATGTATATATATATATATATATATATATATATATATATATATATATATATATATATATATATATATATATAGAATATTGAGGCTTGTTTGGGTGATAAAACAGTTATGCATTATTAGATATTCCCCTTTTATACAAATCTAGGTAATGTTCCAGAAGAGATGTGTGTGAGTTTTTCTTCTGCAATTGCCCTTCATCTCAATATATCAAGACAAGCGCTTATTATCTTTTTCTATTCAGGAGGAGTTTACATAATGTATGTGCTATGATGAGTGATCTCAAGCTTTTGATTAAAACACTGTTCTCACCCAGGAAAAAAACAAAAACAATTCCAATGTCTTTAAAAAATGAGTTTTTGGTTATGTATGGTTTGTCTCCATGGCAAATGAACTGGCCCAGTCTGATCACTATACGTACTCTTGCATGACAGTTGAAAGCATTAACACTATGCCCAGGTAGGCTCTACTGCATTCAAAAATGATGCTAGGTCACAGAAGAGTTTTAATATGTGGTAATATGGTGATTTAATAAGGAATGGTCCAGTCCCACTGTTGCTCTTGTGGCAGAATTGGGAAATGGAAGGTCAAGGTTGTGTGCAAGCTGGCCCAAACTCGACCACAAGCCTGAGTCGTCGCTGGCACCTAGAGATGCTGGGTAATTTTAAGTATGTTGCTGTAGTGCTTATTTGTAGGCAGGTACCTTGCGTAGTGATCTTCCCCAGAAAATGGGGACCATCATGCCTAAATACGAGAGAGGTATTCCCTAGAATGCCGAATGGGTGAGATTGGGATGTGTGCTGCCCTGTGGTGCAATTTATTGGATATCATTTGACACCAATTAAGGGTAATTTTTGTTTGGACACGGTGTGTCATATGAAAATAAAGAAATTCCAATCACATGAGAATTAGTGCGAGATAGCCCACTAGCAAGTAGATATTTTCCTAATGATGTAGGGCTATATCTAAGTGAGGTTGCAAAATAATTCAAGTTGATCTGTCGGCAAAACTTCAACGTCAGAACATATACCAGACAAAATCGTGTACTTTCGACCTGAATTCCAAGTACACCTATCCTAGGTAGCACCAACCATTCGACATTAGTTTTACATGAATCCTACAGGGGGTGCCACCAGTCAACACTGACTGTCCCAGAACAATGTAAACTGCATGTCCTGTACAGCGTTTGAAAAGGTAGCATAATCTATATGCTATAGGCAAAATGATAATCAGTACTTAAAGCAGTGAGCAATATATAAGCTTTCTCTTTGTAGTTCTTTTTTTTTCTTAATTCATGTTAATCAAATTCTCAGAATATGATCAATTATGGCCCGAGGATTGTCTCCTGTGGTCTCTGTATTTAAAACACCCTCATGATTTACTATTCACTCATAAAACGCCCATATCACTATTTCCACCAATAAAGCTAAGTGAAGGGAAAGACCTGTATGGAATGCTTCTCAAAGGCTGGGATATAATCATAATTACCCTACATACATGCAACTTCTCAACTGGCGCACTTATGAAATAGTAAATTGCATGCAGCTTTTTTTTTTCTTTGACAATCTTAGATATTCATCGTCATTAATTCGAATTGCCTTTAAGTTTAATTCAACATCAAAATTATGGAGGCAAAACAGCAGTGTGATAAATAATAATATTGTTATGCCTATGCTTCAAACCAGCTACATCATCACCCGTGGTGTGTAAGTTATCATTTTACACTGTAAAATACTCATTGTGGCTTTCCTAATATCTAGCAGCCTACACTATACTACGGTAAAGGCCTCATGCTATGTAGGTGTATCTGAAAGGCAATCCATGAACACACCTTATTAAATACATGTATAAGAAAACCTATAAACACCTTGTCTGTCTTCTTGGTGTCAGTATCAGGAGGTGAGGGTTCAGAGTGGAGGAGGACAGTTTATATCATTTACATACAACATCTCTATGATAGGTCCATCCTTTGTATGGGCAGCCAGTTTTGTTATCGTAAATATTGCGGAACCTTTGAAGTCATGCATTCATGCAGTTGTTGTTGGAAAAATATTTCATTGGCTAATTTGTCAACATTCATTGATCACCTCCAATACAGCCAATGGTACAATGGAAAAAAACCCATGATGGACAGAAAGACGCTGATCCAACCAAAAGACAAGACAGATAATAATCTGAGACATTGTGAGTGTTACCGCAGTGATAGTTCAATGTGTGAGTGAGATGCATGTTCCTACAATATTAACTCCCAATTGGTCAGGCTGGTTATGAATTTGTCAAGTGTCTGTTGATGTTGTTGCTCCGGGGTACATCTGTCCCATAATAGCACTCCTCTTTAAAGAGGGCTTTTTCTGTAGATTTCCAGATGTATCCATTGAGTCTTTAATCTGATTTTGTTGTTTCCTCGCAGGTCCCATACAGGTTGTATGATGTTGTCATCTTCCCTAGATAACTTGTACATCAGGCCCAGCAGGTACCTATTCTCGGTGTAGATAGCTCTTCACACCCATACTCTATGTGTAGGACCATGACTCGTGCATCACGTCTGTCTCTAATTTTCGAGCAGATTTTCAGAGCATCATTCTGTGTGACTTGCAGCCGCTTGTCTGCCCAACCAGGACCGCCATCAATAATAGTGGTACAATATTCCAATATCGGACACACCATCTGGAGATAGACCTGGTAGGTGGTCTTGGCATCAGTTTTGGTGTGCAATTCATGTAATGTTCCTTCCTATGTCAAGCCAGGTTCACAATTTTATTGCACTGTCTTTTGAAGGTTAGGTGTTTGTCTACCGTGACTCCCAGGTAATTGAAGTCTTCAACCGTATCGAGTTTAGACCCATTCATGAACAAATTCTTGTCCTCTATTTAAGTGGGTGTGGTAGCACCACATCAATTTGATTTTTTTTTGGTGTTTACTGTTAGCCTGTTATCCTTACACCATGAGCTTACATTGACCAAGTTACTCCTCTTGCATTAGCATCTCAACCCTGGCAGCATCTTTAGCACACCCTACCAGAGCCAGGTCGTCTGCATATATGTAAGCTTCCTTATTGATTATGCAACTACTCAGATCATTAATGTAGCATAAAAACAACAGAGGTCCCAATACGGAGCCTTGTGGTACTCCTCATGGGACCTCCCTTGGACTTGACCTGACGTTGACCTGTGTGCATTGTTTCCTGGTGTCTAAGTATCTCTTAACTCACTCAACTGTGTCATTATCAAGAGATAGTCGGCAAAGTTTTGATAATAGTCTAGTGTGATTGACAGTATCAAACACCTTGCACATGTCCACGAAAACAAAAGCTGAAACATCATTGTTGTTTTGTGCTTCATATAGTCTCATAACAAGTTTGTAGATCGCATCTGTTGTGCTTCATCCTGGTCTGAATCTGAATTGTTGTGTAGACAGCAAGTGTAGTCTATTTAGGTGCTCCATTATTCTTGAGTGGATTGCCTTTTTGAGCAGTTTTGAACAGGTATTAAGGAGTGTAACTGGCCTCCAGTTACCAACCTTAGTGAAGTCACCTATCTTAGGCAGTGGGATAATCTTCCCAGATTTCCAAGTTGTCGGGAATTTCTCCATAATGCTCTGGTTCGTGATGTGGAGCATCACTCCCGGTTGGGAAGCAAGTGTGTCTTTCAAGATTTTAGATCTAATATTATCCACTCCCGAGGATTTATCTGGATCAACTGTCTTGATTAATTTTCTAGTTTCCTCCAGGGTAGTTGGCTGTAGGTGAAGTGCTTGCTGATCGTCGTCAATGGGTCGTACAACTGTCATATTGACATGTTGGTCTTGAGCAACTTCACTATAGAAGTTTTTTTTCCATGTAATCGGCTGCAGCATTGTCTGCTATCCAATTTCCATGCTCATCCTTCAGCCAGGTTCGTATTACTTCAACATGTATATGTGATCACCAGACTTTAAAAACAAATCAAATAAATGAACAACAACAACAACACCTACACATCTATTTCATTCAAATCTTAATCTGTCAGATATCCCAATTGTGTAATTGTATGTATGGTCAAATTGGTATATCTCCCTGCATTTAATCTCCAGCCAGAAAAATGCTAATGACACCCAAATAACAAACTCCAAATTCACAGAAATTATTCTACCACTGCGCTAATGTGATCCTGCACGTAAAGGCTTGCCATAGACAACCTGTTTACTGCACACCTCATGAACCTAGATGCACGTGCAGGCTGCCATGACCCTTAAACAGAAGATCACCACGTGCTGGAGAAGGTCTATGTAAGATAGAGCCTGTGCTGGGGGAGTCACTGAATTATATTTTGGCTACAAACATAGATAGAACTATACATGGCAATAACCACATCCTATGCAAATAAGATCATTTTATATCTATATAAAAACCACATGGGGATTTGATAAAACTTCATCAGCCATGCATAGAAACACCAATGCACACTCAGGCCCAGCACGCCACATACATATACTGTAAATAAAACAGATCACTGTATAAAACTACAGGTTAAAGTGTTTTTAAAATAAAACTATCAAATATATTTGAATCTCTATGTTTTGTGGTCCTTGAAAGGATATCTGCCCCGAGTTTAAATGCCATTCTGTGAGATAATTGAATATTAAACCTAATTTGTATAGTTTAATATGTATTATTCCTTAAGAGCTATGGCATTAAGCCATAGGGGTAGCCCAGCCATTCACTTCAATCTATACCCGCCCTATTTCACGGGGTAATCTAACTCAAAACGGCTATGACAAATATATGACAAGGCAAGCCAGGTCCTGCTATATATAGCATACCTACCCCTATGGCTTAATGCCATAGCTCTTAGGGAATAATTCATATTAAACTACACAAGTTAGGTTTAATATTCAATTTTATGCTGGCTCTGCTGTGCGGCCTTATTTTACATTCTCTTCAATTTAGCTGGAGAACTCACCACGGTGGGAATCTTGACTTAACACTTCCTGGTCCTGATTCTTACTACTTTCAAAAGAACAACTCTTTATATTTCTTGTGGGGTGGCGACATGAGAGAAGAAACCCACTATTTCTTTTTATCATTACCAATATTTCATTTTATTTGTTTATCTTTCTATTTCCGTTCCTTTCTTCTTTTTTTTCATTTGATAAAACTAGGCCCACAGATTTAAGTTGATTCTTACATGCTGGTGCAATATGTTCATTTATTCATCATTCTCTCTCTCCTACGTGTGCATTAAAAAAATACATATTGAAAGTACCCCTCCCCCCCCCCATTTCCTTTTGGCACTGTTCCTGGAGGTGAGGGTTTCCTCCGGGGAGGGGGGGGTCAGGTGTCACTCCAGTACAACCCCTTTATGCCTGTTGTTTACACCCACATGTTACCATGGTAACGACCCTGTTCTGGAGGGGGTGAGGGCACGTGCTGCACATGAACTGTCACAGAAACACGTGTTTATTTAGGATCCATACTCATGATCCTGGCCAAAATTTGTATGATTAAGTGTTTTTTTTTATGGAGGATGTATTTAAGAATTTGACTATCTGCATTATGTAAACGGTGTATCTCTAACGGGATGTGGACAAAGTTGGCCTCACTAAGGGCTTGGTTTTTCACTTGTGCAATAATAAAATAAAATCGTTCTAGAGTGATGCAATAATTTGGCCAATCTCCTGATAATTACCCTTACAGTTACACAAATCACTTCAGTAGAGAAACAATCATTCGGTTTAATACCGTAGAGTGTGTGAGAAGATTTCCGAGATAGTCTACGAGAGTGCTCTCTATAGGCTATACCAAGCGTCCCAATATCAACTTCTTATTGCTTGTAAATATTGGTTTAAGGCTGTAATACATCAACAACATAAACATGGCGGAGGATATCACAGGTTTGTATGTGGTATATAAGGACACAACATGACTTACGGGAGCCTGCCAAATCCTGACAGCTTTGGCCAACCAGTAGATGGGCGCGGACTTTCCAGGAAATAAACAGTGAAGGTAGGTCAGAAGCTTCAATAAAATTACTTATAATGAACATAGCATTTATTTAAAGTTGAAGCCCTACAATGAGCACTATAGTGACTGCATATACTGTTTTCACTCTAGGCTGTGAATAGGACAATGTCAATTAATTCTTTATTTGACAATTATTGTAGACTATTGGTTTCTGTGGATCGTTTACAGGCTGGTATTGCCATTGATATATTTTGTAAATTCCAACACAGTGTCTGTGTATAACTCTGTCCAACCCAATGCTCTTTATGGGTGTACCTGAATAATTATGATAACTGAACGAGAGAGATAGAGAGAGAGAGTGAGAGAGAGACAGAAAGAGAGAGAGAGACAGACAGACAGACAGAGACAGAGATTCAGACAGAGACAGACAGAGAGAGAGAGGAGAATGAGAGAGAGAGCATTGAGGCACTGTACATTGGTCACAATATTTTATACTTATCAGTTATGAAAGGTACACTCACTTCAAGTAAGGTATATACAATAGGTTTATTTCTCTACACCGATAAGGATGAGGACAGTTAGACTGCTAAGTCACATTGCCAAACCATAAGGCGCCCATTCCACTGGATGGATGCATGTGTATTTTTCACATCAGGGACCTTTAGGTCAAAAATCATTGAAGGTTTGCATATGACGAATTTGGTGGTATTCCAGCCCCTACTCTTCGAATTTTAGTTTCTCCCTTTATTTCTTTGGCTCCAAGTGTCAGGCTGGATGAGATCTTCATGTTACATATGGGTTTTAATGGTCCCATATGCATATTTTGGGCTCCAGGGGGGGTAAAATATGCCCAAAATGACCAAAATTGTCTGGGCGAAATTGTGTCTGGGAGAATGACATTTGAGTTACAAGCCATGCTGAGGGCTTAATTTCCTACAGAAACAATCTTCATAACTCCATGAAAATCTCAGGTCCAGACTATTTTGACCTGTAGATTAAGAAAATCACATTATCATTTATGTCTGATGTGTCCTTGCTATTGTAAAATAAGCATACTTATAAGAATTCTTTTTCTGGGCACATGTCTGGGCGAAGGACATGTAAGGCCCATATGCACACTTTCTATGATTTGTGACCTTTAAAATAAACATAGCATTTAGAGGTCGGTGAAAATGTTCTTGGAGAAACCTGGACTCGAACCCGGGGCCCTCCAACTTCAAAGCGGCTGCTCTTCTTCTGAGCTACTTCCCCTGGCCTGACATTTCCACCTTCCATCCACACCTGGATCGGTATGATACACACTAGGGGGCAGTGATTACCCGGAGACCCGCCCCTGGGGGTCTGCCACCGAGTACAGGGAAGTACTGCCCCTACACTCCTCCCCATCAGCTTCAACCACCATCCACCAGCACCAGGCCTTCCCCCTCAAACCAGACTACTTACCTGGAAATTGAGGATTTATCAAGCAGTGTTAGGGCACTCCTGACTTCCCAGTGGATGTACCGGTACAATTACCGGATTGGTCGAAGCGTCATCTGTATTTTATCGGCCCAGTTCCCAAGTCCTCAATCGGTCGCGATCACGTTAAGACATGTGCAGGCACACATATCTTTGATCTCATGATTGCATTAGGATGCTCGGTTTCTCCACCACTGTAGAGGTCGGTGAAAAGCTTTAAAAATTATCATGAAAATTTTCTTAGGCCATATCTGCAGCTATATCTTTTTCTTTGTTTGAGCATGAGGATAGCCTGTTTTGTTTTCCCATCAATTTGTGTGGACAATGGCCATGCTTTAATAAAATCAAGGAAATCACCTAGCCACTAGCAATTATCTTTACCTATGATACACAAATGCAACATGATCCCATACAAAGGCTTTTACAGAATACACTGATCCACCCTAGCCATAAAATAATCAGAGACAAATATATAATTATACCACATTATAAATGCTTTCACTTTAAAAACACCTGTATTGATTCAAACCCTGGTGGCACCACAAAGAGGGTCATATCAATCTAGATAAGTGTTATATTGACTTCTCAATCCTGGTGCATCAGTGTCAAAGGTCAAGTATATACTCTTATATTCTATTTACCTAATCAATACTCAGCCTCTTTATTATCAGGGTGTCCATAAGCCTCAAGCCTGTGTGTTCATTTATCATTCCATAGCAACATTGGATACCGCCAGAACAGCGTAAATGCAGCAATTCAGGAAGAAATTTCTAGTGCTGCATTCATACACCATACTAACCAAGGGATTTAATGCAATAAAGGCCTTTGATGTCCTTAAAGGGTCATCTCTAATGTCTTGTTGACATCACCTTGCTGCTTTAGGAGGGTTATTAAGCGTTTAATCAGTGCCATTGCCCCAGAATAACGCCTCGCCCTGCTCGGGGTTATTGTGGGCCAACGGCACCTCATGCTGGGCTAAACATTGAAAAACGCTTAAATTAATAACCCTAGCAAGGAGGGACGCTGGTTCACTATGGGTATGGTGATGTAATATTGGGAAGTAGGCTGATACACTAGGGGTGTGATGATGTCATACAGGGAGGGAGGCTGGTTCACTATGGGTATGGTGATGTAATATAGGGAGGGAGGCTGACACACTTGGGGTGTGATGATGTCATACAGGGAGGGAGGCTGGTTCACTATGGGTATGGTGATGTTATAAAGGGAGGGAGGCTGACACACTTGGGGTGTGATGATGTCATACAGGGAGGGAGGCTGGTTCACTGTGGGTATGGTGATGTCATATAGGGAGGGAGGCTGGATCACAATCGGTATGGTGATGTAATAAAGGGAGCTATGCTGGTTCACCATGGGTATGGTGATGTCATAATCATAGGGAGGGGGTCTCGTTCACTATGAGTATGGGATAGCCTTATAGGGAGGGGGTCTCATTCACTATGGGTATGGTTATGTCATATAGGGACGGAGACTGAATCACTATGGGTATGGTGATGTCATACAAGGAGGAAGGCTGGTTCACTAGGGATAATTATGATGACACACTAGGGTATGGTGATATCATAATGGGTAGGAGGCTGGTTCACTTTAAATATAACAGTGTAACACATGTACGGAGGCTGATACCCTTGGGGTATAATTATGTATTACAGTTAGTAAGGGTATGGTGATGTCATATAGCTAGAAATGGAGCCTGGTTCACTAAGGTAGCATAATGGAATATGGGGAGGGAGGCTGACACACTAGGTGTATGCTGGGGGATTGGGAGGGAGTATGGTGATGTCCTACAGGGAGGATGACACACCATTATAGAAAGTATGGCAATTATCAACATAAATTTATTTTATGTCAATGTATTCAGACCAAAAAAATTAAGCATTAACACACAAGACTCGACGGTGTTACATCATTCATGATGCTGATATCACTACCTCAGCTGATAACCTGTTCAAATACAAGTCAGAATCTCTGCCATTCATAACTGCACTGGGTCTGTTAGCTGGCAGATAGCCAGACCCTGGGGCCCAGACTGAGGAGGGAGCTGGTAGACACTCCAGTAGGACCTGCACCGTGCAGGGAACCACACGGACTGAGGAGGGGAGCACCCTGGGGAGGAGGGTCCCGAGTCAGTACTGACTGCACTGAGCAGAATGAAAGGTGAGTAAATACCACCATGGACAGTCAGGGTCATGGCCAGAGTGGCTGGTGTGGATGTTTCTGAGTCAGTCATGGGAATGGTAGTTGCTAAGGATTAAGATATTAGAGATTGATAGAGATTTCAGTATTAGTGAATAAGCTCAACTAGGGCCAGGGGGTATGCTAACATTTGTGAACTACTCCATTGACCTGCTCGGTGACCTGCTCACATAGTGGCATCTGAGTGTATGATGCCGGCGTAGTAGAGAAAAGACCAGAATCTGAACCTTGTTTGCAGTTTCCTTTTCTGCATTAACCCAATGATATGGCAGAGAGATCCTATAACCTCCTGATATGCAGAGAATCAGGGAAGGTAGCGAGAATAATTCTATTTTACTAGTAAGACCTGGACATCTCTCAAAATTGAATGGGGACATTGTCATATGATTTGACATAATAAGGGGACAAATCTTTATAAATACATTTCTTAAAATATGCAGGGGGTACTGGTCCCCCATTCAGATACAATGGAGCTAATTCCGGATTACCTATATAAGTACATGGAGCATTAGAATGCATCTGGACGCCCCACACCTTCGTTAACAGCCGTTACATGCACAAATCAATGTACACCTGATTACATTGAGGAATACATTGAGCATCGTAACATGACTTAGATGGGCTTATACGACACAGTAGGGCGGTCCTGGTAGTGTTCACCATTTATATCAGGGTCCTCTATAGCGCAGTTCCTACACATGTTTACATTCAAGGCTAGATCTACTCTTTATCTAAAAAAGGGGGAGAGAGAAAAAAAAGAAAGAAAAGAAAACTCCTGCTCCAGTCCCATATTCCCACTTGTAGACAGATACCACAAGCAGTCCAGTTATGGGTGTGCATATACATATATAAACATGGGAATAGATTATCATTCAGGTCATAGCAATATCTTATTACCATACTAGTACATACTACATGTAGAGGAGGAGGGTCACATATCTATACAGTGTGCTGAAACTGAGTGATACAAATACATGAACATGCTGTAGTATTAATGCTTTCAAATCAAAATATCCAAACATGGTCTTCGACAGCCACTCCCCTCAGCTGTTTGAAAAGAAAAAAAAACTTGTCATGCCTCACGCACAATACCTTCCAGTGTACTTCAGGCCCTGCAGTTTTAGGGGTTAATGCCTGTTTTACAAATCTCCAGCGTCTTTGGGTGATACCCTGTAAACAGCTTTATCCAGTTTACGCATATGGAATGTGGGAAATCCTATAGAAAGGTTTTCCAATCTCCTTTCTACTTGTCTTCCAAACTACCCCCTATTTCTCCTGACTTCATTCTTTCTTCTTTAATTGCATATGTCATTTTCTAATTAATTTGCACCATTCACCATAATGACTAAATGTGAAACAGCCCTTTTTGCATCATTCATTTCACCATTGGGGGGGGGGGGTCGAGGGGGAAAACACAGTATACCAGGATGACTGGGTATCCTTTCATTTCCCAAGCAGATAGTGAACAGAACACTGTATTTGGGTCATCACAGAGCGGTTATTTTTGGAATATCTCACGAATTCTCTGTTCGCCTCCAAATTGCCATGTCTCACCCATGTGGATTGGGCGTGGTCGTCAGTATAAAGCCATGACAAAATCACAGAAGGCATGTTAGACTTATTTCATTACACCATCAAAAGAGGTTACAGTCAAAATAAGGTTCTTATTTCTTATTCATAAGGTAAGCGATCCTACATCTTGGACAAGGACTTTTAAATCTAATTCTTCTTAAAACTAGTTATTTTGAAAAAGAAAAATTATTTTGGTAGTGATTGAATGCAGTCTTAACGCCTGGTATTGTGTTGTTTAGAGTGTATCCAAGATATATTGTTTCAGGTAGGAATTCCTAAAACATTTTCCTTGGTTTCTTCCTCCAACCTCAAAACATACTGACGACTCAAAGTTCCCTTGGCATCACGATTTGCTTATTTAATGATAAAAAATGGCGTGGATTATTACTGAAACAGCTGTGCAAGCCATGGTGTTAAATAGGACGTGGTGTACATGATCAGGTACATGTGTAATAGTTACAAGAAATTGCAAATTAATCAGATGTGTGTCAATGGAGAGTGAAAAGAGCAACAGGACATTGAATACCCTGCATGTCAAATCCACTGAACTGAGAGGAGAAGGGAATGGAAGAGAGATAAAAAAAAGGAAATTATGTGTAAGATTGGGACTAAGGCCAGGCGCCAACATACATACAGAGATGAAGTGGGCCACATGTAACTTCACTCAGTCACTGACTCCTCCACTGCACATGGCACAAAAGACATTTTAGCCATTTAATGGTGGCATGACACCCCAAGGCTAGATATATTCAATTGACATCCATGTGCAAGAAATGGGGGTGGGAGCAACTCGCCAGCACTGCTTTGATCCATGATTGTTACTCTCAGTTACGAGTACATCATCCCTCAATCATGAGAGTGATACAATAAATGTGGTACTTTGGTGCTTTGACTATGTAATGTATAGACAAAGGGGACAAAGGGTGCGGTGCTGTAGAGTGCTACCCTCAAAGGGTTTAGAAGATGTTATGATAACTGGAAAATGTAATTTTCAACCCAAGCAGCCCCATCTGTTGTTTAACTGGGTACTTTCGTAAAAGGTTAGTATGATCTAGTCATTAGCTCCAGAATAACACGACCTGTTTCATTCCACAAGGGCTACCCTCCACTTAGAATCTACTGTATTGCTAGATAGGTATGTACTTTCATTGCATATGGAAACCATCCTTTAGCATGTCTTAGATTCACGAACAGTGATTTAGTAAAGCCAAGTTGAATGGAAAATATAAATGTGAATGAACTATGGAAACATTCTTCTATGCCTGATGCTATGCTCTACTGCGTGATGGCTGGGAATAAAGGGGTATTTAACCTAGTGTCAGAATGAGGAGTAATGCTCCTAGTCGATCACTTCATCTATACCATGATGTATAGGATTATGTGGTATCTATTCTTCAAGATCACTCAACAATGTGGACTCTACAGAAGAAGGGCCCCTCCCCATTGGCATGTGATAGTTAAAAAGTGTAAGTTACCACATAGGTATTGGGTGGAAAGGATATGGGAGGTGCCTTAGTAGGGGGTAGGGGAACGGTGATGGCTCTTAGAAATGCACTGACATGGATAACTAGGAAAAGATTGAGATATAGTGGAGTGGTTGGAGAGGGGATAAGGAGGGGAGACATGGTAACATTGATAAGGTGTCAGGACTGGGAATTAGCTAGGTGGGATAGGCCGACTGACAAGGTGGTGACAGTTTACTATGAGTGAACGTATCCATTGAGGGTTAATTTACCATTGAAGGGCAGCAGTATTTAATGTAGGGTGATTTTTGGCGCATCATGCTGCCCCGTAAGGATTGACGCAATTTTTGAAGGCGGGGGGTCATGGTCATATATGTTATACAAAAATGGTGTTCTATGTCTTGGAAATAACTGCATAGGACTGTCACAAATTGTTCATGTTCATATCCATAATATTATTCCTTAAAAATGATTGATATGCTGCTGTGTCATTAGCGTGAATACAATAGACCATTATAATTAGATGTTCAAGGATCATTATGACTGTATAGACTGCATGAGGAATTGCTATACCATCTTTCCCCACTGTAACAATATCACATGTGCACAGAGCCTATGCATGTAAAACTAAAGGGGTAGGTTGGATACAGTACTGCTCTCCCATCTGAGTCAGCCTCTGGTGGTCCTATATACAATATAAATGTGTAGAAGGACATTCATGTATACAACCCAGACATGTCCATGTCATGACTGGGTCATGTTAGACTCTTGTTCTCCCTCTGTTGGTATGTGCATATACATATAAAACACATTATATGTTCACTGGGAATACATGTGTAAACTACAAAAGGGGGACATATGGCTGGCGAGAGGGCATGGTTTTATGTTAATAGGGCAACCTGTCCCAGATTCATCCATGGATATGCTGAATTTCTATCTGGACCTGTGTAGGCCTATTTATGGAGTAGGGAGTTGTTCCAGTCTCTCCAATCCCGGAGGAATCCTACACTGAAAACATGGAAGATCCGAAACTAGTCAGCGGTGACCACTTTAGGTCCTCAAGTTGACGATACCTAAAACTACAGCTTTAGGTAGTCAAAATGATGACTTTAGGTCGTCATCCTGACGACCTGAGTCATCAGGATGACAATATTGACAGTACAGAGTCGTCATATTGATGACTCAGGTCGTCAGAATGATGACCTCAAGTCGTCATTTTGACTACCTAAAGCTGTAGTTTTAGGTATCGTCAACTTGAGGACCTAAAGTGGTCACCGCTGACTAGTTTCAGAACTTCTAGGTTTTCAGTGTATATCAAAACAACTTATCAATTTAGTGACGGTGTTTAACATCGCTATTTGCCAGAATTGACAATTTGTCATCATGATTTTTAAATTTCAATTAACTCCTTTTGGCCTAAGTCCTAATTTGTTTATCTGATTGTTTGTAATGGCTCTGAGCACTAGTGGCCAAATCAGGTACAACATTTAACACAACATGTGTGATTCCCCTCTTGAAGGCATGATCAGCAGATGATTCCGTTTCTTGACTTTTCAATTGACTCACGCTCTTCTTCGTATATATATATATATATATATATATATATATATATATATATATATATATATATATATATATATATATATATGTGTGTAATTTCATCAAATTGATGGGAGTTTTGAAAGTGGAAAGATGATGGATTGATACCTAGTATAACTGACAAATCAATGATGTCCTCTGGCTCTCAGTGGAATCTTTTGCCACTGGGGATCTATCACAACAATACTGAGGTAAAATTCAAGGGCACTGTGCTGCACATTTATAAGCTGAACCTGTAACTCACATTGACTTTTTTCATCAAATTGTCTTGTTTATCATACATGAATTCCTGTTTGTTGTTTCCCTACGCTACACATGTCACTTGCCCCCCAGAACAAGGGGCTAACCCGGTTTGACCCTGGGTGTAACTGGGTATAGAACTGTTCACCCTCCGCAAGCGGCCATCTTGCCTCGATCCCCCATTGGCGTTTATACAGATTACACATCCAGTGGACATGAGAGGACTACCATGTAACCCACCTGAAAGTAGACATACACCAAAGTGGTAGGGTTGAATAAAACAGTTCTCATTCCATAATTTTATAATGCTTTGCATGGTGCCAGGTTGGCCTCAGTGCCTCACTAGGGTCCAAGAATCTTTGAAAAAGAAACTCAAGCCCTATGTTATCTCGGTTGAGGGTCTGCTTATCATACATCGCTGATCAAAAACAGTGATATAACATTTTCAGCTTCTACCTATACTACTGCCTACCAGCATAGCAGTAATAGTGGTATCATACTTTAATATCCCTTATTGCATCTGGGTTATTTTCATCCCTATGTCCTAGAGCATTATGGGTTTGTAACACCCCTTTTATATTGTGCAACATATGTGACATGTTTCAGCATGTGGGCTTGTTACGCTTCTATATATGTAACAGCATGTGGGTTTGTTACATCCCTATAAGATGTTACATCATGTGGGTTTGTTACATCCCTATATGTTACAACATGTGGGTTTGTTATATCCCTATATGTTACATCATGCAGGTTTGTTATGTCCATATCATGTTACATCATGCGGACTTGTTACATCCCTATGTTACAACATGAAGGTTTTAAGTCCAGTAGATTCTTCCAAAAATTGTGCATTTTGGTATGGAAGCATGAAATTTTACACCTTGATATATGTTACAACATTTTTTTCTTTCACCCTGACATATGTTACAACATGTGTGTGTTACATCCCTATATGTTACAATATGTGGGTTTGTTACATCCCTATAATGTTACAACATGTAACTTTCTTACAACCCGATAGATGTTACAACATGTGTTTGTGTTACATCCCTATACCTTACAGCATACAAGTTTGTAACATCCCTATATTATGTGGGTTTGTTGTTAGGGTATCAGGGTGAGTGAGTGACAACCCTTAAAAACACAGCTGGCACGTCGTGTGCGGCATGCTGCACGGTGGTAGGACTGAGGCCATGTCATGGCGCCCTGGGGACACTTCAAACACATGGCAACGTGTTGTCATGGTAGAAACCCATGTCAACAACAACACAAAGATATCTAAGTAGAGATTAAAAAGATGAGTGAAAACCTGAAAGCTTACAGTCAGTTTCAGTAGGTTGTAGTTACTCTGCTTTTAGCTGGTTTGTTGGCTAATTCTGGTAAAGTAGGACCTAGTGGTATAACTTCTTAAATCAGATCCAAGCTTGAGAACTTTATTAATCAATCATGAAAACATCAACTAATTGCAATCTTTTTTTCATTTTGTTAAATGAGGACAGTACGCCTTTCCTAATGCTTTATTCCGCATGCCCAGTAGGTCTACAATATATATCTTCCCTGATCAGACACGCCCCAATTCACAATAGTTATAATGTTGATTAATGCACCATATATATAAAAGTCACATAGGGTATTTACTACCCACGTAGCCACAGTGGGGCATCATTGTGTTCCCATGTAACTGGAGTACATTATGTGAACAGGCCATGGTCCATGGAACAATTTATGTTCACACCTCGTTTAAAATATTAGTTGATGGCGATAGATGGAATTAGCCCTTCATGATACATGTGGTCGTCATGATGCATGAATGCATCTGTGGCGTGTTCATGCAGCATGATTGCCCTACTGAGTTGATACACTTTCGAAAGGCTGGTGTGATGCACTAAAGCAGTACCCATGAATCATGCATTGGTGTATTATAAGGCCTAAAAAATTGTTGCGTTCAGGTAACGGGCTCAAAAATAATCAGGGTAGGTAGTAGGGAATTTTTTTTTTTAATTTTTTTTTTATGACTGATACTGAATGTTAGAATGTTTTGATGTGAATTCAGCACGTGGAATGCGAACATTTTTCCGTCGTTTTCTTATGATCCTCAAATGATAAAAAAAAAAATCTCCAAAAGGCCCATAAAAGATTTAGGGTAGGGGCAAAAAAATAGGTTAGGTTGCGTTACCTGAACGCATTTATTTTTTTAGGCCTATCTACAAATGAACGTGGCATTTGAAATACAAGTATCAATACGATCCTGAAGTAAAGGACTAAGCATGTAATCTAAATGGCTATATTGTCATAATCTGCTATGACAGTGATGCAATTTTAGTTCTTTTTGAATAGCTGTTGAAGGGCATAATATCGGTACTTGGTCTGTAGTTTTACATATAACATATATAAACCTGCAAAAGAAATGATAGAAAATCAGATAGTGTCTCACTACAATCTGAACCCTCAGACACTAGCCTTGATCATGCAGGTAGCCCTACACATTATGGATGGGATTCAACTCGGGATTCAGTATAGGATCAAAACCGTTAGTCCCTGTGTGACACATAGACAAGAGGATGATCCAACAGTTCATACATGATCCAAGTGTGTCAGGATATACATGTGCTCTATAATGGTCCATTCTCAAGAATGGGGCAAAAATTTGACAAAGAAAAATATCAACAAAAATTTGAGTACTCTTTTCAGCTTTGCAAACTTTACATAATCAACCACTTCTAACAAATCTTGTAACTACTATTTTCCAAAGAGAGTGATGCCATATAATGATAGAATGATATTGTATAGTATTGCATAAAATGTGGCCAAACCTTTGAGAATTGATAATGTGCACACAGATGAGGCAAGCCTGCCATGTGTAGTGGTAGGGATCATTGATATTCAGGTACCATAGCACTAATCCAGGTACCAAAATAGGTCTGTGATGGGTGGCCATGAGTTGGAAGTAGGGATTGAGGGTGGTTGGAACTCCCCTGTTTTGAGACAGTGTGATGGTCCAAGACGCCATGCTCATTATTCTAGGTTGATATGCCAATAGAGATTAGTGAGTGAGTAAATAATGATTTCTGAATGCTATTCCAACAGTTAAGGCCATATCCATATCTAGAAAGCTGTATAAAACATCAGTTCAATCGATGAATGAATTATTCCCCTGTATGTGTAACAGGCATAAAGGGTGGGGGGTAGAAAGAAGGAGATAAAGAGATCCTTTCAAATGGGTTAGAGAGGCCCAGATTAGATGAGTAACTCACAATTGCAAGCCCACTTCATTGAACAAGCGCATCATGCTAAATCTTTGATAATGTATTGACACGGGAGGGCTGCAAGGATACACTGCAAAAATGGTGTTTAGATCCTAAACATAATTCTAAACATAATCTTGTCACGTTTTCCTGAACACAATATCATCCTAACACATGAAAAGGTGTTTAGAAAAATTACATGTTTAGATAATTAATGTGTTTATGCTATGAAGTGTTTAGGTTAATTTTTTTTTCTGATTTGACAAATTTTGCTTAGATATTCAATTTGCCTCTCTATGCTCAATATGATAGAGTATTTGGGAATTGGCTTATGAATGCATTTAGGTTGAGGACCCTATATATCATTCATACCCACTTTCCGAAGCTATATTGTCCAAGTATTTCATCTATACTGTATTGAACCCATAATACATCAGTGCCAGGGCCCCATTGTCCAATACAACAGAGACACAGAAAGTATTTTGCCTTATATATTTTCTTAATTCACAAAATGGGTGTCCAATCACTAGATGCTTCCCCCTGGTGCACTAGTAACAATACCATAATGTGTAATTGCATAGTCTCTTATTGTTGATGTAATGTACATACTGTATTATGTAAAACTGTGATTTAGGAGAATACTGCAACATATTTTAATCAAGCAATAACAGGTGACTGCATGCAGAAGGTCAACAATAGATTTGAGCTGCCACATGGTATATATTTTATGTCTAAACACCAAGAAATATTAGTGTTTAAAAGTTAACACCTAGCTTTCTGTCTGTTTACAGTCTAAACATGTAAACATTTTTAATGTAACTGTTTAGGTGTTTACAATTTAAATGTTTAAATCATAAACACATGGTTGGCTAAACACCTATTGAACCAAAATGTTTAGTTTTCAAACATGCTTAGACCTAAACATGTTTAAAGTATAAACACCATTTTTGCAGTGTAGAGTGATGCATCACTTTTTGGGTTACCTGCTAAAACTACGTCTGCGCAGCCCAAGACGAGGCAGATGCTGGATGAATGGTAGCCAGAAACAGAGATATTGCTCAAGAAAAGTTATTAAAAGATTTCCTTCGTGCATGTCTCCAAATTTGTGGAATATGCACATGATCCAGGAACCCAAAATCTGACAATGAAAATTTAAGATAACAGTTGGCTTTTTGCTTTGGTGGCATTTCTATCCTTTGGTGGTCATGATGCAACATATTGATATCATGATGTACCAAAACAAGGCTTGTCAGTATACTCACCAGCACTGCATTGGTGCATCATGCCTCCCATGGCGAGTATTAACCCCTTGGTGTTTTCATGGTGCATGGATAGGCCCCTACATTGATTTCAAGCACCATGCGGTCTTAAAAGGGTTACAGGTGTACATGAATCACATAGGAGTCAACCCCCCCCCCCCAACACACACACGTCCTACACATACATCTACCTGTGTGTTGCGTGGTCGTCAGATGGCGCCATGGGTGGGTGTCAGGTTAGCATGGCATTACGTTATTGTATGTATCTGTACGTCTCTACGAATTCTACAGATTTATTTTTCTGTCCAACTGTAAATTCTGTTAATTAGACACCATCTTGACCATCAATTACAAAACTATCTTTTGTCAGTTTCATTAAGTTTATCAATAATGAATATCATTATTCAATCCTGAGTTGCTAATGGTCCAATATGTCTTTGTTCTCATATTATATACTGCTATTTAGTACAAACTATAATGAAGATTTTACATTGTACAGTGGTGGGTGTGAATCATGACATCCTGTTATGTAGCACAAGTTATGTACAGTTAATTACTACTGCACATGGCTCGTTAACTACACTAACAAGTCCATCTAACTGTATCCACCTCCTACTTATGTTAAATCCTTAAGGGTGACAAATCACTTTAATACTCCATCAGGTGGCATGTATGTAGCCCTGGAGTAGAATTCAATTGGTGATGAATTCATTTTCATAATGTTAAATGCCAACGTTACAGGATCTTTACACCCTGGAAGGGTCGGTGCTCAGACTGTGCATGATACCCTGATGCAGGGTGTTGTATACATGTACTATTCATCAGTGCTGCATTGGTGCATCATGACGACAATACATGATTTAGGCATCATGCTGTCACTAAATGGCTGACTTTTAGTCTAACGGGAGTCTATGTCTAATTGGTCTGTATAATTGCATGAAATACCTTTATGATTAACTGTTGTGGAATTAACTAAAGTCTTATGTCATCTGTAACCGGACCTATAAATCACAGCCACCCTCCTCCGATCACCTGTGGAGTACTAATGGGGGTATTCCACCAAAACCGGCAGAATTGTCGGCCCGATAGTGGGTTTTTGCTATCGGCGACGGTCGTCGGGCGCCTGTCGGGCCGACAATTTTGTCGGCCCGATAGTCAAATTTTATCGGGGACAGTGAAATCGGGTCTCAAAATCACCAAAAAATTCACTCTTCCACCGAGGACAAAATTGTCGGATTGTCATCGCCGACAGTCATCGCGGATGGTTCCACCCTCTTCCACCAGAGGCCTCTTCATCGGCGATGACCTAGTATCAACCATATGACCTACATACTGAGCAAATCCAAGATGGAGCCCACAGATGTGCTCGTGGTCGCTCACGCCACTTTAATGCTCATGAAACTGGATGAGGAAGATGCTGACATACTTCAGGGCAAGAAGAGGAAGCACAAGTACCACGTGGCTCCATACTTGAAGGACCAGACAGACAATCTGCAGCGAAACACCTTCACTAAACTGCACAGGGACCTACTGGAAGTAAGTACTACTCTGTCTTCTTTGTTTACTTGGGGGGTAGGAGTCAAGGGGTACCGGTCTGTGGCTTCATGTTCCCCTGACAGGAGTAGAGCTCTGTGGGGTGGTGGTATTTTCACTTATTTTAAAGAGATCAAGAGGAGAAGAGCAGCTCGTGGTCATAAAAAAACAGATGTGAGTCCTTATTTGTCCAAGATAAAATTTATCAGAGATAAAAATATTATAAAATAATTTCAGATGGACGAGGTGAATGAGTTTCGCCACACTCTGAGGATGGGCCCTGGAGAATACAAAGAGCTCCTGAGCAAGGTCTACCCCCTGATATACAGGTGTGACACAAACTTCAGAGAGTCTATTAAGCCAGAGGAACGCCTAGACATAACCCTACGGTATTTGGCTTTAGGTAAGCTTTTGTTTTATTTTCTATAAAATGTATGATATATAAAAAGTATCCCGTGAAATTTACAAAGGTAGAATATCAATGATAAAATGTGTGTTTTAAATATAGCGTATTTTTTATTGGGATTTCAACTATCTGAGACACCTGACTTAATTTCCTTTTTATTTTGTAGGAGACAGCAGTCAAACTCTACACCACGGTCATTTAGTGGGGGGGTCAACAGTCTACCCTATAATAAGAGACACCTGCATTGCCCTGACTGCCGTACTTAAAGATTTCTTGAAGGTTTGTTTCTTTGTTTTCTTTTCTATTTATATAGTGTTTCAAATATAAAATCTTGGATTTCACCTAGCCGAAGGTCTTGTCTGCTACAAAAAAATCTGGGATATATACAAGAAACATATATTAAATAATTTACATCAATTATTATATGCTTTCCTTTCCTCCCTCCAGGTCCCACAAACCGAAGTGGAATGGAAGGAAATCGCAGATGGATTTTGGAAGGAGTGGCAAGTCCCTCACATGATCGGGGCAGTGGACGGGAAGCACATTCGTATTCGCCAACCCCGGAAGAGTGGAACCACCTTCTACAATTACAAGAAGTATTTTAGTGTAGTGTTAATGGCTGTCGTAGACGCCTACTACCGGTTCATATATGTAGACATAGGGTCAGAAGGCAAGGCAGGTGATTCCCGCATATGGAAGGAAGGGCCCCTCTACGCTGACCTTAATGACCCAACGAACCCTCTCAACATACCACCAGCGTCTAAGATAAATGGCATGCGGGACTTGCTACCTTACTTCATGGTAGGGGATGATGCGTTCTCACTAGCAACCAATCTCATGAAGCCGTATGCGGTAAAAGACCAGGGAGATGAGCAGATAGTGTACAACTACAGAGTATCTCGGGGCCGTCTCATGTCTGAGAATGCTTTCGGAATTTTTGCTACCAGATTCCGCCTCTTCCTGCGTACACAGGACATGGAACCGAAGGGAGTTAAAATGGTAACCATGGCAGCAGTTTCCCTGCACAACTTCCTTCGCACTCGAGCACCATCAGAGTACATCCCAGCAGGATCCGTCGACTATGAAGGGCCAGAGCTCGAGGTCCATCCTGGACAGTGGCGGGATGAAGATCATGGCCTGGATGGCCTTGACAGGTCTCATCATTGGAGGAACATGCCTCAGAGTGCGAAAGCCATGCGGGAAAGCCTGTGCCGCTGGTTCAACTCCAGGCACGGTAAGGTACCATGGCAAGACAAGTACATGCGCAAAAGGCGGATGGAGGCTGTAGCAGAAGTTGAGGAAGAGGAGGATGACTAATAATCTCTGACAAAAAATGTCCAAGATAATTTTATTGGGGACAAACAAATCTGGGAAGAGGACTTTTGGGTTTATGAGCGACATGTATTGTTTCTGTTATATATATATGGAGATTATAAATGTTTTCAAAGTCATTGAAGGGAAGAATTAATTAAAAAAGTAGAAACCTCTTTTTATTGAACACACAACAGTGGATGAACTTTTAACTTTTATGATCTCTTTCAGACGAAGCAACTTTTAACTTGATATAAAACCATGTAGTAAACTAGAAATAAAGTCGTCTAGTCTGTTTCCATGATAACCAGAAGGCTTTTTACTTCTCCTTGAAATAAAAAAAAATATTTTCCTTTTCCATGAGGTAATCGCCTACTACAAGAAAGTACAAAGCAGGATTATACAAGCCTTGTCTTCAGTCCTTGATAGATAATAACAGCGACAGCAACAACAATAGCAACAACAAATATTATCATACACTTCCCTCAATCTCTGCGATCCTGAAAAATTGTTGTCTCATATTGTTTTTTTATGCACTAGAACAGAACATATAGCAATCCTCAAGTCTTTTGAGTCAAGTGCACTAACAGTAAGAATATTGGTTGAGATCATCGCTCGGATCCTATATAAAAAATGTCTGGGATATATAACTTTTAACTACAAATCTGGGATAATTCGTCGCGAGCAAAACAGTTTTTTATGTCTTTTATGGGACCCAGTCCCCATTCACAGCGTCTAAAGCCAAGCTGTGCACGTGTAGCTTAAACTTTTCTCGTACTCTCTGGTTCATTCTCTGACACTGGAACAAGATCATCTTACTCCAGTGGGAGTCCTCCGTCTCAGGTTCTGCCACAGGAGGAGGTGGAGGGGGCTGAGCATGGCGTGCTGCAGCAAGCTGGGTCAGCTCTACCACAGAGTTGGTGCACTTCTCAAAATATTGCTCTCGATTTTCAAGGACCTCGGCGACAGTCTTGTTTTTTTTCTCTCGGAGATGCTGAGGCTCCTTGTTCCTGAAATATTCAGTGGAAACCTCCTCATTATTCGTATAGAATTTATCTTTGTCAGCCAGGTAATCTGTCTTGTATGTCCTCCTACCTTCAGAGGAGGAGGGTCGCTGTACCGTCGAACTGCCTGTGCTGCCAGCCCTTCTGGGGGGGGGGTTTAGTGGTAGCCTCAGGAGTTGGCTTTTTGGAAGAGCTTTTACCTGAACCTTTGCCCTTGCCAGAAGAGGGGGGGGTCTTAGATTTACCAATGTTCTGTTTGTTGGGAGAACTACGCGTCCTGGATGAAACAGCTTCTTCTTCGTATTCATCTGGGATTACATGAGCTTCCTCCAACCCTCCTTCATCAGGCTCCAAGTTTTCCTCCTCACTACGGCCCTTGTCCTGGTCCTCGTTGTCGACCTCCTGTTCTGGTGATTCCTCCTCTACCTGGGTTTGCTTGAAAAAACAAGAAAGGGGGAAAAGTAAATGAGCAGAGAAGATAGCCTGGTAGTCTATTAATCAGGGTAATAGCAAGCAAAAATTATCCAAGATGCATTACTTTATAATTGTCGTTGATTGATTAATTGATCAAGGTAGCAGGCAAATAGATAATCAAATTTTATATTGGGGTATTTTGTTTGTGATTATTTTATATATTTGGGATTTTTTTTTTGGGGATTATTTTATTTCAGATAATTTTTTGTTGGGGATTATTTTATTTGGGATTTTTAATCCATTGCGAGCATCATTGGCCTGTTAAAAATCAAGAAAGGGGAGAACTTACCTTCCTGTAGTTAGTTATGCTTGCTTCCTTCTTGCAATACGGATCCAAGAAGAAGCAAAGCCGCTTAATTAACTCCTTCTTGTATGGGAGCTTCCCGTCTGCTGCAGAAGAGCCCGACTTGACCTTGCCTGAGACTATTTTTTGATAGTCTGTCCTCAGCGAATTCATCCTTGTGTTCACAAAGAAGGCTGAAAAAAATAGAATTTTTTTTTATTTTCATAGTAATTCAGATTTGTTTTAAACACAAGAGCAAGTAGAAATGAAAGAAAGCTGTTTTTAATAATAATCAGAATTATTTCTCTCTTTTTTATCTTGGATTTTTTCTGTTGTCTAGGACGATTTTAAATATGTGGGTCTAGGATAAAATATATTTTCTTGAAAATCTTGAATAAATTACCTGGTATCCCTAAGTCGTCGCCAATTTTTCCTAAGGCGGCCCACCTTGCTGTCGGGTCCTTATACAGCTTGTGATTTTTGTCATACAGGTATGGAACAGCCTCCCATAGCTCACACAACCTTTCCAACACCGCATTGTCTTTGAAGTACTGTCGGCCACTTCCAGGGGCATCTGGTCTGGACTTTAACTGACCTATAGTTTTTTTAGGAGTAACCTGGGTCTTTTTAACCTCACTAACAGTCTTCTTAGGAGTGACCTTGGTGACCTTGGCCTCCTCCTGGTTTCTTTTAGTCATGTCAAAGTTTGTGGGGGCTACAGGTCTTTTCTTTTTGGGTGGCTTTATGGTAGGGAGGGGATCGTCTTCTTCTTCTTCTTCGTCTTCATTGTCCAAAGAAAATTCCTGTGAATCATAATCGGGGTCCATATACCAGGGATCATCCTCGTCGTGATCAATAATGATTTCTGTACCTGCAGAGGTAGGGGGGCTCTTAAAAGACTTGGCAGGACGAGGACTGCCTTCTTCCTCTTCATCTTCATTGTTTTCATCGTAATCGGGGATGAGTTTTCTCTTGGTCAGGCGGCTGCCACCCATACCTAGCCGTGAGTAGGGACCTTTGGAGTCAGAATAGCCTCCCCTGGAACGGGAGGAAGGTGTGCAACTTAGGTCTTGGGGCTCGTCATTGTCGTCGTCTTCATTGTACTCCTCCACTGCCCCAGATTTACTACCGGTAGTACGGTCGAGAAGACGTCGAGCAGATTCTTCATCTTCCTTTGTTATTTCAAGCCTAGGCCTACCTCTTGCCGTGAAACGTGTTCCCTGGCCCTTCCTCGAGGTATCCTCAGGCTGTTGGCCCTCATTCCCCTCGTCATTTGTTGTATTTACTGGTTTTCTTTGCGTCTTGCGCTTAGTTGCACGCCGTGGAGCCATCTTGGATGTTTTCCTCTAGTACGGACGAAGTGCAGGTCACGTGATTTCCATGTGATCGGCGACGCGTACGCCCCCCTACCGCCTTCCCCGGAAACTAAAATTGCCGGGCCGACAAAAAATAGAAACGATTCCTGGCCGATTTTTTCTGTCTGAACAGAAAAAATCGGGTCCAAAGTGAAACCGTCGGCGATCATTCCCGATGCGTTCCCGACGTGATTCCGATGGTCTCCGATTTTTTTCACGACCTCTTCCACTGGACCCGATTCTTGGCCGATGATACCCGATTTCCACCCGATAAGGGTCCGGTTCTCTATTTCTGTCGCCGATGCATCGGAAATGCATCGGAGATGGACTATCGGCCAAGAATCGGTTTCGGTGGAATACCCCCATAACAAAGGGAATGGCTACATTAAATGTAAATGACAGAATCAGAGCATATTACATGTAATTTCCTAAACTCTTCAAAGGAACTATAAGTATGCAAGGTTGTGTGATATTCTGAACTATAAACACAAACTGTTATGTTGTATTGCTATCCTAGACATAGAGCCTTTAGTCATTGTTGGTCTACTACTAAGATCGACGCATTAGGGTAGACCTAACCTGGTAGGCTAGGTGTTATTGGGAAAGAAACATACCGTGTAATGGGGCAATTTAATTGGACTTACCTCATTTTGTGAGACGACGACAGGACTAGTAGAAATCAGCATTAAAAGCGTCCTTTTTATCAACTTATCCAGACTGGATAAGAATAGATTGTTCTTTGCGGTTGTAATGACATTATCAAAGAATGTATACGACCCCCCTGGAAAAATACCCTAAGAATTGTTAAATTAATGCATAAATCAATACATTATACACTTTCTTTACAAGAAGAAACATTATAGGTTTCCAGTAGCCCCCGATAGCCTCTAAAGTGAATGACCACTAGAACACCCACCCATCCCTCCAAGCAGTCCATCATAATCCATTATTCTTATCAGGCCCAACACCATGAGGGAGTCCTACAGTAAGACATCTCATACTGATAAGGGCGTATGTGATTTAAGGGAGCTCACTGAAGGAGTACAATAATTAATCTCTCTAGAAGGTTTTCTGGGCATGGTCCTTCTCAAGCAGGCGGAGAGATGACGAATCGCTTTAATGCTCCCAACATAAAACAGAAAGACAGGTTGCTATGTGAATAGATTTTAGAATGTCGAAACAGGTTCGCGTTAGGGATAGCTGTTTCTGAGGCTAAACTCATCAAAACCTCTCATCTCTCTAAGATAGGGCACAGTGCCACTTGGTCTAGTATACCTCAAAGGGGATAGGGACCCTGCAGAAACACCAAAATATGTTCTTCACAGACTGAGGGGGAGCCGTCTATTACACTCTCATTAGAAAAAAAAATCACCAGCAAAGCAAAGAGGATCTCATATGGCCAGTTGCAATTAGGATGCACAAACACATGTTCACTATCATGCCTTTCAATAGTTGCATTGGTTATCAGTCAAATATTACATTTGTAGACACAAAGAACTGTCGTTCCCACGGCTCCAACCATGTTAGTGCATTTCATATACTAGTTGCCCACTTGAAAGTGATTTATCTAACTGGCGGGTCCTCCTGTCCTTGTTGAACATTCTTTTCTCATGTGAATTTGATCCCACTTAAGCCCGATATAATCTTTACCCACGCTTCTTGGATTCTCCTTACGTCATGTTGGCTTCAAGCTAGATAGAACATGTAAACACCAATGGGAGCTTATAATAAAATCCTTCCGAAAGTCTTATACTCTAGTTACTGACAAAAAATTCCTTCGTCCTGTTTAGTGTAATCAGTCTCATCCATTAGATTGTTTTTAATATACATAGGGGAAATAAACATAGACCATGATTTCAGGTAGTTTCATTTTTTTTTCGGCACCAGGTGCCGTTGATATAGATCATGGAATATACCTATAACATTATTATTTATTTGAAAGTAAAAGCATATCATTTAGGTACTGCTATCCAAACTTCTGCTGTGTCAATGTTATCTAATACAACTTGCCCTGTCATACACTACAGCACATCCAGTGTCAAGTCAGGTGTCGCAAAGATTAGGTTGACAGAAGCAGTTGCACATTATTATCACCGACTTTAAGCTGCATTCTTTCCATTCACAGATCCTGCTATCGTATTACAAACAACACCTGGCGTCCCATCGTGACGTCACAGATTCACCCAGCGTCTCCCAGCATCCCTGGCGGCGCGGAGGTAGGGGGCGCCACTTTCATTACCGCCATTTTCGTCCCTGGCGGCTGATTTGAACCAGTAGAAGCGTCATTGAGTGAGGAGGCAGCTTTGGCGCCATACGGTGAAGGTGGAGCCTGGGAAGCAGGCCCAGGAGGGAGGCTATACAGGTGTACAATCTACCCATTCACATTAAGGAACACCACAGGAGGAAGTGCACCTCCAGGAGCACTGTGACTGGTGGCAGGTACATGGGGTGAGACCAGTAACAAATTGTTAAGCCTGGCTGCCTGGAGGCACCACCCCACCACCAAGCCCCCCACGTGGCCAACACCCACCGCCTCCAGTGTTATTGTTTACCTGTGGACGCTTGGACAGTTAAGGCGGCAGCAGGCCAGGGACTGGGAGAGGAGCTGTTACGACGGGGGTCGCCCACCTGGCACAGACATCTATTGGTAATGTACCTTAAGGGGCTGATTCCACCACAGGCTCTGGAGGAATACAGGTGAGGGGAGAGGCAGGAGGACACACTGTATAGTAGACTCATATTATCAAAATACCTAGAGGGGTTTGTATGTATACCTGTGCAGGCCTGTACATATACACCTGACCCTGCTTGTTCACTGCTGGCCTCTCACCCCTCCATCCTTGCTGCATAGGCTTCATTGTTGGTAGCAGAAGCCCCTAAGGTCCTCCAGGATTAAGGGCTACTTAAGCTGCTGATGGTTGAGGCTGGTCAGACCCTGGATGGTGTCCTGGTATGTAGGATATAAAGGGTGCAGCAGGGTGTCTTTGTGGTGCTCAGTAATGGTATACATGGGCCAGCCTGCTACAAGTCTACTTCCATCTGAACCAGACAGAGTCTCCTCAGGCTCATCAGCAGCAGAGTCACAACCACACAGGCACTTACTGAGTGGGTAAAACACACATCAGCAAACAAACAAGGTACTGGAGGAGGCACAGGAGGGGCAGAGAGTGCCCTGGAGAAGCAGAACCAGCCAGGATTAAGAGACACCACTGATTCTGAGTAGAGCCAGCCCCACCCCCCGCCTGGATTGGAGAGGTATTAAGGCTTAACTACACACTTGATTTATATACCAAAAAGAGGAATAATAGGTCTAATTGTGACCTCCTATCAGCTATAAATATATGAGGATATATATATTATATGTATATCATTGTGTACATATTGTAGACATAAAAGACCACAGAATCTATAAATGTATACTGTTGGGATGGTCACAAAAAGACTTCATCAATTCATCTAATTCGTTCTATTTTTGGGTCTGTTCTCCTGGTATAGCCTTGGTATCCAGCACTGAATCGGAATACAGAATCTATTTCACTCTGAGGAAAGAGAATTGGATACAGGTTGCAAAGCCAAAACTGTTAACCTTGTGGACTATGGACTCACCCATCCTGTTGTGATGTGGATGGTTTCTTAGAACTCAATGGTAAGGAGTGTGAGGGTAAGGTTTAGCGTCTGTTATGTTTGATGCTAAAGCATCACATGTCTCATAACTAGAACTCCAGGCTCCAACGTTAGCCACGCTCGACACATGATCTCCTTGCCTCAGTATATGGGTGTTGTGTATAGACCACATGATAACAAAGTGATTTAGACCTACACTATGGAGCCAAGCATAACAAAAATATTTCTACCACCTATAGACTCACCCATGTCTCTGGTTTAATGCATTGGGCAAACATTCAAGTGGAACTACCTTTAGCTATAATAATGTCATCACAATAACCATTCCCATTGGATTAATGCTACAAACTCCTGGTATAAGCAGTGGAGAGAACTCCTAGTTCTTTATCATCATACACCTGTGTTCATGATATAAGAGATAAACTGATATCTCCATCATGGATTCCCCCACCTGCCCCACCCTGGACCCTGACTTTGAAGAATACTTAACAAGGCGCCTACAAGAATATGCTGATGCTGCAGCTGAAATCTCCTCCCCCACCTCCTCACTACAGGATGATGGGGATGGTGACAGTGGTATCCATGGTAACACCTGGAGTGACACGGGGGATTCTCCAGGGTCTAATACCCCGTCCATGTTATCCACAGCCTCCTGTCCTGTCTCTCCTGCACCTCAGCGAGCCAGGATAGGGTACAGGCCCCAGAGGCCTCTCTATGATCCAACACGAGGGTGAGTACTTAATGTCTATACATATTTACTACTTTCATTTATATGTGATTCCCTGTTTCTTTTATAAGTTAGCTTTTGCAGTATTTGACTCATGAGCAGGTTTCTTAACTACCAAATGTCAAGCTGTGTCAACCAGAATGGCAGCAGCGTCCATTGCAGAATATGAACGATATGAATTCTATAATTCTGACTCACATCTGGCTTAACCTGATCGCAGATGGGATCAAACTGCCAATCTTAGGATCAATAACATATGAGATACATGAGAAATTCCAAGGCCCAGACGCATTCTTTATCCTGATGTAGCACAGTTGTGGAAAACCTGCTGTGCAGCTGTGAATAACTTGGTTTCGTTGTATCCAGGTTCATCCACTATTGATAAGAGCAGGCCCTGAATATGTGCATGTATATACATGTCTACAGGTACATGTATAATACTATACTATCGGTATAACCATCTTCATCACTGCCAATACACTGTGTTTCACGTGCACAATCAACATACATGAGCTCAACCAGTCCCTATGCATATACACACTGTCAGAAAAAAAGCCACTCAATAGTATTTGGCTTCTCATTTCAACCAGAGCAATAGTTTATATATCAAGGTGCAGTATTTATAACACTATCCACACTGATAGACAAAAAGCTTCCTCATCCTACCCCACCCACCCAATATACAACAGAGAACATGTTGTCAAGTAATGGCAGGCGATTTTGTAATTCAACCTGGCAATGGTAGGTTGTTTTGTAATTCAGTGTGGCAATAATATAGGGTTTTATTCTCCAATGGGGGTCTTGTTTTGCTTGGGTCTAAAGAGGTGACAGTGACATCTGTGCTGAGTATATAGGATTTGTTATACCGTATTGCCAAGAATAAGTGCTTCAGTGCAGATAGATTTGGAGAAGGAATACCTTTACAAGACAGACCTGTGTGTATTCAAGGTCTATGTTTAGTGCTTAAGTTTTAATCTAATTATTATGACTGCCTGTATTGTATTCCTCGTCTTTTATAAACCTGGCACTTAAAAACATGGTATATAACAGATCAAGAAGTGTTCTTTACAATGTTACATACTTTTGGTACAGTGCCTATTGTATATGAACACACACACAGCAGGAAACCACAAATATCATCCTGTCTATTCAGCTCCAACTAAAGGACGTGTCTGAGATAATTTATTGAGCTCTTCATTTTTATGTGGAATAGTGCGAATATTACAAGCACCAGGCGCCTCTGTGAGGATTGACATAGGATGTACCTAGTGTGGCATATTTGTGGATAATCTAGACAAATGGTATGTATTGGCATGGGGACGGCGGATCTAAGAATATGTCATTGTGTGGTACATGATCCTTGGGAATAAAAGTATGTGTTTAAATAGATGTGTCAGAAGCAGGAAAGTGACAACTACAAAGGAGGTATTGATATGAAGGGCGTAGTGCAGTGGTGTCACACAGTTGAGTAGGGTTAGAAGAGTATAGATTCTTTTTTAAAATTCTAAATGTCAAATTCTAAAAATTGTGCCTTTTTTGTTGTAAATTGAAGATGAGCTGAAGCCTATACTCTAATCTGAAAAAAAACTATACTAATGATTGTAAGTCTATATACCCTTAGCTGTGCAGGTATACTAGTATTGTAAGAATTGTGCCAGGTTTTCCAACCATAGCCACCCTTACCACCTACTCACAGTTTTTCCACCTTAATGTAGGCCTACCCACCCCGGTTCCAGTCTCAGCCAACCCATACACCCCAACCATAACCCCTTACCTTCTCACCTATGTAGGACCACCCACTTCTCCATGGCCTACCTTGCCGTGTAATGCTGTAACCTTAGATGTGGCAATTCTTATTACAGCACCTTCTCCAGGCTGACTGACAGCTTCAGTTGGCAGCTAATACTGTCTAGGTGAAGGAGAGGCATTGGTAGAGGTCTATATGGGTATAGGAGGGGAGGGGCGTTCCTATCAAGGGAGGGGGGTGTATGAAACTCCATCTTGGACAACAAAAAATCCAGTCCATTGGTATTGACCGATGGTATGTGCTAAATATGGCCCAATGCAGACACACCTATCATCTGTACATTTATATTGACCAGTTAAGTGAAATCACATTCAACAAGGAATATCACACTGACTCCCTGGCTTGTGAGATTTGATAATATCACATGATAATATCACAATAAAAATGAAACCACATAATTATTCTTTCTCTGGTCTTCCCACGCTAACTAATCAACAGACTGATTTTCCATTATGATTCATTTTCATAGTGAGTTAATTGAATTTCCTTTTCTTTCACCATTTACGGTCTTGGGACGAATCACAATTTTTTTCCCCAAGGCCCTTCCATAAACATTGATAGAGGGGCATTCATTCAATACTGGTACATAGTGTTGCTCCTTCCCCCTACAAGTAGTATTAAAGCTAAAAGGACCTTTAACATTCTCCAATTGCCACTTTAGCCTCGGCAGTATACTAGCCATCTCCTGTCTACAGCGTATTTACCCCATAGATGATGTACTGTACCCATATTCCAAAGGACTCCTTTGGTAGCCTTCACTAAAAGGTGCAGAAGGCTCTTGCCAAAAGCAAACGTGAACCAAAAATGAAAACGTGCACGTTTTTTATTGCTAAAAGATTGTTTGGATAATCGTTTAGATGAAACATGCACATCTTTTTTTTATGTTTTCCAAGCATTCTGCTGTACTTATTTTGTCAACACAATGGAAACGAGTTAGGCCATACACGTTTTCCTCGGCACTCTCTGAGAAGATTTACAAACATACTTCCTTGCTTTATTTTGACAAGACCCTCCTGATACAAGTGATTATACATCAATATGCGAAGGATCCAGAAAATGTAATTGTTCAAACTAGGGTATTGCGTGGTAATAATAAACTGAAATTAAAGGTCAGTCGTCCAACATGTGAATTATATAGGAAAAGCCCCCTTTATAGAGGTATGTTATTGTGGGACCGGCTGCAGAGGTACAATGTCTTGAGGAAAAAGATGTGTTCAAACGGAGAATACTGAGTTAATGCGATCCTATGTTGGCATATGAATTATATAATGAGATATATACCAGACTTAAAAGATGTATTTTGAGATTCATGGAAACCCACTTGTTTATTCTCTAATTGTTAAATGAAAAAGTAACATGGTGACTGAACTTTGTGTATATTCATTATGGCTGATTTACAAGAAGAGCGCCACTGTGATGTGAGATTTATTGGCCAATAAACACGTTTCAAACATCAAAAACCTGGTCCTCTAGAACCATTTGACAAGTGTATCCTGACTAAAGTAGGGTCTCCACTAAGCCTGTTTGGCCTACGAGTACACTGTATCATAGACCTAGTTTCCCTTACAGCTACAAGTCACAATGCCTATGTTTTTAACTTCACACTCTCCAAACACAAGGATTGTTAAACTAATTCCTGTAATGTTTACTCACATGTAGATCTACATCCTAAAACAATCCTCTATTATATATAAAATCTGGGACCGCCATTGTTTTGCAAAGCATATTTACCATGAATAATGCAATTTCAGACTTAAGCAATGGGCCTTGACAGTAGCCAGCTAAGGGACCACCCCTTGCACATGCTCAATGAGGCACTCCCAGGCAAAACAAAGATGGTGGTGAATTCAAGAGAGTCAGGAAAGTTATAAATTGGACTTGGATTCTGACCAGCCAGTAAATTCAAGGTAGTACCAGTCATTTATCTGATAATACCAAGACCTAGTTTAGAAAAACTGTGGACAGATGAGAGGAAAGGGTCCTCCAAGGTAAAATATGAAATTCAAAATGGAAGTCATCAGCTTCAAAATGAGGTATAACACTTGCAGATAACCCCTCTGGTCGCGGAGATATTTCTTCACTAAAATGGAATGACATAACTATACCAATACAGCCAATAACCTCTATCATTCCTTGTTTTAATTAGATCAGGCATCTAATTAGCATAATGATTTAAATAATCAATTGAAAAATGGCCAAACCTTTCATAGATTTGGGCATAACTTTTGATCATCTAGAAATCTTATCTTAATGCTTTTTCCAGCATATAAATCTACATGAATCATTCTATCAATTAATATTAATATTTTTTTCTATTGGGAATATGTTTTTGGCTGCCATGGCAACCTGTATCTCTGAGAATGCTTATTTAGGCCTTTTTTGGATTCAAAATGTTCCATTTACACTCCAAATACACAGGAAATGCCAGAAAATAGAACGTTTTTGAGAAAACCATTTTTTTTCTGTATACAAATTTACATGATAGCAATTTTTGGTCTATTTTTCATGCTTTTAGCCTCTGTAGCTCCCCTAGTGGCCAAATCCAGTACTAAAAATCCCGCAGGGAGGGCCCTTTCCCCTCATCTACCCACAGATTATGGAGATGACAACAATATAAACAGAGAAACTGAAAAGGGGGACAGCCACACTTTACAGACTCCTCAACTGTCAGCCCCTTACCGAAACCAGAACCCTGAAAACCTATTGTCTGGGTTCGTAATAGAACTAGGTCTCTACTTAATGTATTCCCCCGTGAATGTTGGCACTTGATATAGAAGTGATTTAGATAAAATTATAGACTGGAGACGTATATGTACATTGTCAAATCTGATTGATGCTATCAATGGGAACAGGCAGTTCCATATTCTATCAAGAAGCCACACACCGATTCCATCTCTCATACTGATATAGCTTCCTATGAAAAGGGAATCTAGATGTTATGCATTTCAAGCAATGCCTTTAAGGTGTACGTCCTAATCTCACTGTCTGGTTTCTATTGGCAAGATCCTGATATAGTATGAAATAGGCTGCCTTATACATGTAATAAGAGTGGGCTGACTCATAATAATTTCATTTGGCAGGTTGTGGTTAATAGTTTTCACAGGGCTTTTGATTTATTGCCCTGAGTTAATCATACTTCATATTAGGCTTACCATTTTGCCCTATAGCAATATGCCTTGTCGTCCTTTAACAACAATGATATGAATACACGTAGACCTACATTCAATAGTAATAAGGTTCTATCCATAAATGCATGTTATTGCTTGCTATATAAACTCCAATAAGAATCCTAATACAAATACTATCTAACTTTTGTTTATCCCAGTAAAGGATAAGATTTAGGACACAGTCCATGTATATTGCTTTATAAAACATGCCTCAAAAGCCTTATCTATGTAGTCATGGCACATCAATGCAATTCTGGCCTGTCTACCACTGCATTGAACCATATAGTGTATATGTATGTACCTCCAGGGTCAGCATGATACATGCAGGCATTAAGATGGCAAATGGGGAAAGGGCATTTAAAGACAATGTAGCACTTAAAGCATTAATACTCTGCTGATCCCTACTGCCCCTTGTTGGTCTTTCTGCTGGGATATAGGGGATTAACGCCCTGGAGAAGGCGTTAAGGTGTTGGGTCAATCCTCCGGTCATTAACACAGCCACAGGAACAGGGGCCAAACCTAAATGTTGTGTGTTATAAGGAACGAAGTGTTGGAAGAGGGGCATGTTACCACAGGTCAATGAAGTGTCATGTTTTAATGTGAATATACCTCAACCTATGCATTGAAGAATAGTGCCTCTGTATTTGTGGACAGAAGAGGGGAAAGGGTCCTCTGAGGTAAAATATGACATCTAAAATTGAAGTTATCAGCTTTACAATGAGGTATAACTCTTGCAGATATCTTCTGGTCTTGGTGATATTCCTTCATGAAAATGGAATGACATAGCTGTATCAAAACAAGCAGAAAAGCTCTTTCATTCATTGTTTCGAATTAGCATAATGATTTAAGTAGTCAATTAAAAAATGACCAATCCTTTTCATAGGTTTGGGCATAGCTTTGGATCTAGAAATGGTGTCTAATAGTGACAGGATCTGCAAAAATGGGGCTTAGTGCAGGGGGTTCTAAGACCCCTTCTCCCAGTACACATATGCCAGTGTCACATATGCTCTGTTTAGTGTATGAATCTCCATGAATCATTCCATCAATTGATATTAATTTTTTTCTATTTGGAATATATTTTTTTGTTGCTATTTACATTCATTTACATTCCAAATATAGAGGAAGTGCCAGAAAACAGAATGTTTTTTTTTTTTTAGAAAATCATATTTTTCTGTGTAAAAAAAAGTACATAATAGCAATTTTTGACCTCCTTTTCACACAATTTTAGCATTTGCAGCTCCCCTAGTGGCCAAACTAAGTACTAAAAATTCCACAGGGAGGGTCCTCTCTCTACATCTGCCCACAATCTTTGGCACAGGTCAGTACACATGCATTTCAAGAGGTATCCAGGGTGAGTGCCACATTCATGCAAGCACCATTCTTCATGGATGATGATGATGTAACCTCACAGGATCGCTATGACGCTCTGATAAAACGTTTACAATGTAGTGGACGGCTCGTCTCGGGTCCTAACATAATCAGAGAGCTAATTTTGAGTTATCCAAGTTAGGCTAGACACGCTCTCTATGGATGATAATATGTAGCGTTAAAAAAGGGGTTACTAGTGACCGTGTGTATTAATGAAAGGGATTTCTACTGGCAGTGTATAATGCTGAAAAGGGGTTCCTAATGTTAATGTGTATTGCTGAAAGAGCTTTTCTGCCAATGAATATATTGTGTAGTGCTGAAAGGCCTTTATAACCGATAATGAAATAGAGTGTGTTTTCAGACAGTCACATCTAGTTCTCACATGTAATCAAGGTTGTCCGCAGACTAAAAAACACACTACTACTGTAAAGTTGACCGTCCAAACAGTCCTTATTTAGACTCGATTTCAGTCAAATCCAAATCATTACTTCAAAGAACGGTGGAATTGCAACGTTATTGAAGGAGGATATTGAATCCAAGCACTGCAAAAATATTGCCCATACACAAAAAAAAAGCAACTTCTGTTTTAATTAATTGATTTTCAAAATTCAAAAACCCACAGGTAGCTAAATCGCACTGTCATTCTGAGTGAATTTAATGAATACCGGCAGCAGTCAGACTAACGCCGGTGGCACGCCGTTATAATTGCAGTGTGAGGAGAACCCTGGTAATTATGACCTCGTGTTTTCCGTGAGTTATAAATGTCAGTCCAGGTAATAATGATAATCGAGGACATGAGGATATATGATAATGATCACCCTACACATGCCAGCCGCTATCTATCGTGCCAAGAAACTAGATCCAAAGGAAGACATGATCTACCGAATGCCTCACAGGAAACATATCGTTTAATGCTGATATATCTTTTAATGTTGATTAGGCGGCCTGCTTATGATTTATGCCGCAATGTGAACAACAAATATTTGAATTCTAACACACCTGTCACACGAAAGGTTCGAACAAAGCACCAGGTATTGTGAGTGATCACAGACATGAATAAACCTGTTTGGTCAGATATGACCATGTGGGAGTCACAAAACAGGATGTGCATCATGTAAAAACACATGTAATACATCAATAAAACCGTTGTATAAGGGGCAATTAAGATATATAATGCCACCAATACTCCAACTTAATTGTCATTGCAACAGGATGTGTGTAGTCACTAAATAAATGTTATTATCCGGAGTATAAACATGTGGTGCAGGTATATCCATGTAAGTAGAACCTGCTCTGCTTAGTTACATGTACATGCACTAGATATTGAAGAATATTGATCAGGGATACACGGAATTTTGTGATAACTATGTAATTTTTCCCATCAGCTTTGAAATCCTCATGTTGCACAATTATTCAATACAAATGAGTCAGGTCGCCAGGAACCATTAATTTTTGGGCCAGATGGGCAAGAATTTCAAAAATAAGAATTACTCTTTTAAACTTTTGTAAAGGTACCTCTCTTCTACTCAGAAATCATCAAATACTCTCGAACTCCTAGCGGTTCAGTTTTTGTCGATGCGCAATAAATACCTTACTGGAAATTGTCCCATCCGAGTCAGAAATATATAAAACATCAAGATGACATCTTCAAACACTGTGTACATTAACTTCAAAATTCATACATGAATTGCCAAAGCAATCATCTCTAAGACTCAGGTGAAGGAATTAAAGTAAAAGCTATTTTCAAAATATTTTGGGCCACTTCGTCTAAGCGAGTCAAGAAAATGAAATAGATTTATCTGTACCAGAGTCCTAACTTTAGCCTCATACACTCAATAATGCTTTCCCATCCATTAAAATCAACACACAGTATCTTCAATGCATCTATTTACTAGAATAGACACCCTTATGTGCAAATATGATACATGTACTTGTTTTTCACAACATGCTTTGAAGTATGTCCCTATTAAACACTCGGACGAGACAAAATACTGTGTATTTTCATCATTCAGTCATGGCTTTGGTACCACTTAAGGGTTTAGAGTGATCCAATCATTGCCAATCCTAACATAGATACGCATCACACTTGTATCTTCTGTTTAAGCCTAATGAAATGATATGGTTTTACATTTTTCTCACAGTATTTGTCATCTAGAAAAAAATAGTATTTTACACATTTTAATTAGATTTTCTGAGATTTTAAGTTCTTTGACATACACAAAGATATCACTGAATCTATTTCGAATTTCTATAAATAACAAGGCATATTAGACATACAACACCTCATTATGTATACGCCTTTCATGTCAATGGTTCAGCTTTTACACCTTCTTAAAGAAACTCTCTATTTTGTCCTGTCCAAGGAAAAAAGAAATAAACACCTCAATACCACAAAATAAAGTAATCAGCAATATATACTACTCAAATGATAGAGAAAACATGCCTACTATCTATCTAAAAAGTGGTAAAGACAATCCTATTAGTAACATGCACACAGCAGCCAAATTCAGTTTTGCAGATAAAACACTTGGATGAGACATGTCCTGTCTAAGTGTTTTATTTGTACTATTTTACTCAAGTAACCCTCAGTCAAAGGCTAATAGTGGTGGCATCAGGATTTTTTTACCAAAGCAAAAGACCAATTGCCTCTATCCACAAGTGGTAAAATTAGAGTTCTAGCCACTTTGCATGTTAGCGATATCATGGGTTTAAATAAATCACTTGGACAGGACACAATGTGAAAGTCCAGGAGTAGAGGGGTGCGGTGAAAAACATTTCATCCACATAATGTTAAAACTTCATAGTAATGGTAACTGTGACTATATACTATGGCATAAAGCAATTTAAGATACTCTAACCCTATTTTTCTAATGATTAGGTACTGGTTGCAAGTATGTTGATTTAAAATGTGCCATTTTCAGGCCCTTTTTCAACATTGGAAGACCATAAATTCTCAGAGAATCCTTGATGGAATGTTAAGAATTTGTGTTTTTATGGTATCCATACCTGTGCCTGGTGAAACAGGATCATGGAATACCAGCTTAGGTCATGATAGCTTTTTTTTACAGAACTATTCAAACCTAAAAATGGCCTGAAAACCACTAAATGTGATGGTTTCTGGCGACCTAACCCAAATACAGGGGCTAAATTTTGGTTCATTTGATATCAGACATAGGAAATAAAGACTTAAATAAGCATGAAAATATTGTTCACTCTCCAAAGAAAGAACTAATTCTCCATAGACATTTACAGTAAGGTTGCAAATAAGATGGGGACTTATGTATATTATAATAATTACATGGAATATGCTCAGTATCTCAATACATAGTGCATTATAACACACAGAGGTCTAATTGTCAACATAATTGGAACTGCCTCAAAGGGCCTTGGGCGGCAGCCCCCCCAACACATTTTATGTTTGTAAACCTAACCATCAGTGCCAACAGAGGCCCAGTGTTGTATGAAGGTATATATTAAAATTCATTACCTTTTACAACAAAGGGTTTCTCTCAGAGCATGGAGAGATTGGCATGATACCTCACCAATTATACTGCAGAAAAAGAAATATTAAATTAGCTCTACACCTTTGACAAAAACAATGACATTTTTCGTAAGTGGCCCGTTTAATGGCTCAAATGAGTCTGTTTATATGTAATTTATTGGCTACCTTTGAAGGTAGATAACTTTATGTGATAACTGTCGCCAATAAAATTTATCAACAAAAACAACGACAACCACAGCGCTTATAGGTTTCCATATCACTCCATCCTCGGAGATTATACAAGACGGGTGCCTATTTGAGATGCAGTTTGATTCAATACCCCTGTAACGCTAGTGCTTATTCCAGACTGGAGTTAATTCGAGCCTACCACTAGTTACAGCCCAATACAGCAAAGGCAAACATATCTGAGATGTAATCAGTTCCGTCTATGACTTTGCTCATGTCTACCAGACTGGGAGGGGTAACTGTTTTTCATGTGGCTGTTTATAGAGACCTCCTTCAGACTAGTTAATTGTGTTTGTAGACTAGAAGACTTAAGCACACACTCAGACTAAGGTGTAACATGTAGCCTCCCAAAACAAGTACTCATACATGTTGTTTCATCACAACACTTCAATGAATGACTGTCTCATATTAGTTTTTTAATATGAAATAACAAGTTTTGCACTTCTTCTAAAAACAACAACACAATATACTGTTAGAAATGTATGCTTTTCCTAATGAATTTTGTTTTAGATAGGATTTATCATGAGGAAACATCACACTCCTAAAAAGAAATTGGGAAGGGATGACAATATTGCACGTCGTTGCACACACCAAAAAGGCCTGCTCAGAAAATAAATAGACGTTCTGTTACTTTGTTATACCACTATGGCATTTACAACATGTTCAGACTGTGTGTTTTGGCATGGAATTGGATTCATTAAACATAGTAGTGGTTTGACTGAGGGAGTTGGGAAGGGAGAACGGTAGGTCCACTAGGGTCTACCTTCTCTCCCATCCTTTGGGGGGGGGGGTCTTGGTTAGTATCTAACTACAAACTATACCAATAGTCGACATAAACACTAAATAATGACAAACAAACCTAAATGAAATTAGTTATAATTACCAGATATGGTAAATGTGATCAGGGTCTGGCAGACATACTAAGAAATTTCTACGTAATAACCATTTGTATTGCAACAGGATGATATACATTCTATTAGGAACCATCAGCTCTATTGACCGTGAATTGCAAAGTGCAATTTGTAATTCAAACATGGTTTATTCAATACAAAGAAGTCACACCCCATCTCATCAAGCCCAGATGAGAAACAGTCACTATATCACCATCCATTTTGAATTTCAGTTAAAGTGTTTTTGACCGAGACTTTGTTTGAAATGTCAATATTGTTCATTCCAATATCACTCCATTGGCTGGAGGCCAGGTATCTGTTTCTGTTTCCCTACTTCATGGTGGCCACTCTGAGTAAACTGAGAGCTTCTTTGATGCAGTGGGTAGGTGAGAAAAGACCCCTTTAAAGTCCATTTACTTTTCTATATATAGCTATTTAAGCCCAGACCAGCTTTGTGGGTTAGTAAACAGATTAGCAGCACCATCATTAGCTCTAGGTCTAGCACTAAGTAGAGGTCTAAAGTGCTTTTGTGTAGAAGCATATTGGTTAGAAGGAAACCTATGCAGAATATTTTCTTGGTGTAATTAACTTGGTGTGTTCTTGTTACTCTTGGTTATGATGTGGTACTTTCACCAGAGGCTAATAGTATATGGTAGGCTTACAAACGCGAGAGAGGGTTGCATTTAAGATATCTCAGTTGTTGCCTTTTGAATTTTGTGGATTATATATCCTTCCCAGTTTGCGTATTTTACACTAAGTTCCCTTACATTAATTTCCTTGTATCTAAAGGGAGTATTTTTTTGAAAATAAGTACCAAACACAAGTCATGGAACAAGAGATTAGTATACTGTCCAAGAAGATTCTACGGTATAGAGAAGAAATAAGAAACGACCTTATACATATTAGTAGTTATTGGATTCAATACACAGAAAATATGTATCACAGACAACTTTTATGGGACTCTAAAAACACAAAAGATAATCTCCATCTATGCACAACGACATGAAATTGCTGCTGCTTCATAAAAAAAGAGACTTTTACACCTTATATTAGCCACCTCATTCTCTACCAGTCTAAACAGATTTACACCTATCCTTTTTCTAAAACTCAGTGAGCCAATCTGAACGACCTAATTTGGCATAATCCTCTCTGGGTCAGGTAGGCCCCTCAGGGCGGGATCTTACCTTTTAAGGTAAGCATAGTGCTTCAAAACAAAATCACTTTAGTTTGCATTTTCGTTTGTCATTACTTCATAAATACAGAAACCAAATTGAATGAGTTGATACAATCATCAAAGGTTGAAATGGTGCACCGATGTACATAGTGCAATCAGCGTATGTACATCTGCTGCTTTGGGGCATCATGCTAACAAAATAAAGGGATCATGCTGTCCTGAAAGGGTTAATTGCAGTAGAAGGGCACTTGGTGGGCGGCGAGCTGCAATAGGCTTACTTTGCCAAGAGCATTGGTGGGTTGGGATTAAGCCGTAGGAAGTGTGAGAGGTTAAGGGTAATATTCTACTGGGTGTGCAAGTGGGTCAGTGATTCTATCAGGATTATTAGTATTGTTACTGATGAAGCTGGAAAGTAAACAATAAAAATAATTGCCTTCTTTTTAGGTATTCTACAGGAAGTTGATATTCCTAACTGCAAAACCACTTCTGTTTCATTTACTCCCTCCCCTACCCCCTTTTCATATAAATTTTGAGAAGTGTCACTCATACATAGGCATACATGACACCAGTTATTGATAATTACCTTTCATGTACATACATGTGTCTATTGTAAATTCTGAATGAATGCTTTCATATGAAGGGATGGGGAAACCGTGGGTGGCGACCGATTGATAATGGAACAACCATTGGTTCATCAATGGTAATAAAATAGCTGTCAGTTTCCATTAAGCACTACCTTTGTACTAACTGCATGGGAATGATTTTGGACTTCTTGACAGTTATGTGCCTGTTCAGATATAGCACTACACCTTCATGATGAGGGCCCATGGTGCATGGGTTGGAGATGGGTTATGTTGTATTTGGTATAGGTAAAGGCAGTGTGGGGGATTGGTAGGTCCGTGACAAGTCAGTGTTCGCGTGGATGTTTGACACAGTCTTAGTGTGTACCTTCTGATATACTCATGAGTATAAGACGTGCTCCTCCTGCTCTGGCAATCCTTTAAGGAAGACATACTAACTTAAGTCATCTTGCTGAATTGGGGTCTTGCAATTCAGGGGCGTTAATAACTCACAAGGGTTGTACTGGGACATCATGATTCTATATAGAATCACATGATGCATGGAATCAGAAGCGGTATGTTACTCACCAGGGCAGTATTTAAGCACCTTGATTAAAAAAGAACATAGCGCATAGAGCATTAAAAGCTAGTCCTAAATGGTTAACCTCAACCTGTACCTGACTGTATTATAATGGGTGCTGACTGAGAGGGTAAGGTACATAGAAGAGGAAGGGTTCTGAGAACTCAACCATAAGGATAAACAAATAGTCAATATTAGATAGCACTATCTTTCACCATTGCAAATCCATGTTCAGTAAATATGAATTCACCTGTCGTTGGTGCCGTGGTACATAGTAGGAATTATGTGCTTATGAATTGATGGTTTATGCAATATGCCTTCTGATGATAAAATGAATCAAATCAAATCAAACGCCATTCATGAACACCTACCAAGTCTGTTGTTACTTAGGTAATAGATTACAATCTATTACAGGTTCAGCATGTCTACCTAACAGCATACCTATCAACAGCATGAGAAGCTTGAATTAAGTTAACTAGAAAATGGTCAGTGACCTTGTGAAGCAATAAATATAAAGGAGAGAAGCAGCTACCCACACAGGGCAACTCCAAATCGCCCTTTCTCACTATGTAGGCCTAACTTCCTCCATTAGGGGTAGGGTCTTCAGATAAAACTAAAATGTTTTTCCTATCAAACCTTAGGGTCTGTCCTATAAAATCCTAAAGTTTGGTGGCAACAGCCTTTCTCAATGTTATGATATGAGGGGATTGATGTGTGCAATTCACACTGAAATTCCTACCAGTTTTCAATGTGATTTCCGAGCAGCGACTTTTATCATCAAAGATCTATGCACTGCACAAGCAGCAGTTCTAGAGCTGTCAAATTGCATATTTGCAGTGAATTCAGTCACCTGATGATGAAGGGGGCATTGATTTTGCAAAATATTGTTAGGATTTTGCCAGAAAAACTCACAAAATCATGAAAAACATGATAAAACTGGTGAAAAATGATTAATATTAGGCCTATAATTAATCCCACTTTTTACAGATCATATCTTACCAGGGGATCATTTTTTAAGGCATGCCTTTTCTGTTACATGCATCAAGAATACCTGTTATCAATATTGTACTAATATTTGCACTGGGGGATAAATTACTACTGGTTAATTAGATAGTTGCGCTCTCACTGAAACTTTGACGAAACACCGCAAACCCGACCAACTTCCAATGGACCCTATGGTAGGCCCTACATGGATATCTGTGCATCAATAACCCTAGGAAGATTAAAATGAGGCTAAAATGTCATTTTCTGCTGAAAATTTCACCCTGTAGGTGGTTTATGACCAGAAAAAGTTATGTTTTGGGAGATTCATAGAAACTGCAATATTTAGTGAATTACCCTACCTCCGCAAGCAAGGTTTTCCTATTTTTTTTATTTACACACCATTTCTGTGACTAATTTGGCCAAATTCCTGTAAAACCATCCTTGCTGTAACAGAAAAATGACATTAAGAGGGCATTTGAAATAGGCAGGTCAAATGTCCAATCATCCTATAGGTTACGTGGAACTAATTCCATTTCCTCTATGTTTCTATATAGCATAACACATAAAAACAGCCCCCCGTAATGTTCGTTGGTAATATTTTCGACCGTAGCAAGATTAAACCATCTCTCACACACAATGTGTTAGAATATAGGATAGGCTTAACCCTGAAAATCTTAACTAAGGGAGCGATACGTACAGCAAGTGCCATTCTACCCTATTTTGGGCCTCAAAACCTCCATTGGCCAGATGAACATTTGCAGACCTGATAAAATCACCAAACCTTGGCAAAATATAAAAACTCATCTACTGTTCCATTTAGGAACTATTTGGGGTCACTTGTGATTTTTTTCATAATTTTACCAATATTTCTTGCATATGATTTCTAAGCCAATCAGCACCCAGATCACCTTCAGTGCAGGCCTGAATACCATATGACTCACGAGAGGGCAGCATTTACGTCCATGTAACCTCCACAGGGCTAGGGAAATGGAGAACTAACAGATAAGGCTTTCTTTTGGGGGTTCCTTTCATTTAGGCTCTTTTTCCGTTCAACTTGAGGATTGATTCATGTAGAATAAGGAGATCAAAAGACACTGTTGGACGCTTTTCATCCTTCAACAACTTGGGTGAACAGTGCTACCATTGATTGGAACCAACAGCATTGGGCCCTATCTTATCAAATGTTACTCTACCAGCAGCAACTACAAAATGGATTCTATTCTTGGGATGCCAGTGTTTGAAAGGTCCTGGGTTACAGACTTTTAGTTTATGTCCAGGCTTCAGTGGTAGGTTTCAGTGTGTCCTAGTCCACAGGAAAAGACAGACTTCTTTAAAGTACTTAAGTACAAGCGAACGGGAAATGTGGTTCACATATTTCAAGTTGTCACCACACAAGGGCAATTCTCGTACATTTCTTTTTACCTTCAGATGTATACCTACGACCCTAGAAACCTATGGATAACGATAATTCCCAATTGCAATAAGAACCCAAGTAAAGAATCACATCTACCTACAAACATTATTACATATGTATGAAGATGCAACAGGTTGTAGAAGTGGTACACCTACTCAAGGTGAGCCATACGAGTGTAGTATCATCAGCATGAGTCACTCACTCTGACAGGTATAACAGCTCAACTACGGAGAGTGTTTTCCTCAGACTCCTGGTGGGAGACCCTTAGAGAAGATTGCCTAACACTGAGTAGATGTCTTTTCCACTGCTGTCTGTGATATCAGGATATACAAAGATGCTGCTATCTGCACTTTTACCTGCAGAACACACGTCCTAGACTTGCTCTCATTTTGAAATCATTAAGGGGTCTCCCAAAGGTTAGTAAGGAGGACTTTTAAGTAAATCTCTCTCCACTAAAGTCAGCTATTGCCCCCCCCCCCATTTACCGTAGAGTATGGAGTAATTGGAGGGGATTTGGCTCTTGTAGTGCCTTTCCATTATTGTAGGCCCCGACACCAGCAAGGTATCTAATGCCCAATTCTTAAATCAATTTTGGCCACAGGAGATTGAATTTCTAGTACCCATTTTCAAAAAATTGAATGCCGCAATTTTCAGAAAAATATATCTATCTGGGTGAACTCGCAATTCAGGAATTAAAAAAGAAAGGCCCCACAGTGTACACCTTGAACACCGACCGGAAACGGAGGCGCAGCCATGCCTTCTCCTATTTTATAAAAATGGCAAACATTTGAATAGAAACAAGGCTACATAACACACAGACCACAGAATGGGGAATGTGTGATTCAGCACCTGAGCCCTACCCATAATCCCTCAGGTGACACAAGGTGTTAGAAGGCGGTGAGAGGTGCTTGATGGGTAAATGGTCCGTGCTTCTGCCGACCCTCTTCGCTGGTTACTTCCCCCAAACCCTACTGTGTATGTATTGCTAGTGTTTCAGCTGAAAACCAGCGCAAATCCCGTCCCAATAGGCTGGGGACATGAAGGCTTGTGTGTGATGTGAGAGTGGGGGGATGGTACCCAGCTTGTGGTTAGTAGTATAAGGATATATTTGTTTGAGAAGCAAAGGTACGAGCAGTAAGAGGGGTAAGGTGATAGTCACGTGATGTTGGAGTGTATACATACAAAAGAGGCTCACGGGGAATCTCGTGAAATCTCGATGACTCTCATGCTAAACCAAAATACATGTGTACCCTTATGGAATTTCTTTTTTTCAGAGGAAAATATGAAGAAAAACAGTGCACTGCTGTTATATCTAGATGGTCGGAAATCAGCACCAGAGTAGATTAGTTAATCCAAATCTCATTAGATTTTCGAGAAAGAATTACTCTCCCACCACTCTCTTTTACATAAATGAGCATTATATAATTGACACAATGCGATTCATTGCTTTATTAGAAGATTGCGAGACTGACCATTTAATCTAGCTTATTTCCAACAATCACTGTGGCCTTTATCATTGCTAATTAATATTAGCATCGAGGAAAAATCGCAGCCACTATATTTTTATCAATTCCATTACACAGCGGCACTTTGGAGGAAGCAGGCCCAATATTGGCTACTAGCTGGTCTGGAGCTGGTTCTGGCGACACACACTGATAAGAACTGATAAGATGGGACCAGCACGTCCCTGGAAGTGGATGTTAACCAGGGACAAGGTATCCATCATGGTATGTCTTATCAGTGGGTTTTACCTCAACCAGCAAAATTCAAAATGGCGGCTCAACTATGCCTCCGTACTGAGTCTTATAAAGTGCCTTAAGGAGTAATTCCCTTATCAGCTTTGTCGGGTTGATACCATAAGTGGGTATGAGGTCAACAGAGGTAGAGCCAAGTAGATCAAGCCTTATGTAGAATTAAGCAGTTTGATGCCATGCATAATAGCGTGCCAGTAGATCCAGGTGCGAAGATGTAGCAAAGGTAAAGAACTGGTGGATAGGATGTGTTATGGGCATTGAGGATGCAGAGCTACGATGCGTAAAATGAAGAGAAAAAATATCTGAAAAAGAAGAAAAAAAAAGAACAACTCAATGGCGCTCACTTTCACATTGAATTCCATAGTGAACAGCCTTGTCCCTCTCTGTATACAACTGTAAATACAACCATTAACCTGTCGTTACTAAGTTAACATCCCCGCTGTTTACCCTAAAAGAACTTGATCATGCGTGGATGTACATTTTACTATGCTCTTTTTTTTTTAGTAGTATGCATGACTTAAATCCTGACAAGTACTGCATTTGTGTCTGTCAAACCTAGGTTTATACATTGAGATGATATATTAATTCATCACTGACAATAGTTCTTCACCAACAGTGCATTGATGCATCCTAGAGGATGCATCACGGTGACAAAGTAAAGAACATGAATGAACTATGTCGTCCTTAAAAGGACAGAGGCTTTTTTGTTATAGGGAACAGACGGGAAACATTCATCCTGAAAAGCCGTTGATCAAATGGCTTGTCGGGTAGGACATATTTCATTTCATTTCATCATAAATGCAGCACTGGTATTGTTAACTCACCAGGGCTGCATTTAAATGATAAACTCTTATGCCGGGCTCTCATGCTAACAAAGGTATTTTATTATTTTAAACGGCACTTACCTGCCGGCAGATCCAAACTCGTTATCAGTGATCTTATAACGGTTACCTGCACACCTAAGGGTAGGGTAGATTAGTTTGCTAATCCCCTCCTTAAGTCCTCAGTCACTTCATCCTGTGTGAACATGTAGATATCCCATTCTAATCCTCCCAGTTCTTGACCTGAGAGCTCCTCCAGACAACCAGCTTTACTTAATTTTCCTTGGTTACATCATCAATGGCGACAATGGGAGATTGGACTTCAAAGCAGCCCTCTTTATATGAACATACTCTTCTTGAACCTAAATACTTCTACTTATACCAGCCATCTAGGAGATCTCTGTTGATGCTGGTATTTAGGTAAGTGGTCCAGGAGGTAGGCCTGGAGGGAGGCCAATTAACCTGGGATTAGGACTGGATAGATATACACAACACTGAGTTACATTGGGAAGAATAGGGGAGTGTATATACGAAATGGATCAGGACAATGAGGCACCACCCCAACAATCTGTGCCGTCTTCTGTTGAAGGTAGCCTATATCTCTAACCCTTGTTGCATAACCTCACTCACCAAGTAGAAAAGAATGTAAAAGGCCAGAGCTATGTGTGTGGCTAACCTTTATACACTAGGTCCACTGGCCGTCATGATGTATGGATGCAGCCAGGGCTTCATTGATACATCATGCTAACCCTAAGAGGTTGCTATACTCTCAGAGGATACACCATGCACCAGTAGACATGGTATATTAATTTATTAGTGGCCCTTAATGGGTTCTGGATGTAGCTTTTTGATCATGGATATCAACATACATTTTGATGGATAACAGTCAGTAAAGGGGCCGAATGAGGAGGGGGGGGGGTAGAGGTCCACCTTTACCTGTTGAATTTAAGGAATAGCCATGGGACCAAAACAGCGGTACCCACAGACACTCATCCCCTGCTCATGAATACCTTCCACTTGGACCTGCATAGAGAGGCACTAACTTGAACCCCTTTTCTAGACATTGAGACACCGATTACCGTTTGCCCACCCACCTGTGGCTAGTCCTTGGGTGGGGCAGAAGTGAATGGTAGGGGTGATGGGTCTACCTAAGCGGCCACACACTTTAATGCACTATGTTAAGGGACCGTCTTGTTAAATATAATGAATGCAGCCCTGGGGATAATCGAAGGTGCTGGATCTAGGTACCACATATAGTGACCCTACTGGGTTGATGCACCGATGGAGTGATGATAGGTAAACTCATCAGCACTGCATGGATGCATCAAGACAACCAAGGTACATAAACCTGGAGGCATCATGTGGCCGTTGGAGGGTTAACAGGTAATGATGGGGGGGGGGGGGTTGTACAGGTATGAATAGAGGTCCGCCCTGATTACGTCTTAGCCCTGGGGCTACAGGGCATTCCATCTCTTTCCCCTGACAGGATCCCTCACGAGTCCTGTTCAACAATACAAGTGGAAACAGGCAGTCTGCCGATGCAGAATCAATATCAGTGTGCTTTATACATGATTGAGAGAAGAAGATATAGAATGAGAGACAGACAGACGGACAGAGACAGGCAGAGACAGATAAGGGCAGATAGATCAGAGACAGATAGAGACAGACAGAGACAGAAAGAAAGGTATACCAAAAAATTATACAAAGGTGGCATAGAGGGGGAAAAGAGATTGATGGATGTATAGGAAAAATGAGATTGAGGGTTCATCCTGGGGGTTTGGAGACAGAATACGTGGAAATATATTTTCAAACCCATTATAGTGTGGCACAATACAAATGCTCGCTCTGTCTATCTATCTGAAAAGCTTGCTCTCTCCATACTAAGTCTCACAGGAGATCCTCTTCAGTGTGGAAAAAATGCAAGTCGATTCATTCTAATTCAAACAATGTGTCTTTACCCTTTGTGGTTACTCGTGTTTCTTTATCCTGGCGCCACAAAGAGGGTTAAGGTGGGTGTTTAACCTGAATGGTATTTGTGAAATAAGAATGGAGTAGTGAGTGCAGACAAGACCACAATGAATCATTTTAAAAACCACATACCATGCACACCTCCACACAAAAGGTGAGTTATCTGGAAATATGACAAATGGGAAGCAATGGGACGATAGTTCTACGTAAGGTTACATCACACACCTGTACACATATTTCCTACAGGGTATACAATTCTTCCACTCCTCCCACCCCTCTAGGGTTGACTCTTTAAGGGCAAGATAATGATTTAATGTTCTATAATGCATTGCACTATATACCTTTGTAAAGCAAATGTATGCAGTATCTGAATGTAACCTGGGAGTGCTGCATTCATGCATCATGTCATTCATATGGGGTTGATACACTCCCGAAGGTTCAATATGATGCAGTAAAACAGCACTAGTGCCACCAAATAAGGGAATGGTCATTTTCTAACAGCAGGTGGGGATGGGGGTCGGTGGATTTGCCCCTCCCCAAAGAGGCTGAAAATCGTGGGTGAACGCAGCTTTTTAGTCTATAGTAACGCACAGGCTTAGGTAAAATCATTTTGACCCCCCTCAGTTGGGTTAAAAAGATTTTGACACCCCCTCCTCATACCCACCACCCCTTGTTATTAAAGAATAATCACTCCCTAATATTAGCCAGCAGTGCAACGATTGATTTAGATCTTTAAAGTATCATTCTCCCCTTAAATAGTTAAAGACCTTTCTGTAAAACAGGGTAAAGGTTGGCCTCCTAGCGGGGGTCCATAGAACAAGATAACCCAGATGTTTAGGGTTACCTCCACATTTGTAGGTAAAACAAGGCAGTTATAAGTCAAGTTCCGCTGCAGGTAAGTGCCTCAGGCAGGTAACTGACTGGGAGTGAATAAATGTGATCTATCGGCCTCATTAAAACAAGTGAGGAGACTCTGTTTGGCTACTGATCAAAGGTTTGCATTGTTTACTGATTTCTCACTGTGATTTATAGCTTCTGTCCATTCAGTGGGCATTATTCCTCTGTTTGGTTCCACGAATGGAAAATTTATACGGTTCTACAAACTAAAGGTAGATTTTCTCTATTTTCCTTGAGCCTCGGAAAAACTCCTGACAAATTTCGTTTATTGCACATACTGGATGTGGTAGAGTTAAATGTGCTGGGGGATTCAGTGTCAGTATTAAAAGTTAATTATTCATTAAAACGAGATAATTATATAGGCAAGACTAGTTCTTTGGGAATCCCTTATCAAACATGGGTTTCTATGTATAGCTGAAAAGAACAGGGAGATAAAGAATGCCTTGTATTGGTCCACTGTGACAGGAAAGCGCAAATATGCCAATTCTGAATATTTCTTTCAGATTGTTAAAGCAAGCATTCCGCTGATATTTTATTTTAGACGCAGGCCTATTCATAGAAATATGATCATATGATGGATCAGGTTCAATCACATAACTAGTCACATTTCGGGGAGGGATTCCCATCATTGTCAACTCATTTTGAGTTATGACCATATCGTATTACAAAACGGACAGTAATGGTCCATAGTATGATCCACTTAAGGTGATCAGGCTGACGGACAATAAAGAGAATTGTTCTACCATGTCCTGACTGTTCATAGTTGTTGTGAGTAATTTGACATGACTTCAGTGTCATGGCGGATCATGACGTGACCTTGTCATGATCTTGGTGAGGTTACAGATTTTGTATCAATAGAAAGGGTGACCTCAGATTGGTTTATGATGAAACTTTGGCTGAAAGGAATAGTCTATTTGGAAAGACATGGCTTTCATGTGAACAGACATTCTATCTTTTTTCTGAATATGATATGGAAAGGAGCACACTATTTTCAGATCCAAACCTCTCTTTAACGGGTCACCTATGGTAAGACACACTGTTTTTGCTCAAAGGGGAGGGGGGGGGGGTAATCAGCGTAACCGCCACTTTTTAAGTTTTTGCCCCCCCCCCGAAATTCTTTTCCTGTCATACTCTCCATAAATCCCCTCCCCTCGGCGGGTTATCCCTGACATCTGTAATGTACAATGTAATACCCTTCCTCCAAGGTCAAGGTTATAGAGATAATAATGTATCACACTGATGGGGCTATGGGTATGTATTAGATACCAGTTTGTATCCTGCTTTTACCCTTTTGTTCCTGACAGGTGATCACTGGTGATACACCTGAACCAAATACACGAGTATTGGGTTTATTGCAAAGGTAATTAATCCTCTTCACTCTGTCGTTAGCCCTTTCAAGATGACGTTGTACTGAAAGCATCACATTGGCCTTAAGTAACTCAACTGTTATCTGCTTGAACCTGCTTGATCATCAGTCTTGTGGGAGGGAATTAGTCTCATAAGGTTAGGCATGCCACCCTAATGCAGCAGTGGTGTGTTCCTTGCTAGTTCTACATCCATGCATCGTTCTGGCAAAAACTAACGCACAGCTGGCTAGTACACCAGATTGTATATATACGTAATGCTGTGGTCAAAGGGTTAAATGGTGTGCCAAGAGATAGTTATGACTATAACATTTGATAGAAAGGATGATTTACATATCAATCTATGTGTCAGTATATTAAAGTGTATTAGTATTCTTCCTTTTTGATCACCCTAAGTACATTCTTGGCTGAGAGTAGAATAGTAGCAGGAAAGTGGAAGATTGTGAATCACTCCTCTCCAAGTTAACCTGTTGGGACAGATTGTCATAGTATGTCACAAGACGTGTGAATGCGGATATGTGGAGGCAGGGGAGGGGAAGATCACAGGACTTTGGATCAAAGACAAAGCGACAGAATGCCCATCCCTTTTATCTCATATTCCTTCCCACATGTACTATGCAGGTAGGCCTGTACAGTTTGGAATGTCTGTGAATATGTATTAAATATCACCAATTTTGGGACTGTAAGGCTATTTCTCTCAAGGAATAGGACAGTCAATTTATCACACAGTTGGAGTGTAAACTTCTTTTTTTATTTTGTGAGGCTATGGGCTGCATAATTTAAGTTAGAAATTGTGCTTTTGGTCTGAAATCTCTTTAGATAGGACATTCACATTTAAGTTGCATTTTCTAATAGTAATGACCATTGAAGATTCAATATCCTTAGTAGTTTAATCATCTATTGTTAGGAAATGCATTCTTATGGACCTCAATGACAGGATGGCCATATCGGGCCCAGAGTAAGTTTGATAGTGGAAAGGTGGTCGAACAAGGGGGCTTAGCTTCTGTACCCAGGAGGTAGGTATAGAGGCTGATGTAGGGCCTGATGGTGCCACCCAGGTGACATACCTGTCTTATCAGTCACAGTCTCCTCTCCTGCAGCTTTATTTACCTGGCCTCTTTGATCCTACCTCAACTCCTAAATCACCTAGTTGTACCGAAATCGCCATCTGTATACGAATTTAGGCATCTGCTCCAACAGGTTCCTAAATTGAACCTACATATGTGGCAGTATTTGGGGATGGTAGGGTTTAGGTTATTGGGATTTACTTGCCAGTTTCCTTCACCTACATGTGAAATTACCTCTGTGACGAATCCCATACCCACTGGATCAACTGATATATCCATAGCTAGATTTGGATACTTCCCAAGCTATACCATTTCAAACTTTACCTATATGCTCCCACATGTTTTTACATAGTACACCCTCAAGCCATCTAAAGTTAAATACCTGTATTAACTGTTACTTCTCCCAAGAATGTACAGATAGAATACCTTTGTCTTTCAAAGCCACGATTTAGAAAAAAAGGGAGATAGCAAAAATAATTAAGTAGCTCGACCTGAGGGTAAATGATGCATGGTAGAAGAAGCATCCTTGGGTGTTGTGTCAGATGACATAATGGCTGCAGATGCTCCGTTTATCTTATTTATCTTCTGCTTGGGCGATTTTATTACAAAAATAAATGCATCCCCAGGTACTCTCCATTGTAAACCACCAGCTGGACCGTGTAGGAGATTTCTACTGTATTTGATCCACTAGGTATTTGGGGTATTCAACCTGAATGTCATTGGCTTCTGGATTGTTTATCCTGAGACGTAAAAAGATTGAGGTATGCAGGCCTAGGTCAGTCGTTTTTGAAACCTCCCCTGGCGGGAGTGTGATGTGGACAGAGGCAGTGGGGCTCTAAGCCTCTGGATAATAGAAAGTGACAGAGGAATTTTTCAAAGTCACAAAATCATTGATAAGTTGGAAGAAAAATTTATAAAAAATCTAAAACAAATCAGGAATTTAAACTTGAGGAAATGAAGAAGAAAAAAATCAGCCTACTTTATAATAGAAATTACCTCTTTAAGAAAAATAGAGAGATTTGTAAACTGGAGTCAGTAGTAGAAGGCCTCAGTTGGACCCTTATCTTATCTCCTATCTTCTAACAACTTCTCCCGACTGACCACCAACTGTATGCTGCAAGGGTCGACACTGGGAGTGCTGGAGGGGTATAGGAGTGAGGGGTGGTGGTAGACTGGCTAGGGTGGTGGTTGAGTGAAGGGTGGTGGTTGAGTGAAGGGGTATAGGAGGCAGAACTCTGCTTTAGCCCAGATAACCCTAAAGTGGCAATTTTTGTCATAGAGTGATAAAAATTGATAAGTCGACTAATATATGACCAAATATGCCATGTTCAAAATTTCAGACCTTTATCTGCACCATGTCCAGAGATATGAGGGATTGCTTACCATCCTACATGTAGGACAGTAGGACTTAGGACTACTGTCTTTTGAAATTTGTTTTCTTTTGGTTGCCATGGAAACCGCAATTACTGTACGAGAGTGTCGGAAACTGACAAATAAGCTTATATATGGCCATTTATGCCATACAAGAAATTTCAATGCTTCAGCTATAGCGGAACCAGAGATTAGCACTGTCCTACATGTAGGACAGTAGGACTTTGGGCATCTGTCTCCTCTGAAAAGGTCCAAATCTTAATTTTCTAAGTAGTAGGTGTTTTGGGACATGTGTGTAATGTCATAAAAGTACCTAAGAATACCCATATGGAGCATTTTTGGAAGCCTTGGGCCTAGAACTATAGGATGCAACATTTTACTTCCATATGTGTTAAGTATACTTGTGGATATAGACCTCTTCCCATGATGTCACTTAGGCGTCCTACATGTAGGGCAGTAGGGCTATCTGGGCTAAATATTAGACAGATGCCTTACCAAGATTTTCATAGGCTTTTTCATCAATGTAACAAGGAATGGCACAGCCAAACGAATATCTTAACGCTATATATAGGCTTCATATTTTTTAGATATCAAATCTGAATTCTCATCAGAAAATGATATATGTACAAATTTGTGCAAAGTGTTCATGGCAGGTTTTTCCATATTTGAGGATTATGAACCTAAAGTTAGAATAACCTGAATCTACACTGGACTATTGTGTTAAACATTATGTCACATCACTTTTTATCTTAAACATGTCATGTTGGATGTGCCCAAGGCAAATGCTATGACAAATGACATTCTAAGTATTACTCTGTCCGCAAAGGTCATATTTATAAGGTTGAGAGGTCCCTCCTTTGGATGAAGGACTTTTGTAAATGTCACATTAAAGCTTAACAATATAAACTACAGACGGAATAATACACACAATACTACGCATGTTGAGAACCTTTAGTTACAGAGTGAAAAGGACAAACAGCGAAAACATGAATAATAATTACCTAAATGATTTATTTTTTCTCAATGATTGGATATAATTTTGTATAATATCATTTGAGAAGAGCAGGGTCTCCTATACCTACACTGTGTTACCCTAGATTAGCATCCACTTTGTATTTTCTATATTTTTGAGGCATAATAAATTATCTATTATCGACATTTAGGTAACATGTAAAATCTTAGAGGGAACGGTACATATTTGATACATAATGTGTAACATGTTTAATCCTACCCTCAAATTATATACATGATGGAATGGACCCCATACAATCTAATCCTCAATGGGGGTGTATTCTGTACAGAATAAATACCAGTGCTGTCACTCTGATGTCACTATAATGCCACACTGTCTGCTCACTTGTTAGGCGGCAAGCAAGGAGGTACTCTGTAAAAAATAACTGTTGAATCTACCAGGGATCCTCGTACAACTGAACAGTGAACCGAAGTAACTATATTGCAGTGAACCAGTGTAGTTTTTACTAGAAGCCCAGGGTGGCAGTACGGTGGTACATGGAATTTCTGTGAAAATTACAACGGATTTCTGGCAACTTTTACAGTGTATTATATCAATTTCAAACAGACATACAATAAGGATGATCCATAGTTTATTGTCAGGAAATTTACTGTATAATGTCCAGGAAATCAGTCAAGATATCAATTTATTCATTAAATCAAGCTTGAATCATTGATCTGAGAAAAAAAGGAAAACGGAAAAGTGAGCAGTCAAGTCCCAAAATATGGAACATCCATTCTGCATGTCTGCTCAGACATTATACTGATGGCCTGCCAGAGGACAGCATGTTTGATGTCTATGGCTATTGACAGACTCACTGTTTACTTTCCTCAGCCAGACTCACATTTCAAGTCATTTTCCTCTGGAATACTCACCAATAACCTTTAGCCTCACACACGTCCACCTTTACCATACCAGTCTGAATGCAGCAGAATGGGGAGGGATTAAGCTACAGCTTTTTGTATTCATTTTCTGTCAGGCTCTCTCAGATGGTCGATTCTTATGTTAAGTTGTGTGAAAGTCCAATCTTGAGTCAAGTCGTGTCTCTCTTTCTAACTCCCAGCGACTTTATGATTGAAGACCCTCTCCATGAGAAGCACTTCATTCAAAATAACTTTTAGGCGTATAAAGCTACTTTCCATGCCTTTTGAATTCCCCAAGATACCCCCTCCATGGACTCCAAGCAAAGTGATTCCCATTTGGAAAAGTGTTCTTTTCATAAGGCAATTTGACGATTACCATTAGACTACCATTATGCACATATGATGCTATTTTTCTCCAAGATACACACTTGGTCTTGATACAGACATTGACAGCATTGTAAATGACTGTTACCAGTGTTTAGGTAGATAAGTCTTGTGCTATACATTAAAGGTGTGGTACCTGGAGTTTACCTCCCCTCCTCCCCCTTCATTATCCAGCTGATCAGTATACCTGTCACGTACAGGTGTCAACGCCCGTCCACCCCCCCCCCCCCCCCACACACACACACAATACATACACTTTCCTGTACAGGCAGCAACTATCAGAACACACATACCGTAGTGTGTCGCTTAAGGCCTGGGTTCTTTTATAATCACTGGTGGTTAGGAAACAGGGATGTTGAAATTGATGTAAAAGACATTAGAAATGGTCTTGAATAACCACCTGTCTAATGTATGTCTTGGGTTATAGGTGCTTTAACAAGTATTTATGGCAAAGTCACATATTTTCCATGTGCTCCCTCCTCACCCACACCTCCTACAGATAAAAAAGACTGAAAACAAAATAGAAACACCACCACTGTACAGAAGTCACCATATGGCAACAACCTTCAACTTCACATTTCAAACTTCTGTTCTTTTACCACGATATATCAAGGGTGTGAAGTATAATTATGATATTTGGAGGAGGCGGGAGGGCACTACACAGCAACAAAATTTAGCTTTCTGTAGAAATTATAGTAGGGGTATTGTAGTCAGTGTCATGGGTGGAGGATGAGGGTTGGGGGAGGGTATGAATATCTATCTAGGAGTGTAACAGATACAGGCTGGAGGGTGGGCAACAAGAAACACATTGTATGTATTGCTATGTTGGCCAGAGGATATGGTCCATTTTACATGACCTTATGTTACATCTAGGTCCCGTTTCTGGACATGTAGTTCATCAGGACAAAAACCCAATGTCTGTGGTAATGAGCCCTCATAGAAATAGGTATTTGCTATTAAGTATACTTTAGGGATTGCTTTTCTAAACTGTAATTATCCCATTGGTCTTTTGCCATTATTAAGTTGGCTGGAGGATGAAACCCATTTCATCTGCCTAGATGTTATATAAATGTTGTTTTTTTTTGGCTTACAATTTGTCATGGAAACTGCCAATTTGTGGGGTGATGAGATATCAGGGAGAAACTTCAGAAAGGCTAGGGAGCTTTTGACAGGGAACTAGAAAATAAAAAGAGCGAAAAATATCTAATCATTTCCTTTGTATCTAATTACCCTGGTCACTAGGGTAATCACATGTATACATGAATAATCTCTAGCCCAGTATTCAATTACAACTCACATTAATTCCTCCCCCGCTCCCTGTTTGGATAGGGTATAACTCAGATTCCATACCCCTGTCGGCACCCACAACGACCATTAGGTCATGCCTTTTTATCCTATTTATGTATATATCCTTTTCTGCCACATGGGAGGACATCGTTTTGTCCCTCCATGCTGTTCAAAAGTCTCTTTGGGGGGAGTTCACTGTCAGGGAAAAGGTACAAAAACCATGTTGTAGTGCTTATCACGTTAAGGGCTACATATATATTATCATGCCTCAAGGCCTCTTTGGCGTCATGATGCATGCACTGGCGAGTATCTTTCAGAAAGTTATTGGCGACTCAGGATAAGTGATCATACCACTTGTTCATGAGTATATCAAACTCACATAACCAGAATGATGCCTGAGTGAAGCCCTGTTGAATATTCATTAGAGCAGCTCCCATGCACGAATTATGGCCACCATTGTGTGTGATACATTGCAGTTCTATAAGACGCTTGAATGGATAGGGGAGGGGGTTTAGATGGAGATAAATACGGGAAAAACGGTAACCTGTATGCTAGGCACGCCTCGAGGGGAGCTAAAAAGTCACTGATGTTTGACCCAACTGGAACGGAGCCTGTGGATCTGCTGTCACCCTGTTCTGATACCCCTGTGAACCTTGTATAGCTTTGGACCATCCCACACTATCAGACATGGCTAATAATATCCATCTCCTAAACCCCATGTCAATCTCACTTTCAGTTAATCTTTTCAGAAAGAGATAGCTGAAGATGGTGGCATTGGGTATAAGAAAAATTAGTGTTGCATATATTCCACACGACTGTCATTATTATGTATTTATTTCGTCCTTTGAAAGATCAATATTTCATCTAAGACAAAGGGAATAAATAGATACTGAACAGCTGTAGTCCATACAGCGCATTTCCAATTTCTTTGGTGCATCCGTTTTATTTATCACTGATCTCTATAGAGAAAAAGACTATAATTATAATAGTCTTCTTTTAAATATTCAGTATCGTGTCTAGATCGTGTGTGTACGGAGCCCCTAAGAGGACATGCCAAAAATAAATATTTTCAGCAGAAAAAATATTCTTGCGGATACTGAACAATTCCTGCGAGTACAGAGACAACTCTTGCGGGTACTGAACAATTCCTGTGGGTACAGAGACAATTCTTGTGGGTACTGAAGAATTCTTGCGGGTACTGGAGAATTCTTGTGGGTACTGAAGAATTCTTGCGGATACTGAACAATACCAAAAAGATTTTTTTCATGAAAAAAATATTCCTGCGGGTACTGGAAGATTCCTGCGGATACTGGAAGATTCCTGTGGGTACTGGAAGATTCCTGGAGGTACAGGAACATTTTTGCAGGTACACAAAGAATTCTTGTGGGTGCACAAAGAATTCTTGTAGGTGCTAGATTTATCCTTGTGGGTGCTAGAATTATGCATTCACCTACCAAAAAGTCTTTTTTTCCTCCAATAAAATCTTTCTTGTGCCAGTCAGAATTGTTCTTGTACCCGTAAGAATTGTTCAGTGCCCGCAAGAATTGTTCAGTACCCGCAGGAATTGTTCAGTACCCACAAGAATTGTTATGTATCCGCAAGAATATTTTTATGGGGAAAAAAAAAATCTTGGTATGTCCTATTAGGGGCTCCGTAGTACGCACCACATAAGCCTTTGGGTCCCCTCAATGTACTTTGATTAAGGGGGTAAAGATCCTTAAGATTTTTTTCTGCATCCCAAATAATAATATTTATCAGATGAAAAACATATTTGTCCAGCTACAAAAGAATTCTCCTGTTTCCGCAAGAATCCTCCTGTTTCTGCAAGAATTCTCCTGTATCCACAAGAATCCTCCTGTATCCGCAGGAATTGTTCAGTATCCACAATAATTGTTCAGTAGCCGCAAGAATAATTTTTTCCACAGAAATTTTTTTTTTAGTATGTCCTATTAGGAGATTCTGTATCCCCAGGAATCTGTTCCCAAAAGAATGTTTCTGTACCCCAAAAGAAAATTATTCCTGTGTCCGCAAGAATTGTTCAGTACCCGCAAGAATTGTTCAGTATCCGCAAGAATTGTTCAGTACCTGCAAGAATATCCCAGTACCCGCAAGAATATCCCAGTACCCGCAAGAATACCCCAGTACCTGCAAGAATACCCCAGTACCCGCAAGAATAATTTTTTTAGAAAAATAATTATTTTTTGTATGTCCTATGAGGGGCTCCGTAGGTACGCTACACTATGCCTGGGGCATGCCATCTGAGATCAGTTATTTACGTAAACTAAAAACAACAACAACAAAAAACATAAGTAATTGAAAAGCGAAAGAAGAAAGAATCAGTGTGCGCACAGAGCGTTGCAATTCATAATTAGAACAAGACGTGGGCGTTGCCACTGCAATTAAATCCTCAGTATACGACTCTACCCCACTCATACGCCTACATCATATACCCAGGGAATACTCCATGTTTGATTTCCAACTGATATTAGAAGAAAAAGAGGAAACTGGGAACAAACATCACCTATGTTTGTTTACTTTGCCGTCATGCCATTGCAGTGCCTTCTTCTGATACCCCCCTTCTGCATCGTTCATGCAGGCGTGAGGCCATATATGATGTCCCTGTATAAATATGTTTACCACTGGAAAACAGACCAACTTGACTTCTGTTCAAGTGAAGGACTTTTTTTATTGAGCTCAAGAAGAGCGTGGTCCCGGTTTTCTGCTGGGTAGACAGGTAATTATTAGTAAAGAAGCACGTGGCTATACAAAGACACCATGTGCCAACGGCCAAACTGAGGGTGTGGTTGGTATTGGTTTGAGTTGGGAAGAAAAACACAGATTTTAAAAAAATGTTGGGAGTTTTTTCTTTTAATGTACTGACAGTATAAATTGATGATTAATTTGATTAATCGTCATCCCACCATACTATCGATTCGTATGATTAAATCATGCATAACGGTAGACTAGTTCATAACTCCCTTTTTACCCATACCATCTGTTCATATAGGCCTCTGCTATACATACATTAATTATTATCAAACTTATACACATTGGAATTAAACAAAATCCAATTTGATACATAGAATATTGATATGAAAGCATGATTTTTGAAAGTAAGCTCTCCTTATCGAAAACCAATTTACCAGACCAACACATCCAAATCCTACCTCTCTCACCTTCCCCTTATACCCTGCCCCAAGACATGTGGCCCTGTCACATGACCGGCTGACACATATCCCCAATCACATGACCTATACTGCTTTGTAAGCACTGGTTCCACAGGCGTACAATCGGTCGGAATAGCCCTAATCCGACGATTTCTAATGTATCAAAAGTATAGAAAAAATTGGTAGGATTAGTGCTAATCCGACCGATTTATTGCCTGTAGAACCAGCGCTGTAGAGTCAGTTAATGAGACTGACGGTGCTCCCTCTGGTGACGTAGGGGTAAACAATGGCACTGTTAGCACGTGGCCTGTGGGGCATCCTTTAGCTACTTGTGGTGATAAACTGTTATATGTTAATGTGCCTTATTTAACCCTTTAAGGACCAGATGCTGCTTTAATGCACTGTGCAGCCTTTATCAGAAAAGATCTGAACATCCCACAGCTAAATGCTTCATCTGGAAGATATTAAAAAAATTGCATTACATACGTGATGCACTATTTTCTAATCCCAATATCAGAAAAGAAAACAGCAAAAAGTTTAGTTTTTCTAGTACTCCCGAGGATACAGTACACTATACTGCATTTACCCTTTTTGGTATTCATTGCGAGTTACTCACCACATCACTGCGACCCCTAGAAATTTAAGCACCCCCTTAGGATTGGCATGATACGTGTGTTGGCGAGTTACTCAATAGTATTGCCCTGGGGCATCGTTGCAAAAAAACAACAACACAAAGCTGTACATACTGGCTACAGGGCAATCCACATCGGGGTATAGGATTTGTACTAACAGCAACTCCTACTGTTTTCCAAAAATAGAAGCAATCTACTACAAAACCCCTGCCCCAGTCTAACAGTGCTGATAACAACCAGCCGTTTTTAACTAGTACCCAAAACATTCTGCAGTAAATAGAGATTTACCTAGTTGGTTGATAACGCATTACGCTTGCTTCCCCGTGATATCTATCACCGCATGGTCTGCTATCTGTTACCAGTTACCTGAGTATGTTATCAGAGGTGATCACCTTGGTATGGCTACAGTGCTGGATTATGCACGACCACCGTAATCTCTGTATTATTTACTCTTGTTATCAAGATATGGGAAATATGGGGTGAAGTCGTGTACCGCTATCAGTTAATTTGTAAAATATTTTATCAGTTGAGCCAGTTGATATAGATTTGCTAGGTTCCATTATGCGGAAATATCAGAGATAAGATCAGACGCTGTTTTATATAAAGGGTGGATTCCATTACTCAAATTTGCTTGGTTCTTTATGCTTATGCTTCTATGAAAGTACACTATACATATGGTTCCACCAGAGGCGAATTCCTTCCCATTTTGAATAGAGATGTATTTGGAGCTTATGAAATCCAAAATGATTCATCAGAATACAGCAGTCCTGGAATCTTTTAGTACATATCACTAATATCACTAATCAAAAACATAAAAGAATGGATCCTAATTAGCCTGATTGTCTGCTCTTTTTTTTTAAATACATCCACCCATTTTTATAAAAGAAAAGGTGAACTTTCTGTGAAAGGGACCACTTTACTCTAGCAAACAGACAAAGACTACATTTCCTCTCTGTTCATTTTTCAAAGGCGACAAGTACACTAAACATTGTAGCAAGCTTGGATCCCGGGGCTGGGATCAGATCGAGGCGGTATATTTCATGATGATGATGTTGGTGGCTTCCGGGTGGCAAACAGCCAATGACAAAGTCTCCTCAGCCCCAGGGCATCTTGGGAGGAGCACTTGGGTCCACATCAATCCAATACGGACTAAGAAGCTTCTTTTAAATCTACCTTTGTAGTTAGGGTTCCTTGTGTTCTATAGCTATACACACTTTCCTTAACTTTGAAGGGAAGAGATTGACTGGAGAACCATTGAGATCAGCAAAGGCATATATAATAATACAAACTAAACTTTTCTGTCTTTGTGGTGACTGGTTTCAACAAAATATTATTAATGCGCTATAAATGTATAGAGAAAATAGCACTAAATTTATATGTGCACGTTACTCTGTAGACAATGGTATGTCACTGGAATTTATAGCAAGAACTTTGTTACGTAGATACACAAAATAGCCTCAGGATAGGAGCCTTTTGAAGCCTCTGCAAAACAATTCTAGGCAAACATTGCAATTGAGGACGTGGCCTTTAAATGTTGTTAATATTAGCACTGATGGTACAATAAGTTATTATGTACGTCTGGAGGCCCAACATTATACCATCCCACCATATATGTATGATTAGGTATGTAGGCCTGGCAGAGGTTATACAAACCCTCACCACTGCCAGCCTAGGTGACAAGACAGGAATATGAGAGCAGCTAAAGTAAAAGGTCTACCCACAGTGTACAATCAGTCCTACTTCTGCCTAATCCTCCTTTCTTTCCCAAGGGAGAAAGGGCGAAATCACATAAAAGTTAATTTGACATTATGAGTAAATTACTTTTTTTTTCAGATAAAATCATCAGTTTCTTTTTTTTTAATGAAGGCAAGCACTCAGGTAGAAATGCTGACTCATGTTTCCAGATGGGAAAGAGTCCTTACTGCGCTGGGATGCAGACAATCTATTAACATACTAGAGCCCTTTAAGGTAACATTGAGAATGAGAATTAAAATACTGATGTACACCGGTTGAAACTGTGTTTAAATTCAAACATAGTTAACCCCTTTGCCTAAGGGGTCTATTTTCTTTATATATTTTCCTTTCATAAAAAGCTTTAAAGTATTATGTTTGAGAAACAGCATGACATGAATTTCAAATAGCAGTGAGATGCTCTATTGCGAAGTTAACTTTAAGAGACAGGTTCAAGTTTGAAAAGGTCAATACAACTATATTTCGGTGATAAGATCTATCTGTATCTCAGGGAGGTCTATATATATATAACGTATCTATTTGGTATTCAGACACAATGTGCATTGTGTCCATTTCCTCACTATTGAGATGGGTCCACTATTGAACAGTCAGAAAAGATCCCAGTTGTCATACCTTTCTTATTCTGTCTACTCACTTGACCCTTATGCTGCGTCTATACTCGCCCCCTATTAAAATCAAACCAACCTTTATATTACCTTTTGCTTTTCTTTTTTATACAAGTCTAATTTCTAGGTCAATGCTGGACTACCTAACTACCTTGCCCTCTTGCGTTTGTTGTAGCCATTATGCATTCCTGCAAGCCCTATTAGTCTAATAAAATTATTCCTCTATATTCCTACCACTGACATGGAACTTGCTCCTTTAGGGAGTGGTCATTGTTAATAAACAGGATGTGGTAGGGGATTTTTACATCAACCCCCCCCTCCCTCGAGGGGGGTCAAAACTATTTGCCCCCCCCACCCCTACGCCTGGGGGTTGAAAATTCATTGAACAGGCCTTTTCTACTAAAAAAAAAAAAAAGAGGCAAGGTCTTTTACGTCCCACCTCAGGAGGGGTTAAAAATGTTCATGCCCCCCACCCTCAAACCCATCACCCCCCTCTGTTAATAAATAATGGCCACTCCCTTAGGGAGCCGATCTGGATACCTGAACTAGCCCTTCATTATTCCTATACCTACGTGGTAATTATCTCCTCCACGCTGACAAATCACAAAATCAGAATGCACCTCCCCTATTGTAACCCAGGCCGTTAAGGACTGATAATGGCTGGATGTGTGGGTCCCTATTCAGATACCCATGATGTAACATCACACAGTAGTCACCAAACTGAACAGCCTCTTATAACCCCTTTATAATTCAGTGTATTCTTATTTCATTCTATAGGGGATAGAGAAGCTGTCAGGTGTGTGGGTTATAGTCACGCCCATTCTCCACCTGCACTAGTGTATATGAACAATTTGAATCAAATAGTTCAGCAATTATATCATGGGGCCTCTGACTCCACCTAGGATTGTTATATAATTTGCTTTAACGATCAGGTTTGTGAGGGTTGTTTTCTCCTTCACATACTTAGCTACCATTAGAAAACAGAAAGGAGAAATAATATATTTATAAGGGTTTGATAAAGTCGTCCAAAGATATAAAGCTACAAATCATCACAGTTGTATCAGGGAATAATCTATATGAAGAATTCTGCTGAAGACCGATTTTCTGGTCAAAATGTAGGTTCACAACTAAAATAGCTAAATATTTAGAGCCTAGGCTTAAAAAAAAACACACAAAAAAACAAACAAAAAAAAAACAATGTACAAAGAAATGCATATTTAACCATTGAGGTCTAATTTCCACATATCATGTATACTTGTAATTCCATGATGTCCTGAGAAGACCCTAGCCTAAGTAAACGGCTAGACTTATAGAATTTGCTTCTCTCCAAAGTAAGAGATCAAACATAATTTCGCCTGGTTAAGGTAGAGGGGTGGGCTATGATAATCTACCTGTAGACAGACAGATGTCCACCAGGTAGGCTGATTACAGGCTATTCTCAGGTAACAACCGGCTCTACAAGAGGATGGGAGGAGCCGGGGATAACGGCAAGGGAAGGGGGGGGGGGTAGAAAGAGAAAGAGGATTTGCACTACCTGAGGAGGGCGTTTCTAAATAATGCGAATTTGCAATATGGTTGTATCATTATTACAGGAAAATGTTTTGATATTGAAACTGCTGCATTATGGATGCATACCCTATAGATTGTCAGCACTCGTCAGATCTGATAAATACTGCACTGAGAAAAAATTCTTACTCACTTGAGTCTAGATCTAGACTCAGACAATGTTGCCAACTGATTTGAGACTCAGCCTGATCCTGGGATGATACTTGGATCAGCCTCAGGATCTGCCTGAGTATCATCCAAGGAGTAGGCTGAGTCTCAAATCATACTCATTTTGGCGACATTGCCTCAAGTGAGTAAGATTTTTTTCTCAGTGTGCTAGCCCATGAGAGATACTTTGTTACCTTGTCACTGTATTCCGATGTTTTGATGAGCTGTTGAAACCATAAGAAGGTACCCGAAAGTACTCCCTTGGATTTTAATTCCCCAGAAAAATGTTGCGAAGATAATGATGTATGGATCCTATTGAAGGGGCCAGGACAACCGATCTGGGTATCCAATAACCTTTGATCTGTTCATTGGATTCCCTGTCCTCTCCTTCTCTCAGTATAGACCAGATGACCTTCCAAATAAAAGCCATCAGAATGTATTACCTTTAATTCCAAAGAGATTAAAACGTTGTCTAATATATTTCTATTTTGGGTGTTTTTTTTTTCAAAACGTCCTCTTGATAGCATCGTTCTTTTATTCTGTGTGGCTCAGTAAGTGGGATTGTGGCAGGACAATACTTGTAAGTGTGGGGGGGGGGAGCAGACAGATCTTAGTCCATCCAAACACAAACAAATATATACCTGGACAGACCCTTTCTAAATCTTTAACTAATCCAAAATCGACGAGATGATAGACCCTGTTGATTGAAAAATGGTAGTGGCCTGCAGTGATTGCAGTTTGATAACACTGAAAATCTTCATTTTCTAGAAATGACACTTTCCACACCCATTAAGATAAGGCAAAGGGAGATTTCTATTTCTAGCTGACTTCACTTTCAGGTCAGGGGTGTCAAATGTGCCTGCTATCTTGACCATTACAGCCAGAAAATCCCCCACCCCCTAATTGGCCAACCCTTTACTTAGGGTAACCCCTGATAAAATGATAGACATCTTAGTCCATTATAGGTAATTCGGATGCGTTTCAGCCCTTAACCTGAGTGAGGATCCAAAGCCCTGTCCTGGCTCTGCTCTTTGTCTAATTTAGACATTCAGGGGTATAATGTGGAACCCATAAATAGAATAGTTTTGCTTATCTCTTTGAGGGCAATATGATGCATCCAGGTTAATGTTCCCTTCTTGTGGTGATACACCACTGCACTGCTGGTGAGTCTAATAGGGGGCACTGCATTGGTGTATCATGTCAACCCTCCTAGAGTGTGCATCAACTCTATAGGGCCAGGAGATGTTGCATGACTGTAGAACTAGCAAGTTTCTAGCCGTTGTGTTCATCTATATATAGGCATTATGTATACACCTATACTCGCCTGTAAAGGTTATACTATAGTTGCTATGGGTTCATTGGGAAGGACGGCTCAGGAATATATTGAAGTAAGCTGAAAATGAAATGAGATGGTCTATTTGAAGGAGCACTTACTGACAAAGATGGAGAGATATAGTTTACAGTAGCTTAGTGTGTTTCCCTTCACTTTAACCTTATATGTTGGTGGTGTATATTTTATTTTGTGACGATTTTGTATCGCCTTATGTATGTGGTCCAAGTTGGAAATATAGATTGACTGCTTTTTAGATCATGCAGTTGGAGAGCAAACACGCAATAAACGTAAACACCAGTCTGTGTTGGTAGATCAAATAAGATAATATTTATAGAAACAAAAATAACAAAACTAAACACAATTTTAGTCAGAGAAGTCAAGTCCACATTTGGCGGTTAGTGCCAGAAAAACAGCTGTAACATAATTATCAACCCTATTTAATATGATGACTCCATTACTACCAATTATAGAGTTTAAAAGGAGAAATTGGTAGATTACTTTTGTGATTCCAATAAGTCCCCTGACTATCAAGGATAATAACTACAAATTACAATGCCAGGCTACACATACCTTCATAAACAGGTGCGTACCACTAGACAGACAGACTAGGGAAACCAATCACATTTCTAGTGTAAGTACAAGCCACACGATGGCAGCACTGTTACTGTTCCACCTTGTTTAGTCTACGCAGTACATTGCTTCATGTGTGGATTCTAAGCTAGAGCGTCACTCTATCTCAAATAAAGCATATATTGACTGGCTACAGGGATGGATAACATACAAAAATGTGAGTTCCTTTCTTGAAAACCAAATTCAAAGCTATGTTTTTAGTTTAGGACGATATACCCATAGTCTTACGCGAAAGCCTTGAGGGAATAATAAAAGTAAAAGAGTTCTCAGAAATTCAGGGTGTTTCAAGAGAAACGTCTCATGAAATGGCACAATTCTTACCATACAGAGTATCTCTGGTATTCAGGGAAAAGTCAAAACTAAACAGAGAGCATGAAGAATGGAAAGAGCAAACAATGGTCAAGACCAGTGGCAAAAGATATAGCCCCTTATGCAACTACACACGTAATCCATAATATACTGTTCTCTTACATAGGTATATGTAATCCATCTTATATTTGGAATGTACTGATAACTGTGTGTACATCATTATCTAAACAGTAGCCGATCTACAGGTCGCACTTTGGTCCCCTCAGCACCTAATCTACTCGGTAGTTAATCAATTATCAGTCACGTCCATACCTAACTATACTACCAGCCTACCCTACTTAATGTAGGAGGTCATATAGACGTAAAGGCTGAAAAGTTAATGGCCAGCCACGCAGAATGGATTCTCTGGGTCGGAAAACTTGGATCATAACTATTTTCTCGTATGTTTCTCTCTCTTTCTTTTATTTCCACTCATTTTGTTCTTTTTTTATGCATTAAAATGAACGTTTTCTTTGATTCATACAATATATCTTTCTTTACTTTTTGAAGATGAAATACTTTTTCAATCAGGTGAACATCCCCATCGTAGGCCATCATTTCAACACTGCTGATCTACACTAATCCATACTTTCTCCTCTGAAGGAGAATGTAAAGAGATGGGCAAACGTGCATAGTGGCCATATTTGTAGGTTATAATTCAAATACCATGAACTTTAGTAGTACAAAGTGGACCACTCCATCCAGATGGCCTACCACTTGCCATGCTTGGCTGGATTAGTTAAATCTGGCTCCCCATTGGTCAGCAGCTAGTCACGTGGGCAGTGCATCATTATTGATCAGTCATTGGTGGGGAGTGGAAGGCTGGGACTTAAAGCAGACAGAGTAAATTCCAAAGCCTTATGGACTGAGGTCTGAAGCATGCATGGATTCCATTATTTCCAAGCCAATTCTGGTGGTACTTAGAGATATGTAGAACACACCATAAGTCTTTGTTCGCAGGATATACGATAAAACACAGAGACCTCTCTGCATACCACCATGGATATTCACTACAGGTAGGCAAGGTTTGATCACTGTCAGCAGTCTATTTAATGACTTTTTTTTAAAATTTATACCTTATTAATCTTTTTAAATTAGACCTTTTGTTTATTACCACCCGGGCACCATGGTGAATGTAAATAAATAGTTGTTCAATGGTGGTGTAATTAACCACAGAACAACATGTTCAGACAGAGCAATTTATTTTCCTCTCCGCTCTTTTTTTGTTCATAGAGTGCATTTGTCCAACAGAAGTGCTCTACTTTATAGCCATGAGTTATACTGACTCTAAATATAATTGCTTTCAGTTAGCATTATAGGTCAGTAGTTTGATGATTTTACCCCTTAAGGACAGTATAGTACACCATGCACTTCCATATGGATCATGCTTGCCCTACTGGGTTGATACTCTTTCAACTGATTGTCTGGTACATTAGCACATCGACGGCGAGTTACTCGCCATTGCTGATATGATATATTATAATCAATATGATATATTATAATCAATAAATGAGCAAAACGCTCTCGAGGTATCAGACTGCCCTTATAGGATTAGAACTGTATGGGTGTAAAAGCTTATTTATGCATCGTAATAGATTGTAATCCTCACAGTTGTAATGCTATCATTACCTAATATTTTGTCTAACACCAGGGGAGCAGCGATTTCATATGACTCACTCATACTCAACCCACAAAACAATCTTTTCTTAGGTCACTTGACATAGTTTTATACACTTTTGACATTGAGTATACTATACATATATATTGTATCTATAGAAAGGTCATTCAGATTCTTTCATGATTAGGGCCCTAGACAGGGGGGTCCCATGTCCCTTGTCGATTTTAAGAAATGGGCCTTGTCTCTGGTCACCCACCCCTATGCCCCATGTCGTTTTTAAGAAATGGCCTTGCCCTCTTGTCGATTTTAAGTAGGGATTTTGTCCCTTGTCACCCACCCCATGCCCCTTGTCGATTTTAAGGAGTGGCCTTGTCCTCTTGTCGATTTTACCCGTCTGGGGTCCTATGATTTCAAAGTTAAAATGCTATATATTGGTCTGCTATAACTATATACCTCCAAATCAGACTTTAAATCTGGATCTGTTAGGTTATATTTGGCCTCTGTACAAATACTCAGAGATTTGAGGAGGCCCGGCCTATTTTCGCACAACTAGCACAGCTATATACACGTGTGGAGTTGTCCTTCACATTGTTGAAATGTATGAACATCAAATATCAGCCAGACAATAGACACAAATTAATTATACAGATGCCGATATTAGAGATGAATCTCAAAAGTCCAGATATAAAGGGGATATAAACTATTTCAATAATTTGGAAATTTTTGTTTTTTCATTGTTTGGTTGGAAATGAAGAAGCAATCCAAACCCTTCTGATCTAATCAAATCGATCTGGTGGACTATTATTTAAGCCAAACACAAATCACTATGCAGTAATCGGTAAAAGAACCAATATGTAGGCATACCAGTACATAAGGAACTAGGGTAGAGGCACCCTGAGTCGGACACACACCTAAAGTCGGAGACCTTTGAGGCTGGATTTTATAAACAATATCAGTACCTTGCCTATCATATCAACCAGATATGAAAATTGAACTATTATTCTCTCTAGCAAATAGAGTATAACAAACATAAGTCTCTTCATACATGGCTTTATAACTATGCAAACCTGTTGTGATCCTGCTGTATTCTGATCATGCAGAGTGGTGAGAAAATGAGACATCTGGTTTAGTTCTTCAGTCTGTCGTGCCTTAACCTATATATCTATGGATTGTTATGTATTGCAATGACAAAATATAGACTATTGCTAATTATTTGACAAAACAGGATAAATTATATTTTGGGCATCATTACCCTATTACCATCAAATTACACCTCAATCCGGACACCAATTGCACCCTGGTTCAGACACAATTATATAAGGGTTTATGTAATTTCACAATGAATATTTTTTCACAAAATGAATCCTTCACACCATACTCACACCTCCAGCCACATATATTTACAATTTCCTTGGTTTGGCAGATTGTCTAACACCTACATTCTGTTAGTTAACACCTTTGTTCTGTTAGTTCCCCATCTGCCCTGTGGAAGTCATGTTAATTTGACCCTGCAGAATCTCCTATTAAAAGAATGCAAAAATAAACATCTCAGTATAATCTTCAATACCAATATCGTACCTTGTTGCTTCTAGAATGATGATAGATGTCTTTACAGAATATTTCATATGCAGGTATCCATTAAAACAATCATATAACAAAGTGTCTGTATCTGGGGTATGTGTCATTCCGCGAAAGGACTGTCCGACTTTAGGTGCAATTAGACCATATGAAATCAATAGTTTTACATTCCATTTATTCATTAGCAATAGGGAGAACAAACGAACATTTTTCATGGATGCTAGTGCTAATATCTCATGTTTCAATTGGTGTATACAAATTTAGAATTCACAACCTTTGGACCCACTAGATTCAATGACTAAATCTGATCACCTGTAGCATGGTCAGGAGCGTCCGAAATGGGTGCCTTTACCATTTACTACATGTGCCCGAACGTTATGGATCTTAACACATTATCAATATGAGTTATCATTTACATGGCCAAAGAAGATGTGCCAAAACTGTAGTCTCTAATCTCTGAAAGGTATTGATCTTTGTGGAGTTCCTCTGATCATGTATGGGTAACATTGGGTACATTCTCCATCCCCATCTTCATGATAATAGTCGTAAGGCAGAAAATCAATAGGCAGTGCATCGCTTAACCACTGCTGATTTAGCTGGCAGAGAAAGGGTCTTTGATTTGCTCTAATCTGTATTTCGCTTGAATAAATAACATGCCAGTTCACTTGTAATGTGAAAGATATGGAGAAATGGGTAAGGGAGGAGGGAGAATCTGCCTAGTCGGTTGTATGTGGGGGTAGGTCAGTTCATTTTAGAAGGAGTTGGGAAATTACCATAGTGGTAATTGGTTTGGGTTAGGTATGAAGGAAGCAAGACCGTGATGTGATTTTTCGTTTTATCTCGGGATTAGTTCTGACAATAGATGATTTATATTATTAGCTCCATTGAAAGGTTCACCGAAGCTAAATAGAAAAAAAAATTATTGTTGAAGTGATTAGATGTTTTATGACATGCAAATTAGCCAAGACCTGCACTTTTGACAAAGGGTAAATGAACCCACTGTACTTTAAACACAATACATATTATGTAGCTTCTATAAAACATATGTACACTTTCCTCATTACTATAAATCAACATTGACTATTGGCACATCAACATTGATTCAGCATTGAATCTACATTCGCAATGTTTGTATAATTATCAAGAGTTGATTCAAGGTTGAAATATGGTTGAATTTGAAAGGTGACACAACATAATCAAATCAAGTGTGATTCACTATCTAGCCATCAGTGTTGGTTCAATATAAACTTATGTTTCTATTTTTTGATCCAACATTGTTTCAGTGTTGTTTCAATGTTGATAGTTGTTTGGTGATTTTTAGTTCACATTAATTTCTTTAATCAATATCGTTAATTCAACATTGGCAAAGTCATGTTTAATTGATGTTGAATTGAGAACAAAATATATTAATTGTTGAGCTGCTGTTGAAATCGTGATGGTTGACAAAACTGAAATGGAGTGATTGAAAAAGTGACAAGCTGATCAACTTTATCAACACATATCAACCAGTTGTCAACGCTAATTTAATGTTTTGTGCCCACTAGGAAGCAGTATGGGATTTGGGATTCACCATAATTGGTATACATCTATAGTAAGATCATTACCATCATTATGTATGATCATCTGTGCCCGTGTGCCATCTGTCAGTATGGCGTTTCAGTATCTAGACCTGAGGCAGAGGGATCCAGTGTCGGAATTACCTGAGGTTCTCTGTACTTACAGTTGAGACACACGAGAGGTTAGGAGGGTGGGTGGATGGGTATGAAGGAGAAGGAGATTATCATAGCAGAGATAACAGTGGTATGGTGCCGCTCTGATAACTTGTATCATCACCAACTGATGGCGCCACAGGTAAGACGATCAAGGTGTCCCAGTCTGCCTCCCTAGATCCTGATTAAATCATAAAGCGGCCTACCTTTAATAGGAACTACATGTATTTAATCTGGATGATATAACCTGTTCTACTCACTTGCCTTTCTTTTACCATCGTTAGGAGTAGACAGGAAAGGAAGATTGCACAGATTGGAAGAATGGGGCAACATGAGTTATCTGTCTAAAGGGTTAAATTGAACCATACCTGTGGTAGAAGTATATCTGATAGAAAAGAGTAGGACAATATAGATCTTTTCAAACAATTTAAGAGAAGTAATTTATATCTTTGTTTTGTGGAATCCTGGTATGTGGGTAATTCTATCACAGAACTGTTGCATCACCAAGGGGAAATCTTGGAACCAAGCGAGTGTATCTTTTTCAATGGTCACGTGCCACAGGTCCCAAAAGATGTGTTAGCACCTATATACATTCCAAATAATATCTTTTAGGCCAAATTAACAGACACCCTCATATCTCCGAAGGGTAGAAAATATTCTGACACCGGATAAAGGACAATGTTTGGTATATCATCCACCAGCTTCATTCACCCATACGTGCCACAAAGGGCATTAACCACAGCGTCCATTAGCAGTCGTCCATTTGTGCACATTTCCCATTTCCCCATAGGCTCAGAAATCGTTCATGTCCAAACTTTTATGCAGAGAAAGAGGCGGCATCTGCCCCCACCCCTAACCTCGAAAACAGGTGATAAAGCTAAATAAGTGTTATCAGGTTAGAGGTACCATGCCCTTTCCCCCTACACTTGCTATAACATCTGTGTATGAGAGGCTGTTGTATGGTGGTAGACAGCTGAAATACAGGTACATAGGCAATCCCACACGACCCACCCAGTCATTAAGGTGTCTATGTAATGCTAACAACGTGGGTGGTATAGAGGTTTGAAGATGAACTGAAGGCAGAGAAGATATATAAATGATATTATGGGTGCTTAAGCAAATGTATTGCTTGTTACACTCTGCAAACACATACCCAATTTGAAAAAAAGCACATATATTCAGTAGAAGTTGGCATTTAATGGGCCAGCTTTGATTAAAGAGAGCTACATCATCACCCCAATACACACCAAAGGCGGGGAGATATATGTATATACACATTCTATCTTGCTTGGGAGGTTTGTTTTAAAATACCTTTGACAGCTATACGTACCCTCAGGCACAGATTTAATGAGTGAATCCTAAGGCTTGAATCTCCTGTAATCTGTGTAGAAAGCACACGATATAATCTAAGGTGACAAGCAGCTCAGGCTATATTGATCAGCTACTTCAAAATCCCTCAAGGGACTCGGATAGACTTTCAGAATAGCCGTTATTCTGTATAAATATATAAGTACCTCCTAATCCTAAGATCCCATCATGTAGATCGGGTTTCCCCTTATATATTGCCCCCAACCAGGAGCTTCCTTTACAGGCTCTAGCGGAAATAGATGGCGCCACATGGCTCACTCTTGATACTCAGCCATTCTCAGAAGGTGGCCAGAAGGAATGTATAATTGTAGTTCTGATATGGGAAAGAGGGCTCAGAATCTATTCGTCTATTCGCATTTAGTTTTATAAATAGGGTGTACAAGAGAAGGTGAGATATGCTACATAAACAGTACTGTGACCTAGGAATGCGTGTTAGTGGGACAAGTATAACCTAAAATTAGCACAGTGCAAAGAGAATGTCAAATGGTGTAAGATTTTTAAATCCTCAAGGTACTACACTTCAAGATCAAGACATAGAGATATGACGCTACATATCATAATCAACTGATAATTTTGATAAATTTCAGTGCTTTTTGGGTTCCCCTGTGTTTGTACCTTAAAAATCAGAAAGTTGCATCAGTTTTATTTTTGTCGTCAAATCTGATATTTCCTTCAATTGGCTCTGATGGAACATGCTATATACTATGAATGATTACCCTTTCTGTATAATATTTTCAGGACTTCCACTTTTCCTCGCCTACCACATCATCCATCATCTTCAACCATCCACCTGTTGCAATGCATAACTACTGCATACCAACCTTATCTCCTGTACCTGTGGTGGCCTTCCTGAACTACTTTGTACTTTTTCACATACCCAGTCTCATGTAGGTATGCCGCAGTGGAGAAAACCATCCTGATCCACATTATCTAAACATACACACTGGGGTCAGCTCGAAACGTGCCCATTGGTGGCTGATATACTTGAGGATTCAGCATTTACCCTTGGAAGGCAGTATACTGGTTTAATGCACTTCATCATTTTTTGTCATTTCGACACAGGAGTGTTATAGGAGTGCATCATGCTAATTCTACAGGGTCTGTGTTATATATCAATGAAGAACCAGCATAATTTGTGCATAATCTGGATAACAGAATTCAGGAACACTAAGAGTCATGATGAAACCATTAGAGGGTTAATAAGAACTGCATACAGCTTGAGGGTGTCCTTGTTGGATTTAAAGATGTATAAAAACTACATTCAATATTGAGAATAAATATTACCTTAAAACTTACTTTTGTAGAGAAAGAAATAATGATATAAAAAGGGAGTAGAAGTGCCAAAGGGATTGAGACTGTAAATATAGTGAAGTGCATCCTTTTTATATAAAGCAGTATTAGCAGTGTTATCTAATGGTGTTGGATATCAGCTCTTAAAGGTCCTCAAAGGGTAGGGTGAAGGAGTTACATCCCTTTTGTTATTCTAAGTCAACTAAGAGTGTCAAATTTCAAACCTAAAATAGGTATCCTATGTGTTTACATCCCACATCTCGCCCACACACATAAGTTATCACTTGATGCTATGTATACTACTATATGCACACCTTCTGGTGATAAATGGGTGTTCAGATGCATTAAGTATAGACTTCTGGCCTAGAAAGCGATGATTAAGGTAACTTATGTCAAAATTGTATATTCAAAGTAAGCTCCAGCATTTTACAAACTGGGTCTAAGGTGGGACTAGCATTTACAACCATCAACACATACATGTATATCGTATCAAATTGCAGTCAATTTACGTACTTACAATCATCTCCAACAAAAGGCTCTGTCAATAGGTCATTTCACTCACATGGGTAACATTAATTTTTGTTAGTGACACACCCAAATACAGCCAAAACACCCCCCTTAAAGGCAGTTACCACCTCATGCATTAGTTGTAAGAGGCTGTAATGTTATGTTGGCCCGTCAATGTCATGGTAATAATGGGATGACTATAATAATGTCTTTCAGTATGGTGGTTTCACACCCCAGTGGCCTGATATGCTTTGAGTGGGATACATACGACTAGTGTATCCTGGAGCAAATAGATTGAAGGCAATAGTCTCAAAGATTTCCCCCACCTTTCTCAACCGTTCTAGTTTTTGCCCACCAGTTGCCCACATCAAAAGATGTTTTACCTGCATTCCTACACTTAACCCTTTAAAGATAGTATGATGCCTCAGTGCTTTATATCTGATGTCGTCATGATGCACCAATACAGTACAGGTGAGTTACTCGCAGGCATTATGTCCGTGCATCATGTCAACCCTCCGTAAGCACATCAATGCTACAGGGTAAGCATGACGCAGCTCTTGCTAGTTTGTCATCAGGGCTAAATTCATGCTTTATAATGACAAAAGAAAAGAGAAAGTGCATTATACATTATGCTGTCCTGAAGACAAATAACCACAGTAACACCGACGTATCACGCCTATCGCGTGCTGTACAGCAATGGGAAGATACACCTGTCAGATAGATGAAAGTGTTGAGTTTTTATGTCTTTGTGGCTAGATTTGTGTAAGTCCTAGTTTATTTTCTTGAGTAGTCACAGGTAGATCTCAATTACCGGGTAGAATTACACGTTACAATTGAGTCGTTTTAGGATAGCATAGTGTTTTAATGCACTGAGGTCTCTGGGTTGCTTCGTGCATGGAAGTATAGCACTGGTAGGTAATATGTATGCACCCTGCCAGCCCTAGGCGGCTTATACATTCTGAAGGGGTTAGCATGATGCTTCAATTCAGCAACGGTCTGATACCCATTAGCACTGCGCTGGTGCATCATGATTCCAGCTGAGACTAAATGCATTATTCCCCACCTTAAAGATTAAATGACTCCATGTTCTGTTGACAAGCCCGATGCATGCCTATTGCATCCACACAGCATGTATACTTCAAGGGAAGGTGGCAGTCAGTCATGTGTCCTGTATGGCCTGAGGGGGTGGGCGATGGTCAACGTGGTATGAGTAGTAAAATAAAAGTAGAGATTAAAATAAAGATAACACACACACACATAAACAAAAATAACGAAGGTCAACTAACGCATTGCTACATCCAACTGTCACAAGCTGATCTAGGTTGATCCGGCTGTTAGATTTAAGAGTATTGAAAATGGAATTTAAAAAGATGTAAATTTACTCCATCCTGAATTCTTCTGTCAACATTGACATCCATTGTAATTACTTCCCTGTTGACTACATGATTATTCACACATTGCCAATGGTTATGGTTGCAAGAAAATCTTTCTCACAATGGGATTATTCTCTCTAGATGAGGTTTCTGTTTATGGTAATACACAAGTAAATAAGGTCCATTTCCCACTTGTATTCTAATTTAAACAGAATGATATTACCACAGAATAGTATATACCAATGCATTGCAGGTAGGCCTACATATGGCGAGGAGATGTTAATACTCTACAAAGGTCTCACAAAATGACAGTTGATGTGCATTGAATATTCGATGATAGATACCCCCAGTATTAACAAAAAGGTACCCACACTATAGCAACATGTCTGAGGGGGTGACAGGGACACTCATAGTGTCTCAATCATCTTCTATTTCTTGATAGAAACACCTGAAATTCATTTAAGGTTTCAGTGAGTAGGTATTGCAGGCACCCGCTGCTAACTTGAATAATATAATTATGCCTGATATATCAAAAACAATTGTACAAAATGCAATAACAGTAATGACATGTTTCCAAACTAATATGTGCTTAACAGATGGACCAGGATATTTTGGAATCACTATTGTAGGGGTTTGTTCCCCCGTTGGGTGCACAGAGCCTTCAGAGGGACTGTTCACTTGATTGTGTCACTCCCCCTATATATATATATATATATATATATATATATATATATATATATATATATATATACCATACCGATCCAGGGTAGTTGGAAGGTAGAGAATGTCAGGCCAGGGGATGTAGCTCAGCGGTAGAGCACTCGACTTGCAAGCGAGAGACCCGGGTTCGAATCCCGGTGTCTCCAAAGATGTTTTCACTGACCACTACAGTGGTGGAGACACAGAGTGGTCCTGCCTCGCAAGGGGGATCTTTAGAGAGCTCGGTACCTGGGCTGGTATGGTATAGACAAGCTCTTCAACTTGCTAGTGCTGGGAGACTTGGAAACAGGTGGCACCCACAGTAGGTCCTGGGAACAGGAGTGTGTTATTGCTGTGTGTGACTCAGTACTGGTACCGTTCAGACTGGACTGGAGGACCGGTTCTGGCAGGATACGGTTGAAGCTGGTTGGGAGGAGTGTAGGGGTTCATTCCCCCGTCGGGTGCGCAGAGCCTTCAGAGGGACTGTTCACTTGATTGTGTCACTCCCCCTATATATATACCATACCGATCCAGGGTAGTTGGAAGGTAGAGAATGTCAGGCCAGGGGATGTAGCTCAGTGGTAGAGCACTCGACTTGCAAGCGAGAGACCCGGGTTCGAATCCCGGTGTCTCCAAAGACGTTTTCACTGACCACTACACTATATAAGTTTAAGTAGGCCAAAGGATTTTTTTACCCTATAAGGTTGGCCTATTTTATTTAGTACAAAAATATGCAAGAACATGACATGATACCTCTTCAGTGAATGAAGTGTTTCGTTATGAGGTGTATTATATTACAGAAATACACCCACTGTGTGGAAAGCCCCTACTTAGGGAGTATAATAACTTTATGGCCTCCCTGTCACACCTCTTCCATATGAATCATTCAAACAGATTAACCACCCAAGGAGTGAATATTCTGACAGATTGTAAATAAATCACTGATCATCATCGTAACCTGCCCAGGAGCTGTAATAGCGGCTAGATCAAAGCCAGCGTCATAATGACGTTACGTCATGAATATTGACGTAGATCTATGAGCATTGGCAAATAAGATTATGTGGAGCCACAGGAATTAGTTGATTCTCATGGCTTTGGTCAAAATTTATACACTAGTTCACAGGACGTTTTCATCGTATAATAGGCAAAAAAAACTACCTCAAAATTTGACTTTTTCTAGCTTTAACCCCCAGAAAAAAAGAAAAAAAAAGATGACAAACAAACAAAACCCCACAAAAATTGGCCAATCTCATGGGCTTCAACCAGCTACATCTAACAGATCGCACTTGGAAACACTGACAGTCTACGGCTCATTGTTGGCATCATTAGGAGCAATCTGATTGATTCTGTGAATAGTAATGGCTCAACACATAATATAGGGCACAATGGATATTAGTGTATACATGTATATGCACTAGCAATAAGGTTATAATGCTGAATAAGTGCTGGGACAGATAATGAGAGAAATACTGCACGTCCGCGCCTAGGAGAAGATACTTAACATTCCCTGGTGTGGCCTTCCATGGTATTGACATACATAGGAACATGTTCACTGAGTGCAAATTTCCTTTACCAGTCTACATCTCTGGTAGATCAACCACACTGATCTCAGGTGAGGCTGAGCCACCCTGGAGAAGGTAAGTGGAGGGGGTGAATAGTGAGTGTTGACTGGAAGGTAGTGGGAGGGGAGGTATAGTTCACTTGCTGAAGACATGGAAAAGACCATTTCAAGAAGAAGGACTTGCCTCAGCGCCTCAGTATAGTAGGGCGCATGAGAAATTTCATACCCAAATAATATTGCAAAGAAGAGTTTTTTCCCTATTCTTTAGACATTTAGAAATCTATACATGATATAAGTGCAGATGAATAAAACCCTACACCAGAATGGGGGAATTATGTGGAAATGATCTCATCTTCTGCATAGAGCTAGAAACTCAGAAGGTAACTTTAACGCTGATGTACAGGTATGATTATTCAATTCATCAGTTTTGCGTCCTACTGCACAGGCCTCTCACTCCCAGCACCAATCCCCTGTGCGGAGACAGCATCATCAGTTGATACAGACAAAATTATGACTGCTTAAGACGCTCTCCTGTCACTACACATGCTACATCAGCATCAGCACTGCTCCTCCTGCCTGCCACCTCAGGCTGCTCTCAGCCTCCCTAAGGTGCACTCCCTATGATGGGGGTGGCTGTGGTACTACTACCTGCCGCCAGGTATGCCCAGCTGCTGCCTGAAGAGGACGCTGCTACAGGCAATGCGCTCACAGCACGGCGGGAAGACAGCCCCCAGCGTTCCGGTCTGTGGGGTCTACAACCACAGCCACAGGGATTTCTACTACTCCCCCTTCTACTCACTCACTGCTGCACACCAGTGTGTACCAACCAAGCATACCAAGCCTAATCCACAGAGCCGATCCCATTGGGGATTATCTCATGTCTTTTGAATTATCCCACCTGGACGATGGAAAAGATGGATTAATATCGATCACACGGATTTAAATCTCCACAGGTGGGGAAGGAGCGTGGGTGGAGATTTTAAAAGGATCCACATGCAGTGCTGGGTTTTGCCACTGCCAGGCTGAAATCCCTAACGATGAAGAGGTATTTATAGTTGACTTGTTCCTAGGTCTTGCTGTTGGGGAGGCCACCACAGGGGTAGCTGTGGGATATGGTGTGCAATCTCGGCTACCTGTGGTAATGTTATCTAGGTGTGGTGTATGTGAGGATGTGGTAGTAGGATGGGGATGTTGGTTTGCGATGGGGCTACTGAGGAGGTGTATGGCTGCTGAGGAATGGTAATGCTATCTCAGAGTAGAAAAAAACCCTTAGTCACTGAGTGAGAGACATGTAGTGTATGTGTATAGCATGAGGGAATATTGGAGGAGTATATACACAAGGCTAGGTGTTGAAAGGTTTGTGTAGTTCTGACAGAGAGACAGGTTATACAGGGAGGGATTAAACACAGAGATGACATCTTAGGGAAGGCAGAAGACTATACATGTACTGTGGCATTCATATATGAATCACTGCACACTAAGCTCTTGGGCACCAAAACCAGTTACTCATAATACTAATAGGATAATCCCATGGTGAGCTGCTTAGATCAGCACAATTTCCAAGAACTTTGATATCTAGTGCTCATGGAGCCTTTTCCCACTTTGATGGATAGTATTCAATATGGAATTGATTTGCAATAATATGCATGATATACCGAGAGGACATATTTGCAATTTAGTTTTTTTTATGAATCCTCAGTTATATTTGTAGTTCCTTCCTATCAGCCCAAAGCAATCAACATAGAGACAAACCCGCATGGTCGTTTTGCTTTGAAGGGCACAATAAAAGGCATAATAATAATACCCTTAACACAAAAATTATATCTTTGTTTTCTACCAGAGATAAAGAAGATAGTAGATCTGACTACATGGCTACCTACAATACCCAGGTTTATCGCCTGTAACACACCTGGCTGACATTAATCATCCTAAATCTACCTGTCTGTACAAAGGCATACCCCTACCCTGTAATACACCTGTCTATAGGCTAACCACACTATTCAACAGGTACACCTACCTAACGTCATGACTGATCGGCTGTTCACCTTATAAAATATGGGCAAATCAAGGAGTTAGTAGTAATTTTTATGGAAGACCTAATCTATTGGAATTCAATAAGAAAAGAAAAATCCAATAATGTCAGAATTCAATACTACTCTACCGCATAATGCCCTTCTAATGAGGTCTGAGTGAGTGAGTAATAGATGTTTAACGCCATTTCGACAGCTAAGGTCATATTCATGGTGAGAACTACATTACACAATTTAACAGAGGAATGTGTCAGTGCCCGCGCATATGTGCACCACACACATCCTCAAGGGATAGGAAAGAGGAGATATAGACCCTTTTAAGTTGGCTAGGGAAGCCCGCTCTAATGAGGTCTAGATATATCATGTAGCCATGATTCCAAAGAGGAGCAACCAAGATTAATTCGAGTTTAAATCTGTTTTATCAAAGGGAAAAGCGAGAATTAATTCATAATATAGATCCCCCTTGTATGCCTACTTTAAGAACTCTAACCCAACTAGGAGAAACATAGGAAGTCTAAATCCCCTCCTGTCCCTATCAGGATAACACACCCGTGTATAACGTGAATAATCTAGTTCTGGATCGCTGGATCCATTAATTATAGCCCGTCCCGTCTATCTCTCCCATATCGTACTATATGAGGATTAGTGTTACGTGCACCATCCTAACATTAATTTCAGTCTACAGCACATTTTGTATCTCATGATGATTACTTAGATTCTCGTTTTGATATAAGAATTAGGAAAAACCCACTTTATGGGTGCTTTAATCAGGCTGATTTTAGACGTTGACACTAATATGGTCATCAATAACATACTTGAATAAATGAAAAATAAAACCTTTATTTGCCCTTTTTAGGGGTGGGGGCAGGGGGTCTCCATAAGGGATTTTCCTAATAGAAAGCCTAGCTGATAACTCGGCTACAGTATGGCATTTCTGACCCTCCAGCTCCCCAACCTACAATGGTATGACACCAAATCGGCAGGGAATATATATATCATTTGAGGTTCATACAAATCATAATAGACACATAGCTAAATGTTTCTCTGTATAACCTAGATGTGTGTCCAGATACAAGGAAACAGTTTGTGTACATCCTGGTGTATAGACCACATTCATAATAAAAACTACTAAAATGTCTCAAATAATCCCATAAAGACACTTCACACAACCTATAAAACCACCTCACACATTATAAACGGTACTCATAGCGTGAGAAGAAGAGGGACATGCCACTTGCAAAGATCACCATCAGAGTCCACCTAATGTGCTCCATAAACTTGGAGAGGGGTGGCTTTGAGAAAAACCTAACCGCCTGTGTGAATTACTGATTATCACATGACATGCCTGTTTGTAACAATTTGCTTCAGGTTATGCAACCATATAGCACTAGGAGGTCTGGTTTGGGGGTGTCAAATAAAACCTTTTCTTTGCCGTAAAGGTGGGTAGTTTAGATTGTTTATAGAGCCTCAGGGCATAGGTAAGGTTTAGGATAAATATTTTCAGATCACATTTGATGACATGTCACAGTGGAGTTTAATGGGAATAAGTCAAGGATTGACTGATTTCATAACCTTGTGGGAGAGTTTGATCCTACTGCCTAAAGGGTTGTTTAACATGCTTATTTTGTATGTGACAGTTTGAAGTTATCCTTGACCAAAAGATCAATGCTCTTAGAGTGGAGCTTGTGCCAGATTGATCAGAATAATCATGAAATTGACCTAAGTCCAATACTTGGCTGATTGTTTCTCAGTAAATTATGTACTTTCCTGCTTTGTATCAGTGTCTAAATCGATATGATGGAGACAATTTTAAACATTGTAAGGAATACCAAACCAGACCAAAACCTGGGAACGAATGGGAGATATAGGACCTGGAAAGAGATGGGATCACAGTGGCAGATTTTTCTATCAGTTCAATTTTGTACTCAAAGCCATGTCGAGCCTCATTAATTTAGTAGAAAAAAGTCGATCCTATGTGCCCAAAGTGTTTTTTGTGCACTCATTGCCAAAAACTGTTTGGCCACCTGAGCAAAAATTACTAATAAGAAATGTTCCTCTGATGTGATGAGGAAGAGTAGGCCCTAGTAATAAATCCTTGCTGGACCACATTATGCCTCAGAGTTCTCTGTTTATTTAGTTATTGTGATGCCCCAGTGTAGAGCAATAAGTGATTGGCACGCTGTATCAACTCTTTGGTAATGTATCAACTTTGTAGCTCTAGTGGGCACAAACATCAGCCCAGCTTTGAAGCAACATTAACTAGGAGGTACTAGGGGGTTGAAAGATGATCGAAATTTAACAAACAGTGGGGTTTGAACTTTCTAATGTTTTGATTCATCATTCCTTGTCGCATCCATGCACCACAACGAACTTTAGCATTTAGGCTAAGTATCATGTATCGACTAAGGAGTCCACATTAACCGAAGTAGAATAGATGAAGATGGTGCTAAAATGACTACTTGAGACAGGGAGACTCTAAATTACAACTGATGAAGAACATATTGATTTGAAAAGTCCCCCCTATGAAGAATATGAGCTATCATGGCAGCTAAGCAATAGCATGGCGAGGTATTACAACTGGTTTTTGTAGACTACATGCTATATCCCCATACAAATGAACCTACAAGCTATATCCCAATAAAAAAGGAACCTACATGTTAAATTCCCATACAACTGAACCCCCTACAAGTACATCCCCTCTCACTAACCCAACAGGCTTACCTCATCCTCCTATCCATTAAGTGGTAGGATGGGAGGACTGTTTACATGTTATAATGGCCATGTTAACATACTATACATCTACTAATCGCATGCTAGATAGTGCTCACTATATCAACTAGTGGCCACATGCAACATCAAGCAATTACAAGTTAAATGTTCTCACTCAAGCATGCCTGGGATATATAAAAGTTTTCCTTAGTGTATGATACAGGTTAGTCTATAGATGGGTGTATGCGTGTGATCAGCTAAACCAATTAATCTATCAAAAAAGATCTCCCTTTCTAGAAGAGGTTTCTCTATTCACTAGAGATCCCTTTAAATGTTAAAAGATACATTGGTCCTATGTTTTTGGACATGGTGTGAATTGATTTGTATTTGGGAGCAAGCTCATCCTCGATACTTCAGATGATTTGAAGAATATGTCCAAATAACATTGTTTTAATTTATGATAGTAATATTGATACTACACCATCGAAAATTGCAAAATTGTCAGCCTGATATCTATGAAGTATCACATGCATGGTTGTAATATCAACTCTCCTTGTACAGATACAATACATTATTTTACACATTCAAAAGTCAAATCCTATACACACTAAGTGGGATTCCCGGCGACAACAACTTTAGGCAAAATCACAGGCCTTAGCCATACCAATGAACAGCGTTGTTTCATTCCTAAAAGGTATTTCAAGTTGGCCAATATAATTCTGTGAGTCTCCCAATAGAGATGAATGCAATCAATGTATACACATACCATTGCCATTTGCTGTAGAGGGTGACCAACAAAGGGGTGTGTCAATATTATGGCATGACCCTGGAGTGGCTATGATCCCTACTGACCAGGCCACTTACCTCTCATAGTGGTACCAGGAGGCTTTACTCCTGGCACCTTCAGCACTTATAGGAGGGAGACTGATTGATCCTCACGATTTTGACCAAGGTTTGACAGAAAATGAATTTGGTTGAATGCCTTTATTCTTTTGGCTTTACAAAGTGCACACCCTCAGGTACCTCTGGACAGTTTGTCACACTAAAGCACTTTTTGGTATTCCGTTTGGCTTAGGCTAATAAATCCATGTAGAGCAATGCATATATAATTTCTCCAAATTCGTGAGAATCAACTGATTAAGTTCGATTGAAGTTCCTCCAGGTGAAGCCGTGACATGTACATTATACCCAGTTAAATGGGCAGTAATCACTGTAGCAGATATTCATTCCAGGCTGTATGGGGATATAGAGTGAAACACACTCTTAAGGCGCACGTATAGGTAATGCAGGAGCAGGGGACATTGGGCCTAGAACTATAGGATGTAACATTTTACTTCCATATCTCTTAAGTTTACTTGTGGATATAGACCTCTTCCCATGATGTCACATAGGCCTCCTACATGTAGGACAGTAGGGCTATCTGGGCACCTGCGAGGGCTACCTACAGTGTATTAATGTACATGATGTGGTGATGTTTGGATGCTACCCTTAAGATCCACGTTTAACCCATATATATGTTAAGACCCCAGGTATAATATTAACCATGGATGTTACATTGTCCAGTGGGCACAGAACGTTGAATCAACGTTGAAATAACGTTGATCATGGTTGATCAATGTCATTTCAACTGTGATTCAACGTTCTGCGTCCGCTGGGAAATTGTTTTGTCATCAATAGCCAATAATTATAATGAACGGGTATAACAGGGTACACTTGTGTAGGTATTTATTGTATGCTGTATTATGTGTGTATTTATTATATGCTATATGGGAGAGTGCTATGGGAGTCCTGTATAGGGTTTATGGTAGTATAGAGTTTATGGTAGACTGTGGAATGTTGCAGACGGGGGGGGAGTCGACGAGATCTGGTCAGGTAGATTCTGTAGAGGGGGAGGGGGGAATACGGGTGAGCCAAACACCGGCGTCTAAAAGGTGTGAGGGGTTGGTAAGAGATAGGGAGGAGTCAGTATTGTGGGAGCAGCCGAGGAGGCAACACATACTCCTGGAGTAGACGAGGATGAAGCTGTTTAATATTTAGTATTACACTTAGCCAATGTAAGAACGGATTGAGCAGGATCTCTATGGCACTCATACCTCTCCAGTAGCATCGGATTGTTAAAACATGAACTGTTGATATGAATAGACTGATGTCGTTGAAGCTGAACAATATGAGTGGACGCACCAAACAACTGTAACTGTGAATAACCAATGAACAATAAATGGTGACTTGTATCGGCGTCTTGGTGTTGGTTAAAAGAATGGGCTAGGCCAACATCATACCACTAGAGTTAGTCTTCCCAAATACGTGAGAACAGCGGAACGAGCTGATAATAACTACACAACTTATATCACATTAATATACATATAAACACAAACCACACAGCCCAAAATGCAGCCCTGATCAGCAGTTCACTAGGACTGCATTATGAAGAGCAAAAATGGACGTAAGTCATTACAGTGATATGTAGTATTTAGAGAAACATATCAGGATACAGGGTAAAAGAAAACTCTTCTTTTTTTACATACCCACAGTTCTAAGCCAAACTCATTTTATAACATACCCCCACCTACAAAATAATGATCATAAGGTCACCACCGATTTTATACACCAAGTCAGAGCTAAATGGACCACGTTTGCTCCAAAGTAGAAAGGCACATGGCGGGGTGCCAAAATTGAAATTGACGAACTATGGAGTTGAAGGGAATGGCTTTGATTCTTAGTAGATGTATACAAGGTTATCATGCCACTAATGGTAGATTTTGGTTGTACGATGAAAACAGGGAATCATCCTAAATGTAATTGATGTATATAGTATGTGTAAGAATCATAATTTTTATATACTGCGTAGTAAACCAAATGTCCTTTTAAAGTAGCCCTTGCTGAGAGCTTCAGTAATATATACACCTGATGCTTAGATTACAACATTCTAGAAACCATATATTTATTCAATTATGGCTTGAAACTTTCATCAGGATAATCACAGGAACCTATAAAGATAAAACAGTGACCCCCAACCCCCATTCCCATCATAATATCGTTATCACGAAGAAGACAGTTTATCTAACTCAATTTAATACAGCCGTATGGAGGACAACTAGATGCATGAAGAATGAGGCACTTGTTTGGCAAACATCGCTCCTTAATTGTGGCACGGGCAACATTATCTAACCCAATTATTACAGGTTCCAGCCATCCGTAACTAATTTACTAATACATGTGACAGGTGACGCCATTTTGTCTGTTGGGTTCTGGGTAGTCTCTTTATCATAATGATAAGGGGGCGGTCATTTACTGACAACAGGGAATTCTTTCTTGCAGGTGCCCTGAAAATATTGTCCCCCGTTCTAGCTGGGGAAAAGAAGGAGGTAAACTGGGGAAAACGACCAAAATATAGTTTTTTGCCAAAAAAACTACCCCTTTTTGCCCAAAATCCCCAAAAATGTACCCCTATTAAAGGATCCGGCAGGACCCGCCCCCAAACCCAAAAAAGTACCCCTTTCCCGCTAGTTATTGTACGCACATGGTTACTATAGCTTATATAGGAAGTGCCCCCCGGGGGGCAAACATTATGTTGCCTTATCATGGAATGCAAGTAATAGCATACATGTGTATATCAGAGTGTTTAGCCTATTTTCGCAGATCTCTGAAACAACTAAAAGCTGTGCTTCAGGTGACCCCACATTGCTCACCAACACAAGAATCAAATAAATGTTAAAACTAATTGCAGAATGTACGGTCAGCATTGTGCTTAGATATGAACCATCAGGCATTATATTTTTTTTAAGGGTTATACACGAAAATTCACTCCCTTCCAAGTTTTCTAGAAAGACCAATATTTATGTAAAAATGGTATTAAAGATCTAGATCTACCAGTGATGTTACCTGTAACACATTTCTGCCTTAGTTTGAATAATACTGTCACACAGCTATTTCTTTGATCAGGAACTGTAACTTCATCCTCACTGAAGATGCTTAGAATGCATGTTAAATGGTGGTCCATATTACATAGATTAATTGTATTTCTCATGTGCTGATCTACGTACTAGGTCTTACTATTTTTAGGGAATAGATATATACAATATAAGTAAGCTATGATAAATTATAGTCGCTCTATGACTGATTCCAATTAGCCAGTCGCCCCAAAAACTCAGGTATGCCGACCTGGATCCCTTATTATTCTCATGGTATATGAGTTCAACTTAGTCTTGATTTCGACCAACTGCCTGATGCTTATCCTATACTTATTCTCCAATACATTTTACTATTATAATAACCATTCGTTCATAAAGAGTCACAGTAACTCTCTCCTGACAGGGCACAGTCGATAGGCTTTGATCAGTATTCCATGTGCCAAATTTTCAACTGAGCGGGAGTCATCAGTAAATGTTTTAAAGGTTGGGATTGAGATGAACATTAAAAATGCATTGCTGGAAGATCAACCTGCAATTATGTGTGAGTGTGTCATTGAGATGTTCATATTGTGGTTCTTCTCTTTCAAGTCATTATCATTTCCCGGCATTCTCAGCATTTTATTTCGCATTACAACACTACTAATAACATTTTTCGATAAGGTGATCTGTCAGGTTGAAAGGATTATGCTTTTAGTCAGTACAGGGCATCATTTAACCTTGACTTTTCGCAGATGTTTATTGCTGGATGAAATCAGTTCTGAAGACATTCTATGAGTGTTCGCTCTTAAGATGCATTGGGTAAAAGGTGTTTAAGAAAAAATTAAAGGGAGTGCTCAAATTAAATTTGAAAAGTTCTAAAGATGGGAAAGTGCATTTTAGTTGACCACATGTAGGGAATCTCATTTGATTCATTATTACTTAAATACTTAAATCACCCGCAACAAAATCTCAGAACAGTTCTCTGAAATAGTACAGAAATGAATGTTTTGGTCATATAAGCTACACTATAATTAAGGGTAGGGTCTTCAGATAAAACTAAAATGTTTTTCCTATCAAACCTTAGGGTCTGTCCTATAAAATCCTTAAGTGTGGTGGCAACAGCCTTTCTCAATGTTATGATATGAGGGGATTGATGTGTGCAATTCACACTGAAATTCTTACCAGTTTTCAACATGATTTCCGACCAGCGACTTTTATCATCAAAGATCTATGCACTGCACAAGCAGCAGTTCTAGAGCTGCCAAATTGCATATTTGCATTGAATTCAGTCACCTGATGATGAAGGAGGCATTGATTTTGCAAAATATTGTTTGGATTTTGCCAGAAAAACTCACAAATCATGAAAAACATGATAGAACTGGTGAAAAAGATTAATATTAGGCCTATAATTAATCCCACTTTTTACAGATCATATCTTACCAGGGGATCATTTCTTAAGGCATGCCTTTTCTGTTACATGCATCAAGAATATCATTTATCAATATTGTACTAATATTTGCACTTGGGGATAAATTACTACTGGTTAATTGGATAGTTGCACTCTAACTGAAACTTTGACGGAACACTGCAAACCCGACCAAACTTCCAATGGACCCTATGCTAGGCCCTACATGGATATCTGTGCATCAATAATCCTAGGAAGATTAAAATGAGGCTAAAATGTCATTTTTTGCTGAAAATTTCACCTTGTAGGTGGTTTATGTACAGAAAAAGTTATGTTTGGGGCAATTTATAGAAACTGCAATTAGTGAATTACCCTACCCTACTCTTAAGCAAGGTTTTCCATTTTTTTTATTTACACACCATTGCTGTGGATAATTTGGCCAGATTCCTGTAAAGCCATCCTTGCTGTAACAGAAAAAATGACATTAAGAGGGCAATTGAAATAGGCAGGTCAAATGTCCAATCATCCTATAGGTTGCGTGGAACTAATTCCATTTCCTCTATGTTTCTATATAGCATAACATACAAAAACAGCCACCCGTAATGTTCGTTGGTAATATTTTCGACCGTAGCAAGATTAAACCATCTCTCACACACAATGTGTTAGAATATAGGATAGGCTTAACCCTGAAAATCTTAACTAAGGGAGCGATACGTACAGCAAGTGCCATTCTACCCTATTTTGGGCCTTAAAACCTCCATTGGCCAGATAAACATTTGCAGACCTGATAAAATCCCCAAACCTTGGCATGATATAAAAACTCATCTATTGTTCCATTTAGGAACTATTTGGGGTCACTTGTGATTTTTTTCATAATTTTACCAATATTTCTTGCATATGATTTCTAAGCCAATCAGCACCCCAGATCACCTTCAGTGCAGGCCTGAATACCATATGACTCACGAGAGGGCAGCATTTACGTCCATGTAACCTATAGGGTGGGCGTTCTAGACATCCGGTAAGGAGGCATGCTAGATTCGTGTACTGAATGAAGTCTTTGTGAAGATGGTATCCTAATCATACTTATTTCTATAGGTCTCACCTTGGTAATTACTATGTTGTGAGTATAGAAGAGGACAAATAATAACCCCTCTTCCATGATCTATGGTCTTTTTATATGTTATCTATTGGTACAACGCCATATATCGTGGGGCTATTACAAATGGAGATGTTAAAAAATCACTCTGGTTTTAGAAATGATGGGGGCTGAGGATATGAACTCAAATTTTCACTGCGAAAATGCGCAGTGAATGCAAAACAGTAGATGATCTGGGATCTTTTTCCCCCCCAGGATATAAGGATTAGGATGTATGATTTATGAAAATTAGAGAAAAAAATCTCATGAAAAAGTTCAACAATATATGACACACAGGTGAAGGTATATCTAGCTAACTCCTCTTCTGTCAAAAAGAAAAACGGTATTGTGATACCTATAACCTAGGGGATTTATAAGGCACACAACCTTTGACCTCACCGCACTAATCATTCACTCTCCATGCACATATCCAGCACAAATATCACACATCAGTAATGGGTTATAGGGGAATACATATGTTTGGAGAGCATGAGACATTAATCTCTATACCAGATGCCTGAGGCTAATTGTGGCCTAACTTCAAAACTTGTCACCAAGGCGGTCACGGATTATAACTATTTTCTGTTGTGGTACCTTAAACCTATTCAGGTGAGTAGTGGCCCATGAGGGGCTTTAGGGGGTAGGGGGAGATATCAAGTTGTCCTTCAACCTTAACCCTCTAATGACTGCATGATGTCTTATTTGCATGTGCAGTCTCTTTTACACAATACACTGATCAGTAACTCATATGCATTATCAAAGCATCGTGCCGAGCCTGCCATTTTTGGTACAACTGATTTGTGAATGCAGCTCTGGCGAGTTACTCACAGGTGTTCTAAAGTTGTATAATACTGGCAAAGGGAACAGTGCTTAGAAGCACTAGTTAGTTATTGAAGGGTTAACTACAGATACAGACCCTCTAAACTCATCAGACCAGGTTAATAGGAAGGGTGTCAATAGGAACCCCCATATAGCTCTTTGTCCTCTATACCCTTCATTGTAAACCTTTATGAATTTTGAGCTTTGTAGTGACAGATATGAGCCCCTTAGCTTTAATGTGGCAACTGAATTAGTCAGGTTAAATTCCCTAAAGCCTTTTCTCCATTCTCTGTTCATCCTTTAATATGTTCACCTTGAACGACCTACCTTGTTTGATATTTAATATATGCCTTAGATCTAATTAATTCTGAGTAAGGTCATGGGAAAGTATCCCTAAATCCATTTCTTGTGTTAAGATAGAAAATTTCACAAAACCATTGATACACACGAGGTGTTTCCATGTCTTTCGTGAAATAAATGTTCATACACAATACACATGGTCTTTCTGAGACATTTCCAAACCAGAGGTGGATCCAAGAATCTGGCGTTTAAGGCGGGTGACTAAACGCCAAAGCGCATGTCCTGAAAAAAAAGACTTGACACGAGGCACTATGTGAAATAATTCCATTAGGAATGCATCACCCCTTTGTGACAATATAGAGCGGGGGGAGGGTTAAATGATACGCCCCAATCATCAAGTGATAAAATTCTGTAAAGTTGCCTTATTTGTTAGCATAAATTGTATCACTTGCTACTAAAATCCACCACCCACTGGGTTTTTCCAGGTAGCATACAACATCCACCTGACCATGTACCACGACACCTATACGTCAAGACGTGACGTCCCGGACGTACACCGTCCAAACTGCTGACAAACTGTCACTAGGGTGGCCAGATCTCAACACCATCATCCATACACCTAAATATACACTCTCAATACCTCCACAATAGTGAAGATGGTATCAGGGACTTATCCTCCATCAGTTATCCCACTCAACTTGCCCCCTTGATATAAAACTTTGTCTACACCACCCTCTGGCTTGAGTTGGAGGAGTCATTTTCGTCGTGGGCACCAAAGAGAGGACACCTTTCAGGACATTTAACAAGCTGATTTTGACCAGTTTAGACCAGAGAGGAGTGTTGTGTTGGTAGAAAATGTCCAAAGATAGTTATTTCTGGATGGTCTTCAGTGCATAATTAGGATCATTACATTATGGATCCCAAAGACACATGATGAACAGAGTTATTTATTAACTCAGCAACAATTAGGCAGCCCCAGTAAGGAAGGATCCGCCCACGGGAATAAGGATAAGAAATGCAATTAGTCCGAGGTCAAATTCTACCAACAAATTGGGGTTTGATTAGTGTCTCCGACTTTTCAAAGCCTTGAGCGCTCAAAGAAGTTGGTTCATAATGGCTGGAAGACCTTAAAGACAGAGGAATTTGTGAAAACAATGAGGGAATCTGATAAAAAGGCAGACATGGCTGGAATTTGGTTGGTCCGTAATCGAGTTTCATGGTCAGTATTAATTCCTTACATAAGTACCAGAATGTCTCACTTATTGTACATAACAGTGAAAGCCTAAGTGCGCTTCATTCGAGGAGGTTTCATATTATCGACAAAGGTATTGCAGTAATAATTTTTCTAGGAGCAAGAAAAATGTTCATGTTGAAGATCATGATCGATTTATTCTACTTATATATGTCTATATTTGTGTGTTTTTATAACAGAAACAAACTTATTTCATATTAATTATGGACCGATTTTCAAAGAACTGCGTTCACCTGTGACTGTGATTGTGGCAAAATAGCGATGATGGCTAATCTTAGAGGAATAATAATATTACAATAATATGTAAATGCAGTGAGTTGTTATTGTCTCTACTGGTATTCCCCATTGCTAACCAGGTACACATATATGTTCCTACGGCATAGTCTAGAATACTTCGTACTACAAAAGTCTTGATTCACCTGTGTGACATTTAACATGAATTTAACAGGTTTAAAAAGAAATCACTCCATCTCCTGTGACAGGTGCAGTCCGCGACCACTCCGCCCCAGGTTCATATTCACCACACAAACATAGACACTTAACCCTTTAAAGAATGAGATGTTACATAAACCTTTCAAGCTCTTTAGGATCCTGTCAACACACCCAGCCAGTATTGTTAAACGATTCATCAGTTTTATAATGGGCCATCATGCTGGAAGCATGGGGTCTTATACGGATGGTTTGATGCTAATTTTGCTGTCACTATGACAAAAAGGGAACGGCATATTAGAGCACTACGCCGCCCTTAAAGGGTGAACCATTTAAAAGGCCACTGGGTATGGTGAGAAGCTATAGCATGAATATACAGACCCGTCAGTAATAGATTTGATTGTTTTGTCAGTTATTGGAAATAAATGTATGGGATTGATGCTTATAGTGCCTTTAATTCGAGTACTAAAATATACAGTGTTCCTGGCCATCAATATAAAAATACTCTCTATAAACCACTATGCATTACATTTTGATCGAGAGAAGCTTTTTTTGCTATCAAGACATATGAGTAGCACTAAACGCTCGGCACTTATTCAAGACCACTACTAAGGCTCGTTTGAGTTCTGTTCCATTATGCAATATGTATTACAGTGGCCAAAAACGATAGAGTGCAGGCCTCCGGACATCACCTTTTTGCATACAGTTACAAATCGGTTAGCTCACGGGAGGAGAGTCAGAGAATCTTCCCACGACCACTGGCCATCCACAGAGCTGACTCTCCCATGTACATCAAAGTCGCAGTGGCATTAAAATCGAAGTGTGTGCATTTCTAGAATGCATAAATTGCGCATGCTTGATGTAAGACTGAGGGGTTGGTATTTACTTTCAGTTAATGGCTCTTTTGTTAAGACCATTTGAAATGTCAATTTAAAGGAAAATGCTATCTACATAATATTCTCTCATGCCTGTGATTGGTGGTCAACAATATATATCCTGCCACATTGAACTCTATTTACATTGGACACATGCAGCTATAACTATATCTGCGCATTACTTGGGTCTACCAGTGTATACTGAATCGCTGCAGAATATAATCTAATCATGTAGGCAAAGTGTTAAAGATCAGAAGGTCATCTGCCTAGAGGCGTTATCAGTTTGTATTGTGGTACATTGCATGTAGTATATTACTACTATATACATCTCAACCTGTTCACTTATCCCAGTAACACACTGGGAAATTTGTGGTTAGCATGCTTAGCACAGCCCTGGCAATTTCAGTGAAAAAAAAAGAATCAAAGAAAGACAGGGGAAAAGGGCAGCGCTCAGGGAGTCACCTCCTTTGAACATTGGCGGACGCTAGCGCAAACAACACGCGACATCAGCATCGCCTCTGGGCGTTGGATTCTCGCGAGATCCCGTTGTCAGCACGAGACCTCTTTGTAGCGCGCATAGCCTGAGGTGAGTTTTCTCACATGCCTCCCACTGTATATAACCAGTATATATAGATATAGATGGACAAAATAATAGACTACAGGCCATTGTCAGAACAACAACCCCCACGACAAAGACTTGTTTCCGTCTCTAGTGATGAAAACCCCCCAAAAGAAAATTCAAGAAAATGATCATAAAAAAATGGGTGCCCTTTTGAATAAATTAGAGATGAAAAAGACACCATTGGATGACTAGGGACTTATTCATTCCACAATCATCGCCTACTCCCGATGTGACCTGAACCAAAAATTGCTGGGACTGCAGTCAGTCTAGGGCATCTCCCATTGGGACCTAGTTCACACTCAGTAGGCTTATGTACTGACCACTGAATAGTATAGACCTTATATCTATCTGGTCTTATACATACAGTATGGAACACCCAACACACATGCCTGCATTTTATATCATACATACATTATAGCCACCTGTGCCAAGGTGCTACAACACACGGCATATAGGATTAGGCCTCAGTCCCAGAAAATTGCTAAACAAGGTGGAGCAGGGCAGTTTATTATTATGGAAGACTTGGCTACAAACTTCCCCTTGTTGGGACTTGACCCGCTGCCAAGGCCCAAAAGGGCTAAGGCAATCTACACCAGTGCCTGGGACCAGGAGAGAAGTCTTACAAGAACTACTCTTGGGTCTATGATGTGAGCATTCTGTGTATCTAATCCAACCAGTACAGAGCTCTTTGTCCTGGTCCCTACAGGAGTATACTGCAGATGCCTGTGACCACTACTATGGTGTGAAAGCTATCACTGAAGATGCCTCGAAGAGCAGATAGTACAGACCCACATACAAACCCACATAGCTATAAAGCAGCTTGGTAAATCTATGGTTATGGCATTCTGCAAGTTTTGGAATACATGGAGTTCCACTTTACTTTGAAACATGAAGAGGCCAATGGAAGTACTGCTCAAGGCCCCCTGTTCCTATGAGGAGTCTACTTAACTTGTAGTCAGTCCTATAGGAGTGTCGGACTTTCAGCATCAAAATGGATAAGGACACAGTCTCAGGGAGTTCATGGTATGTGAGTTCTGTATATGACAAATGAGTCGTGTTTCAACACAGTGTGAGGGGTGGGAGTTTAATGCATGACCTCTCAGCCAACCCCTGACATGCACAAATGGAGTGAGGTTTCATGGGTCAGCAGTCATGGGATGTACATACCAATGGTGCTCTGGTTTTGTTCAGCTTTAAGTGAGCAGTAAAACCTTAAATCTCCACTCACGACAACTGCTTTCTGCGCCAGCTCCAATACATGTATATTTTGGACGCTGGGCGCTGCGTAATTAAAACTAAGTCAATAATCTCGCAATAAGAATACAGTCTTGATACAAGACTGGGTGTAATGGGAAATGTTGGCGCTGCCCTCACAGTTGGATTAATCAACCTCATCATCGAGATCAATTAGAAATGATTTTAAGTTTGTATCCATATTCTTTCTGTTTGCAATCCCTTTGATATACTTTGCCCTACCGTAATACCCCCTGTATGAGTTCATGTCAGACCTTTGGGATGACTTTGGAACATTCTAGTACTAGTTTAAAGTATAAAATCCTCGCCTATATGGTGCATCCTGAGCTTGAGAAAATCCTTTAAGGAGCCCCAGGGATCTATCCTAATATAAGCTGCGCAAGGTAGTACAGTATTCATGCATGCTGGCAATGTTGATATCATTTGAATATAGTATGGATTATAGCGTTTAAGGACGGCTCCACAAGTCAATAGGACTTACATCAGTTTGCTAGTAAATCCATGGATGGAGTGTTATGCTAATCCATGTGAAACACATCGTTAAGCTTACCCAGATTATCTCCAAAATGAAGGCTCAGATCTCCGATCGATAAGGCCTGTGAATGAATTGGGAAATCAGTGCTTTTCTATACTTAATGCAATATACAAAATGGATATATAGGTTATAGCTTGTACATTACTCTAGAGCCCTACTAGGATTTGCAATAATAGTATTATCTTTAAGGCATGTCCATTATCAATTGGTGACCTAATCGCTTGGTTTAGTGGACTTTTAGTAAGTCAATTAGGTTCACTTATCACGCAATAATCCATGCCACAGCCACCGAATGCATTGATTCAATAAGCTAGTATTGGGATACATGTTTTAGCCTTTCCCTAACACTAGCGTTTAGATGTTATAACAAGAGTTTTACTTTAGAATTCAACTGCTGTAATAATGTAACAGGTTATGTACATTTGTACTAATTTGATGTATCATTAGTCATGTTGTGCTAGAAGGTTGTAGTTGGGATTATAGCTGCTCTACATTTTTACCTATTTAGTTCCAGATGCCATCCCCTGATGTGTTTGGCGTAACGGGTGGGGAAAGATAATATCACTATTACCATACCTGAATACTATAGACACGCCTTAGTTTATATCAATAAACTTATGTCAGTTATTGTCTGTGACCAAAATGTCAACTGTAGGACTAATCATAATAAAAAAAAATCCCTATATAGGCATTGTATTAACCCCACACTGATAATAATACATGGACATGTCTGATTGAGCTCAAGCCTGAGAAGAGACCTGCGCTCATACATTAATTTATCTTTTCAGTGTGTGGGCCACTAAGTCGCTGTTGCTATTTTAAATATCAAACAAAGATGAGTGAAGTCAGCTTTAAACCACAGCCATACTTCTCAATTACGCAGCAGAAAAAGAGGCAATGTATTTAACTGTCAACTGCAGTTCATGCATTCCTCACTAGAGGTCTTAAATCATCCAGGTTATATTCCATTGTCATACTGCTGGTTCCCTCAATGTGATTTATGTTCATTTTTACTGACAAGCAGGATATCAGCGAAAAGCTCATTCTCCATGCAGTTCCTCAGCTGGTAAGCCAACAATAATAATGACTCTACTTCTGCTGGAGATCAGAAATGGCCTTCAGGTGTGTAAGACGTCTGCAGGGCGTCTGTTTGTTTTTCAATTGGCCACCGTTTGTTGGAGGGAAAGATTTGGGGGGGGGCACTCTGTCAAAAATAATTTTTGCTCAAACTTTGCTATGTGTACAGGCGACATTCGGAAAAAATGCTAATATTATCTTCATTTAGCTGATTTGAATACACACATGATAGCTTCCATCCATTTTTAATGATGTTCCTTGGAGGAAATGTATATCAATAATACTAATTAAAAAAAAACACGATTATTAATTCCCTCCAGTTCGAGGTCTTCTAATCATTATATTAACATTGAGGCTTGCTCTATAACAATGTTGCCATTGCACTACAAAAAAGTTATATGTTCCATTGACCCCATGAATGGGTGTTGTATAGCACACATCCACAGTACACCATGATGCATGTCCTAGACACTCTGCTGCAAGAATGGAATACGCTCTCACTCTTGTGTTATATATATGCAGGTATTTGCAAGGTTTAATTGAGTGCGTGTTAGTCATCATTAGGCCTGATGCTTCTTTAATTATTGTTTTCCCTATCACTAAACTTAGTTTGGACATAGAACCTTAGAAGAAAGGAGTGCCCCCCCTTGACTTAAGCGCCACCTCCAGGGCTTAGAGTGCCTCTGGGTAGGTGACTACAGACCACCTAGGTGGTGGGTGGTACTGGGGTCTGAGTAATAGGTTTATTCTGATCTCTGACATACCTCCAGTGTGCAGCTATTTCACCTGGAGAAAAACAGTGATTAATTAGGCACTCAGTGAGCCAGAACCTACAGCCAGATCTACAACTGGAGTTTTAAATCATCTAGATAGGAGGATAAAGCTTGGGATATCTCTATACTCCTTGGCAGTCTGACAGAGCAATGACGTAGGTACATTATGGGTGATTTACAGAGGACAGAAATGTGTCCTGAAACTAAACTAAAGCATAATAAGTATACAAACTGTTGGTTAATCCCCCATATTCAATCACAGTGAACATAATTATGCTTTTATCACAGATCGCCTATGTCTATTGGCAAGTTGAGTTTAGTATTGTGTACATGCAGGTGATTGCCCATTGGTATGGTTTGAAGTTGGCACAACCGATAATGATGTCAGTTTACCATTCATACCATATTACAGAGCAGTATCTTATTTAGAAGAAAAGTAGTTATCTATGGTTTGAATACATTTGCATTAAGTGATAGCATTTATGATAAGGATTCTTTTGCATATATGGCAAAAACTTTCAAAGTTATTCTGCAACCTATTCCAATTTATTGCACTTTAATTGAGTTGAATTTCTATGTTCCTGTTATGTTCCTATAAAACAACAACGTCGAGTAAACACTCGCAACTCTCACTGAATGTAATATATAATGGATAGACTTGCACGAGTTGGCTTCAGGGGGTGATAGAAGCATGAGCCGTAGGCGAATGCTTCTATTAAACCCCATGAAGCCAACGAGTGCAAGTCTATCCATTTTATATTGCATTTATAACACAGTTTCCACCATTAATTCTAAGTATTTACCTTAAAAAATGATATAATCCATTCATTTCTTATGCCAGTTAACAAGACGGCCCTCCGCCATCTTGGTTTCATGTTGTCGTATGCTTAGGCTGGCGAACTCCTCAAACTCCAACACTCATAGACCTACTACTGCGAACACGTCGAGACAGGGCTGCGCCAGTCTAAAATATAATCCATTCTGTACACACCAGGTGGCGGCACCTGTAGTATTGACAGAATGGCGAAGACGCATGGCAAGTCGCTCGATTCGAAAGTTTAATAATTTTTTATATCAAATACAGCCATAATATCAAGGAATCTAGTCGACAGAGAGGTAGAATATGGTTTCAACTATGTTATGTCCAAAGGATTTCGCTATATTTGGTCTATAAGCTTCAAAAATGGAGAATTTACTTTCGTCTCGCGGTAGGTTTCAACATGTCCGCCCCGCTGTCCGCTCGCCATGAATTTCGGGTGCTCTATCGCCAGATATAGGAATCGATATTATCCATTTTCGGCACTGAAACTCTCTAACCGTGTTATAATACTTGCTTAAGTTGTTTTACTTGTCAATAAAAAACTATTGTGAATAATATGATTAGTAAACATAAGATACATAAGGTCTTAATACCTATCATGGGCAATATTCTTAATATTCCCTTTTCCTCTATTTGCAGTATCCTGAAGTCCATCACAGAGGGCAACACCCGGCGGCTGACCAAGCTCCTGGGCCGCAGACCCAGCAATGCTGCCAGCCAGGAGGACCTCTGTGCACCCCTGGTCCAGGCCATCAGAACCGGCCAGGACAGGTGTGTCTTATCTCTGTTATCTGCAGGAGCAGATCCCAATGGCACTGATGACGAGGGTAGGACGCCATTATACCTGGTCATGGAGGCAGCTGGAGGTAACCCTGAGATCCTCAGGGCTTTGCTTAAGGCAAGGGCCAACCCAGACCAGGCCACATGGAACCTCCAGCACACCCCACTGCACCTGGCAGCCAAGAAGGGATATCAAGTTGGTGTTAAGCAGTTGCTAGCTGCTGGAGCAAGGCCTGATAAGAAGGATGCTGCAGGGAACACATCGTTGATGCTAGCAGCCAAGGAGGGTCATATCAACATTGTGCGTGCTTTGCTCAGAGAAGGTGCCAGTGCTAAAGGCAGGAACCTGACCAATGAGTCGGTCCTGCACTTTGCAGCCAAGGGTGGCAGTGTGGATTGCCTTAATGAGTTGCTCCAGGCTGGAGCTAACCCCAATGAGCGGGACACCAGAGGGCAGACCCCACTGCTCATTGCCTGCAAACTCAAGCACACCAAGGCTGTGGAGATCCTGTTGGACTATGACTGTGATGTTAATGGACAGGATACCAACTCAGGAAAAACTGCCCTTCATTGGGCCATCCAGAATGGTGAGCTGAACATTGTGACTGAGCTACTCGATGCTGGTGCTGACCCCAATATCAAGGATAAGAACTGGACGACTCCCTTCCTGCTTGCCTTAGGAGCAGCTGGCAGTAGGGACATCATTGAGCTGCTCCTTCACTCCGGATGTGACGTCACAGTGACTGACCGCTCCTTTAACACAGCTCTCCATCTGGCGGCCAGTGAAGGTCAAGCTGACCTTCTTCCTGCCCTGGTGGAAGCTGGTATTATGATAGACATTAAGGGCCCTGGAGGAGTGACCCCCCTCATGTTGGCTGCTTATGGAGGCCATTTAGCAACAGTTAAACAACTTCTCCAATATGGTGCAGGCCCCAACCTTATGGACCGTAACAGGGCTTCGGCACTAACCTACGCCATCATCTCAAAAGCCAATGATGATGTTGTTTTTGAGATCCTCAAAATGCTCATACGATCAAACTGTCAGCTCAATAACTGTGCAAATCTGAAAAAGTTGATTCAACAGTTAAGTGTAGATTTGGGTGAGGGGGTTGAAGTGGAGGAGAGACTATATAGCCCGATTGAGGTGGCATACTTGCTAGGTAAGACAGCTGTGTTCATGATGCTAATCAAAGCTGGGGCAAATGCCAACACCTTCACTGAGGGACCCTCATCAATGATGCTCTCTCCAAGGCAACATAGTGACAATGAACAGAGGAACCAATGGTACCTTTTGCATTGCCTAAAAAAGGAGCAGAAAGAAATCAAAAGTCTAGTGGAGTTGTGTCGTAGGCCAGCCTTGGAGTTTCTCAGCAAACAATATAAAGGCCACAGTTTTACTATGCCACAAAAGATCGCTCGGCTTCCATTTACTGATCGAGTGAAATCTTTTCTGAATTACAATGACCTTGATGAAGTTCAATCTAAGTACAATGTGACTCTCAGGGACAAACAGCAACAGAAAAAGACTCCCATGAATGGCAATTCAAGGATTCCATCCAGAGACAGTGGTATTGAGGAGAAGAAGAGGGTTAGTGGGGCACAGAGTGGTTTATCCAGTTTACGAACCAGCTTCCGCCGCAGTAACACAGGACTGAACAGGAATTCTTCTACTAGGCAAAGTCTTCCAATAGGGTATGGTGGTAGCCAGAGAGGAGTGCCTGCAGCTTCAAAGGCTACACCAGAGAAAACACCAACCCGTCGCAGTGTAACACTGGGAGATTCTTCTCAAAGCAAACCCAGGAGGACTAGCCTAAATCTCTCCTGTACCTCCCGCCTGTCCACCTCCAGAGAAGATTCCCATGGTCATCAAGGTAGTACTCCAATCCGACCAACCCCTGGGGTCTCCTCCAGAATCTCCCGGCCCTCTAGTGCCAGTTCCTACTCCTCAAGTGGGCGTGTGATGCACCACAACAAGACTGCCAGCTCCAATAACCTGGAGTTAAGCTACCACATGGAGAACAGGATGCACTCAGGAAGCTCCATGTCCAACTATGGCAGCTTAAGGTCTCCTAGGAAGACTGGCAGAGAGGCAGAGTTTGAGAGGCTGGAACATGCCTATGACCAGCTGAGGACCAGTATGATAGCAGCTGGGTCTATTAGTGATATGAGCAGTAGCTCCAGTAGTCTCTGTGATAGCACAAGGAAGAGAAGAGGCCGCTACAGCCAACTGGACCCCACACAGATGCTGATGTCCACTTCTATAACCAATGGTAGTAACCAGCAGCTGGGCCCCACCCAGATGGTCACATCCCCTGCTAGCACTACTGGTAGTGACAGTGTCTTCTTCAATGGTGAACTAAGCCCTAGATCAGGAGGTAGTGATGACAGCTCAAACAGCTCTACTAACAAGGCTAGAATTAGCGCCAGCTCACCAACTGAGTCCAAGTCCTCAGGAGAGGACATCAAGCACAGATCAATACTAAGAAATAATAACCTCTACAATAACAACTACAAGCACTCTTCTCCACCAGCTAATGGTAATTCCATCAGTAGTCTCATTGCTGAGGAGGTTAATGGGAATGCGAAAGATGAATGGGGGTTGAAGTTGCTCCGTGCTCCACAGATGCCAAAAGTGGAGAACAAACCCAAGGCGGAGGTTGTTCCAATAATCATGGATGACCAGGAGAAGAAGTTGCTGGAGAACATTATGAAGGAGGCTGAGGATAACCTTAAGAAGCCTCTAGTCAGTGTTAACCCAGATGAACGTCCATTGACTCCGATGTCTGAGGAGACTAAGAAGGCAATCTACGATAAGCGCTGGGCACGTGTGCCAAACCCAGCCTGGGGTGAAGACAACTCTGACCATTCCCGCATTCCCAGGTCAAGGTCAGCATCTGAATCTGACCATCATGGTATGGATAAGAGACTTAGGTTCAGCCAAAGGGAATCAGAAGGCCAAGTAGCCCCACGGAGCTCACTCAGAACCTTTGCCTCTCCATCCCCACAGGAGAAGAAGGAAGTTCGCTTTAGTCCAAGTTCAGAGAAGGTCGATGGGAGGAATTTCAAACGAAAAGAGAATATTGACAATTTGAATTTGTCTGATGAAGATTATCTCCACCTTAAGCGCTGGGGGACCATGACTCTGGATGACCCAGAGGTACTAGACAATTCAGAGAATTTCACCAGTTCGAGATCCCTGCTGACACCAACTGGTAAGCGCATAGCTTCAGTAACTGGCAGGACTAACAATACCAGCAACAACTTGAACAACAACAACAGACCTCTCACACCCTCAAAGTCTATAACTTCACCAAGATCTGGCATTTCATCACCATCTCGCCAGATAGCGGAGTCTGTGTCAAAAGTGCGATCATGGTCTACCTCACCGGGGAATGTACCTCAGAACAGAAACAATGGCAACACCAATTCTCAAATTACCAATAAGACCTACCAAGATGAAAACTACCGAAATCAAAATGGATACCACTCAAGAGATCATACTCCTTCGAATGATGTCAATACGACATCTTCTTTCAATAGAGGTTCAAACCAGTACTCTAGTATGAGGGTTAGGGGTGTTTACGGAGCACGTACACAGCCTATGACGGTGCGGGACAATACTGCTTCTCTTGATAGGGCCTCACGTAAACGTACAGGAATGAGGGCAAGAGACAGCTATGATGGCACATCAGATTCCCCACTCACATCACCTGCTGAAAAGAAAGAACTTCGATTTGGGTCAAAGAATGATCATATTGTCGAAACGGATGGGAAAAAAGACACAGCTGGCTCAAAAATTAAAATGGCATTTCTGCGCTCTAGATCCTTTCGTCAGTAAATATATCCCTAATTGGGACAAATTATCAATAGGTACATTCTTCAATCCATCAAAGCAAGATGTAGCATATACGTGGTGTACAAAACATGTAAATTTGTATATTGTATGGACTAATACTCAGTTTTCAGTCTGTATTCAAATGTATCCCAATGAGAGAGAATCCTGTTGCATTCAATTGTAACTTTGTGGACCATTCTCATTATCACTGCCACATCATATTTTATGCAAATACAGAAATGTATTATCCAATACTCTCAGTATAAATTATAAATCTTATTTTAAATTGTAATGGCAGTAATGCTTAAATATTGGCGTTTATAGCAAAAAATAGCATAGTTTCAGGCTTCATATTTATTTCTCATCTAAATGCAGCAATCATAGCTAATAACTGACCGCCATAGCAGGCCATACCCTTTGCCCAACCCTACTGAAATGACAAATGTCTTTGAGAGCTTAATCACCATACTATTGCAACTGCATGATCACTTGTGGATGCTATTGAAATACGATCACTTCCACTTGTTATTACCATGAATAAGATATGAAATGATTATCAACAGAAATGACAGTGTGTGTCTAGAATGTTGGAGTGGTTGAAGGTGTGTAGATCTATCAAATATTTATATAATTGATAATTGATAACAAGTATAGCCTTTATTTGTAGAAATATAAAGAGAAGTGTTCTTTGCAAAGTCTACGCAAAGCTGTACGTGAGGTTTTATCATAGCGATAAGAGTTTCCAAAATAAGATGTGTGACAATGTCTTTTTGTTGTAATGACTGTGTGATATTACTGTTAATTAGATACTTATTTATGAACAAAATAGACAACCCTGCAAAGGTAGGTCTATGAATATCGTGTGTTCAGTGTTTCCAAGTGTTTCTCTCATCATTTATTTGTGGAAGGGAGAGATTCCATAGTCCGTTATAAATGTTTGATTTGATGTATTATATTGAAGGTTTTTACAGTCAAATTATGTAGTGTACTTGATCTGAGTGAAAGATCATGCATCATTGTTATTATGTTATATTCACCATTGTAATGAGTTATTTATCCAATTCAAGTCCTGCAACAAATTTTCTTTAGAGAAAACCTAACTAAACGGGTTGTGGAATATTACATATTGACGACATAACTTATTAATAAACTGGCATTGCTCTAATTACTCTAGTCTTGTTCCTTTTTATACAGCGTTATATACAACCATTCAATATACATCCCCATAATGGGTAATAACTAAAGAAGGATAACTATAGCCCAATTAGTTCTTTGGTTATTATCAGAGGTTGGCAGTCTAGACATAGACCATTGCTGATGCAGTGTCGGTATAGAAGATGTATACACATGTAGAGTTTTGTTATACTTTTGGCAACTAGTTAAAACCAAAAATCTTAAATTTTACAAATATAGCCAAGCACCAATCTTTTCATAACGTCACAATAGATATAGAATAGTCAAGTAAACCAATCCAAATATACTTTCCCAAATACATCGAAACTGTTTCATTCAGAGATAAAAGAATAAAAAGGAAAGAAAGAAAGCCTCGCATGTACATCCCCACGATGTACATGCGAGGCCACCAGTGGTAAGGCAACTATCGCCCCCTGGAGGGAGGTGGCAGAAGTATGTGGCACAACAGAAATGTCAACCTGATACCAGGTGTCACTAGCTCACTCCTAGTAACCCCTGATCTTCTGCACCCTGCATTGTGGGATATAGCCTGTACAGGTTAATTAGATGCATATATCCTTGGGCAACACAAGAAGTAGACCCTATGTTTAGCACAGCCCAATAAATGTATTGTGTCATACCTGCATATAGGTGCAGTGGTACAGGTGTGCATTGTACCAGGAGTATAGAGGTTTCATCTAGTATACTTACCTAACAACAACATATCTCAAACACAATCACCTGTGACTATGCATTCAGCTCAACATAACTTGGGCTGAAGACCTATGTGGGAATAGGAGGTGTTTGTCTACCACAAATCAACAACAGTCCCACTAGCTCAGGCAGTAGAGAGTTCAGCTCCCAATATCAGGGAGTTGGGTTCAAGTCACCATATGTCCACTAGGTCGATACTATCTATTTTGTAAGAAAGTATTACCAGAAACATCACCTCTGCTTTGAAAATCATTGTTTCTTTGGGCATTCGTCTTCTACACTTATTTTATAGATATTGATTGCAATTTATTAACACAATCAAAATCTAGAAATAAAATGTTTTGATTCAATAAAACCAAAAGCATCTGGCGAGGCTAGAACTCAGTTACCCTGCATTATGAGTCCAGTTTTCTAACCACTACCCTATTCTGGACAGGTTACATATAGGGTGTTAAATTCCCCAAACCCATTCACAATGCATGCTGACCAGTCAGACCACAGCTCCCTCTAGTGTTTCATCCATACATAACAGGGACTACTTTCCATTCCCTTCCCATCATACATAGGGCAGACGACCAGAGTCTAGGATGCTGGTACTTAACTCTGGGACCAGTATGAAGAAATGTTTGTAAAAACCACCATCTGGCGCCAAGTCATGACGATATTCGTGCACAGATTCCACTTACCTTAAGGCTGCACTACACTAATTTTTTTCTATCTATGTTTCTATAAAGGATATCGGCCAAAATAAAATATCCCCGATGTTTTAGGGTCTTAGCGACTATGATTTTCTTATAGCCACACATTTTTCCCACAAGATGAGACCCTTCGGCGACATCTTTTTGCAACTAAATTGTTTTCTATTGGCCGTTTTCTGCGGACATGTTAAGTCTCTCTTTTGGGGGTCGTTTTTGAAGGCACAGCATGACACATTGGGTCATACAACAGTAATTAAATTAATATGGTACTTGACTTTGCACACCCAAAAGGAGAATAATGATTATGAAAGCCAGATATTTAATATCACCATCAGGTCCGCCTATGCATCAGCTTTAAATTGGTGCCACTACTGTCTTTGTGTATCATATATTAATGATTTCATAATCATTTACGGGAGAAAAAGTGTTTTTATAAGTATAAACAAATGTTCGGAAATGAACGTCCGGAAATGAAAATTTTATGAAAAAACTAATAAACAGTTCAAGATTCATAAAAATATCTCTGAAAATTCAGGATTTCACAGAAACCACCATGCTATTATACAGTATATCGGGAGATATGAACTAAATTCATCTGATGACATTGAAAGATAGACTTAAGTTGTAAATAAGCCAAATCATGCACTTTTGCAGTGAATATTTTGCATGATATCAATAAATTTCCTTTTCAGCTCAGGGGCCCAATCTAACATCAAATTCGGTCTTAGATAGCACTCAAACCTCATAGTATACACTATAAGGATTAATTTGATGCCTCATTTACATTTCCACTGTCGATTTTAGACCAATAATCTTTGTACAACACCCTTCAGTGCGGGCCTACCTTGTGTGACCTGCTGCCACCTACTGTCAATTAGTGTAGTGCAACCTAAAGCCAAGCCTTGAATTTTCAGTGAAAATGCCAAGGATCCATAAACCCCTTTTCCATAGTCCAGACATGTTTCCTAATAAATCCCTTAATTTTATGCGCATTTAAATACTCAATTCTCTCTCAGACTCAGTTTCTCATGTGCTGGTGAACCAGGATTCTACTCCCTTTTTCGATTAGAATTATCTATTTTCTGAGTACTGGGTGGCATTATGGTCATCTCCTGGAGAAATAAGAGGTACAGAACTACTCTATTCCACATGGTGATAACCAGGAGGCATCGCAACATGGACTGAATGTTATTTTTGCTCTAAAAGGTGGGGATTAATAGAAAAAGAAGGGTAGAAAGTAAGGGGATGATTAAGAAATAAGCCTCTCAAACCTAATATTTCACCTAGAATGGACCTTTTCTACAAATTTAAATATACTATGCCCTCATTTTTGCCAATAATTATGTTCCTTTATGTTGTTACATTAAAGGACATGAGGCATGATCACCTCCAGTAACCATTTTTCAAGGCTAATAGCTGTTCCTTGTTTGCATAGTCCAGCAGCAGAAAAATAGGATTTTTTTTTACGAGACTGGAACGGGACTCCCATAGCGCACCCCCAGTCATGTATATAGATGAAAACTATTGGGAAACATGATGGTAATGGCATTTTACTGGGAAAAGCACACATTTAGTGCCTAAAGTTGTCTAGAGTAGTAGAGACACATATCGAGCCTCAGAGCCAACAATAGTAAAGGAACAAACTCCGCAACTATGATTTTTGGCCATTTTGAATGAATTTCATCAATTTCTTTTATTAATTTGGCCTAAATCTTATAAAACTAAGCTAGCCAAAGCAGAAAAAATGAATTACAGTGAGATTTATGGGAGTTTGCGTAAATAGCTATTAGGTCTGTAGAGGCTACACTAATTTTTTTCTTTCTATGTTTTTATATAAGATATTGGCCAAAAATAAAATATCCCCGATGTTTTAGGGTCTTAGCGACTATGATTTTCTAATAGCCACACATTTTCCCCACAAGATGAGACCCTTTGGCGACATCTTTTTGTAACTAAATTTTTTTTTATTGGCCGTTTTCTGCAGACATACCCAAATCATGCATTTTTTTGTGTGTGACAGCTCTTTGACTTTTAACTGATTTTTCGTGAAATAAATTATTTGCTATTCTTCCTGATAGTTTGCGCTATTTTTGCTAGCAATATCTTTGGCCCATTTCTATGAGCATCTCCATAACATATTTATCAATCTATGATGAAAACATGCCAAAAATTCTATATTTCCTTGGATGGATGGACACGACAACATATATACACTTTGCCCAAGTCGCTGACAATCGACTATGCCCTCATTTTTGCCAATAATTATGTTCCTTTATGTTGTTACATTAAAGGACATGAGGCATGATCACCTCCAGTAACCATTTTTCAAGGCTAATAGCTGTTCCTTGTTTGCATAGTCCAGCAGCAGAAAAATAGGATTTTTTTTTACGAGACTGGAACGGGACTCCCATAGCGCACCCCCAGTCATGTATATAGATGAAAACTATTGGGAAACATGATGGTAATGGCATTTTACTGGGAAAAGCACACATTTAGTGCCTAAAGTTGTCTAGAGTAGTAGAGACACATATCGAGCCTCAGAGCCAACAATAGTAAAGGAACAAACTCCGCAACTATGATTTTTGGCCATTTTGAATGAATTTCATCAATTTCTTTTATTAATTTGGCCTAAATCTTATAAAACTAAGCTAGCCAAAGCAGAAAAAATGAATTACAGTGAGATTTATGGGAGTTTGCGTAAATAGCTATTAGGTCTGTAGAGGCTACACTAATTTTTTTCTTTCTATGTTTTTATATAAGATATTGGCCAAAATAAAATATCCCCGATGTTTTAGGGTCTTAGCGACTATGATTTTCTAATAGCCACACATTTTCCCCACAAGATGAGACCCTTTGGCGACATCTTTTTGTAACTAAATTTTTTTTTATTGGCCGTTTTCTGCAGACATACCCAAATCATGCATTTTTTTGTGTGTGACAGCTCTTTGACTTTTAACTGATTTTTCGTGAAATAAATTATTTGCTATTCTTCCTGATAGTTTGCGCTATTTTTGCTAGCAATATCTTTGGCCCATTTCTATGAGCATCTCCATAACATATTTATCAATCTATGATGAAAACATGCCAAAAATTCTATATTTCCTTGGATGGATGGACACGACAACATATATACACTTTGCCCAAGTCGCTGACAATCGCTGACAATTGGGGCGGTTTATTAAACTTTAAACCTAACAGACAATGTCAGAAACAAAAAAGAAAAATTTTTATGACCAAATGTCCATGGAGTCCATGACTCAGTTCCTTTGTTCAGTCTCAGTGCAGTGCCACCTGGTGTGGCAGCACAGAACCAGCTGACCCAGGTGGTGGGGAGGTCCATCTAGTGGGGGAAATATACCCCTATATCTACCCCGTTCCTTTGTACATATAGTAGTCATATTTCCTTGGATGGATGGACACGACAACATATATACACTTTGCCCAAGTCGCTGACAATCGCTGACAATTGGGGCGGCACACGGCATACAAAAAACACTTTGCCCAGTTAATACCTGCTCAATTCATGAGCCACACGTAAGTCTTTAACACGTCGCGAGCGGTAAGAATCTGATAAATAAATCAGAACCGCCCAGGATCTCCAGTTGCCATAGCTTTTAACGTCGTGAAGGTGCATAAAATCTGCCAAAAACATGGCGGCACCCCGACGCACACTGTGGGTAGTGAAATCCCCTTCCAGCTTGGCGATCCGACAAGAGTCCTTGAGTTTGTATGAATAAACATTATAAGTCCATGAAAATAGTTGGTCATTGGGTTCGAGCCCAGACTCCAGAATATAATCCTTCAGCAGCTGTACAGGGCAGAGATTACTGCCAGGTGATGCAATAACAGGAATAATTTGTTTATATTGACGGAATTGAACCGTCTTCGAGCTGCGAATACATAAGTCAAGTCCACCATCCCAGAATTTCACATCACTCACTAAGAGGGAATGTATCGAATTTGTGATGTGCCCAACGCGCAACAAGCAACGGAAGGACAACAATAGCGCAGCCCAGAATTTCCTGTCTTTAGCCTTAGATAAGTTCAGGACAGCCTTAATACGTAATAAGTCAGAGGCTGTCAGGGGTTCGGCTGGCTTAGATGCTGAGCCCAGCAATCGTTTCGCACCATCCAAGGTAGATTTGATAAGGAAACATGCTCTTGTGGGATGAGGGTAGCCCATGAAGTCATGCAGAGCCCATAGGCCTGAGATGTAGTTCTCAATGGTGTTATAAGCCATGCGATTAACAAGATGAGTTATACATAGACAGACGGTTTCTATTGAGGCTGGTAAATAACACAGATCATATTCCTCACAGAAGTCCTCATATTGTTTCCATTGGGATTTCCTTGTTCTATAAGTGGTGGCAGACCAGCAATTCGATCTCAGAACCTCCCAACTGCGTCGCAGTGCCTCCAGCTCTGTAACAACAATCGATGAAGGTGTCAATAGTATAGCCACAAAAAACTACATGGTCGGCATTATTCAGACGAGACAAGGCGTCGGCTAATATCTTATCTTCAGAGCTGATTCTGAAGGCTCTTAGATGAATGTTGTATAAGGCGCAGCACCAAAATAATTCCCGCAACCAAGGCATGGCATGGGGGCTTGTACTCCTGCCAGAATTTATCATGCCCTGTACCTGAGTGTTATCTGTATAGACAGCTACAAAGCTATCTTTCCACTCGTTGCCCCAGCGATGCACAGATACTACAATAGGCCACATTTCTTCAATGTTAATATGATCACAGTACGACTCATTCTGCGGGGGATTTTCATGATGGCCACAACACTTGTCATCCCTGTACCAACAACCATAGAAGAAGTCGTCTTCGATGTGACCGCCGAAACCATATTTTGAAGAATCTGTATACACAGTATTGGACGGGGTATCAGTTCTTATCATGTGGGCCTTGCCATTGAACCAAGTTACAAATTGGTACCACCACTCCAAGTCTAATAATAAACTTTCAGACAAGTTGAAGCAGTGAATGCCGGGTGGAAGGTCTCGAAGCTCATTATACACACGACGGGAGAAGGTGCGGCCGCCTTTAACGACAGTCGAACAATGGCCCAGGAGACCAGCTAATTTCTCCAAGCGTTTCCTAGTACATGATTTACGGCCCCTGAAGTAATTGACCTCCGCTTTCACACGATCAAGTCTTTCATTATCGATTGACAAGGTCAAGTTCACTGAGTCAATAACAATCCCAAGGAACTTAGTAACTTGAGACGGGGGGACCAGCTTGTTCATTTTTACCTTGAAACCCAGGCCATTCAACATTGCACACAATTGGCTCTGAGCTTCCTGGCAAGAAGACTCTGAATTCCCTATAACGAGGTAATCATCTAAATAGTTGGTACAGCGTGGATAACTGCCGCTGGCCCCACACTTCACTATGAAGTCGGAAACTTGGGTGAAGATAAAGGGAGCACAGCGCAACCCGAAGCATAATGACATATCTTGGAAGAATTCACTGCCATTGCCCACATCCCAGGCAAACCCCTGAAAGTCACGATGGGCAGGCAATACATTAATAGAACAATAAGCATCGGCGATGTCAGTCACTGCGCAGAAATCGAATTGATTCAAGTCCAACACAACATCATCTACAGAATGATAATGGAATTTTTCACATGAATCTTCCATATAACAGTTGATATTGATATGCTCAGGCATAGAGCAGTCAGTGATAGGACGCAAGGTGTTGTCGGATTTTAGAACGCCACCCATAGCATGAACGCATTTAGGTCGAGAATCCACTCTCCTGACTTTTCCCTCAGAAAGCTCACTAATTACACGTTCAGTCATTTCTGAACAAAAGGCACTGTTTGTGAGAGAAGCATAATTATTACAATTATACATAGATGGGCAGTCATGATCAACAATCCTAAATCCTCGATAAATACCAGTCAGGACATACCAGTCACTTTTAGTTGCCAGGTCACCGAATTCCAGTAACTTACAAGCAAAGGCGCAAGGTTTAACTTGTGTAACGACAGATTCTAGCACATAAACACAATGGCAGGTTTTTTCGCTACATTCGTTGAACACAGGTACGAGAATGCCAGGGGCTACATCTACACAACAAATAGGAACATCAACATTAAACCTCTTTGAGAATTTAGTTCAAGTTTCCTTATCCGTACTGAGTCTGACAGAATCTGGTAAATTTTCCCATCTGTTGTCACCGCCTAAAGTCACTTCCACCCGAGCACCTCCGTCAGTGCGTGGGTTGACAGTAACAGGGGTGATCCCAAGGCTACCTAGGTTGTCCAAATTACCAAATAATTCACTACATTGACCAGCAGAATTCCATACATAATTGACACAATCAGTATCGACACAATTTGAACCGGAATCTATAACATCATCAATATGAGTGACTGGAATGTCTGGGGCATCGGGAAGGTCAGACACAAAAACACATTCACCTGGTAATTCATGAACTACCGAGCCAATGTTAGGCTCCCGAGAGGGAAAATTCCCACCAGGAGCATCCGCGTTTCAATCATTAGATTTGTTGGGACATTTAGATTTTGTATGTGATCCCTGACACAATTGACAAACATGTGGGTAGTTACATTTTTTAGATTTACAACCATCCCCATTATAGGCATTGCAAGAAAGAAATCTCTTCTTCTTTTTCTTTTTCTTACTAGTACCGGGAGAACTACCTGAATTCTGAGAGGAGGACGGCTGGATACCTAACAACTTCTCCAAATAACCCTTATCCAGGTTTTCTAGGCCCAAAAGCTGGGCGAACATGTTATGATCAAAATAGCAAAAGGTGAATTCACCGAAAGCATCGCCACGTTCTCGCATGGCAAAATCATAGGTAATGAGAGCATCTTCCTTGTAAATATCCCTCTTGTCCGTGAGGAATTTTACATGCATCCCATAATTTTTACATGGGTGGCCGCGTTCCATCATACTATTGAGAAGGCCCATACTAGCCGAGATCACATCTCCTAGTGCTGGATTCTTGTGTTTACTCTGAGGCATGTGCTGCTCAATATCAAAAGTAGTAAACTTACTCTTGGTGTCCTTTGAAGCATAAACAACCACAGGTGGGACTTGCTGCTGAGGCTGTTGCTGTTGCCTAAATTGTTGCTGTTGCTTCAAGGATGGGACCGGTGCACTGTACATTGAAGAAACAGATGGCTGAGCATTAACCAAGGGGGCAGGCGGATACAGGGGCCTACCATCAGCTGACTGCATAGGCCTACCAGCTCCTACCCATGCTGGTTGTTGTTGTTGTACAAAGACACCATGTTGTTGAGGATGTCGAACAGGAGAGTTAGATTGTTGTGGAATGTAGGGACTACCATCCTGATAGAACAACTGTGGGTGTTGGGCCAGGCTATCCCCCCAGGGTGCAGCTCCCTCAACACTGCCAGTCGGTTGTCTACCTGGGGGCTCAACTTTGACACCAACAGACTGACCCACAGCTGAATTAGATGATAATCTGCCCTGCTTCCACTCTTTCCATAACAGAAATTCCTGGTATTCACTGTCTAAATCAACTCGGGACTGGGGAATAGTAGCTTGGTTGTGCGGTTGATTTCCCTGGGTGTGCGGTTGATTATACCGGGAAGTTGACTTGTCCGGAATGTTGACATCGGCCTCTGATTGGCCAACGAATGTGGGTTTATCAAGCGCCGAAATGGCGCCTCGCCAAGCCCGCTCACCATGTTCTAATTCACGCAATGTCCTATTATTCTCTGAACGGATACTAGCTAACTCTAATTCTAATTCTCTGCGCTTAGATAAACAAACAATTTCCTTTTTACGTGAGCGTTCTGCAGCAATTTGCCTCAGCAAGTCCCCATTCTCTCCCAAATAATCATCAGAATTATCGTCCTGCACGTCCTGCCCGTCCTGCGGGCTGGGCGGAGAGCTCTCCCCCCCGGTGGCTTGGTCCTCCTGCCCGGTAGGGTCACGGTTGGATGAATCCGATATATTATGGGACGTATCTCCCGCTCTCCCCGGGTTCGCCACACCACAATGTGGACATTTAGAGGAATTCCCATGATACAGGGTACTACAAGCGACACAATTAGTCATATCAATGGTGGTGGAATTAGCTGAAGAAGAGGTCGCGGGTCCTGACAATAAACAGTTAGTGACTGAGGTTGTAGGCAGGGGCCCGAACGCACCACAGAGCGTTAGACTACACAAACCCCAGTAACAACTCTTATAAATTTGCTTTGGTATCTGGCAATCTGCTGCCAGGGGTGAGACAATAAACAGTTAGTGACTGAGGTTGAAGGCAGGGGCCCGAACACACCATAGAGCGTTCGACTACCCAAACCCCAGTAACATTCCCCATAAATTTCCTTTGGTATCTGGTGATCTACTGTCAGGGGTTAGCAAAAGCACAGAAGAATGGCAAAACTGAGCAGGAGATGCCCAGTTTACAGCTTACATGCTACGGAGAAGGGCAGAAGAGGCCGCCAGTCTTGAGAAAAAAACAGTTAGTGACTGAGGTTGTAGGCAGGGACCCGAACGCACCAGAGAATGTCAATACTCAAAATGGCGGCATAGGCCTTCCGGTTCACGGCTCTACGGCCTCTCAATCGATGAATACAGGCCAGACTGGCCTCCCACAGGCCCCTACAGGCCCTCATCAACTTGTCACAGGTTTGAACAATCTTCATTTACAAAATGCCAACCCAAATAGTCTTTTTGGTGCCCACGCGGTACCTGGTAGCATCCGGTCGGTTCTTTCGGCCACCGTGGGTGCTGGGTCTAGCTTGAGTGCAATGAAAGTCCCTCCCAGCAGTGTTCAGGGAGGTATAGAAGTGAACTCTAGTGCACAACAGGCATCTTCAACTTATTCCCAAGCCACTTTGGATGAGCAAATGTCCATGGTGTCCATGAGTCAGTTCCTTTGACCAAAATTTTTATGACCAAATGTCCATGGAGTCCATGACTCAGTTCCTTTGTTCAGTCTCAGTGCAGTGCCACCTGGTGTGGCAGCACAGAACCACCTGACCCAGGTGGTGGGGAGGTCCATCTAGTGGGGGAAATATACCCCTATATCTACCCCGTTCCTTTGTACATATAGTAGTCATTTCTACCGTTTCTTACCTTTTTGTCAGAGACTGGTTCTAAAACTTTATTGTGTAGATGGCAATAGTTGCCAGATTATTTCCAAACCCTTGCTTGTTGGGCAGTCAGAGGGAATTTTATTATTTTTAGAAGTTCTCAAAATTGCTTCTGTGTGGTCATATCTGTGCAATGTTTGGCATCCTAGATATACTATTCTCTCAAGTCAGAGTAGAATTTTACCCCTTGTATGTGGAAATTTAGATCCACTGAAGTAGAAATACCCCTGGATGAGCTGCCCATAGATTCTCTATTAAATTGCTGAATGAGAGAATATTCTAAAGCCACTTTGTTTGATTATGAACTACAAAATAATCTATCTAATAGCATGGACCTGAAACACTGGATTTGAATCAGTATAGCAAATCAGTATAGCATTGCAGTCTATCATCTGTGCCATGGGTCCCTGGTGGGAGAAATGGGAACTACTAATGGTAGGCCTTAACATGACCTACAGAAGATAATTTTTTTGCCCCACTTAGCTCTGTCACAGCTCTTTGATTCAAAAAGCATCAGAGAGCCCTTGATCTATAGTTTCTGACTGACCCTATTTCATCATGATATCAAAAGTGGATATCTTTGAGAAAAGGCTCCGATTTTGAAGATTTTTTTGGAAAATTGCCAAAAATTGACCTCCTCCTAGAAAATTTTCTTCTCATGATTTCTATCGGAAATCACTTGGGTCACTTAGATGAAGAACATAGCTGTCCAAATCCTTTTGAATCATGGATCTATCACAATTCTAAGTGACAAAAGAAAATTATCTCCTGACTGCCACTTTATGAGTTCGGGGCTGAATTAGCTTTATATTTCTATCAGAATGACCAATCCAAGATATTTTTTTCCCCAACTTAGCTATGTCACAGCTCTTTGATTTAAAAAGCATCAGAAAGCCTTTGATTTGTAGTTTCTGACTGACCTTATTTCATCATGATATCAGAAGTGGTTATTTTTGAGAAAAGGCTCCGATTTTGAAGATTTTTCTGAAAAATTGTCAAAAATTGCCCCCATCCTAAAATTTTTTCTTTTTCTGATTTCCATCGGAAATCACTTGGGTCACTTAGATGAAGAACATAGCTATCCAAATCCTTTTGAATCATGGATCTATCACAATTCTAAGTGACAAAAGAAAATTATCTCCTGACTGCCACTTTATGAATTTGGGCATGAATTAGCTTTATATTTCTATTCAGGTCCGTGCTAATAGTCACTGGAAAGTGCATTTTTGCAGGTGAAATATATTCAGAATTAACAGATCGTTTTACATGGTGCGCCATGACCCGGGTCTATACCAACTCCATGTATGGTGAGATCAATATTCCTTCATTAATATAAACCAAAATTCACCCCCCCCCATAAGCCTACCATTTCATCAGTTAAAGTGGCATATGATTGGGGATCAAAAATCAATTTTCTCAAAAATGAACCAGGATGTTCACATTGATCATGCTTCCCATGGTACCTACTTTATTTGCTCTCTTTACCCATAATTAAGCTCATATTTTAAAGATTTATACCGAAATCCCTACTTTTGGAGTGCATGCCAAAAGTCCATCCATTGGAAATACAATTTGAAATGCCTATGGATAGGTCCATGGGACCCCCTTTCTAAGCTTGTATTAATGAGCTAAAGATACCAACAGATGGCCCATTCACACCTAAATTTATAGGATGGTACTACAGTATATAGAATAGGATTTGAATAGGATTTGGAAGGTTTCCAGTTAGGGCCACATCGGGTTGCCCTAATAGGGCAAACCGATTTGAAATGTTTGGCTATCAACAGCTTTTTTCCTCAGCGATGTGTACACCAGGCGAACTGATTTAGGCACAGGTCAGCTTCAATATGGGCAAACACAGGCTGAAACATTGGGAAATAGCATTATCCATTATTTTATCAATTTGTTGGCTCCTGTTGTCCCTACAAAGGTCTTATTCTCTGAACAGTTTGTCTTGATGTGCATAGGCCTACTGAGGACAAACTGTTGACATAAATGAAACAGGACTGGTTTAAAGCTATATGGGGTACCTCAACTATAACTGACTTTGGTCTGATTTTATAATAGGGAACCATTGGCCATAATCGGGGGTCCATCCTAAAATATCTAGCATGCTAGATATTATCAGGTAATATTTTTTTATGCCCAGTGTTAGGGCGTGTATAAACCCCCAAGGTTAATGGTGATTATAAATGTATCCCCACTAGGCTGCAGAACACTAATTATTTTTCCACTGTTGGCCAATATAGCTTTTGGGCGAAAATAAAATACTTGTGCAAGTATCTGGGCTTAGCCACTATTATTTTCTTGTAGATATACATTTTTTCCCAATAATTTAGGGCCATGGCATGTGGTACAATGTGATTAACTTTTGTGCTATAGGCATTAGAGTGCGGACATATCCAGGTTTGGGGGTTTTACAGTGAATGATTTCAATAAATTCTCTAATTAAATAGAGTGCATCCCCCTCAACTTACCATCAAATATCAGCCTAAATAACACTCAAATCGATTAATCTACACCCTAAGGATTAATTTGATACCTGGTTTGCCTACCCATTGTCAGATTTTAGACCAATAATCATTTTACAACACCCTTCAGTGCGGAGTTACAAAATGTCTCTTGCTGCCACCTCCCGTCAATTGGTGTCCTGCAACCACTAAGAACACACAGCACCACCACTCCATCCAGTGTCGCCACACTGCAACACCCATGTTGGACTCCAGGGGCCGCCACCTGCACTGTTTGGCAGAGAAGGCACCATTTCTTTGTTCCCCAACTGCAACAGATTTTTTCTTTTTACCTACATTGCCCATATAGCTATTTTACCTATAGTTTGCTGTATTGTTAATACTAGTCATGTTTATCTCACTAGTCGTGAATAAAAGGCAGGGTCTCTTAGACCTGAGCCAGTGTTGCACACACACCACTACTTCATCTCTGTGTCTGGTTTATAAGCTAAGGATATGCCCTAGATTTGTTAAAAAGGAAAGAACTTGAATTTGTTCTGTGGAAATAGTTCATGATTTTTGACCCAATCTACTATATCCACTATAGTGGAAGACACACTTTAGTCGTTAGAACCCATTCACGTGCTCAGAAGTGTGAAAGCTGCATAACATCTAACCTAATGCCACATTTGATCACGACACTGGGCGTATCATTAGAGTATAATTTTGTGTCTGCCAAATCATGATTCATACCTTTAGTATCCTTTCATAGCTTGATATCACATTGACATAACATCATGACAGGATGATTAATCCCTTATACAGAATAAACCGGCCTCTTAGAAATTATCATTCAAATCAATGAATCCTTAATGATAGATTCACTGAGAATCTTGGTATTGAAAAAAAACTAATTAGTCTAATTAGTCTAATTGGATCTTCATGCTCGATCTATATCAGTGTATGTGGGCACGGTTAATGTCCTGTTATAACGAGGGTGTGGTCATAATATATGACAAACAGATTTATAGAGAAAAATCCTCAATTCCAAACATCAACCTGTTAAATGAAGTTGACTCATTAACTCTTATATATTATGTGAAGCTATTGATACCGCACACCATACCACACCATACCACACCTATACCACACCTATACCACACCTATACCACACCATACCACACCAGTGTGGTATGGTGTGGTATGTTGTGTGGTATGGTGTGGTATAGTGTGGTATAGGTGTGGTATGGTGTGGTATGGTGTGGTATGGTGTGGTATGGTGTGGTATATGTGTGGTATGGTGTGGTATATGTGTGGTATGGTGTGGTATAGGTGTGGTATGGTGTGGTATAGGTGTGGTATGGTGTGGTATGGTGTGGTATGTTGTGTGGTATGGTGTGGTATGTTGTGTGGTATGGTGTGGTATGGTGTGGTATAGGTGTGGTATGGTGTGGTGTGTTGTGTGGTATGGTATGGTGTGGTATAGGTGTGGTATGGTGTGGTGTGTTGTGTGGTATGGTGTGGTATAGGTGTGATATGGTGTGGTATGGTGTGGTATGTTGTGGTATGTTGTGTGGTATGGTGTGGTATGTTGTGTGGTATGGTGTGGTATAGTGTGGTATAGGTGTGGTATGGTGTGGTATATGTGTGGTATGGTGTGGTATATGTATGGTATGGTGTGGTATAGGTGAGAAAAATTACCGGTAACTACACCATCATTACACATATAGATGGTATGGTGTGGTAAAGGTGTGGTATAGGTGTGGTATGGTGTGTTATAGGTGTGGTATGGTGTGGTATAGGTGTGGTATGGTGTGGTATGTTGTGTGGTATGGTGTGGTATAGGTTTGGCATGGTGTGGTATGGTAAGTATTGTTTTGTCATCAATAGCCAATAATTATAATGAACGGGTATAACAGGGTACACTTGTGTAGGTATTTATTGTATGCTGCATTATGTGTGTATTTATTATATGCTATATGGGAGAGTGCTATGGGAGTCCTGTATAGGGTTTATGGTAGTATAGAGTTTATGGTAGGCTGTGGAATGTGTAGACGGAGGGGAGTCGTCGAGATCTGGTCAGGTAGATTCTGTAGAGGGGGAGGGGGGAATACGGGTGAGCCAAACACCGGCGTCTGAAAGGTGTGAGGGGTTGGTAAGAGATAGGGAGGAGTTAGTATTGTGGGAGCAGCCGAGGAGGCAACACATACTCCTGGAGTAGACGAGGATGAAGCTGTTTAGTATTTAGTATTACACTTAGCCAATGTAAGAACGGATTGAACAGGATCTCTATGGCACTTATACCTCTCCAGTAGCATCGGATTGTTAAAACATGAACTGCTTGTATGAATAGACTGGTGTCGTTGAAGCTGTACAACCATGAGTAGACTCACCAACAACTGTAACTGTGAATAATTAATGAACAATAAATGGTGACTTGTATCGGCGTCTTGGTGTTGGTTAAAAGGATGGGCTAGGCCAACATCATACCACTAGAGTTAGTCTTCCCAAATACGTGAGAACAGCGGAGCGAGCTGATAATAACTACACAAGTTAGACCACATTAATATACATATAAACATAACTCACACAGCCCAGATGGTGGAGAATTAGTGGTTGGGCTTATCATTGTACTGATGAGCGGCTCGCCGTACCCGATACCTAACAGCTCAGACGCTGGATGTGACTCAGCGGCATCGCCACACACTGACAGTAGTGACGGTGTGGAAGTCTATACTATCATACCTGCAGCGCGCACATTGCCTGGGAATGCAGCAGTAGCACATAGTGGTGTAGCAGAGGGACAGGGTGGAAGATCCGGAGTGAGTGAAGCGGGACCTGATCAATCACGTGTCACTCTTAGATCGGATCACACACATGTGCATGTGCAATTAGGACCCAGGTCGCAAGTGGTGCTTTTGCCTGGAGAGGAGGTGTCTAGAGAAATTGGATTCCCCGTGGCTCGGTCAGAGGAGGAGCGGGCGTCGTCTCAAAGGGATCCCAAGTCTGGGGGGACGTCTGGCCTACAATTGTCTACTGCGGCTGATTCTGAACCAGCAGGGTCGGTGGTAGTGGACGATACCTCTGGACCATTCTCAGCATTGGGGGTGGAGAACGAGCATCAGTCATCTGCGGCAGAGTCGGAGACCAGGGCTGATATTTCTAGTGATGGGCAACAGGCGGCGGTTCAGGAGCACACAGTGAGTGCTGATGCAGGGGAACGGCCTGATAATCTCTGCAAAGGATGGACGACAGGAGACAGATTAGTGAATTATAAGTATTTTTCGACGCCCATTGCTAGGAGCTCCAGTATTAATTTCTGTAAGGCTACTCCTAGGTGCCTTGAGTTTGAGGGTACAGCGGACCAGGGACGAATCAGACGCGCATCTGAGGGGGATGTGGCGGATATTGGTGATGAGGATTTGAATTTTGAAGCAATTGCAACGTCATTGGGGTTAATTGAGCCAGTACATGAAGACGGACAGGTGGATGAGAGTGGAACAAAGGATAGTCATGAGAATGAGGGGGACGCACATGGGGAGAATGATCCAGTAGACGGGGCGTCTACAGTGGTGGCAGTGCCAGGACAAAGCGAGGACGTCGGTGAGAAGATACAGGAACAGGGGTCGGAGGCCTGTGGTGATTCACAAGGGGGGGGTGCAGGATTGTTACCGTCTGGTTTCTTGGTGGTTGTTGAGAATGGGAGAAAGTTAAGTGATAAAGACTTGGTGGGTCAGGATGAGAATGGTGGAGTTGGACAGGATTGGACAAGCTGTACTACACCGGTCATTGCAGGTGATCAAAGTGGCAGTCGTCTGGGAGAGTCTGTGAGTAAAACAAGGGTGGATGAAGTTATTACAGGTCTGCAGAACACTAATATTAGGGTACGACAAAGCATAGAGAGGGGGAGGGCCATATTGAAACAGGAGCTGAGATATCGGCAGGCCATTGATGGGGAGGAGCCGCCCGCGAGGCCGGAGATAGACCGGGAGCGTGTAGCACGAAGGGAGAGGTTTTTGAACGACACTGTAAATTGGAGAAAGGTAACTGCGAATATCCGCTCAGGCAATAGTACAGGTCGTACTACAGATGAGGGGCATTTAGATGATGTTCTAAATAGCCATCTTCAGGCTGATGTTTCGGGTGACTGGGAGGATTGGTGGGTTCGGAGAGCGGATGAAGAGAGAAGACGACAGATAGAAAGGGAGGCCCGGGAGGAAGCCGCCGAGGGCTCCGTAGCTGGAGGTGTTGGAACTGGTGTACAGGGGAACGATAGTGAAGAGAGCTCAGTGGGTGATTTGGATGCGGAGAAACAGGTGGAGGAGGATATTGCACCTATTATTGGTTCTGAAGACGACGACATGGCGCCTAGTCCGAATGTTAAACTACCATCCTTCAATGGGGAGCCTGGGGAGGATTATCGGAGATATTTCAAGGAATTGAATGGAATGCAAAAGCTATTTGGATGGTCTCCGGATCAACATCTTGAGTATGCAAAATTGGGCTTGAAGAAGGGGGCATCGAAATGGATGGATGGTATTCCAGAGGGGGAAAAGGATACTTTGGACAAAGTAGTGGCTATAGTGAAGAGGGTTTTTGAAGACAAAAGGCCACTGTGGCAGAAACATAGGGATTTGCACTGTCTGAAGCAGGAAAAGGGACAGTCGGTCTGGGACTTCGCATTGAAAATAAAGGAATATGATGAGTTGGACGTTCCTGATGTCATCAAGCTGTCAGTCTTTGTGGGGGGTTTGCTTCCGCCCATTGATAAGGACCTGATGAAACACAATGCTGATTCTTTTGAAGAGGCTCTCAGACTGGCGTCTTATTGGGAAAATGTGGAGAAAGGAAGAAACTCCAAAGGTGTGGCGCAGTTACATATGCTAGAGTCTGAGGGGACTCGGGATGGAGCATGTGGGGACGATCAATTCGATCCTAAAGAGTATGCTAGGGAACAAACTAAAGCAGTGGTGGAGATGTGCACTATGGAATATAGACGGGGGCTCAGAGAGATGGAACATGGACGGGAGAATCAGCAGGGACAATATGCTGGAAGGGGTGGTAACTCACGAGGGCAGTATCAGGCGCAGGCGGGCAGAGGGACCGGCGCGGGAACATATGGTCAGAATAGGCAGTTTGGTACAGGCGGTGGAGGCCGAGGATGGAATTATCAAGGGGGACGCGGTGGAAATCAATATAACGCGTCTCAGTATTTCAATAACAGGTTTCAAGGACAGAGATACACAGGAGGAAGCAGGCAGGGACAACAGGGGGATGATAAAGGTCAGAGAAGAGCACAGGAATATGCTAGGATGATGGGAGATGCAGGAGAGAGTCAGAAAGGAGGAGGAGCGATCTATTGTTTGATTCATGACTCTACTACACATTCTACAGAGGAGTGCACGTTTTTGAAGAAATACAGGGATCAGTTGTCATCCTCTCAGCAGAACAGAGACCAGCGAGATCAGGGAAATGATGTTCGCAGGCCGGGAAACGGGCACAACGGCTCATTCCTACCCCAGAATTAAATTTGATATCAGGGGATGGGTCGGGAAACAGGGGATCAAAAGACAAAGCGCCATGGTTGGTTCAGTGTACTATTGACGAGAATACATACAGATGTTTAGTGGACACGGGCGCGTCTGATTGTTTTATAGCACGGACAATTGTGAGTAGTATAAGTGAGAGAGCAATTTGGGACAGGCAGCCATCTCAATTGGGGAAGGTGCGTCTGGGGGACAAAACATCATTACAAGTTTATGAGACGGTGCGACTGCAGTGTTTTATGGATGGTGCTTGCATATACTATGATTTTAATGTGGTGGATTCACTGGCTTATGATATTGTGCTGGGACGTAATTTTCTGATTGACGCAAGGGCACAGATTATAGCTATAGATGGAAAGGTGCGTCTCTTTACTGAGGATCCGGTCTCAATTGAAGTAGCGGCGATTTTGGACCCATGGGAGGAAAGATTGGTGACGGTGAAAGGATGGGATGTTGCGGCTGAAAGGGGTGGAACAACGGTCTTGCTGAGACCATCTAATTTGGCGGTGGTAGCTGCGGATGGTGCGGTGAACTATGTGGGGAAGAAATGGTATATGAGAATTGCTAATCTCTCTGACAGGCAAGTGTATGTGGATACAACTGAGGTTATAGCATATACAGAAGACATAGATGAACCAGAACTTGATTTGCTGGAGGTAATTGATACAGCTAATGTTGGCAGGGATAGAAAGGATGAGGCTCGCGAGATTTTGGCACGATGTAATGAAGAACGGCGGGAGAGTGGTCAAAAAGCTAGAGGAGGATCAATACACCGGCAGGATCGTCAGGACAATGGTGGTGGATGTGGTGTTTCTACCTTAAGTGAGCAGGAGAGGCTGGATAAAATTGAGAAGATCAGGGGCCTTGATTTGGGTGACACTATGATGACGCCGGAAGAGCAGAGGGTATTCAGAGAAATGCTGGTGGTCAACATGGACACTATAGCATTTTCCATGAAGGAGTTGGGTCATTGTTCATTGGCTCCAATGAAAATAAGGGTCGATGAGTCCAAGGGTCCGTGTATGGCACGACCATACCGGTATTCTCCTCAGAAAATGGATATTATTGATGAACAGGTGAGGGAATTGTTAAAGTTGGGAATTATTGAGCCCAGTGACAGCGTCTGGAGAAGTCCGTTGGTGGTAGTGCAGAAGAAGGATGGAAAGGCCAGATTATGTACAGACTATCGCATGTTGAATCTTATTACGGCGGATGATACATACCCTATGCCCACAGCCAGAAGCATGTTTTTGTATATGGCATACAGAAAACCTATAATCTTTACAGCCATGGATTTGCTCAGTGGGTATCATCAGTGCGATCTACATCATGACAGCAGGCAATATTCAGCATTTGAATCACCCTCGGGAGTTTGGCAATGGACGAGGATGCCGTTTGGTATGAAGCAGAGCCCATGGCAATTTACTAAGATTATGTCGTTAGCGCTAGGAGGCTTAATACCACGTACTTGTCTAGCCTACCTAGACGATATCATTATTTTTGATCCGGATGTGGAGAGCCATATTACTAACGTCGGCAGAGTATTAGCAGCTTTAGGCAAAGCAGGGTTAACAGTCAAGCCGGAAAAGTGTGAGTGGGGCAAAGCGGAAATCAAGTTTTTGGGGCACATTATTAATGCTGAAGGAGTGCAGACGCAATCTAAAGTGATCAGAAAGGTGCAGGAATTTGGCAGGCCGTATAATGAACATACAACTAGATCCTTTCTGGGGCTTTGTAATTATTACAGGAGTTTTATTCCTAACTATGCTGTTTTGTCGATGCCTCTGAATAATTTGTTGAAAATCAAGGTGCCATTTAAGTGGACGGATGAGTGTGAGGTGTCATTCAAGAAAATACAAGCAGCATTAGCGAGCACACCGTTATTGGTTCACCCAGAGATTGGAGGCCACTTTTATGTTTTAACAGATGCTTCGGATGGCGCGTGTGGAGCGGCCATCTGTGTAAAGAGGGATGGATTGCTGAGGCAGGTAACATATTATGGGTATACATTTACAAAGGCTGAAAGAAACTACACTATAACAGAGAAAGAAGGCCTAGCTGTTATAAGAGTATTGAAGAAATTTGAGGATATGCTGACGGGAGCTAAGATCACGATAATTACAGACCATCAACCATTAATACCTTTGCTTCAGCAAGCCAGTAAGGCTCCATCCAAAAGGTTGACTAGATGGGGTTTGGCAATGACTGACTTTGACTATGAGATCAGGTATGAGCCGGGAGCCACTCACTACCTGCCGGATTTTATATCCAGAGTGCCGTTGGCAGTGGGACAGGATACACCTGGCGAGGAGTCGGGGGAGTTTGAGCCTGAGGTGGGATGTGAGTTACTCGTGATGGAACTGGTAGGGGAGGAATTGGATAGGGAAACCTTCATTCAGGAGCAGTGGAAGGATGGATTCTGCAGGGGGATGATGAGATATTTGGCGGGAGATGAATTGCCAGTGGATGAGGAAAAGGCGCGAGGGATTTTACATAATGCTGATTTTATGGGTATGAAGGATGGATTGTTATGCAAGTATATAAAACCAGCTAGAAAGAGGGGTGGGCCTATAGCTGACTTAAACCCAAGGATAGTGGTGCCTAAAGCTATGGTGAATAGAGTGCTCTATCTCATGCATGATGATATTATGTGCGGAGGACATGTGGGGACAGTGGCGCTGAATACAAAAGTACAGGCTCGGTTTTATTGGAAAAATATGATGGTGGACATAGCTAGGTACGTGCGGCTATGTGAAAGGTGCGCGTTGAGAAAAAGAGCACCTCACTTTAGAGCCAAGGCAAGGTCATGGGATACGCCGGATTATCCATGGCAAGTGATACAGACAGATTTTGTTGGGCCACTACGTAGGTCCAAAGAAGGTTATAAATATATTATGACCTTCATAGACCTTCTGACGGGATGGCCGGAGGCATTCTGTACTAAAGACACAACTGCGCACACGGCAGCTGGGGTGTTTCTACGGGAGATCGTGTGTAGGTACGGCAAGGTGGAAGTGCTGTGCAGCGACAGAGGGTCTACATATATGGGTCAGGTTTTTCGTGAGGTTACAGCTAGATTATCAACCAAACAGAGGTTTACGTCTTCTAGGAATCCGACCGGAAATGCCAGGGTTGAAAGATTGCATAAATCATTAGAGGACACGATAGGATGCTATGTGACCGAGGATCATGAACACTGGCCAGAGCTGTTACCCATTGCATTGTGGACAGTGCGCTCCAATATTAGTATGAGGACGGGGTTTTCACCATATGCACTACAATTCGGGAGGGATCCAGTGGCTATGTCTTTTGCTGAGGAAAGGCCACTGCCTAAAGCGCCATCTGAGAGGGATTGGTTTATTAGAACAAATCATAGCATACAGTTATTGCAGGAGGCGGCCAACGCTCATACTGCTAAGTATGAGGAGCAGCTCAGACGTAGACTGGATGGACGGGCACGACCTGTCTCTTTTATAGAGGGGGAGTGGGTATATTACTATGATCCGAAATGTGCGGTGAATAATACATCGAAGTTTGCTGGTAGATACACGGGGCCACATAGGGTAATAGAAGTGGTGGGGGATAACAGGGTGAGGTTGAGAGCAGTGAAGACGGGCAAAGAGATACCTCACTTGGTAAATGTGAATAAACTGAAGAGAGCATACAAAGGGGAGGGTGAAAATGACGAAGGAGTAGCCAAAGATGAGAGGTCTGTGGAAGTGGATAAGTCAGAAGTGGAATCACAAGTGGATAAAGAAGACATAGGACATGAGAACCCGAGAGGGGTGACTGAGGTGGAACATCCTTCATCTGGTCTGGAGGATACAGCGTTAGCGGGCGCTGATAAGGAGGACAAATTGAATACGTCAGACGACGATAGAAGTGCACATGAGAAAAAGAGAGAGGTGGCCGGAGCTGGACCGCGCGCACCTATACAGGAATCTGATAATGAGAAAGATGGAGTTGTACGGCGAGATAGCCGGGAGAAGCACAGGCAGGAAGCTGTGGTCGATAATTGGTGTAAAAAGAAAGGGTTACAGGATAGTGATATCGATAAGGTCGAGGGTGGCCGAAGACAGGATAATGAAGAGAAAAGGAAGGGTAGAGTGAGAAATGTCGAGGTGAAGAGACAGATGGACGAAGACAGAGAGAGAGAAGAAATGGAGAGGAGACAGAAAAGAAAAGAGAGAGAGGATAGGGCTGAGAGAAGACGGAGGCAAAGAGATAGGAGAGCGCAACTGGCTGCAGGGGCTATTATGAGTGAGGAATCTAGCAGTGAACATATCATTCCAAAGGGACCGATTTGTAAGCATCACAGGAGAGGCAGAGAGGAGCTCAGCTCATCCAGCGATGGAGAATAGGGTGAGCTTAGACGGGATACTACAGGATGGGCGATAATTCTGTAGTATGGACGTGTTTTGCTATGAGGGAAAAAGGGGGGGGGGTGCGGAAGAGCAGGTCAAGCTGACTCATGCAGGTAGACGGAAAGGAGGGCGATACACAAAGAAAAGGGAAAAGTAGGGCAAGGTAGGAAAAGAGGGGAGGGGGGGGAGGCCAGCGCAACAGGTATATGCAGGAGGAGATGCATCAGGAGGTGGCAGTGCGCGCACAACGAGGGACGAGATAAGACCTCAAAGTAAATAGCAGGTGCTGATGGACGGATGGCAGATAGCTGGTACGATAGTGTTGGAGAACGGCAATACCAACAATACTATAATACGTGGATGATTCAAGACAACTATTGCAATAGCACTTACAATGAAAGGAGCACAGTGTCTGCAGCAAGTTCAACAACAACAGAAACAAATGAAAAAGGATTTGGTGCGACTTCAACGTCAGGCCAACCAAGCTCAGCGCAAGAGCCAATACAGGTGGTGGAAGCAGCTCAAGCCGAGGTCCTGGTAAATCATCAGGGAAACATATGGGATAGCATACGTGACATCACTGTGGGACAGACAGAATGGGAGTGGCTGTTGGATGCCACTCTACAAGGCACCGGTGGTATAATTAAGAGAGAGACTCAGACTACAGAAACAGCGACACAGACAGAACCATCAATATTTTATAGTAAAGACGATGAATTTGTGCTGGATACATCAATCAGATTGGATGACATATTGATAGAAGAGTATTATAGCAGAAGACAAGTGACATCAAGGCTCTGTCACATTTGTGGCAGAACAACAGCAACAGCGGCAGGAGCGGCCAAACACCTGGAACAGGTACATGGGATAAAACATCTCATATAATGTCCACTAGTGAGGATGCGGGAAAGAGAGCACCATCTATAGTAAAGGCAGGGAGATATAGGGGACAACAGGTAGAAGACGCGCTGGATGCTATATATGGATTTGGATATTCATTGCCGAAGGTATTCAGATACAATGGGGCGACGTTACAGGATATAGTAATGCAGAAAATATCAAAACTGAAATTGGACATTGCGAGATTGCCAAGATATCTGAGGGAACAAGTAAATAGACATCACTTTAAATATGGAGTAGGGAGTGTGACTAATGCATTCTTTTTCTCAAGAAAGTGTAGGAGGCATCGCAAGACTAGTAGAGGGAAACGATGCAGGCAGTGTAGACAAAGAGATGAAACTTGGGAAATGTTTAAACTGAAGCAAAAGGGAAAGCATATCACCCAAGGAGTATTAACATCCGGGGTTAAAGACAATGAGACGACCCTGGAGGAGGAGGATGTAACTGAAGACTTTGATAAATATAACTAGAAAGGATATGAGTTGATAGGAAAGAACAGAGGGACTGTACGGTTATAAAATACAATACCTGTTAAGGGAACGTTGTGAGGGGTTGAAGAAATGTACAAAATGGCAGGTATCAGTATAACGCCACCTACCTTTAGAGGAGCACCAGGAGAAAAGATAGAAGAATATTTCTACGACATGGATCTGATTAAGAGAATATATGATCTAGGGGAAATGGAATATGTGGCATTATTATTGTGGGGAATGAAAGGTGAAGTGAAAACTTGGGTTAGGAAGTTACCTGAGGAAAGTAAGAATACTGCATGGAAGATACAGCAAATAACCATGGCAGTATTTGCAGCTCCAGATGCCTGGAAGGAATGGGGTACAGGAGGAAAGAGACAGAAAAGACAGCGCGAGAATGACGGCGCGGAAACAGAGCCAGCGGGGGAATGAACACGTGAGTGAGAAAAGGGGGGGGGGGGAAGTGTCGGACACTGAGACAGACATATGTATATTAAGAGCCTAGTAACAGAAAAGGGGGGGGGGGAAGAGAGCAGACATGCGCAGGTAAAGAAAGAGATAAGATGCAATGACAAGCAAGACAGTTGGCAGTGTAGGAGTGGAACTCCAGCTGTACAGACATCGGCAAGCAACAGATACAGACTACACTCAAAAGTTTAACAAGATAGAACAACTAGCATGCTACGCGGACATAACCACGACAAGACAACATAATCAGCAGTTTAGATAAGCTATAAACATGAGTTCTAGTGGAAAAGCCTGGATCATAGACAACGGAAGGTTCATAGCGGTTGAGATGAATTAATGGAGATCAGTAATAATTTACTGAAGGAAAGGAATCATCGCCCACTGTAGAGAGGGTAGAGATATTAAGGCTCAGATACACCCTACTCTATGGATAAGACTTAACTACTTAATACAGTTTGTGGAAAATTGTAAAAGGTCGGATCCATTTAGGATGCATTTAATATAAAACATATTAGAAATACATACCTGAAGTGAAGATTTAAGGACTAGTAGGAGTAGAGGCATCATCATCATCAGCAGATGAAGCGGGAGAAGAACTGAAGATAGTAAATAAAGCAGGTATATGAGATAAAGAGAAAGAAGTGCATCACATACAGGAGGCAACCGCTATGGGGCACCTTATAAGTTGTCTAAGGGTGAATGGAAACACTAGTCGGAACCAGCAGGACCACAGTCGCGACACACATAGAATGACTCCAGTAACAAGGTCCATAATTAAGAGGCCTAAATTTAAAGGATATATTTGTCCAGAAGTAAGGCATTCTGTTAAAGAACCAGAGCCTATAATGGTTTAATTATTTAGGAAGCCCAGACTCTGAGAAAGGAAATACGATGTCTATAGCTGTAGATATATATTCAAAAATAAGTGTGAGTGAAATTCTTTTCTAAGAAGGTATTAGGACACATAAAATTCAGCCATATGGGTGTATTAATGAGATCAGTTATACACCTGAGACTGTGAATGTGATCGCCACTACTCACAAATCAGAGGAGCTCAGCAACTTTATAGAGTTAGCTTATGCATATATTTTAAAAGAAAATATGTGTATAGTATCTTATTACAAGAACGAAGTGAGCGTCTCTAGGAATCAAAGTATGAATCGCTAGGGAAATATACTTACTTCTGCGAGAGGGTAGAAGCTGGGGAAGCCAATGTTGGAAGGATAGGACCTCCAAGATTAGAAGAACGGGAGGTTTGTGGTCTAGCAGGAAGCTGATAGGGATGATGTCGCGTAGTGGTAGCAGATGAAGATGTCAAGAGAGATATGATGGTAGAAGAACTGTGAGTCAGTCGTGAGGAAGAGGCCATGGTGCTGGACTGACAGGTTAATGGTGAGAAGGGTGGATGTCCAGGTGAGATAGCCAGAGTACTCCAGAACGAGGGCGACATTACTGGAAGGTGTGGAAGTGAAGCTGCAGTGGATGAAGATGAAGTAAACTGACCGGAAGTGGAAGAGGTCAGGGCCAGAGCGGGCGTATGTAGGCAGGAAGGCGGAGACCTAGAAGCCGAGGTGGCGCGGGCTTCTGCAGCTGGAGCAGCTCGGATGGTGATGTGAGGCATCCTTAATGAAGATACAGCAGGAAACTGACCGGAAGTAGTGGCGCTGGTAGTAGAAAAGGGACGAGAAGCAGCGGCAGAATAGGTAAATGTGGATGTTAGGGTTGTTCTGGACGTCAGAGGTGCAGTGGTGGCTAGCAAAGGTGTGTATGGTAAGGGCGAAACACAGGAAGTAGCAGGAAGGTGAGAAAACACATTGTAGTCTACATATGAAGAGTGATGCTGAGGTGGCAGTGGACGAGAAGTTGATGAAACAGCGAAGTTGGCAGGCAGAGAATATTGGTGGGAGGTATCCACTCGTAGAGGAAGAGTCGCTGTGCAAGTTGGTAGCGCATTGGAGGTAAAGGTGGATGCGAGGCTTGGAGCAGAGGTAGCAGGCACTATGGCGCTATAGGTGGGACGAGCACCCAGGGGAGACATCTGTGTAGGATTCCAGGGTGGCACGAAAGAGGTGGTCAAGTTGACAGACGGAGGCGTGATGTTGACATAAGCAGGCCGATAAGCAGGCGCAGGAACAGGAGGTACAGCAGCAGTTGATTGCAGGCGGTAACTGGGATCGGGCATCCCATCCAGGTGGATGACGCGCAGTGTCATGTCCGTCATGTTACAAGCTAAGCGTAGATGATCTCGAATGGTGGTGTGGGAGGGCATGGTCGCGCCTTGCGGTCCGGTGCATACTAGCATGCACGGAGTAACGTTAGCATCTGTGGAGGACAGGTCTCTGCAGCCGACGATGTAGGTAAAACCGGGCTGGAGACGATCTATCGGGAGATAGACGAGTGCGCCATTGACAGAAACGCTGGAATAGCTAGCCATCTTTAGTGCGAACAGGGTGGAAGTCAAGCATCGACTGAGAATTTAATTCTAGGTATCTAACCAAGGGGATGGGAAGTTGAAATAAGAAAATGAAAATATAGTGAAAACTATAGTAAAAAAAAAATTGAGGGCACATTAAGAGGAGTCGCTGAGACAAAGACTCCAATCCAATAAATTGGTGTTATCAGATGGAAGAGACGTACAGCTAGATAGGAGAGGAAGGCACACGTGTTCAGATTGACGGGAAAATATATACAAGAAGGGGTAAAAGGGTCATGAACTGGTGAACTATCTGACACGATAGGGCTTATTAAGTGTTCAAGATCCATAAAAACTTCCAGGAGCGATCAGTTAGGAGTCGTAGTAACCCAACTCGAACTGTAACCGGAAGCCATAATAAGAAGAAAATGGCGTGGCTAACTATACTATGTGTCTTATGTTCCTTGTGGGGTGTGGTAGATGCTGGAAGGCACACTTTCGAGACTTTAGAGAGAGCCGAATTAGGTGTCATTTTGCAACCTGGTAGACGTATTTCTACGGCTGAGCACAATCATGTGTCACAAGTGTTTGTATTAGAGATACCAGATAGATTACCAGAGCCGGAAATGGAAAGTATTTATGAACAATGTGTGAAGAATATGCAGGTTATGTGTGATATTCAACATCACAACAGAACCTTATTATTTGAAGATACCTGTGACAACATCAAACAGAAAGAAGAATGGCTGAATCAAATTATTAGAAAATTAATACAGGCCAGAGAGGAGGAAGTGGAAAAGCTGATGGAAAACATACCTGAACAACAACAAGTCAAAAGGTCTAAGAGAGCAGGTATACCAGGTCTAAATATTATAGGAGAGTTGTCGTACTATATTTTTGGCACTGGGAGAGCTGATGATGTAGCCAGAAATGAAAAAGATATTCAATTACTGAAGACATCATATTATAAGATGCGTGATGTTATTAAAACATTGGCCACAAGTACTAGCAATGGCTTGGAGGACGTCATGGCGGAAGTGGGAGAGTTGGCTGATAGACAGTTACAATTGTATGAAATGGCTAAGATATCATTGAAGAGACGGAAGTTGCTGGAAAGAACTCAAACTATGCACAGTGTGGCATTATATGAACTATCCATTGTATACAACCATGAAAGCCTGCTGACAAGGGTCAAATGGGGGTATATTATACATTTATTAAATGAACTCATTGAGATAAAGGATATGGCAGCTGAGGTAAGATTGGCATCACGAAGAAAACTATCATCAAAATTGGTCACTAGAGAAGATTTGAAAGAAGCTATAATCAACACTGAGGTATATCTAAAGGCTACGTACCCACGATTTAGAGTCGCTTTTACTGATCCTGAATATTACTATGATAATAGTGTGGTGCGAGTATATCAGCACCAAGGTCGTGTGAAGATGCAGATAAGGATTCCGGTGGTGTCAGAGGAACACATATTTTGTGTATACTCTGTAAAGGTGTTTCCAGTACCAGTGCGGCTGGCCAATAAAGAAGCTGACGGGACGAGAATAGAGGGATTGCCATCAGAAGTAGCTATATCAAAGAATGGGCGGTATTATATATCAGAGCCAGTGGTGAATTGGGCGCGTTGCCATGGCAACTCAATAGCAGTATGCCCAGATATTCCACACATGAGAAAAATAGCCGAGCGAGGGTGCATGGCGGCACTAATAAGAAATGACAAGGTGGCCATAGCAGAAACATGTGAGATCAACTATATAGTGCAACCAAATTTTCCTTCATTTGCGATAGCACTGGGAAAGGGTCGTACTTTGGTATCGGGACCCGACATACAAGGTCAATTGATGTGTCAATCAAGCCCACCTGTTAAGGTGAACATGCACCATTACGCTATATTGAACATTGGGTGTGATTGCGCATTCATGACTGCCGGGGCGTGGATGCCTTACAGCTTGGCAGGATGTGGTCATGTGAACATGGAAACTAATGTGACTTTTGTAAATAACGATTTGCTACAAATGAACAGTGTTAAGAAATTGACATGGATAAAGGCCGTATTAAATGGTGAAACTGTGGAAGTATTGCAAGATGAAGTGTTGCCAAAATTAGTAAAGACCAAAATGAAGCACAAGGCTAGAATACAACAGTCGCCAGCAGCTGTCAATCTTAAGAATTTGGTGAGTGCAATGGAAGACGGATCAGCATTGCCTGATTTGGATGGCATGAGTGGTGGAGGCCATTTTCCCACTGAATCACTATGGGATTATTCACCAATTATGATTGCAGGGGTGATTGTCATGACTCTGATGGTGGTACAATATTTTTGTTTAAAAAGACTATTAATGGCATACATATTAGCAAGAATGCCTATGAGAATAAGGAGTCTAGAAACCTGGGACTATGAAGAATACGGTGAAGATGTCGGAGGTAATTATGAGGAAGAAGATCCGGAACACAAAACGACAATAGCTATGTTATCATTGATATTGATAGTACTGATAATAATAATAGCGTTACTGGTGAGGAAGGTGCGACAACTAAAGAGGCTTCAACCAGTGGATGGACTGTATCTACAGGTGGCAACTAAAGAGATCACTGAAATAATACCATTGGGGGAGAGTCTAATGCCTTTGGACCAGGTATTTCAAAGACCAGCAGAACAGGCTCTTATTAGAGACGTAGCAATAAGCTATTCGTGCCCGAAGTACATAGCTACAGTGCAGTGGGGTCGAGTGTTATATTCCACTGAGATGGCAACGGCGGAAAACGCAGTGCCATTGCCATTACCGGCCACTGTGAAGGTGTCAAAGAAGTTAGCAGGGATACTGAACGGTGACTATGGATTTACGGTGATGACAAGATTGATTAGGTATAGTGGGGGCCTGGCGACAGGTGTACCACTAGAGATACCTATGATATCAGCGGCGGGCTGGACACCAATAAGGAACAGAGAGATAAATACACATCAATTATCTGACACGGGCCATGCCAGAGCCATGGCTCAGTTAAGAAGATCAAGACAGTTACCAGAAGTACCTGGAGAATCATATGGGGCTACGACTGTCTCATATTCAGTAAACAAGGGTCATAAAGAGTCGGTGAACGTGGCTCTGCGAGGTCAAGAGCCCAGGACGGGATCGTCGTCGGTGTACGTGGACCTGAATGAATGAGACTGAAGGTGATGAATAAAACGCCATCATGATAGAGACTTGGCATAGACGGTGTCAGGACATGAGAAAAGGGGGGGGGGAGAAAGATATTGTGCAGCTGGCGTGAGACGAAAGGATGGAATAGACAATACAAAGACGATCTACAGATGAATTGATATAATGTCTGGGAATGGTGCCAGTGTATATTATTAAGTAAGATAACATAACTAAAAGAAACTGTAATTTAAATGTAAGACCAACTAATGAGACACTAACTACGACGTAATGTGGCAAGTGGAAAGATTCCTGATGTATATACTCGTTGACAAGCTGTGCACGCGTGAGTTAAGTAAGAGGTTGCCTGGTGTAACCCAAGACGCGTTAGAGTGTGTTTTAGAGTGATGCTTGGGGCAAAGGTTAGATAGAGGGGAACGTTTCGGAACAAGGAGTTGACAGATGTAAGGAGATTTATTGGCTCGATTGGGTGTAACTGGTGTCGACTCCCGGGTAAGGATAGTAAAAAGAATATATAAACATAGAATGGGACAAAGTGCTTAGTAAAGGCGAGTGAATGAGTAAAATAAATAACAAAGGAAAGAAAAACAAATTGAGAATCAAGAAATGAGAGAATTGTAATAATAAAGTATATGTTAGAGGACAAGTTTGCGCTAAGAATAAGTCACCAATGCAGTGTGGAAAATATATATAGTAATAATGCATGGTATTATATAAGTGTGGTGTATATGTATGTACATAAATAACTATTGAAATGTATAATATGATAACGATGATTACCTCAGGTATTAGTGACAAAACAATACATAAGATGTATTCAAGCATAATTTATGCTTGACAATTGGTGTGACTCGCGTCACAAGAGGGGAGCGCCCGCACCTGTTTTGTCATCAATAGCCAATAATTATAATGAACGGGTATAACAGGGTACACTTGTGTAGGTATTTATTGTATGCTGCATTATGTGTGTATTTATTATATGCTATATGGGAGAGTGCTATGGGAGTCCTGTATAGGGTTTATGGTAGTATAGAGTTTATGGTAGGCTGTGGAATGTGTAGACGGAGGGGAGTCGTCGAGATCTGGTCAGGTAGATTCTGTAGAGGGGGAGGGGGGAATACGGGTGAGCCAAACACCGGCGTCTGAAAGGTGTGAGGGGTTGGTAAGAGATAGGGAGGAGTTAGTATTGTGGGAGCAGCCGAGGAGGCAACACATACTCCTGGAGTAGACGAGGATGAAGCTGTTTAGTATTTAGTATTACACTTAGCCAATGTAAGAACGGATTGAACAGGATCTCTATGGCACTTATACCTCTCCAGTAGCATCGGATTGTTAAAACATGAACTGCTTGTATGAATAGACTGGTGTCGTTGAAGCTGTACAACCATGAGTAGACTCACCAACAACTGTAACTGTGAATAATTAATGAACAATAAATGGTGACTTGTATCGGCGTCTTGGTGTTGGTTAAAAGGATGGGCTAGGCCAACATCATACCACTAGAGTTAGTCTTCCCAAATACGTGAGAACAGCGGAGCGAGCTGATAATAACTACACAAGTTAGACCACATTAATATACATATAAACATAACTCACACAGCCCAGTATAGGGGGTGGTATGGTGTGGTATGGTGTGTTATGTTGTGTGGTATGGTGTGGTATGTTGTGTGGTATGGTGTGGTATGTTGTGTGTTATGTTGTGTGGTATGTTGTGTGGTATGATGTGGTATGGTGTGGTATAGGTGTGGTATGGTGTGGTATTGGTGTGGTATGGTGTGGTATGTTGTGTGGTATGGTGTGTTCTAGGTGTGTGGTATGGTGTGGTATGTTGTGTGGTATGGTGTGGTATGTTGTGTGGTATGTTGTGTGGTATGATGTGGTATGGTGTGGTATGTTGTGTGGTATGGTGTGGTATAGGTGTGGTATGGTGTGGTATAGGTGTGGTATGGTGTGGTATGTTGTGTGGTTTGGTGTGGTATGTTGTGTGGTATGGTGTGGTATAGGTGTGGTATGGTGTGGTATGGTGTGGTATGGTGTGTGGTATGGTGTGGTATAGGTGTGGTATAGGTGTGATATGGTGTGGTATGTTTTCTGGTATGGTGTGGTATAGGTATGGGGTGGTATAGGTGTGGTATGGTGTGGTATGTTGTGTGGTATGGTATGGTATGGTATGGTATAGGTGTGGTATGGTTAAGTATGGTGTGGTGTATGTGTGGTACAGTGTGGTATGGTGTGGTATAGGTGAGAGAAATTACCGGTAACTACACCATCATTACACATATAGATGGTATGGTGTGGTATAGGTGTGGTATGGTGTGTTATAGGTGTGGTATGGTGTGGTATAGGTGTGGCATGGTGTGGTATAGGGGTGGTATGGTGTGGTATGGTGTGTTATGTTTTGTGGTATGGTGTGGTATGTTGTGTGGTATGGAGTGGTATGGTGTGGTATGTTGTGTGGTATGTTGTGTGGTATGATGTGGTATGGTGTGGTATAGGTGTGGTATGGTGAGGTATTGGTGTGGTATGGTGTGGTATGTTGTGTGGTATGGTGTGTTCTAGGTGTGTGGTATGGTGTGGTTTGTTGTATGGTATAGTGTGGTATGTTGTGTGGTATGTTGTGTGGTATGATGTGGTATGGTGTAGTATGTTGTGTGGTATGGTGTGGTATAGGTGTGGTATGGTGTGGTATGTTGTGTGGTATGGTGTGGTATGGTGTGTGGTATGGTGTGGTATAGGTGTGGTATAGGTGTGGTATGGTGTGGTATGTTTTCTGGTATGGTGTGGTATAGGTATGGTGTGGTATAGGTGTGGTATGGTGTGGTATATTGTGTGGTATGGTATGGTATGGTATAGGTGTGGTATGGTTTAGTATGGTGTGGTGTATGTGTGGTACAGTGTGGTATGTGTGGTATGTTGTGTGATACGGTGTGGTATAGGTGTGGTATGGTGTGGTATGTTGTGTGGTATGTTGTGTGGTATGGTGTGGTATGGTGTGGTATAGATGTGGTATGGTGTGGTATGGTGTGGTATGTTGTATGGTATTGTGTGGTATGTTGTGTGGTATAGGTGTGTTATGGTGTGGTATGGTGTGTTATGGTGTGGTATGGTGTGTGGTATGGTGTGGTATAAGTGTGGTATGGTGTGGCATGTTGTGTGGTATGGTGTGGTATGGTGTGGTATGTTGTGTGGTATGGTGTGGTATAGGTGTGGTATGGTGTGGTATAGGGGTGGTATGGTGTGGTATGTTGTGTGGTATGGTGGGGTATGGTGAGGTATGTTGTGTGGTATGGTGTGGTATGTTGTGTGGTATGGTGTAGTATAAGTGTGGTATGGTGTGGTATGGTGTGGTATGTTGTGTGGTATGGTGTGGTATAGGTGTGGTATGGTGTGTGGTATGGTGTGGTATGTTGTGTGGTATGGCGTTGTATGGTGTGGTATAGGTGTGGTATGGTGTGGTATGTTGTGTGGTATGGTGTAGTATAGGTGTGGTATGGTGTGGTATGGTGTGTGGTATAGTGTGGTATAGGGTGAGGTATGGTGTGGTATGGTGTGGTATGGTGTGGTATAGGTGTGGTATAGGTGTGGTATGGTGTGGTATGTTGTGTGGTATGGTGTGGTATGTTGTGTGGTACGTTGTGTGGTATGATGTGGTATAGGTGTGATATGGTGTGGTATAGGTGTGGTATGGTGTGGTATGGTGTGGTATAGGTATGGTATGGTGTGGTATATTGTGTGGTATGGTGTGGTATAGGTGTGGTATGGTGTGGTATGTTGTGTGGTATGGTGTGGTATGTCGTGTGGTATTGTGTGTGGTATGGTGTGGTATATGTGTGGTATGGTGTGGTATGGTGTGGTATGGTGTGTGGTATGGTGTGGTATAGGTGTGGTATGGTGTGGTATGTTTTCTGGTATGGTGTGGTATAGGTATGGTGTGGTATAGGTGTGGTATGGTGTGGTATGGGGTGTGGTATGGTATGGTATAGGTGTGGTATGGTTTAGTATTGTGTGGTGTATGTGTGGTACAGTGTGGTATGGTGTGGTATGGTGTGGTATATGTGTCGTACAGTGTGGTATGGTGTGGTATATGTTTGGTACGGTGTGGTATATGTGTGGTATGTGGTGTATTAGAGTGGTTGTAAATGATAATTCTGGGCCGTATTTGGGTGATTTATGAGGGGTTTGTGTGGGAACAAAAAGGTAGTCAGAAATATTTCGGCCATGTGACGTTTCTGCTATATGTCTTTTTGGCCAAGTGTCGTTTCGGCCACTTTGATTTCGGCCATTTGACGGGGGGCTACATGGGTTTAGGCCATGTGTCTTATAGGCCATGCACCTGGAACCCATTGATACCTCACAGTTATGAATCCCTCCTCCACTGCTACCATGTACTGCATTGATAACAAGTGCCTGTTACCTCTTTGCCAACCCATTACATTATAAGTTATGAAACTTCAAATTCTTATTGAACCTGCAATGGGATTAAAAAGTGTTATGTGGTCAGACACTTGAGGTATAATCTTTATATATAGATGTTAAGGCCCTACCCACTGCCATCAATATTTGATAGCTATGCTGCGTATTATACAAATAACCTAATGTTATTGTGAATTACCAGCCTGATTAATCTGTCAGAAGCCTCCCCCAGACCCTATCTATCATAATGGTCTCAACCATTCCTGGTCAAGGGATTGATGATGGTTATTTATGTGTTATTATTGTGTCAAGGAACTCTGAATTCACAGTGACATGCTCTCAGTTATATAAGATATCTACATTAAACACGATTCACTCTAAGGGTACTAAGTCTGCCTAACTATGTTATTATCTATGCCTCCTCTTTATTTGGGTCCTTACTAGCTTACATCACTATCATACTATTGATGACAGAGGGCTGCGGAGCCCCGTCTTGCTGTCTTGAGTTCCTCTCTCTTTCTGCCCCCTGGTATTGACCAAGATTGAGTGAACTCTCTTGGTCATTACGACCTGTGTACCTCCAGTAAGACAACTTGAGGCACACCCACTCTTACCTAGTCTGTAGCCATGAATGATGCAATACATAGACATAAGACTAGTCCAAACTGAGAACTATATAAATAGTCTGAGAGGTGTGGTTTTTATTAGCTGTAATGCCAGGGGCCTAGATGCAAAGAAAATGCTTGACATTAAACTAAGTTTGAACTGTGATTTTCTCTGCATATTTGAATCCTGGGTAAGCCCAGATAGCAACAATGTGCTGGTCCATTGGAATGGGAAGACTATATATAGGCTGGACAGAAACTATACTCCCAGTGGTGGTCTGCTAACTTATGTTAGTAACAGGCTGAGCCCATACTGCACTGTTAATCACCAGCTCCAATTAATAGACCCACACATTGAGGTGCAAGCAATACAATTCAATAGCCCAACATATAAAGCCATAACCATCTTAAACATCTATAGATCGTCTAATGTAGATGTTGAAACTTCCATTAATAAATTAGAGAATATAATCAAGCTGATAGATAGAAGCAAGTTTGAGGTATGGGTAATGGGCGATTTCAATATCAATATAAGAGATGGAAATAGTACAGGCTCTAAGGCTCTATTTGATATGTGCAGGACTACTAGTCTTAAAAGACTGATAGAGGATATCACTAGAACCAATGAAACTGCTACTGGTGGTACATGTATTGATAATATTCTCACTGACTGTGACATAGTCAGTACAACATGTATCCTCAACTGCATGGTTGCTGATCACTTTGCAGTGCTTGGTTGCAGGAAAAAGCCCAGAGAGATCCACACACCCCTAAGTTTCACAGGCAGATCTTATAAGCAGTATGATACAGATAATTTTAGGGAATACCTTCTAGACCTAGACTGGACTGAGTTCCATGCATCAACTGACCCAGACTTTTAATGGGTGTTCATTCATAAAAGCATTGTAGAATACCTGGATATAAGTTGTGCCATGAGGACCTTCAGGATTAAGAAAAGGTCAGACCCCTGGATCACCTCAGAAAGAGTTGAGTTGGTCAATGACCGCCAGAAGGTGATAAGAGAACTACAGCGCACTAAAAGCAGGGCTATCCTTAAACAAGTACAACAGATGCGTAATCGCAATCAGCGCAAATTCCTACATGCACAGAGCAGATATGCCCTGCAACTATTAGAGGAAGCTAAGGGTGAGGCTATCAAATTCTGGAGAGAAATCATCGACCCAGTAGATGGCAATTTAACTATTCACCTGGAAAATGAACTCACTGGTGAAGTGATCCCCATCATTGAAACTGCCCTTTATATTAATGAGTATTTTGCAAATAATTGTCAGGACCTGTTCAACAAATTGCCCCAGACTGGCATTTTGATACCAGATCTAACCATAGAAGAAGACCTTGAACCAATTGATCTAAGTATATTCATTAACCATGACCTTGTCCTCAACCTTGTAAAGAAGAAAAACATAGACAAATCTAGCGGCATTGAAGGCGTAAAAAGTATGGTATTGAAAGATGCCCTATTACTGCTAACTGATAAACTAGTGACAATATTTAAAAACTCAGTTATGAGTGGGACTTTCCCTGCATCATGGTCTAATGGACTGCTTGTCCCAATTCCAAGGAAAGACAATTTAAAAAAACATCAGAAACTGGCGGCCCATTACACTGTTACCCTTGCCTGGTAAGTTGTTGGAAAAACTCTTTCACAAGGTTTTGTCTGAACACCTAGAGCATGAAAATGTGTTATGCCCCACACAGTTTGGCTTCAGGACAGGGAAAGGTACTAGTGATGCAGTCTTCGCATTTACTAAAGATCTCTATGAGGCCCATGATGATGGTGAGATCACTATAGCCTGTTATGTCGATTTCTGTAAGGCATTCGACAGTGTCCATCATGTGACCCTGCTAAACAAAATCTGTCGCCTGAATATACATGGTAAACTCAAAAAATGGCTGATGGACTACCTGTCCCACAGGTCGCATCAAACCATGGCTAATGACACGCCCTCATGCTCTGCACCAGTTAAGTTCGGTGTGCCACAAGGCTCAATTTTGGGGCCATTATTGTTTGTTTTGTTCATAAATGACATTGGAGTACATTTTGAAAATTGTAGATATGTGATGTATGCAGATTACATTGTAATGTATGTATCAGATATTGATAGTGCATGAGCAGTTGCAAAATTGCAAATTGATCTTGACGACCTTCACCACTGGTGTTGTATCAATTTCATGACCGTAAATACCACCAAGACTATGTGTGAGCCAGCAAGCAGAAAGGACAGTTACTGCGGGATTTAGTACCAGATTTAGCCACCAGGGGGCACCACTATTGACTAGAATAGGAAAAATATGACTAAAACTGTTATAGGGTACTTTTTTATGGAGAATTCAATGGTTTTTGATAAAACGTTCTATTTTGGGTGGAAAGGTTCCAAATTTGGCATGTAAAAAGAATGTTTTTGGGCCAAAATAGGCATTTTTGTTGATTTCTGTTGCCATGGAAATATGATTTTCATTCTAAATAGGAAAATCAATGATCCCATTCGAAGGAACATCCCACAAGGTTTACTATGGTAAAAACAGAATGAAAATACCATTTCTAGATCAAAAGTTATGGGCAAAAGAATAAAAATTTATACGAATTTAGCTAATTCGCTTAAATTATGCTAATTAGCTATATATCTCATGACCAATTAGACATAGAGCTTATTAACATATTAAAAATGGTCACACCTACCCATATCTAGCAAGCCATTCCTCCAAAACTAACAGGAGTATCTTCTCATGCTATGTATCACTGTAAAGCTAGTGATTTGAATTTTAAAGTGGACTTTTAGCACTGAGCATCCTTTCTCCTTGCCTCTACACATGTGTGTGTTCTTTGGACCCAGTAACAAAGTAAATAATCTTGCTGGCCCCCAGATGTCTCTGGGAGGAAGTATTCTACCGATATGTAGCACCTAGAACTATCTGGGAGTTGAAATAGATAGCTACTTAAGTGAGACTTATAAGTTGAAAAAGAGCCTTGGTAATGAAATCTATAAGTTAAGTAAATTAAGGCACAAATTGAATAAGGAAATCAGTCTTAGAATATATAAGGTCATGATGATACCAGTGATTGACTACTGTGCTTCTTTTTACTGGTGGTGGACTGGTAAATGAGCTTACTAAGCTACAGAGGATGCAGAACCATGCACTGTGTGTATGCTGTCAGGCCAGATTCCAAGGAATAGGTGTAGCAGAACTGCATCGATCATACAAAGTAGATGAGCTAAATAAGCATAGGACCATACAACTGTTAGTAATCATGTGGAAGAAATCACGACAAGGTGAATGTATAGAGCAGATTAATGTGCGTACTAGGGGAGACCTGAAATTAAGAATTGCAAAACGACGTGCAAAAACTTCTTTCTTTCCCGTATCAGAGAGGGGTTTCCCTCTGGGATAAATTAAGTAAAGAGACACAAATGTTCACTATGCTCCATAGGTTTAAAACTGCTATAAACAAAATTGACTTGCTTTTGGAACACTAATCTGCTGTGCATATAATGTTCCATGTGCCATAATTATGTTTGCCAGATGTTAACATTAATTTTATGTTAGATGAATTGATTGACCATGTACTATCTACACTACATATTATATCAAAGACCTCAATGACATGATATATTGTAAAACCCTTTGCACTCAAGCTAGATTGCACTACAAAGTTGGAAATTAGCCCGTAGTGATTTTTTATAATGCTGAATTTCTGAAGCATAGTTAACACATTCATGCAGGGGTTCATTATGGCTACACAGTTCTGCCAATGTTGAAAACTTGTATGTTAGTCTTAAGGCACCCAACCTTGGAACACAGGAACTGTCAATCCCATGCTGGATGTGCACAGAAAAACGTCCTTACGGGACGATCTCGCACAATAAAAGTCCATCAAGCCATCTCTTTACAATACACTCCTAAGTGTCAGATGTCCTGCATGTCATTGTTTATTATCTGTTTTAAAAAGAGAAAAGCTCAGAGAAGGAAACTATTCAAAAACAGGATTGGTTTGACTTGGATGATGGCGGGCCTGGGGCTATCTCAAAACTTTTAGATATTTAGGAGAGCTATTAGTATAACCGATTTAAAAGTGCCAATGTCCTAGTATATCAATCTGTTTTAGAACGGAATATAACAGAAAAAGGGTGACGCCTATATTAGGGTATGTATTTCTCCTATATCAAGATAGGAACTTTTGAAACAGGAAACTGGCAGTTTTAGGCTTTTTTTCCTTCAAAATATGGTTATACTTGAGCTCATAAGTTCTGACAATGTTTCTTTTAAAACCATTAATATTCTATAGGCTAAGTGTATGCTATTATGTACCTAATAGATCTATATCTATAGCCATATTGATAATGAATTGGAATAACTACCAAGCTTCTAGATATTAAGTCACTAAATTCTGGTGGGTATATATGTGTATCACATGAACTTTACCACTAGATGAATAATTTCATTAGAATTACATTTTCTTTTTATTTCCTCAATATATTGTATGTGTACCTTAGAGACCTGTGCACGTAGAAATCCATTTTGAAACAGGTGAAATCAATATTTCAGTTAATAAAACACGTTTTGGTGACATTTAATCTGGTCTGAAACAGATTGAATTTGACTATAACTAGATATTAGGCACTAGGCCATAATTTACGATAGCAGACATAAGAATATCAAATATTATAGCACCAAAAACTGGTATAGTAACTTTTGAAACAGTGCCCTGGGTGGTAGAGCACCAATAATCAATAATCTTGAATGGCTGGAAGGAAAATGGGGGTACTCCGCATGGTAGAGTATCGAGAATCAATCCTGAACTAGTTGGATGGGACCTAGAGAGTCCCCTGGGTGGTAAACCCAGAACTAATTAGATTATTTCTTAATATCTGTCATAATCACTGCCCTCGTCTCCTAATAGATCTCGTCGATGCTTATTGGTGTATTGAGAGAATATCCCTCCCGTTCCTGATTATGATATTATATTATTCGGCTGAATACAATGTCATACAAGACCTAAATCAAACATCCTGTCTATACATAGCCTACAATTACCTATATGATAATTCAATTATCCTTATGGAGAGTGCAGTTCTCCAGGAAATATTTAGTGACAAATAGTGCAAACCCACATTGTATACCATTTACTATATTAAAATGTGACCTTTCAGTTGGTGCAGGTCATTGTTGATGGGACAATAAAGGTCAATCTGTTACTTTTATATCTGATCTGTATTGACAAGATATTATCAGTTCTCAGTTCATACCTCAGGAGGGCATTTCTCAAGATGGTACTTGATATAACCACTACGATGTGAAACCCTGAAAATTAGAGTGAGTAACAGCACTTATTGTTGTAATTGCATAGGGTTTGCTAGAGCTGTCATACCAGAACAATCCTTAGTGACCACTATCACTGACTATGTGAAGGGTTTTAATCGTATTAGAATGAGGGATCCCACTACGACTTAAGGAAGTCTAGTCGTATCATCTTAAGAAATACCTTCCAAAGGCTGGTAGCAAATGACACATGATATAATGCAATATCATATTCAGAGCTCCAATCATTGAGCACTAGCTCGTATTGTTACATTGTACATCATTAATTACCTGCTCACCTGTATGGTAGGTACGATCCCAGCCAACACGTCCACATGGGCCCCAAGTGGGACCCCACTGAGCTTTCTCTGCTAGCCCAGACGTGGGTTCAAGCTGGTAAATGTATGGGCTGGCAGGTGGGGCCCAGGTGCCCCGGCCCAGAAACATCTATCTGGGCTAAACCTACCTGAGTTGATTGGGAAAGTCAATAGTGAGACCATTTAACTTGGCAAAGGTCAGGGGGATGATCACAACCCTTCTGATATACAATACTTGTATCGCCAGTCGAATGAACTATGTGTTTTCTAAGGGGGTAGCAATCATACCTGGGGCGACTTTATTTTTTCTCACCCGGGTGTGTGGTTATGTGACATCTCACATTTCAAATCTCTTTCCAGTTAATGGAATTACACCATAGAGCAAAATCTACATTGCGGTATACTGCAGCTTTGGAATACTTAAAATGGATTGTCAAGTTCTGAATTATGTAGGTATGTGTTCAATGGTCTGGCCAACACTACTTCACTATCTAGGTGGTAGATATGAGTGATTGCAAAGTGATTGCCTCCTATAAGGAGTACTCATTTTCACAAAATGTGAGGGACAAGCGTGGACATATCCCATTTTCCTGAAAAGGCCTGCACACTAGGGGATATTGTTTATAGAAAAAGGTGTGTGGGGGGGGGGGTCGCCAACGCCTTTCACCTGCCGTCAAGAGGGAGGAGGCAAAAATATGTCGACCCCTCTCACTTGGAAATGTACCAATTATCAATGACCGCTCCCCATTTCAAAAGGAGGTGGAACTTTCTATTCACCTCAATTTTCAAGAGGTGGTCCATGAAATTATGGAATTTAAATGCCTCCTAGCAATCACACTGTATTAAGAAGAATTATGGGGAATCTTTCATTATGTATCACTGATCATAGGCACACATAGAAGTAAATTGAGTTTAACTAGAGAAACTTATAATCAAATTATATATAGCTAATTGCTCTGGGTAATTGTGGAGATTTCATTCAGTCAATTATGCAATACAGATCTCAGTCCTCACCTGAGGATATACTAGTACATGTACAATGAAAGAGTGCTCTTTTGTTGTATAATGACTTTGGCAGAAAATGGCATTCAGTATTTAAACAGAAATATCTTATGAATACAACTAATTGGATGAATATTTCAATGATGCATGAACCACGAATGGTTCTTTTATGACCAACGGGTCTTGTGTCGTTCTTGTGAGAATTCTTACACAAGAGAAAAATAATACAAAGGTGGGCCCTTTTTGTGTACATCTATCCCGCCTGTTACTACACCAATTAACCCTTTAAGGGCAGAGCAAAAATTGTTGCCCTCGCCATGGGGACGGCCTCTGAAAAAAGTATAGTTCCTAGAGGACGAGCCTATTTTCAATTCCTATACTAATCCTATATAATGGGCGTCGACTACAGTCGACGCTAGGCCTGCCATGGTGTCGACTATAGTCAACGCTAGGCCTGCCATGGTGTCGACTATAGTCGATGCTAGCCATCAATGGGTTAAGCAAGGATAATGACCACTCCCTAAAGACTAGCCCCTATTGTATCTATAGGCGTGGCTATATGCTTCGTACTCAGGTGTGTGAGGATGTCCCTATATAAGGCCTGCCTGTGTCAACTGAGCCCATCAGTTAGATAGCCAGGTGTGGGAGCAATTGGAGCTGCTCACTGTAAAGGTGCTGATGGGCTGGCAGCTGCTCCTGTCCCTCCTGGGACTGCTCCAGTACCATGGGGTAGGAGCTGACAGTAGTGGCCAAGACAATGTTCTACACATAGGGGCCTTCTACCCACTGACAGGTGAGTCACTTAATTACACTCGGATCGGTCTTATCTTGATAAAGCTTTAGGAATGTAAGAGTGCTCCAGTGCTAACAGAATGGGTTGGGACTCTCCAGGAGGGTCTTGCCAAAAGGCAAACGTGAACCAAAAAAAACGTGCATGTGGTAGAAGTGTTATTGGTTCATTTGTCATTTTCTTTACATCCATATACTGAGCAGTTATTTGGCAATACTGTGAAAACGAGTTAGCCCATGCACGTTTTCCTCAGTAATCTCTGAAAACTTTTAAGAGGTTCTTCCTCGTCATGTTTTGGCCAGACCCTCCTGGAGGGGTAGCATGGATGCACCAATGTTGTGCTGCATTAAAGCATAATTAAGGCGAAGGTATCTAAGCCCCGAAGCACCGCTGTGATGGCCTTAACTCTTCCTTTACCAAGGTGTTTCGAGCTGGTTTTTTGCCTGAAAGGGTTTCATTATCTTTTAAAAACTGTTAGAATCATGTTGATATTCCAATTAGAAGCCAAGTAGTGATGGTATAACCTAAGCATATAGCCACAAATTCATAAGACCTTGATTTCCTGTATCTATTTTAATAAGGGAGATATGACAGTGATAGCACAACATACATGTATATTCCAAACATCGGTGGTTTAATCAAACTTTAAACATTGATATTTCAGAATTCCCTTTATCAATTGAGAAGATATAAAGTACACAAGGTAGATTTTTTTTTTTTTTGATATTTTCAGATTTTTAAATTCAATGGTAACATCGTGCACCTTCCATTTGGTAATCATAACTACGGAAAATCACTATTTTAGTGTGTCTGTTGCCATGGAGACCAATATCTTGGCCTGAAACACACCAAAGTACACTAAAATCATTGGTACCATCTTTTTTGTCATGAAAATCTCTCTAAAGTAGGTTTTCACTGAAAAAAATTAAATATTTCTATATTTTTCATGATTTTTGCCTAAAATAATCATAAAAATCGGCCTAACTTGTCCTTAATCCTCTGCATTGTTCAGAGGTTCACCATATTTCAGCAAATAATGTGAGGAACTAGTGGTTTGAGGTATGTAGAGGACCCATTCCATACAACAAAGTTCGAAAAAATCGTGAGAGTCTATGCATTATTTAGGGAGATATGGGATGCTAAAAATCGGCCGAAAATCGGCCGATTTTTCGCAGAAATGTGCGATCGGTAAAGGAAGAGTTAAACGTTAGTTATATTGAGATGAATTATCTTGGTTAAATATTCAGTTAATGAATACTAATTCAGATGACTAGTTTACGACGAGGATATTCATTATCTGATTTATTAATTGTCCTAAACCCCTTCTTCCCCCTTTTCTTCCTCTCTTCCTTTTTTCCTTCCTTCCTTCCTTCCTTCCTTCCTTCCTTCCTTCCTTCCTTCCTCCATATCCCCCACTCACTTACTCATTCACATGCTCACCCCATTAACTCGCTCACTTCCCCAATCGCTTACTTACTCACTCACTAAATCTCTGAAATCAACAATTTTACCCCACTCACACGCAATCACTCGTTATTGCGTCATCCATTCAGCCTTCGATCATCTACCCCACCCCTCCTCTATTGACTCATTCACAATGTCATTCACAAGGGCCACATATAGTAGCTCATCAGCTTTCGCCAAGTTTTGCCCCCCCCCCCTTCTAGACAATCCTAGATCCGCCAATGTTTGTGAAGGAAAATAGAGCCATAAATTCCAATGCCGTTTGCTCATCATTCTTTCTGTCATAGTTTCTTTTAGTCAAGTTCAAATTCTCCATCCATAAATGCAAAAGCATCTGATAATCTGATTATCTTTTGAGACGTCTCCCCCTTTAACGGAATTCTGAAATTCGCCCATTTAGCCACATATTCATATGGGACGCAAGGGGAGCCCCCCTATACAAATAGTAATAAAGAGATCTTATAAAAAGGATAGAATAACAGGTGTGCGAATATGATTTTTTGTTCTTTTTCCTCTCTCTTTATTATGATACAAGCCTTTTTAACATTCTTTACAAGGGAGTTTCTCCTCCTGGGGCCGGGGATGCTTGCCTGCGGCCACCCTAGCGCAGGAGCACATCAACAATCGGACTGACATCCTACCCGACTACAAGATCAACCTAGTCAACGTCGACACTCAGGTAATCTTATAGTTTTGTAGATGTCGGTGGAAATGTCTGGAGACACTTGGGTTCGAAGCTGGGTCTTTCAACTTGCAAATGGGCACTCTACCACTGAGCTTTATCCCCCGGCCTGACATTTCCACCTTTCAATCACACCTGAATCGGTATGATACACACTAGCTACCACAGGCCAAATTTATCTGTACACCATACTTTATCATTCTGTACATCAATGCAAAAAAAGATTTAGTTCAAAAAAGTAGATTGGGAGCATTATCATAATATTTGGATTGTATGTGGCCTACTTTATGAATTGAATTAAAATCATTATTATAAAGGATATAAGAAAAGATTCCTAGTCATCCTTTAAAGGGGCACTTTTAATCCAACATGTTAAAATCATTATTTCTCTAATTCCTAATGCTCATCTCTCCTCATCTGTAACAAGAAACATATTTGTTATGGCTTGAACAATTTTATTCTGGCAATACTTGCATGATTACTACCACCCCTTTGGCCGTTGTCCAGTCAGAGGTAATTGGATGGTTTTTTAAAGTTCCCAGTATTGTTCCTGTGTGGCCTTAGCTGCTGGGGCCAATATTTGGCATTATAGATATACTATTGTCTCAAGTCTGAGTAGATTTTTACACCATAGCTATGGTGATTAGGGGCTTCTGAAGTAGTAATACTCCTGGGGGAGCTGCTCATAGATGCTCGATAAATATGCTGGGCACGGGATATCATAAATTCAGTGAAAACCTAGCAGATATTTTTGCATGATGCACTATGGCCAGGGCCTCTACCTGCTCCATGCATGGTGAAATATATATTCTTCTATATAATAACCAAAAGTCCATCCCCCTAAGCCTACCCCTCCATCAGTTCATTTCTGGAGCCTCCGCACTAAAGCTACACACGCGCCACCTACAGGGTTGTGGCGTCGCTACTTGATGGGTTACTTATTCTGCTAGGTTGATAACTTATAATTCTGCAAAATTAGATTCGATGAAGAATATATACATACCTATTTACACCATGAGAAACATCCTTTTGGAAGTGGCCATGGGTGAATAGCTGCGTGTGTTAACCAATACCCCTCTGAGCTATAGTCCAAACAGGAATGTATTGTGGGAGAGTGTATAGTGTACATGACATGATAATGATTTGAGCGATATTGATTTTGGGTCTGGGGCTGAGGAACTGGTCAGTAGCTTAATTCAAAACATCATGGGATCGCAACCCCAGTGATCTTAGTGTAGCCACATATCATAAGACCTGGCCGGTCTACCCTATCTAATGCAGTGGTTGCAGGCCTGTCAAGAATAGTAAGTCCTGGGATCACTTCACCATTCCTTTTCCAGCACTAAGATCACTGCAATCTTAGAGAAAGAATTGCATGGTGGTTTCACCTCAGTACAAGAGCACTTACAGGGAACACTCCTGATCAAAAGAGTGAACAGCCTGCTGCATACATATAGAGGGGAGGGAGGATGTTTGCTGAGTGTCCTTGAGGGCTCTTAGGGCTACTCATGCATTAAGTGCACATTAAAGTAATTCTTCCCTTCTCTCTCTCTTTGTCCTGGGGGGGGGGGCACAATGCTTCTAATAGGCGAGCATAAATCATACATTCATGGGAACAACTCTTGAATACTGTAAGGGGTCAACTGCACTTTTGTTAGCCCATAATTATGTGGATGGGGAGCAATGGTATAAGCACTCTTGTGAAGAAGAGTGACTCCCCAGCTATTCCTTTATCTTGGGACTCTTACCCCTGTGCCTAGTCAGTTATTCTTGGAATAGTGTAGGAGGGCTGAGGCTAAGATCGATGTGATCTTAGTGCTGGCTAGGATATGTGAACGCAGTCTAATCTTAAGATCGCTTAATAGGATAAGGTAGAATTATTCCTAAGATCGCTGGGGTTGCGATCCCAGGATGTTTTGAATTAACCTCCAGGTATCATCAACAGAGCAACTGCTGAGTTTCCTTTAGACCCATTTGAACAGTCATTTAGCAACCAGCAGCTAAAGACTATAGCGCCCCATAAGCAAAGAGCCATAGGCTGCTAAGTAAACCAAAACAAACTGGCCCTTACTCACGGCCAAATCACAGCCCACTCATGGACAGAGTTGGGACAGTATTACCAAGTTTATGTTTTTTTCTCCTAGTTCTTTAAGAGCTTGCAGTCTTGGTTCCTACTTTTCCTGGATGTATAAAAAACCCATTATCAGTAGCATCACGACGGATGGCGGTCGGCGGACAACCAATGCATGACGTTATGACCTTACAACCTCATGTGCCCATATATGGACAGAGGTGTGAGTGAGTGTGTAATAGATGTTTAACGCCATTTCGACAGCTGAGGTCATATTCATGGCGAGAACTACATTACACAATTTCACAGAGGAATGTGTCAGTGCCCGCACATAATGTGCACCACACACATCCTGAGGGGATAGGAAAGAGGAGAAATAGACCCTTTTAAGTGGGCTAGGGAGGCCCGGGACAGAGGTGTAATCATGTGGCCAGTCTGTTAGGCTTAGCAGCCTATGGCTATTTGCTTTGTGGTTATTTAAGTCCTCATGTTTAGAGCATGTGCCTAACAGATCTGCTAGTCATCAACTGATGGCTGCTTAACCACTGTTGTGAGGAGCGTTCTGAGGCGTTCTATAGGGGCGATGCATAATAAATGCACCTTTTTAGCACCGGCCCCCAACATGTTACTATCTATTATAGGCTCTAAAGAGTTTCAGCACATTTGGTATGGTGGGCAAAATAACAATGCCAACCACCTGTTTAGGGAGTGGTCATTATTTATTAACAGGGGGGGTGGTGGGATTTCGCGCGGACGCGCGGAAATTTTTTACGCCCCCCCTCGACGGCAGTCAAAATTTTTTGCGCCCCCCCGCGCCCCTCTTTGATCTATAGTAGCGCGCAGGCTTTTTTGCTAAAAAGAGGGTGAATTTCTTTAGCCCCCCCTCAAGAGGGGTCAAAATTTTTTTAGCCCCCCCCTCGGGAGGGGTCTGAAAATTTTACGCCCCCCCACTCAAACCCACCCTCCCCCCCCCTGTTGATAAATAATGACCACTCCCTTAGCCATTTCTATACTTTTCTTTGTAAATCATCACTAAAATATGACATGGTGCCTCAGGTGTCAGAGCAGTGTTCTGGTTGTTTATACCACTATTCTGGCACTTCCGATGGTTTTATATGCGATATATACGTGGTATATTCTGCATATACCACCCTTGTGCGTTTTTAGAATTTTTGGTATATACTTTTTTGGGGTCAAGTTGGACTTAGAATATTTTTGGAAATTGTGGCAGCTATACAAAGTTAATCTAGCCATTTTCCATAGTGAAAAATCGTGCCAACTCGTATGAGGATTGAACCCCGGCCGCAGTGGTGGTAGGCGAAGGCCTTAGCCATAGCGCCACACTGAACGGTGAGGAAATCCAATGCGAAAATAAATAAGACCTTGACCGGAGAGGTGCCGCATTTTCAAACTCACTTTTTGTATTGAATCCAACCTTTTCATGTTATAATATTGAAATCCCAAGAAGTTTTCGATCCATAGACGAGGAATGCGTGCTAATTTTCTCCATTTTCTTCGATATAAATAAGAATCCATTGGTATGTCGGCCCAATATTGCTCTGGAAAAACATTTTATGACTGAATGCAATAAAAACTGTTGAAATTGAAATTGAAATTGAATTGAATTTACATCGAATTGATATTCAGTACGATACAAGGGTTAGGTCTTCAAATTTGCATAGTTACTAAAGTAGTAGAAGGTTTAGGGTTAAATGGGCAAAAATAAGGGAACATAACAGTTTTTTAGTAACTATGCAAAGGTAAATAAGCTAAAATGAAATGTTTTTGTTTCATTTCCATTCCATGTTTTTCAAAATCTTACCAAATGGAATTATTTCAAACGAGATATTACATACAGTTAAATGGATGTGCAATATGCATAGTTTCCAGTATATGGTGCCAAATAATGGAATAGAAATGCTTCAATAAAACCACTGTGATCACCTCCATTAAGGCAATTGTGTACTGTCTAACAACATGTATTACTTTTACTTATGTTATAATGATACAATAAGAAGTGCCTTGCGAGTAGCAGTGACGCTACAGCTACCAATGCGGCAATTATCAACCTTATCCCCTCATGGATAAGAGTCCTGCAGAAGTGTCAAACTCTATAGGGATTCTCATACAGAGAGGTGTTAAAACCCTGATCAGAAAGGATCTAGACACCCGGTTTAAAGTTTAATTCAAGGTTAAGGCACCAATGCTAATGTACACATTGGCAGTAAGCAGCTGGTAGGAGGACTATGTGGTACGGAGTGATTTTAGAAGGTCATAGAAAGAAAATGGTCTTTAGGATGCAGCTAAAAAAATAGCCAGAGTTTCATGCGTGCCATCATCTTTAGTACCGACTTGTAGTTATGAGTACATATTGATCGAGACTTATCTGGAATGTTTTCAGCTAAGCCTCTAATTATATTGATGTGGTGAGTGAGTAAAAGATGTTTAATGCCATTTCGACAGCTAATGTCATATTCATGGCGAGAACGACATTACACAATTTCACAGAAGAATGTTTCAGTGCCTGTGCATATGTGCACCACACACATCCTGAGGGGATAGAAAAGATGAGAAGTAGACCTTTTTAAGTGGGCTAGGGAAGCCTGATATATTGATGTGGTACTTTGTTCGGTGTAAGCAAAAGATAAGTCACACACTATGTGTCCAGGGTTACAATTATTGTGATGCACGTCTCCCGACAGAAGGTTCCAGTAATAAAGCAGTAGCCTTTGTGTCACAGGGTACACATATTGACAAAGGGCTTTGTGTTACATTGTGTGATGAATCTATAGCTAGGTCAATAAGATGTTGGAGGCTGTGTGGGTGTGAGGCAAATTACCTTCAGACAACGCCATAGTGATGGGATTTTGAAGAAGACCTGCTTCTAGCTGCAATTTGGTTTCTTAAAGCACACACTACCAATTCCCACACTACCAATTCCCATCAGTATAGCCATATTGTCAACGAGTCCATAAATGATGAATAAGGATGAATACAGACGAATCAGGAATCCAGTTTGATATCCACTTTATTCATTGAAGTCCACGAGGTATAGTTGGTGATACAGTATAAAGGTGCCCAACAGTGTCCAAGCCCAGCCCTTGAGCCAAGGGCTTTGGTCTCACGTGAGTGTGTGAGGTATGAAGTATGAAGGTAGAAAGATGAGTGAGCTGCTCCCTCTACAGGTATTTATAGTAGGAGCTGCTCACCCAGCTCATCCTAAAAATAGTATCAGGTGAGCTAAATATAGTAACTGGGGAACTCCAGTGCAGGTATGTAGGGGGATCCTAAACATAGCACTGGGGTTCACAGAGTTCGGTACGGTTCTAAATATAGCTGCTGGGAATTCCCGGTATGCTGTGAGCTGCTCATGATCAATGGGCATGTCCTCCAGCAGGAGGAGTTGGTCTAAACATTGTCTGCTAGGAATTTCCAGCATGCAGCGAGCTGCTTGTAATTGACGGCAAATCCTCCAGTGGGAGGAGGCGGGGTCACTGAGTGCAGTTGACACCGCCAGCCTTTGGTCTATGGGTATGGCTTGGCTTGTGGGTAGACTCGGACACTGGGTTACATGGTAGAGTCAAAGGTGAAAAATAAATATGATAAGTACAATACCTATAACGGTCTACTGACAAATCCCCACATTCCTACTGGATTCCACGCGAGGTTTTAAGGAGGAAGTTTGTGAGAAAAAGGTCTACTGACAAATATCTGATGTGTAATAATAGGTATTACATCTTATCATTTAAGTTAAAAATGTGTAGTATTAAGGAGCTATTAATACTGATTTTTTGTTTAACATGAATAAATTATAAACAGTAAAAAAGAAAAACTGTGCCAAGAAGTGTTGTTTGTAATTTTTGGCAAGGGGAAACATGAATAATTCGGGTCGTGGTGGGATACAAGAGCTGGATTATTTATCTAGTTCTAAGGTTCACACAAAATAAAGGAATAAAAACTATCCTAAAACATGCAACTATTGGCTCTAAGGCAGACCTTGAGGTAGACAAGTTATTATTGAAGTCTGCTGCAGTACCGGTAGGCACTTACTATTTAGGTCTTGAGCCAATATACAATACAACATAATAAATAAAAACAGAGGTAAGGTAATTGATGACTGGCAAGGTCTATCAATCAATCCTCATAATATTGATAAGGTTAGGGAGTCTGAAGGCTCAGGTAATATTGTTAAGGAAATTTATAAGAAAAAAATTTTTGGATTTTTCGTCGTGTTTGATTTAATTGTAGAGGGTTTTCTTATTTGGTAAAAAGGTTTGTCTTGGTCAATGGAGAATTTAGCATGTTTAGCCTTCAGTCTACCTGGGGTGATCATTGGTTGAGAGTGACAAGGTTAATACAAAAATAAAAATGAAAAAGAGTGGCTCTGGCTGATATTTAGATTGGATCTCAGTTGATCCTGTAAAAATATAGGTTGCCAGTGCTTCCTTGTAGAATTTTAGAAAAATATAAACTAGCTAAAACCCATAAATATTTGACATGGTTGGGTTTGAAATGGTACAGTGTGAAAGGAAAAGAACCTTATGGCATCTTAAGATCACAAAAACCTGCTGCCTGGCTTGTGGTCTTCATAATGTTCTTGAAAAGAAAAATAAATGTAAAAATGCAGCGTGTTTTCATGGTTATGTATCATAGCCTTATACAAACAAGAAAAACTGGCTTTAAAAATCAGTTGACTAGGCTGACTGAGTTAGTGTTCATAGTGTCCATGGGCGGTCGGTGAGTGAAGTGTGTCTCTACACTTTTAGTCCATAATTTTAAAGACAGTTTCGAAAAAAAATAAATAAAATAAATAAAGGATGGTTATTGAAATTATTTTCTTCTTCTATGGCGACTTTGGTTTACAAGACCTTTTGGTTGTGGGTCTTGGTGGTTAAAGACGTTTGGGTTGAGGGAGCGACCTAGTGAGGGTCTTCTCCTAGATCTGGATTTTTTGGTGTTGGGGACAAAGTCTACAATTTTGCTGAGATACATTCTACTGGGCTTGCCTGAGTCAGGCTGCAAGTTCAGATCGGAGCTGTATGCAGGGTCCATGTTTATTGGTTCTGCTGAGAGGGAGGTGCTAGAGTCACTATCCTCCTCGGATGAAACTTGGGTTGTTTGGGGTAAGGGTCTCTAGACCTGGGGCGAGCGAATTGTGGTGAAAGTTTCTGGTCTATTGTCTTTGTTGATGCTGCATGGGCAGCTGTAGCTGTACATTAGGTGGGGACATCCTGTTCCTTGGGTGGCAAATTTAGTGGGTGGCCCTATTGGACAGACTCGTGTGCTCCAATGGGGCAGGCCGGTTGGTATGGGCGTGCCTGCTCTGTTGCTGGGAGCTCCTGCTGATCCGTCAATACGGTCTCCGCCTCCTCGATTAGGTCGTTGGCCTCTGTATAGAAAAACAGAACAAGAGAAGGGTGGGAGTTTTAGTTGTAGGGTCGATCATAGTGCATGGATTACAAGATGACCAACAAAAATACCAAATTGACAGGTAAGGCAGTAAATTAGGCAGTGCATATTGATGTGCAGTGTCACTGAGCCAGTGTAGATTCATAGCTTAATGTGAGCGGGAAAACTGGAATATCCAGGGTCCAGGTTAGTTCTACTGTGTGGCGTGGGTAGCGCCACTGCATGGGGATCCGTTCTTATTTTAGTTCTTACAGTAGACAATGGCTGGCGCCACTGAGCTGGCGTTTGTCCAGCGTTCGTGTAAGGGCATGGTCAAACGGCATGGTCAATGGTGTAGACTTGCCATGGCCTCATTGGGTCATGTGTAAGGGATGTCTCAATTTTGGGTTGGGTGATTTGGGGTCTAAAGGTGGGTTTGGTTGGCTGAAATTTTGAATTTTGGTGATGCGGTTTTTCGAAAATAATGGTTCAAAAATTAACTCGATGCTCCAACGGTGGGTCTTGCTATAAAGGGAACAGTGGCTATTTTTGGCATCAGAAGCGACTGAAATTCAGTGAGGATAGAGCTGTACCCATATCAGACAAACTTTTCCTCGCACGAAAAGAAGTTCAGAGAGACGGGAACATGATCATCCGTGCTCGGATAGCCGTGATGCCTTCGGGCGTAGTCTGCCTGATCATCGTGGCCATCGGCTACAGTGGGTGAGTACTATCAGGAGAGACATATTTTGGAATTATGAGGTGATGAGTAACTCGGGAGCGTGCCGGTGGTTTGACACTGTGCTATTTGTTTTCTGATTTTAGGATCCTTGTCTTGTGGGTGATCTTGGGCTGGACTCCGGTGCACTGTCACCAAGTTTGTGGCCCGTTTGACGGCCCAGAGGGTGGTTCCAGTGGACCCTGTTCTGTTCACTGTTGAGCGTGGACGGTATGTATACATTAATTATTCGTCTTGAGTTGCGATAATCGAAATTTGTCTATGGTCCGAATTAGATAAATTGAATTTGGAGATTGGCGTGGAATTTTGGAAAATTATATGGCTAGTGGGTTCTAGAAAGCGGGTGTCGAATTGTTTTTCCAGAAATTGGTACTTGGACAGGCGCTGGACGCTTGGTAAACAACCAAGATGGGATAGGATGATGGAGGAAGAAAAAAGAAAAATCAGAAGGTGGCATGGCCTAATGCGTTCAAGTGTGATTCTATGATTCTGTGATGAAGAACTGTGATAATCATTATATGTATGCCAGGAGCTTGATTCCACTGTGATTCTGAATTAACAATATACCTGAAAGTCCACCACCAGTTAGAAGTTGTGTTGTTTATTCTGGGCTTCCAAATTGGCATGGGCGGGCTTTCAATTCTCATGCGGGGTGGTGTTGTTTACTTGGGGCGAAAACAAATCTAGTGATATTGTTAACACGTGCTTATGTTATTGTTTTGACGCAGATATTGAGTGCGGGTGTCCTGACTGACGTTAATGTTGTCATGCCAGAGATCTGACATTGGGGAGGCGGACGGCAGTGGTGAGACGCAGCGCCAGCGTTCTGACGCAGCGTTTGGCGGGGAACCAGACGCAACGTCAGAAACAAGATGGCGACGTCTCATTGTGCAGTGGGCCTTCACAGTGAGTCGAAATAACTGTGTTATTGTGGGTCGAAACTGTGCTATGGTACTGGAGATGTTGTAAAATGGTTTTAATTGTGGGTAGGGTCGGATTTAGAGCTATTGAGGATGGGGATGATCCCCACATGAAGGTGTTAGATGGGGCTATCCGGTGGATTGGGCGACCGGGAGAGTCCATTACAGGGTTATATGGGGGGTGGCCGGTGGCTATTTGATCCCCACATGAGGATCAAAGGAGGTTTCTGAGGAAACTTACCGCGGGTTGATGTTGAGGGTGGTGTGAGCATCATCTCCTGTGGTTTGTACATATATTTGTCCTTCTTTGGTTGATGCCGGAGTGGGGTGTACCTTGTGAGCTCTGCCTGGGAGTCATGGCGATCAGCCGGCCAGGACTCACAGGGTAGCTGTATGGTGGGGTCAGTATCACTGGAGGCCAGTTGGGAGTCGGGTTGCCCTTCTGAGGAGATGACCACTGTCATGTGGTGGGCTCCTTTTAAGATCCTGTATAGTGGTATTCTCCATAGAAGTGGTACCGGAGGATAGCGCTGTAGCGGGATCTGCCTGACTTGTCCACCGATTATGGTCCTGATGTCGGACTTCCAATGGAGGTCCAGGTGTCTGCCCAAGGGTGCTGTAAGGCGGGCTGGAGAAACCTTGGGGGCCGTGATGGTGGGGGCCCAGAGGTTCTGTCCGTAAATCATCTTGCCAACGGTGAAACTAAAGGTTTGACCATTGGCATGGATCTTAGCCACAATAGAGGGTGTCCTGTGGCTGTCCTGCTTACAGTAGGGCCAGTGTCGCAGGCACCTTTTGGCGGTGATCCAGGTGATATACAGGAAGATCGCCAATAGAGTCCAAGTATACATACTTTGGTAGCGGCCAGGTGACTGGATATACTCCAAATCTGTATTTGGGGTTGTTGGTGAGGCTGGCCAGTCCTTGTTAGCCTGGCGTATGAGGTCCTTAAACCGATCCCAGCTTTCAGCATTGGCCATCTTGGGTGTCCGAGTTGCTGAGACTAGTGTGATGAAGCGCGCCAATTGATTGACACGAAGATGGTTCTTAAGGGTTAATACGCAGCAAAGTAGTGCCAGGAGGGGTGATACTAAATGTATCCAGGGTGAGAACTGGAGATGGTATCCTAGATGCATCAGGGAGTTGGTGGATAGGAGGGCAGATTGGTCCTTAAGTCCCTGTGCGGCCTTTTCAAGGGTTAGGGTGTCTTGAAAAGTGGTGCTATTTTCTGATTATGTAGGTGTTTTAATTTTTCAAAATTGGGCAGGTGAAGGGTCTGGGATGTGGTTGCCATGGTGATGCCGGAAACATTGGCTGGAGGTTGACCAAAATGTCGCCACAGTGGTAAATTAAAATAGGCCTTTGATATGGGCTCTAGGGTGAAATTTTGGGTGCAAGATAAATCAGAATTGGTTAAAATCATGCCGGCATTTTTTGGGAAATCTGGAGCACAGACATGGGACTGAGATGACTGAGTATGCCCTATTTTTAATTTTGACTTGGCCTGAATCTGTGCATTGGAGCATGGAAGTGGGATGGTCGGTTATTAATAGGAAGGTACTGTGAGATAAGGGTTGGATAAGATTTGGTATGGGTGCTGCCATGTGTGCTTTAAAACTGCAGGTATGGTGCACCGCCTCTGGTAGGTCTAAAAATAGGGATAGAGTGCATGTGGGGTGTGTGGCTTACAACAGAGGTAGGGGTAGGTTACAGCTGATAAGGTGGCCGAGGTCACACATACCCAGGTCAGCTTATGTAAACTGTATGTAGTATGAGTGGGTCCTGGACATAGCCAAGTAGCCGGGAAGTGGCTCCACCTGGGTGTGACCTACTGAGTTAGTGTCGGAGGTGTTGAAAGGTACGGGGAAGGTTTCTATTCTAAATATAGAAAAGGTGCTTCCCCCTCTGGTTATGGGTACTGGTATGGTTATTAACAGGCTCGAGTTATGGCTCCAGTGCACATGTACTCGGCGCTTATAATAATAACTTATGGGTAGGCCTTCTAAAATAATGCCGTGATGTGCCTCGTGCAGGAGGCTGGATAAATTGTTCAAACCTAAACTGAGGTCGTCTTGCGTAATGATGGATCGGGGTAGGGTGCCCTCAAGTAGATTATTAATGGTTAAGAGCAGATTTCCCAAGTCACTTTGGAGGTCAATTAAAGACTCTATTTGAGAATTTGCTGCTGTGAATAACATGGAGTAGAAGGTGTCTTGTCTGGATTAAAGTTCTAATTTTAATAATATTGATGAGATGTTTGAATTTAAATGCTCTAATTTTCCAGAAATAAAAGATAGAGCATCATCAGTGTCGTTTTGGAATTTTGAGAAGATGTTGACAGAGTTGTAGTTAAATTCAGAAATATTTAACAAGAAATGAGTGGCTAATTCTACCACGTGCATTTTGGTAGCTAACTTTTTATCCAGGTCAGACATCTCAGAATTTAAAATATCAATTTCTGGTTGAGTCCCGAGGCCTATTGAAGCTCTTAAAATGTCACTAATGACTTGGCCGGGGGCATTTCTGGCTTGTCTGACGTTTGGAGGCGAAATCAATTTTGACAAGGTTTCTAGTGTTGTTTTTGACTTGGAGAATAGGCTCTGTATCATGTTATCTAGGGCATGGGCTGTGTGCTTAATGTATTGGGGTGCATCAGCGCTGATGAGTGGGCTGAGTAGTTCTGGCTGACTTAGGCTCTGGTCAAAGGTCAGGTTAAGGCTGAAGGTCAATGGATAGTCCATGTAATTGGCTAGTAATGTTTGGGGTAACTTGGTGAACAGTGTGCCATAGTTGGGTCTGAAGATGGTGTTCAGACTGGTGTCTGATGTTGAGGTGCAGCCGAGGAGCAGATGTAAGAGTATACAGACTGCTAGGATGACTGCTGCTCTAGAAAAATGAGAAAATTGAGAATTTTGAGGATTTTTGAAAATTTTGATGGTGGGGTTCACTTTAAAAATAGCATTAGCTTAGTCACAAATGGGATGTTAGTATGGTCGAGTATTTACAAGGGTCGGGGATTCTGTGGGTGGTAGGATTGTTCTTGCATGATGGGATTCATGCAGATGGACTGGTGCCTGTTGTCACCATCAGGGGCGGTACACGTGATTGAGCATGGAATCTGTTTATCTCAAAAACAGCGAACTGGAATACCAGGCTGGCTGTATTCCTTATGGCCAGTTCACGTCCAATTCTGGAGTGTTGGCGGGGTAAGTCCCTGAGGAGCTGTTCTGATGCTAGAAGCGTGCGAGCACATAAGAGTGCTATGTAGGATGCAGATCTATGGTTAACCCTGCCCCATGGAGGCCGGCGGGGATGGTTCCCAGCTACAGCGACCATGAAGGCTTTGATGGTTGCTGCTATGGAGTGATTGCTCAAGTCCAGCTCCTGTCTTAGTACAGGGCTGCTGAGGTAATGTTTAATATCTTCCTGGGCGAGGAAGGTGATGAGGTGTTGCTGTTCCATGATTATGCTCCTAATTTCAAAAGGATCCATGAGATCTCTCCTGATCCCATGTGGTCCAAGGAGGCTGTGTATGGTCCATGTAGCATTTGGGCTGTGCTTATCTGCCGGTGGGTCCAGGCTGTAAGTCATAAAGGGAAAAAGGTCTAAGTGGGCTGTGAATGAGGGAGAGGTAATGGTGGGGAGTTTGCTTGGCTGAAGAGGTTTAGTAATTGGATTATCAGTGTTAAAAATTATAGGATAGTGGAGAAGTTCTTCCACATTTTACACACACTTAAGGCTCACACCGCCATTGGTTATAGGGGTACCTGGGCACCATGATAAATAAAATTATCATGTACAATGCTAGAACGACTGTTAAATAAAATCCTAAATGCTAAAATAGACCCATAACATAATCCTACCTGGGCTGGTTGCATGATGGGTCTGCCATGGTCCCTTCCCAGACACTTGTTGCCGTGTTTAAGGTGTGGTGGTGGTGGTTGTGGGTTGTGTTATGATCAGATGTGGGTGGGCAAGCGCTTATAAACCTGAGACTGAGTTTGGCTACTTCCCAGTCTAAGATATCCCATTAGGTGGTATGTCTTGCCCTGAAAGGGGCGTAGGCCAAATATTATTGGTGGATGCAAGGGGGGTTGTACGGCCCCTTATGCAAATTAGGGTTATCCTGGCCTGGATTGGTTGGTGGTGAGGTATTGTCTAAAAATAGAATATTGGGAAGCTTGGCGGGGGTGTTTATCCCTAGCCAAGGTGATATGGTTACTATGGCGACCCTGTGGTTTTTAAAGACCTTGAGGGTGGTGTGTTATTGATTTGTATATGTGCCACCACAGCACTAAAGGGTTGGCGGAAACAGTGGTGTAAACATGGGCTGTGAGTGTCAGATATCCATCTTCCTACAATAGGTTTATCATTGGAAATAGTGGTCTTGAAGTGGTAACAAGCCGTCGCATGTGTGTTTTGAAGTTTATACACAAACCGAGGATACAGCGCTGCCTTGGGCGGTCGGTATGTGGCGTGGGTAACCTAACCTAATTATTTGATAATCCATTTGCCAGTGTTTGGCGTTCCACTTAGAAAGGGTAGGTGGTTGTATATACAGTTAATCAAGACGGTGTTGATTTTGGATGCATAGGAATTTTTATGGTTGTTAGTATAAATAGGTTGGGCGTTGGGCTGTGACTGTTGCTGTCAGTGTGTTTAAGTGGTTGGTGTATTAATGGTTGATTAATTTGGTTGGGGCGCGTGGCGCCTGTGGGGATTAAAGGAAGGTTGTTTATATGGGTGCTTAGTGTTTGACACAACGTCTTATGATCTTTAATGGACGCTTAGGAATTTTTCTTGATTTTCTGGAGGGCATGGGGCTGAAGGAGATTGTGCCCTTTTTGGCTGGCCTTCCTCTCTTTTTCTTTATTTTGGGAGTGGTGAGACTCACATTGGAGGGGTCATCCTGGTCGGGGTCGTGAAGTGAGCTTGTGGGCCCTGATTGTAGCCTTTTTATGATGGCTTTGGCACTAGCTCTTGTGATTGGTCTCCTCAGCCTTGATACATGTACTGATTTCTTCAGTATTTTTCTATCTTGTAGCCTTTTTAAAATAGCTGTAACTGGTGAAGTCATTTTCATTATGACGTAGGGGCCTGAGTATGTGGGTTGCAACTTTTTTGATGTGCATTTGACCAGTAGGATGGGTATATGTAAATATACCAATTGGCCTGTGTTGTATGAGCTGAGTTCTGCTGAAGTGTCATGTCTGGCTTTCATCTTTTTGTGAGCAGAAATCATGTTTTCTGCAGCTTTCATTTGAATATCATCCCTAAACTGTAGTAGGCTGGTCATAATTTTCTCCTTGGTGCTTGAGTCTTTTTCAGCTTTAATCAAGGACAAAGCTGCTTCAGTTGGCAGGTGTGTTTGCTTACCAAAAACTAGCAAATTTGGTGAGTAGCCTAAGGCGCTGCTTATAGTATTATTAATACTGAAGACTACAGCTTGTAGGAAGGTTGACCAATGCTTTTGTGATTTTGATACAAAGGCTCTGAGGGATGATTCTATGGTTTGATGTTGGCGCTCACAGAGGCCTTGAGACCTGGACCAATGTGCACTTCCTGTCACATGTTTAATGCCGAATTTTTCATAGAAATATTTGAATAATTTTGAGACGTATTGTTGGGCATTATCTGTGTTCAGTACTGAGTAAGTGCCATGGATACATATGACTCTTTGGAAGAAACCAAGTGCTACAATTGCAGCAGTATTTTCTTCACTGGTCCAAGCAGTTATATGCCTAGTGGCATGGTTGGTCACCACATGTATGTAGTGAGATCCATCAGTGGCCTTGGAAAAAGGGCCTATTGTGTCCATGGTGACATGAGAGTATGCTGTAAGCACTGGGTCACGTAATTTCATTGGAGTTTTTAGGTTTTTGGGTCTCTTTTTGGTGGTAAGGCATGTGTGGCAAGTGCTGCAGAAATCAAAAACTTCTTTAAACATTGATCTCCAGTAATACCTAGCTCTTATGGCTGTATAGGTTTTAACTGCACCTAGGTGTCCACCTAGGGGAGAGCAATGAGTAGCTTCCACTAAAGATTCTGTCCATTTTTCTGGAATTACAATTTGTAGGGTGGGCTCTAAGGTCTTACCCAAATTGGTATCAGTAATTCTAAAGAGGACTTCATCCAGTAAGATGAATTGGTCGTGGTTACGTAGTATTTGATTCATTAATCCTGAGTCGTGTGGCAGGCTACCTTTTTCTATGTAGTTTGCCATGGAGGATGCAAAAAGGTCTTCTTTTTGGCTTTTAATTAGTGTTTCTCTAGAAGGTGTCAGGGATTGGTGTTTACAGATTTCCTGAATTGCCCTTTCAGCTAGAGGTAGCACACGGCGGGAGAGCTTAGCTCTCTTGGCGTTTGCAGCTTTGATAGAGACCCTAGGTGACCTAGATTTGGCGGGCCTGCCTCTGGGGCGAGGACTGCTGCACTTAGGCTTGAGTGGGCGGGTCTTTTTACTGGGCGCTGATTGGCTGGCTGCTGGAGGTGTGTCGTCCTGGGACTGGGACTGTGCTCGAGTGAGTACACACAGGTCAGGATTCACACCCTGCTGCCTTTCTGGGGTGCCTTTTCTTGCTATGACGCCTTTTGGTGGTTTATTTGTGCTTCCCCAAATTTTGCCTCCTTTTAATATTGATCTAGGAGGTCCCAAGCAGATTGGATTATTGGGAATTGGGTCGTCTGATCTGAAAACCTTTGTCATGGATATATCTGAAAATTGTACCTTCTTTGGTGGGAGGATAATTCTTCCTTGTGATCTAATTGGTATTGGATCATCAGAGCCAGGGGGATATTTTCTTCTGGACAGGCAGTCTGCCACTAGGTTAGCTCTACCTTGTAGGTATTTCACTTCAAAGTCATAGGACATCACAGTATCTACCCATCTTGCCAATCTACCATTGGTGATATTCTCCTTTTTGTTGAAGAGGGAGACTAGGGCTGTATGATCTGAATATACTTTGAAGTGAGTGCCGTCTACATAATGGTGGAACTTTTTAACAGCGAAGATTATCCCAAGTAACTCTTTGTCAGTTATTCCATATCTGGTTTCCTGAGGTGTTAGACCTCTCCCAGAGAATTCAATGGGTCTATAAAAACCATGTTCATCTACCTGTGTAATAACTGCTCCTAAGCTGAAATTGCTGGAGTCTGTGAAGATGATGAAAGGTTTGTTATAGTCTGGGAACTTTAGGATTGCCTCAGTGCAAATTGATGCTTTGATTTTTTCAAAGGCTGTTTGGCATTGAGTGGTCCATTTGAAGGTACCCTTTGTGGCTTCATATAAGGGCTTCATTATATGGGCAAAGCCTCTAATGAATCTCTTATAAAATTGTGCCATTCCATTGAAACACCTAAGGTCGTGGATGTTTTTAGGTGCTGGGAAGGTTTTAACTGGCGAGATTTTGTCTGGGGAGGGTGAAATGCCGTGTCGATCTAAGGTAAAACCTAAGAATTCCATTTTGGTGGTGCCAAATTCACATTTTTCAGATTTTAATTTGATGTTTCCTTTGATGAAAAGTTTTAGCACTTCATCTAGGTCTTGCAGGTGCCTTTCCCATGTGGGGCTGTATATGGCCACATCATCCGCATAGGCTACTGCATTTCTGTACTTGCATTTCATGAGTAATTGTTCCATCACATTCATGAATGACAAACCAGAAGTTTTTAAACCCATGGGTAATACTTTGGCCATATACCTTGTGCCATTGGCGGAGAAAGTTGTTAAAGGCCTTGATTCTTTAGCTAGAGGGATTTGATGGTAGGCGCTGTATACATCCAATTTGGAAAAATGTGACCAGGTGAGGGAAAACATGCCTCCTGGGGGGAAATGGCTTTTTAAGGTTTAAGTCATGGGCTTTAAAATGAGATATCTTGAGCTAAAATATCCCTGGTAGTTTTGCTGTAATTGCTTGTCAAACATAGGTTTTTGTGTACAAATGAAAATAGGAAATAAGCTCTAAATGCATTATATGCTCTCATAAACACTAAAAATGCAAAGAAATACAGTTTTGTGGAAAAATAACCAAAGAAATGTGATGTTTTTGTCATAAAATTGGTTCTAGAGGGAATTTTTGAGTTCTGTTTTCAGTTCTGGGTTCGTGAAGGAATTTCAAAATGAGTTTGTGGCAAAAATTCACAATTGGAATAGGGGAGTGGTTTCCATGGCAACCAGAAATTGCCTTATCTACCAATTTTCTATGTTTCCATGGCAACCAACATTCCAAAAATGGAACATTTTCAATGGAGATCGAACAATTTTAAGCATACCACTGGATTCCTTATGAAAAATTGGCCTAAAGCTATTTTTAGCATATTTGTCAGTGTTTTACCCATATTCTGCCCCCTGGTGGCCAAAACCAGTACTAAAAATCCCCCCCTGGAGGCACGTTCTTCCCCGTTGGGCCACAAATATTTAGCACCTGTTCTGCCAACTTGTTGCATGAGGTCGTCTGCTCTGGGGAAGGAGTAGGAAAAAGATTTTAGGTTTTGGTTAACCCATCTATAATCCACGACTATTCTCCATCCTGAGGCTACAGACCTGTCTCCCTGGGGTTTGGGTACCAAGAAGGCTGGGGAGTTCCACTCACAGGGCTTGGTGCATTCTTCAATGACACCTTGCTGTAAGTGTTTATCTAACAGCTCTCTTTGGAAAATCTCTTTCTTGGGTGACATTCTATAGGATGGTCTGTTGCGGGGTTTGAAATCAGGGATTAATTCTAATTTGACTTCATTTTCAACATTTAATCCTATAGCACTCTCATTTAATACAAAGGCCTCTCTATTTGATTCAACAATGTTTTTGATTTGTTGTTTTTGGGCCTCAGTGAGCTTGTCACATATTGTATATTTTAGAGGGTCGTCCCCTTTGGGTAGTTGATCCAGGGGATCATCTCCACAATTGATGGGGAGCATGTCTTTGTCAGAGATTATGCTGTTGAGGGAGTGTTGGCTGTTCAGTTTTCCAACGGGAATGGCTTTGTTTAGATTGTTAAGTGCAAAAATGCCTAGGTTCATGTGCTTTTTGATGTTGATGGAAAAATCATTTGGGTTGGCCACTGTTACCGGTATGATTTTTCTTGTTGACCTTGGTTCAACAAGGGCGTGTTTGATTAGTACCGGTAATGTCGTGTCAACATTTTCTGTGATGCCTGTTTTACCTATCAAGGAATCAGGTCCTATGACGATTGCATTGAATGTGAATTCAGAATTTGGTGGCATGGTCAGACCTTTGGCTGCTCTTATGAAGTGTGGTGAAGGAGATTTGGTCCCAAAGGAAATTTTGGCCCTATATTTGGTCATAAAGTTTACGCCAAGAATTATGGGGTGGTTTAGCTTTGGGACAACATGTAGTCTTGTTTTAAACTCTGTGTTGTCGATTAGAAAGGTTATGGTGATGGAATTGTTGACCTGAACTGAGGATTTATCAGCTAGTAGGATAACCATACGAGATCTCCTACCATGTCTGAAATTGGGGGTTGATATAATTTTATCTGCCATTTTCTGGCTGATAAAGGAAAGGGAGGCTCCAGAGTCTACAAGGGCTCTGTAAGAACTGCCATTGATATCAACATTAACTGTGCCTTTAGTCAATTCAGTATTAATATAAGAGGTCTTACCTTGCTGCCCATACTTACTGGTCTCGACTTTTAACTGGAGGGTGGAAATTCTCTTGTTCTGGTTTTCATAGAGGTCCTCACTGTCTGATGAGGAGTCTTCATCACAATTCACAGGGTGGGGGTCGCGGTTCTGTTGTTCTGCTGAATTTAATTCTGCTCCATCATTCATGTGTGAAATATGGCATGTGGGGGACGTTCCAATTTTGTTGTCCAAAATGGGGGCGGGGCCGTAAGATGCATGGTGGCCCTCCCCTGGGTCCTATTCAATATTGTCATTGTAGTGTTCTCCTTGTCCAGAATCAGGGGGTTGGCTGTCAGGATGGTTATCTCCTATCTTTTTGTTGTCATTTCTGCCTGGTGTTGGGTCCCTAGATTTCTTTTGTTGCTGGGTCCAATCATCAGGGATTGGGAAATCTGCTGGGACTAGTAGTTTCTGGAAGGACACCTGGCGGGTGTTGGTGGGGGTGGAAGCAACAGGGATGAAGACAAAGTTATTTCTTGTGTAGCTGGACTTGGATCTGCTTTTTTTGCCTTCCTGAGATCTGCTCCTGCCTGGTGACTGATATCTATTCTTGGAGCCTGATCTGTTGTTTGAGCCGGATCTGGAGTTGTTATAACCTTGCTGATTTTGGTTGTATCCTGACTTAGATTTATCATCATACTGCTTATTGTTGCCGTTTCCAGGGGGCTTGTTGTTATAACTGTTGTTATTGTACTGGTCCTTCCTAGATCTGTTATTGTTGTTGTTGTTGTTGTTGTTGTTGCCATTGTAGCTGTTGTTCTTTTGCCCATTGTAGTTATTATAGTTCATGGCGCACAAGTCTGAAGATTGGTTTGAGGCATGGGCTGCTTTGGCTGCTTCTATGACCAATTCTTGTCTTAATGCTGCCGTCTCGGCTTCCCTAATGCTTTTGGGGCTGTCTGAGAGTACAACATTTTTTATTTCATCCTTGAGGCCATTTATAAGATAGTCCACTTGTACAGGCTCATCCAGGTTGCTGTTGGATAGCAATAAGGTCATATCTGCTATATATTCCTCTACAGTCTCTTTGGGTTGCTGTTTTCTGTTTCTATACCCTTTGATTATTGTGGCAGGGTCAGGCTGGTTGAATCTGCTGAGAAAGGCGGTATAGACTGCCTCAGTGTCGTACATGATTGGTTTGTCAAAAATGTTTGTGAAAAACCATTGTGCTGCTCTGCCCTTTAAAAAGGTATACATACAGGATGCATGCATTGTTGGGCTGCGGGGGTATGCATTTCTTATATAGAATTTGAATTCTGCCAGAAATCTGGCTGCAGACCTGTAGGGTGAGGGCTTGTCAAAGGGTTCTGGTTTGTTGAAACAGCTTAATTGAGCAGATGTGAGTTGCTCAGGTTCAAAACTCCTGTATCCAGTGGGAGCGGAGAAATTGGACTGTCCCAGATTTGGTATCATAGGTGTGGATTGAGCCGCAGGGTGGTTGGCGGCTGCTTGGGCAGGTGGTGTGTTTGTAAACAAACCATACATCGGTATAGGGTTGTTGTAGGGCGTGTGTGCCTGGTGGGGTGTGTATACATGGTTGTAAACACTGCCTGAAAATGATGTGGCGGCTACCGGTGATGGACGAGTGGTAGAGGGCGCCATCTGGTGGGTTGTGGCCGAACTACCAAAACCTGCATGTGTCGCGCCTTGTTGGGTGGGCGTGGCACCTCTCGCTATGGTTCGGGCTGTATTTTGGAAAAGGCTTGGGGGGCTGAGCCTGTACCCTACCGGTAATGATGTTGGCGTTCTGGTAGAGGTGCTCATAACCTGTGCAGGTTAGCCTGAGGGGGGTAGCCTAGTGTTGGTGGGTGAGAAATGGCTGTTTTGGCCTTGGTTGGTAGGTGTTCTTGTCCTATCAATAGCCCTGAATATTTCAGTTCTCATTCCATCAATGTTTTTGTTGATTCTGTCAGACAGATTGGCTGACGCTATTTCAGACCTTCTCAGGACATCAGCATTGTCCTGGGCTGCTCTTCTTTGTATGTGGCCAATGTCATTTTCCAGGTGTGATTTCCAGGTGTCCATGTCATTCAATCTGTCATTTATCCTTGACAGTTGGCAGGAGGAGTCGTCTCCAATCCTTTTTATTTCAGCAGACAATAGGTTCATTTGTCCTGTTAATAGGTTGGAGAGGGAGTCATTGACTGCCTGGGTGCATTCTCTGACTATATTCCTCGTCATGTCATCCTGGTTGTACTCTGGGGGTGGGGCTGCAGTGGCCATGTTTTGATAGGCAGATGCTCTGTGCAGGTGGGGGAAGGTTACTTCTGTGTCTTCTTCTGAGGTGGATTCTGTTTGTAAGTAGGCGGGGAAGTGACTGCTTCTGTGTAGGATGGGAGTAGTGGCCACGAGGTCGCCTCTTCTAGCTGCAGAGTCCAAGCTTCTTTGAAGTCTGTAAAATACAGGTGTATTTGGCCTGTGAGGGGAGGATGATTGTACCCTTCTCCTGTGCCTATGGGTGGGGTATGGCCTCTCAAAGGATCTGGCTCTTGGTGGCGTGCTCAGGGATGAATTTGGTACTGGAGGTGTCGCCTTGTCTTCCTCAGAAGTAGAGTAGGAGTTATAAGGCCTAGGGTTGCCTCCAGGTGGGTTGCTATCAGGCTGTGGGTTTTGGTGCGGCCTTAGCAAATGGGTGAGATTGGAGCTGTCTTGCCACTGCTCTTCTAAAATGCGGTTTATCCTGTCTAGAAAAACAGAGGGACTCTCACCACACTGGTAGCTTGGTGTAGCGCCGGTTGGTATCTGCTGTGCACGTCCTGTGTTGAGTCTGTTTTCTCTCCACCTGTGGATTGCTGAGTCTAGCCTGCTCCTCTAGTAATTGTCTGCTACTGATGGGTGGGCTTGGATATACAGTGAGGTTGCCCAACTTAGGTCAGGTGTACACTGTGGATCAGAATCACTGCTGGATGAGGGTGACCGCCCAGCAGCTTCCAGGGCGTCCTGCAGGCTATTGGATCTTTCCTCTAGATGGCTATCTAGGTGGAGGTGATCAGGTGATTGATTTACAGGCGTGCTGTATGTGGTACTTTGAAGACCACCTAATCTTAGGGGTGGTGATTCTGAGGGTGAATAACCAGGTAGGGTGAGGTTTAAACCTGGTGCTGGGGCTCCTGCTGGTGTACTGGTGGGTGCACCTGTGTTGGTGTCCACTATGGTGGACGAAAAATGTAATGTGTTTGAACTCACAGGTGTTTGTTTATGTGTGCGTCTATGGGCTTGCAGCACTGGGTCCAGCTGGACCGCGTCTGGCGAGGAGTCTATCGGGGTGGTGTACTGTGTACTGGTGGCTTCTTGCTGATCTCTGTCTGGAGATGTAGGGATACGTTGTGGGGCTGGCTCCTTTGGTAGGGTCTCACTGTTGTCCATGGCTCATGAGAGGTGGTAGCTGTGGGATGATACGTGAGGGTTTTCCACCATTGTCAACGAGTCCGTAAATGATGAATAAGGATGAATACAGACGAATTAGGAATCCAGTTTGATATCCACTTTATTCATTGAAGTCCACGAGGTATAGTTGGTGATACAGTATAAAGGTGCCCAACAATGTCCAAGCCTAGCCTTTGAGCCAAGGGCTTTGGTCTCACGTGAGTGTGTGAGGTATGAAGTATGAAGGTGGAAAGATGAGTGAGCTGCTCCCTCTACAGGTATTTATAGTAGGAGCTGCTCACCCAGCTCATCCTAAAAATAGTATCAGGTGAGCTAAATATAGTAACTGGGGAACTTCAGTGCAGGTATGTAGGGGGATCCTAAACATAGCACTGGGGTTCACAGAGTTCGGTACGGTTCTAAATATAGCTGCTGGGAATTCCCGGTATGCTGTGAGCTGCTCATCGTCAATGGGCATGTCCTCCAGCAGGAGGAGTTGGTCTAAACATTGTCTGCTAGGAATTTCCAGCATGCAGCGAGCTGCTTGTGATTGACGGCATATCCTCCAGTGGGAGGAGGCGGGGTCACTGAGTGCAGTTGACACCGCCAGCCTTTGGTCTATGGGTATGGCTTGGCTTGTGGGTAGACTCGGACACTGGGTTACATGGTAGAGTCAAAGGTGAAAAATAAATATGATAAGTACAATACCTATAACGGTCTACTGACAATATTCTCATAATGAATGAATTTTAAAAAAATCCAGGTATAATAAGCTATGTGGTTTTCAATTGCTAACTCTAAATTTGAAATACAGACCCTCCATATTTGAAAACTGGAGTTTATTCTTCAAACTATTGTCCTGCTACCCACTACTTCAAATCTATAGGGAACCTAGTTATCCCATTTCCATAATAAAAATGAACCCAAACCCTACTTCTCTACAGCCACATTATTTCTACTGTAAAGCTCTCCCTATAAACCACACCCGAGCTTTGGAGAATGCATAAGCATTTTGGAGAATAATAAGCTGCACCAGGAGCCTAAAATGGTTCTAATGCCTTGCTTAAGTCTATCATATTCAAAACCCCTCATATAAGCCGTGCCCTTACTTCATGGCAATGCTATAAGCCCCACTGAGGGCTTGAAATGGTCTATGAACCGTAGCTTATATGTAGGGTTTTATATAAGTACTTTCAGCTCGAAATGATGAAAGCACAATTTGGATCTCAGGGTGTAATACTAAATGTTATACCATGGTTATCACATTTTTGCACGATTTTACGGTGCCTGGAGCGGATAATGACGTTCGAATAGTACGCGCTAATTGAATGGATATTGACACTAGAGACGAGACGACGTGACAGCAAGTTGACAGCGAAGAATTTAATTTGATAATAAAAAAACTATAAGATTATAAGCTTAATGCGTATAGAGGATGAATCTAGATATTATTATCTGTCACCTACCTTAAATTCGCCATGATTTAAAGTGTATTTTCAACAGGATTGAAGAAATAAAAATCGAATCGAGCGATTTTTTCCCCGTCATGTTGACTGCGTACAGAACGCCGAGAGTAGTGCAGCGGGATACAATTGTTCATGTTGAACTTTGTCCTTGGTCCTTATGGGCGTATGAATATCGATTGGATTCTTACCTCCCGCACTAGAGATTTCTACTCTTTTCCTGCCAAGATGGCTTCTTCGAGTTGGCAGTCGAACTTTAAAGAAGGTGAATTTGTAGAAGTGGTATACAATGGCGAATGGGTGCAAGGATTAATTAGCAGTGTACGTCTGCAAGGGGCATATGTTTACTCTGTAACCCTCCTGTCTGACGGTACTTTACTGAACGATGTAAATACTAGAAGCCTCCGACATAGCGATGTATTCATACAAGAACTCATCATAGACGACCCATTCGAAACCTTCCCCCTGCCCGAAGTACCGGTACAAGTGCAAGCTTCCATAGAGCCTATTCCACCTGTTTCAAATAAACATGTATCGAAAAGATTTGGTAATCTACGAGAAGAAGATGTCAATGCTATGGAGACAGCAGCTCGAGCTGGGAAAACTCTGCAACAAACCAAATGGGGTGTGAAAATTTTCCGAGGTAAGATATATTTCCACATCGTATTGCATTGAAGTTTGTAAACAAACAATATACAGCGCTCAGCCGCATGAAAGTAGTTCCGGCACGCGCTGCTCTGTGTATCATCTTAGTTCAAACATGATCCGCTAGGTGGCAGCATATACATATAAAAGTTAAATAGAAATGGTATGAGTGAACCTATACCTGTTTACATATATATATAATTTTTAATAAAATTTGGTGGCAAGTTATTAACTTTAATACAAAATATATATCTTATTTTCCAGACTGGCTTATAGAAGAGGGGGAAAATCCTGCTTTCGAAGAAATGATGCCTGAAATGTTATCACCACTTCTCCGGAAATTCTATGCAAATGTGAGACAAAAAAAAAGGCAAGGAATACTCCAAAAAAAGCCTGTTATGTGTACGAGGAGCACTTCATCGCCACTTGACCAGCAGTCCATACAACGTAGGATTTAACATCATGGCCGATATAATCTTCAATCAAGCTAACCAGACCCTCATTGGTCACATAAAAATTAACAAAAAAGCAGGTTTGGATGTCTCTACTAGCTACCCCCCCATTACACCTGATGATGAAAAAAAAATGTACACTACTAAAACTCTCTCGAATGATAATCCCACACACCTTCAAAATAAGGTTTTCTACGAGTTAGTACTACCTTTCGGTAGAAGGGCCCGAGAAGGGTTACACAAACTCCAAAAAACCCATATAATCTTTGTTAAAGATTCCAATGGAAAGGAATATGCCACCCTTGTCCATCAACCACTCGAAAAAAATCACCAAGGCATATCGTATCATGACAAGGAACATGAACAACGCATGTATGGGACTGGAGAAGAAAATTGTCCATTGAAGTCATTGAAGCTGTATTTGTCCAAGCTACATATGGAAATCGATAACTTCTTCCAGACACCAAAGAAAAAAAACTTTAGGTTGTCAACTTCTTGGTATGCTAAATCAGCTGTAGGAATCAACACGATTGGGAAGTTCATGAGACGTATATCCGTTGATGCAAAATTAAGCAAGATCTACACAAACCACTGCATCCGTGCAACTTGCATCACCAAACTGAGGGACCAAGGAATTGCAGCAAAAGACATTTAATCGGTTTCAGGACATCGAGCAGAATCATCAATTGATTTTTACTCAAAATGCCCCGATAGTCTGAGAGAAAACATGTCACTTCGACTCGCAGGAGCTGTCACCAATGCCACACCAGGGAGACATGTCACTCAGGTGACAGCAGCGCAAGGTAGATCAGATGATGCTACCCTCTCGCAGACAAATGTTGTCAATGTAAACAATTCAAGCAGTACACCAGCTTTATTTTCAAATGTTAAGTTTGACAACTGCAGTTTCACTATTAACCTTAACAAGTAAAACCTCTAAGTTGTTGTTCTGAAGCCTCTAAGATGAGGTATAGTACCTGTACACTTGTTCTGTGTTGAAAGAAAAAAAGAAAATCATTTGTTTCCTCTGTTTACACCATTGTTGAATTATTTAAACAGCACTTATACTTTGTTAAATAAATAAATATATTTTGTTTGTTATATATATCTTCTCTCTCTTCTTATAGATCATTTACAATGCATTATAACATAGGGCGGGAATATATTTCTTCACATAACTGTGGTTAAATGAAACCTCCGCCGCTGTATATAGTGCGTCCCTTGGGGAGAATGTCAACGTAACTTTTTGTGTCTGTGCGTAACAGCGAGAAGGCAAACCAAAATGGCGGAGGACGGAGACCATGACGATCGCTTCGATGGATATTTCTTCATTTTTTAAGGTAATTACTTAAGAAAATGGAGGAATCCATGGTATAAACGCCATACATAACAAATAGAGGTTCACGAGTTGATTATAGTGGCTAGATAAGAAGACACTCGGCCTACGGCCTCGTGCTTCTTATCTGCCCCTATAATCAACTCGTGAACCTCTATTTGTTATTTATGCCTTTACTATCTTTTCATAGAAATCATCCAGCCTAAGGGAATATAGGTGTTTTTCTCTCTCACAAAGGTTACTTCATCTGACTTTGCCACTTTGTTAATATCAATCTTTGTTCTCCTCAACAATCAAGCCTTTTGGGTGAAGGAAGGATCAATTTGTATGGAAATCTTATTTCAAACACCACCCCACATTATGGTGCCCAAATAGGCCTAATCCTGTTTTAGGTCGCTATGGAAAATAAGGAATGTGTTTTGCACAACTGGAAAAATGCTAGACCTATGTAGACCCCTTGTGTATATAGCGACTTAAAAGTTCTACCCATGGCAAATGTAGAGGTTCAAATACACAAAGCGACCTATTTAAAAGCGACCTAAAACAGGAGTAATATATAGGAAAGAAAGAAAGAAACTTAAACAGAAGAATAGATTAGCATAGAAGCTTGCCCCGCAGGGCTACTAATATGGAATAGAAAAGAAGCTTGCCCCGCAGGGCTACTTTAATGGAATAGAATAGAATTTTGCCCCGCAGGGCTAGTCATTCAAATTCAATAGCCCTGCGGGGCAAGCTTCTTTTCTATTCCATATTAGTAGCCCTGCGGGGCAACCTTCTATTCTATACCATATTGATAGCCCTGCGGGGCAAGCTTCTATTCTATACCATATTGCCCCCGCAGGGCTACTATTATGGAATAGAAAAGAAGCTTGCCACGCAGGGCTACTTTAATGGAATAGAATAGAATTTTGCCCCGCAGGGCTAGTCGTTCAAATTCAATAGCCCTGCGGGGCAAGCTTCTTTTCTATTCCATATTAGTAGCCCTGCGGGGCAAGCTTCTTTTCTATTCCATATTAGTAGCCCTGCGGGGCAAGCTTCTATTCTATACCATATTGATAGCCCTGCGGGGCGAGCTTCTATTCTATACCATTTTGATAGCCCTGCGAGGCAAGCTTCCATTCTATCTTATATGTGCAACTCAATAAGGATGATAAAAAATGTTTCAAATAGAACTAGATCATGGGTTTTTAGTTACTGAATAAGGGTCATCTTCATGATTACAAACATTTACTGAATAAGGGTAATGACCCTTATTCAGTAACTATTTACAAGTCAAGATGACCCTTATTCAGTTAAGAATGCCCTTCTACCACTATCACATTCACATTAAAGAGGAATACACAGAACAAGCCATTCCATTTCCTTCATTTAGATTCCTTCTTTTCCATTCACCCTCTAATTTTCTTTAGTTTTCAAGAGTTATCCTGACTTAATCTATTCTTTAGCGACTTAAAGTGGGAGAATGCCCACAAGTAGAGATTGGTATCACTGTTTGAATGGTGTATCTCATGTTTTTTTTTTGTGCTGGGCTTACTATTGTATCAGCTGTAATATATCCATCAAAGACATTAATAGCCTGTTCATACATTTTATTTTGTAGCACATTATCAGGTACTGTATTGACTTGTATAAGCGCCGGGGCGCTCATTGTGTTCAACAAGGGTATACCCGGTGCTTATTCAAGACCAGTGCTTATTCAAGACTTAAATTATAGTAAATTTTTAAATTTCAATACCCTTGTACCCCCGGTGCTTATTCAAGACCGGCGCTTATTAAAAAAACAGCACCCTTTAAGGGCAGAGTGAAAATTGTTGCCCTGGCCATGGGGACAGCCTCTGAAAAAAGTATAGTTCCTAGAGGACAAGCCTATTTTCAATTCCTATACTAATCCTATATAATGGGTGTCAACTATAGTCGATGCTAAGCCTGGCATGGTGTCGACTATAGTCGATGCTAGGCCTGCCATGGTGTCAACTATAGTAGATGCTAGCCCTCAATGGGTACAGGCCAATACGGTATGTTGCACACAGACCTTAACATAAATTGCTTATGGGTAAGAATCATTCCTGTGTTTAATACTGTTGTAGAGGAGGGTGAAAATATCAAGGATCACCGGGACTCGAACCCGGATCTCTGGCATGACATTCCAGCATGCTAACCATTTCACCATGATCCCTTGCCTGATATTTCCACCTTCCAACTACACCTGGATCGGTATGATTCACACAAGGGGAGCAGTGATTACCAGGTTTCTGGCCCCTGAGGGTCAATTTACCAGGTACAGAGATTTCTGGTCTCCTACACTGTGAATAGTACGGAGCCCCTGAAAGGACATCCGTTTTCCATGTTTTATTTTTCTGAACTTTGTTTCCGCAAGTTAATATTTTCGTTTCCGCAACTTAATTTTCGTCCACAACTTAATTTTTTCGTTTCCGCAACTTAATTTTTGTTTCCGCAAGTTAATATTTTCATTTCCGCAACTTAATAATTTTGTTTCCGCAACTTAATTTTCGTTTCTGCAAGTTAATATTTTCGTTTTTGCAATTTCATAGGGTTCCTAACCCTTTAGCCCCACATTATGGATTCAGTTAGGAGGGGCGGATGGGGGCTGCTCCCGAGTAGTTTTTCCACTGGCCATTAGTTAAAGTAGGCTGTTGACCTCCGGGTCCACTACATTTTACATTTACCTTTCATATTCTTTCCTGTTTCTGTTTTATTAACCCATTAAGGGCCGCTGATGCATTAATTCTTCATGCTCATTGGTCAACATGATGCATCTATGAAGTGCTGGCGTGGCTGCTTACCAGCACTTCATTGGAGCATCATGCTGACCCTCTGGGAGTATTATGTATCAACCCCATAGGGTCTGTTTGGTTGTCCAATGAAGTGCTGGCTAGCAGTCTCACCAGCACTTCATTGGTGCACCATGATGACCAATGGGCATAATGCATCAGCGTCCCTTAAAGGATTAACGAGCAACAGAGTATATGTGAGAAAACCTCCTTAGAGGTGGATATTATGGCACACATCAAAAGAAAGGTCTCAGTGTCCCTCTTGCTGATCCAGGGAGAACTAATACCCTTGTACAAGACATTACGGTAGTCTGATCTATAATCTTAGTACCTTAGTAATTGTCTCCTATACCCCTCACCCTCATGTGTGACATTCCTGAAATCTTTTCTGATTTTATACTGTTCTGTGATGTTATACTTTTGTAGAGGTATACCGGTAACATGTACTGTACTAAGGTGTCGTCTGGCGTGGCAGGTGAGTCCTGTCACTGGACGTTCCTAGGGTTTTGGATAGGTGGCAGCACTGGTCAGGACTCATGGGACATCTGGCGACAAACACTAGGGTTCATATATAAAGCTCTGGAGCTTAATTCAAAAGATCCTGGGATCCCAACGCCAGCGATCTTAGTGTAGGCACATATCATAAGACCTGGCTGGTCTACCCTATGTAATGCAGTGGTTGCAGGCCTGTCTAGAATAGTTAGTCCTGGGATCACTTCACTATTCCATTTCCACCACTAAGATCACTGCAATCTTAGTGAAAGAAATGCATAGTGGTTTCACCAGGGTACAAGACCACTTACAGGGAACACTCCTGATTGAAAGAGTGAATAGCCTGCTGCATACATAAAGAGGGGAGGGAGGACGTTTGCTGAGTGTCCTTGAGGGCTCTTAGGGCTACTCATGCGTTAAGTGCACTGTAAGGTAATTCTTCCCTTCTCTCTCTTTGTCCTGGGGGGAGGGCACAATGCTTCTAATAGGCAAGCATAAATCATACATTCATGGGAACAACTCTTGAATACTGTATGGGGGTCAACTGCACCCTGTGCTCTTTTGTTAGCCCATATGGGGACGGGTAACGATGGTATAAGCACTCTTGTGAAGAAGAGTGACTCCACAGCTATTCCTTTATTTTGGGACTCTTACCCCTGTGCCTAGTCAGTACTTCTTGGAATAGTGTAGGAGGGCTGAGGCTAAGATCGATGCGATCTTAGTGCTGGCTAGGATATGTGAACCCAGTCAACTCTTAAGATCGCTTAATAGGATAAGGCTGATTTATTCCTAAGATCGCTGGGGTCGTGATCCCAGGATCTTTCGAATTAAGCTCCAGGGGGGAGGGCACAATGCTTCTAATAGGCAAGCATAAATCATACTTTCATGGGAACAACTCTTGAATACTGTATGGGGGTCAACTGCACCCTGTGCTCTTTTGTTAGCCCATATGGGGACGGGTAACGATGGTATAAGCACTCTTGTGAAGAAGAGTGACTCCACAGCTATTCCTTTTATTTTGGGACTCTTACCCCTGTGCCTAGTCAGTATTTCTTGGAATAGTGTAGGAGGGCTGAGGCTAAGATCGATGCGATCTTAGTGCTGGCTAGGATATGTGAACCCAGTCAACTCTTAAGATCGCTTAATAGGAAACGCGGAAACGAAATATTAACTTGCGGAAACGAAATATTAACTTGCGGAAACAAAATATTAACTCGCGGAAACGAAATATTAACTCGCGGAAACGAAATATTAACTCGCGGAAACGAAATATTAACTCGCGGAAACGAAATATTAACTCGCGGAAACGCAATATTAACTTGCGGAAACGAAATATTAACTCGCGGAAACGAAATATTAACTTGCGGAAACAAAACTGAAAAAATATAACATGTAAAACGGATGTCCTTTCCAGGGCTCCGTACTACGGATATATAAGCATATTGATGAATGAAGGTCATTCGTAGTTTACATCACTTATCAAATTTCATTGGCCTGGAGGTTAATTCAAAAGGCTCTGCCATCGCTACCTATGCCATGTTCCTGATTTCCCTCCCTTATTCCTTAATACGCTGGTAAGGTCAGCCTTCCTTTCTTTTTGATAGCCAGCCTCTTTTTAATGAGTGCTGTTAGCCTCAGCCCTGCTTTCACTATTCCAAGCAGAACACACTGTGCACAGTGGCAACAGGTCCACAGAGAAAAAATAGCAGTGGAAGACAAAAAATAGCTGTGGAGAAACTCGTTCTCTCAAGATTGGATACACTGGGGTTCTGCTAATTATATATACCCTGTTGGGTGCACTTGACCCTGAAATGTCTTCAAGTATGTCACCAACTAAAAGAGAGAAGGGAAGCATGATGTTACTATGCCCTTAATGCATGAGTAGACTCAAAAGCCCTCAAGGACTCTCAGCAGGTGCATGCACTCTTAATAAGAGGAATGTCCCCTCACAGGTGCACTTGCACTCATGTGAAACCACTATCCTTTCTCAGACTAACATAAGGGGTGGCATTAGTACTGGAAGTGGAATAGTGAAAAACTGCATAGTACTTGCTATTCCTGACTGGCCTAACACCACTAGAAAACTAAGTGTAGGAAGATAGCGATAGCAGAGCCTTTTGAATTAACCTCCTGATGTTATTATGAACCCCAAGAAACAGTTCCAGTCATCTTGCTATGCGATATACCTTTTCGCAGAATGCTGGGTGCTATCTCATGACATCAAAACAGAATCAGAAAACAGAATTGGGACAGCACTGAAGGCCTTATGAAACTTAATGCCTGGCATAAACATGCACAAGTTCCTCCATAAGGACCCCACCCATGGTCTTGATTACTTTGGGAATGATTGATTATTGACTATGTTGGGAGGCTAACAAGCAGCAATCTTTGCAAAGACCATTGATGTTGCTAGATCTTAGAAGACATCTCGTGTGGTGTAGTCCCGTTTGATATGGGGACCTTTCTGAGGTCAATACTGAATGACACAGCCATGTATGCTTAGTAGTGCGGCCCTGTTGTACCAAAACCGTTGTTAGTCTACATCCTTGAGTTGTTTCATAGTGCTAACCAATGGAAGACTGTGATGCCTCAGGGTTTCTGTGACTTTTGTCCTCATGCTGCAGGCAGACCGAACAAGGTGTGTACAAAGCAAACCCAGTCGTATAAACCCAGTAGTATAAATCAATGAACAATTTTCTATGTAGCAATTATTATAGATTTATCATGAATCTAATTTAGTAATGGATACATTATGTAATTTTAGGAAAAGTTGGCATTAGTTGCCTACTTGTATGCTGCATTTGAAAAGGTTTGGTGTTTACTTGGCTTATGCATCATGCCATCCCTTTGGTAGTGTATCAAACCTATAATGGGTCAACATGATGCGACCTTTGCAATGGCTGCATTTATGCATAACACTGACCAAATAGTCGGTAGGGTCCATTTTTTTGCCAATTAAACTGATTTCTATATGGCAAAAATGGGGGAAAATCATCGTATTAGCAGAAAATGGACCTGACCGACGGCCCAAACATTTACTTTATAATACCTATCAAGCACACCATAAAAAACTATTCATGAATAATTATATCCACATGGTTTCTTGCATATGCTTTTCTGTTGGTGGGGAGGCTAAAGTATTTCACATTTTCCATTCCATGATAACAGGGTTCCCCAGGAGTGACAACAAGGGAACTCTTCAACATGCTGCATACAGGACCCCGCAAGGTGGCCATACTGGGCCCCTACCTGTCTCATACCTCCATAGCTGTAGCTCAGACAGCCAGGTGGTGGAATCTTTTGCAGGTAAGGTGGATTATTACTATACTTTATTCATGCCTACCATATGTCCAGGTAGTTTTCAGTATTGGCTATGCAGGATACCGATGACGGCGGTCTAGCTAGTCCTGAGGACTAAGGCGTCCGCCCCTGTTTGCCGCGTACGCTGCAGCGGCCAGCAGCAGCCACGCGCCGACATGCAGTCCTGGGGACTACAATGGGCCCTTACTCTGCGTTCTACAGTAGACTATTCGCTACTCTTGGATGATTATGAGCCAGGGTCTCAGTCCCAAGGACTATAATCTAGTCCCAAGGACTATAATCTAATCCCTAGGACTGTATCTTTAGTCCCTGGGACTACTGTGTAGTCCCAGGGACTATAGGCTTTGCATCTAAGTAACAATGCTGAAACTGCTAGGGACTAGTCCTGGGGACTAGAGACATAGTCCCAGGGACTACTATTTCAGTCCAGCCAGTCCTGAGGACTAGGTCTTAGTCCAGAGGACTATCTATATCTGCCAAGTCTCAAGGGGTAGGTGGGATGTAGGGTCTTAATAGTCCCAAGGACTATGCTCTAGGACCATAGGCCTACCTTCAGTGTGCAGTCCCAGGGACTAAAGATACAGTCCTGGGGACTAGAACATTGTCCTTGGGACTAGAGACACAGTCCTTGGTCCCCAAGACTGTATCTTTAGTCCCTGGGACTACACAGAGCAGTCATGGGGACTAAAAAGTAGTCCTCAGGACTAAATTTGAAGTCTTGGGGACTACAGCCCTAGTCACAATAACATTAGACATCAATCAATGAATTAGTCCTCAGAACCACATGCATTAGTCCTAAGGACTAGGTAAATGTGTTTGTAGTCCTCAGGACTAAACAAGTAGTCCCTGAGTCTATGAATTAGTCCCCAGGGGCTAAAAGCTTAGTCCTGGAGACTAACAGCACAATCTTATACAAAATCATGTGGTCTTGCAAGGTAATTCATGGGAATGTACAATTAGTCCCTAGGACAATATCCTCATATTCTTAGTCCTGGGGACTAGGCTTTAGTCCTTAGGACTATGCTTACTAGCAGCATTAGACTTACGCATCGCATTATTAGCTATAGTCCTGAGGACTACCACTACGCCCGCGCACCTACGCTCACCGCGGGAGGCTCCGCGTAGAGTCCGCGTATTTGCGTCAGCGCGGACGCGGCAGATGCCTTAGTCCTCAGGACTAGCTAGACCGCCGTCATCGGTATCCTGCATTGGCTATACAACCCTAGGTCGCGCATGTGCAGACCATCTCCACAAGACGGTGGCACTGGCTGATGAAGTGGGGCTCTAAAGTTATGGGTAATAAAAGAACCTAAGGGAAATATCTAAATTTTGCAAAACTCTTGAGAAAAAATAATCAAGATAAGAATTATTGAAAAATTAAGAAATAAATCGTGGAAACAGTAAATTTAATAAAGAAATCACTAAGTCTTGCTGGGTATATATCATTATAGATACCCTAATAACCCTGGGGTCAGTAATAGGGGCCCCTATTGGAACCTATCTCTTATCTGCGATCTTCTCAAAACTGTTCACGCGTTACTACATACTGTATAGTGTATGAATATAATTATGTATGTGCCCTATTCAAACTGTATCTTATGGACATTCTGCACTGATTCAATTCAGGCACTCGCTTTGCAATTCTTGTGTGAATCTGAGAAGACAAAAGAAGCCCGAGTAGATCTGCTATAGACCTAGTGGGCTTCCAGAGTTAGCTTGCAGACGTTTGAAAAAAATACTGCATTCATGAAGGGTCAAAACAGGCTCATCACCATATGTCACCTGCAATGCTACCTGTTGTTTTTATTGTCCATCTCAGTTCCAAGACAGAAGCCAATGAAAGGCTATGGCCTGCTGCTATTCATATTCCGACAAATGCCTCCTGGGTGTCTCCATGGGAGGCCAGGTGTGTGGGTACCGATACTAGTTTTATAGCCAGATGTGTTTATCCACTTTTATACCACGATTTCGGAACTTCCGGTGGGTTTATATGCAGTTTAGCCGTGCATTATTCTGCATATACCACACATGTGCATTTTTGAAATTTTTGGTATATACTTTTTCGGGGTCATTTTGGGATATGTGTGGCGGACATACAAAGTCAGTCTAGCCATTTTCCATTGTGAAAAATCGTCCAAACTCGTAGGAGAATTGAACCCCGGCCGCAGTGGTGGTAGGCGAAGGCCTTAGCCATAGCGCCACACTGAAGGGTGATGAAATCCAATGCGAAAGTAAATAAATTCTAACCTGAGGTCCTAGTGGTACGTTTCCAGTCAGTTTTCATCTTGATTCCAAGCTTGTCATGTTATAATATTAAAATCCCAAGAAGTATTCGATCCATAGATGAGGAATGCGTGCTAATTTTCTCCATTTTCTTCGATATAAATAAGAATCCATTGATTTTGGCATCGTACGCGAGTCGCAGCCCATGGCCGCTCTGCGCGAAGCCATTGTTTTTGTTCCTTGCCAGGAGAGGTAGCGCTGTGTTCACACTCACTTTTCGTATGGAATCCAACCATGACAAGTCTTCAAAATAAAACATACATATCCTTAGACATTCTTGATGAGTACTCCATGCTTGATATGTCCGATATATTCAAAATAAATAAGAATCCATTGATTTTTCCATCGTAAGCGAGTCGCGGTCCGGCCATTCCCACCCGCCTCCTTGTCCGGCGAAAGTGTGTCAGTGGCCGGGATGTAGATATAGGTCAACTGCTCGCCGTACAAGAAAGACGCCGAAAATTTCGGACCCGTTTGGAAAATCAATGGATTCTTATTTATTTTGAATATATTGGACATATCAAGCATGGAGTACTCATGTAGAATGTCTAAGGATATGTATGTTTTAATTTGAAAACTTGTCATGGTTGGATTCGATACGAAATGTGTGTGTAAACACGGCGGTACCTCTCCCGGCAAGGAACAAAAACAATGGCTTCACGCAGAGCGCTGACCCGGGCTGTATCGCTTGCTTTTACAAAATGTCTTCTCATGGCTATAATCTTTGGATATCAGGTAAGAAATTAATACAAAATGGAGGAAATGGTGGAATAAACCTATTAGGTGATGAATATCGGGGCCCCACGGGGTGTATATGCTGTATATACAGCCCTAGGGCCCCGATATCCATCATCTATTAGCTTAATAAATTACTCACATCCATCCAGGTGTGTTATACTTTGTGGATCCCCCTGACTGTTGCCAACAAGGATTTCTGTAGCGGCAGGGTTTTTTTGATTTGAGATTTGAGATGGAAGGCATCTCTTATTCTATTGATAAGGAACATGGATACCTCTTTTTTGAGAGGGGCAATAACATGTCCTTGCTGTGGGGAGTGGCTTATATTTCTGAATCCATTGTACCTGATAATTTTATCAAATTGAAACATTGCCTATTACAGGTCCTACAATTGTTCTCTGGTAATTAAGAACACATTCTGAGTTAAGAAAAACATGTTAAGTATACGCCCTAATTGAAAAATACTTTTCACGGGTCCCCTTTATGAAATGTTATTTGAGAAAAGGCACCCTAGCTACGATATGATCATAACCTATTTTTGTTTTATTCTTTATTGGTTTTGGTGTGTTAATTATGTTTTAATTTGCATGTGGTTACAAATAGCCCTGTCTCAGATTTTTATGTTGGCAATGACTTAAGATTGTATCCATCCATGGACTCAACACTCCATTTCATGATACCTCTATGTTTTAACCAATTATTTCTACCAGGTGGCCCCAACACCATTCACACCATCACTCTCAGATCGGAACCTGTATCCCTATGTGTTCCGGATCAGGGCAGCTTTGACAACCTTCAACCCAGCAAGGGTAGCCCTTCTCACGGCCTTTAGGTGGCAGAGGGTAGCCATCCTCACCCGTCAGACAGACTACTTTCTGCAGGTCGGTAAAGTCAATATGAAACAATGTGGGCAGTGTTTTGATTTTCAACACTATCGACATTTTCCTTTCACTTCATTTAGCACCGATATTAAGAGAGTAATGAATGGGCTATCGGGCACCGAGTTCAGTGTATCGTAGGATATCGTAACGAGTGGCCGTAGGCCACGAGTTACGATATCCTACAATACACTGAACGAGGTGACCGATAGCCCATTCCTTACTGTCTTTATTACACGATTAATCAATAAAAAATCAATAAATAATCAGTAGAATATCAATAAAATCAAGTTGAAAACAAAAATCCTTCCCCGGGACTCGAAGCCAGCCATTGTGTGTACACGATCGGTACATACACCTCCTCGCCCGGCAGCGGACAGCGGCAGCGCACACGGCCAAAAAAGGAGCTTCTCGCTGTTATGTTTGTGTACAATACACTCCTCGCCCGGCAGCGGACAGCGACAGCGCACACGGCGATAAAAGATGCTTCTCGCGGTTATGTTTGTGTATAATACACTCCTCGCCCAGCAGCGGACAGCGACAGCGCACCCGGCGAAAAAAGATGCTTCTCGTGGTTATGTTTGTGTATAATACACCTCGTCGCCTGGCAGCGGACAGCGACAGCGCACACGGCGAAAAAAGATGCCCCCGGGCCGGGACGCGATCCATGTACCTCTGACGGCTGAGCACAACGTGCTAACCGCTAGGCCACCGCGCCTTTTCCATTCAACATGACTCGCTGTTATGTTTGTGTATAATACACCTCCTCGCCCGGCAGCGGACAGCGACAGCGCACACAGCTTTGTATCATATCCAGACGTGGTTCGAACAGAGCATATCTTGTCAGTCCCTGTGGCGCATTGCATAGGGAGTTGGTTTAGGGATCTGAGACTGCAGGTTCGATCCCTACCCTGGCCTGGACTATTTCGTGGGTTTTAACATGTGACATATGACATGTAAGGTGTGCTGATATCCATGGATATCAGGCACTAGTGCCTGTTATCCATGGATATCAGGCACACCTTACAAAAGTCATGATGCATGCATCATGGTGTGCAATATCGACAGGTATCAGCATGGGGATATCCAGAAAAAGCACCCAAAATCCAAGAAATCGTGTAATAAAATATATTATGCAAATTGACGTTTTGGAAAGAATAGGATAAAAGATTTACTTGACTAGTCAAAGGTTCCATATTACACCAAAGGTACACCCTCTCTTTATAACTCATTTTGTATATATATGGGGGCATGATCAAAAGTATACCCTCTCTTTATAACTCATGTTGTTGATATTATGGGGACATGATCAAAAGTATACCCTACCTTTATAACTCATGTTGTTGATATATGGGGGCATGATCAAAAGTATACCCTCTCTTTATAACTCATGTTGTTGATATTATGGGGACATGATTAAAAGTATACCCTCCCTTTATAACTCATGTTGTTGATATATGGGGGCATGATATAGGTTCGTATTGTGTTGCCATCCAGTGACAACCACTACCCAGTGGGCACAGAACGTTGAAGCAAAATTGTTTCATGTCGATTCAACATGATCAACGCGATATCAATGTTGACTCAACGCCGTGTGTCCACTGGACAGTGACAGCGAGCTTATTGTGATTTTAAATTATGCTCACTGAAATACAAATATCTCATTATTTTACAACAAAATGTTTATAGACAACAGACATGCTGTTCAAAGACCTGACTGCGGCCAACATCTCTGTGGTGACATCAGAGGTGTATCAGACAGAGGGGGAGCCACGGGAAGAGCTGCTCAGGATCAAAGTGAGTAACTCATATCTAAATGACACTATTTTAGTATGCTTAGGATTAAAATGAGTAACCCATATTTTCATGGTACTATTTTAGTATGTTTAGGATAAGAATAAGTAAGTCATGTCGCTATGACACTGTTCTAGTATGTGTAAAATTTAAATAAGTAGGGTTAAAGTGACAAATTCTCATCTACATACCCTGGTGGTTGTGGGCTCAACATTATGCGAATAACTCATATCTTCATGGTTACAGGTCTACTGCTTCAAGGAACAGAATTGGCATATCAAATGTATGAGAAACAAAGTAAAAGGCTTTCAGTATTCATCCTACGTTGACGTAGCTCAATACATCATTAATTCTCTTCTTTCATACTCTGTTTTAGAAACTGAACGCACGTATCATCTTTGTCTTTGCATATGATGAATATGCTAGGAAAATATTTTGCCAGGTAAACCTCCTTTATTTCCCGAAGGCGAATCTTGCATAAGTGAGAGTAAAAATACAATGACCTCCAAGTGGGCACAGGGAGCCATTTCACAACAATGTGAATTAAGTTAATAACCAGTAGTGAAAAATAACCCCAGGACCAGTTTCATTGTTGATTGAGCGCTGTATTGAATTCTGAACCCACTTGAGAATAGATCTACAAGTTTCCATTCTTCCCTCCAGATGTATAAGATTAACATGTATGGGTCCTGGTGTAGGCTACTTCCGGATTCTACACTATAATGATTGAATGTTTTGCTAAATCATCTTGACCTCCAAACCTTCCTTTAGATACACAAGTTGGGCATGTATGGGTCCCAGTACGTCTGGATACTACACTACAGCAACGACCCCTACTGGATGAACAAGCCAACTAGTGACGGACTCTGCTCCGCGGAGCAGCTACGTCAGGCGTCTGATGGACATCTCGTCACACGTGACATAACACTACGTGAGGACAGTATGAGGCCTCTGGCCAGTATGGTAAGATGTCTAATTTTATAATACCCTACAGAAGATAACCATCAATCCCTCCTACCACTGCAGTCCTCCTGTATAAATGGATTTCCTCTTCAGTAAGGATTCCAATATATTTTTTTATCTATTATTTTTAACTGACCGACGCTCATCCAACATCCATTTCTTCATACATCTAATAGAACCTTGAGCCTTGACTGACACCCTGTGCCTCTCTCAGTCCACAGATGAGTTCATAGAGGAATACACAAGGAAGGCAGAAGAGATGGACATCCAGCCATCAGAGTTCTATGCCCCTATTGTATACGATGCCCTGTGGACCCTGGCCCTGGCACTAAACGAGTCGCTCAGTGAGGGCGTCTTGAGCAGCTCAAATGACTCAGCACTCAGCCAGGACTTCATTATACTACTCATGAAGTCAATGGAAAAGATGACATTTGAAGGGATGACAGTAAGTGTGTGCTCTAATCCTGTAGGGAAGCAATTATAATTTTGAATCTCTTTCCCAAGCTTGATGAGATTTAAGAAGTGGTTCTTCCAGCGAGCCCAATGGCCCTCTCTCTATATAATTCAAACGGGATTGATAGCATAAGGCACATAACATCAGTCACGAAAATTAATGATGACAATAAATATTGACAATTTCTGCAGGAAATTGACAATATTTAGCAACCATTCATGTGAACACTGATGTCACGGCAACATAAGCAAAGTTTGGCATTTGGTCAGGACTTTCTGGAGGTCATTTCTTAAAGCACTGCACTTGCACCCGCCTTTCCTATTCCTATGGCACTTTTTGTACGACTAGAAGAGTGCAATCGTGGTGTGTTAAGAAAGGACTTATGACCTATGTACATAATTATGATTTCCCCCACGGGCAACTGACGGGAAGCATATAATGTTGGTTTTCCCTGTGGCCTAGCGTTGGTCAGATACGAGATTATGTAATTAGGTCACTAATTTCTAAATCTGGTCAAATCAAATCCGAATCCAGTTTATAATTTCACGTTGCATTGAGTCTGGCTTCAAGCCCTTGATACCACCTGCTCACGTCTGTTATCAATCAATCTGATACAATAATAGTATACATTATTTTTCAGGGCACTGTGCGATTCACAAAGAATGGAGAAATAGCAACACTGAAGACAAGAATTATGCGTTATACCGGTAGGTCCACACATTAGAATCTAAATCCATCAGAACCATTTAGAAAGAATTGGACTTGATGTGGATGGCATTCTTTCGGATTCCTAACCTAAATCACCTGACAGATAAAACACATAAAGCACAATGATTATCTTCTTTTAGATGGAAATTACACCGTCCTTGGATACCATGATGCTCTGCTTAATAATCTCACCTTTGTGGTACAAGTCACATGGCCAGGTAAGATCGCCTCATATATGTGGTACGAGTCACATGGCCAGGTAAGCTCACCTCATATTTGTGGTACAAGTCACATGGCCAGGTAAGCTCACCTCATATTTGTGATACAAGTCACATGGCCAGGTAAGCTCACCTCATATTTGTGGTACAAGTCACATGGCCAGGTAAGCTCGCCTCACCTTAGTGGTTCAAGTCACATGGCCAAGTAAGCTCACCTCATAGTTGTGGTACAAGTCACATAGCCTGGTGAGCTAGCCTCATATTGAACAAGTAATCAATGGATAATTCATGACGAGTGTGTGTTAGCAAAGGATAATTACACAAGGGCACAGCCCGAGTGTAATTATCCTTTGCTAACACACACAAGTCATGAATTATCCATTGACTACTTATTTTATTACATGATATCAATAGATAATCAATAGAATATCAATAAATTCAAGTTGAAAACAAAAATTGTTCCCCCTCCCCGGGACTCGAAGCCTGCCATAGTGTGTGTACACAATCGGTACACTGCGGGACGCACCCAAACCAAAGCAACGGCTGTCGGGCGCCGAGGTGTGTGTCGACCGGTCTATTGGTTACAATGCCACCAGAAGCTGTCCGCGTGTATCGATGGTCTATTTTGGACGCAAAAAAAATGCGGACAGCTTCTGGTGGCATTCTAACCAATAGACCCGTAGACACACACCTCGGCGCCCGGCAGTCGTTGGTTTGGTTTGGTGGCGAAAAAAAATATACGCCCGGACCGGGACTCGTCCCGCCTACCTCTAGCAGCTGAGCGCAATGCGCTAACCACTGAGCGACACACCTCGGCGCCTGGCTTGGCTTGATTTGAATGCATCCCGCGTCTCATGGTTATGGCAGCAGACAGCCCGGACTGGGACTCATCCCGCCTCCCTCTACAATCTAACCAAGCAAACACACACCGTTTCTCATCAGTCCCTGTGGCGTGATGTATAGGGAGTTGGATTTGGGATCTGAGACTGCAGGTTAGACCCCTACCCTGGCCATTACAAATCGTAGGTTTGAACATGTAATGTATGACATGTAAGGAGGCATGTTATCCATGTAAGGAGGTATGTTATCCATGGATAACATGCCTCCTTACATGGATAACCGCACACCTTACAAAAGTCATGATGCATCCATCATGGTGTGCAATATCGACAGGTATGTGCATGGGAATATCCAGAAAAAGCACCAAAAATCACAGAAGTTGTGTAATAATTTGTGTTACACGTCACATGGCCAGGTAATCTAGCTCACATCTGTGGTACAAGTCGCATGGCCAGGTAAGCTAGCCTCACATTTGTGGTACAAGTTGCATGGCCAGGTAAGCTAGCCTCACATTTGTGGTACAAGTCACATGGCCAGGTAAGCTAGCCTCACATTTGTGGTACAAGTCACATGGCCGGGTAAACTAGCCTCATAATTGTGGTACAAGTCAGATGGTCGGGTAAGTTTCTGGTACAGTTACCATGCCTGTGTGCTAACCTTTCCAGATTGGGGGTACATGCAAAAAAGAACATGTAAGCTAACCGCATTATTATGAGAGATAACCTAACCCGGTAACATAACCTTACTATAGGGACATGACCAGATTTGTATGCTTAGTACTAATTTGGTGTATACTTTCCTTGCCTATAAGACGCATTTATAGTTATATGCTCTGGTAATCTGTTACAGGAGGCCGAGTACCATTTGACGACCTTCAGGTAGTAGGGGAAAGGCAATGTTTGGATGACGTAGCGTTCTATATCATGGTGACGCTATCTCTGGCTGGAATAGTCCTAGCTGTTGGCTTCCTATACTATAACGTTAAACACCGCAACGAGAAGTAAGACATATCTTATTCATTATACCACAGTGGGCATGGAGACCAAAGACTTCACATAATATTTTATACAACTGATGGAATAAGCTGGTTATATACAGGGACCTAGGTGAAAGGGGGGTTTATGAGTTACCGCAATCTCCCGCGTATAAGCCGCGTCTTACACGTGGGGTTTTAGTTCTCATTGGATCCACAAGGGGGACATCAAGACATTTCTTTTGATATGTTACATGCCCCCTTAGTCATAATAAGATATAAGGGGGCCCAGGGGGGTCTGGGGGGCTCAAGCTACACATAGGTTTTTGAATTTTGAAAATTCATTCAGTAGAACTAAAGTTATTAATTTTTCATTTTCTTGAGAATTTTCCAAAACTCTAGGTGCGTCTTATACGCGCACTGCGTCTTATACGCGGGAGATTGTCACGCAAAGCTTGCTCCTTGTCTTATAACCGCTACTTATTTTAAAACCTCTGTATAACAGTAAGTCAATTTAGATATATTTTTTAAATCGGTTTACATGCAGGAGGACCCTAATACATATTGACCTTAACCCAATACCATAAGGATTGACTATAGCTTGTTATCTGCTTATTTTGATAGAGAAGAGTAGGTCATATTCCTGTAGTAGAAAAGGTTAGATTGGCACATACTTTACACCGTCAGTGTTTACTCCTGCAGCTATCATTTAAATTGATTACTTTCTAGGTTTATCCGGATGTCCAGCCCTAACCTGAACAACCTGATCATTTCTGGTGCCATCCTGGCCTACTGCAGTGTGATAGCAGGATGCTGCTCAGCCCTACCCATGGCAGACCACTGGATACTTGCTGCTGCCTATGTAAGTAGCCATTATACATGAAGGCAGCCTTGGCTTATAACCCATCAGGGGCCTATTTCAATATAGTTGACGATCTGGAAATTTTCTAATTTACCCTACTGGAAAGGCATGCTATCAAGAATGCTAGAGAGATTCCTTCCAAAGACTATGACTTATACACAGAGGAATTGGAAGAGTAGTCGCAGCATTGCAGTCAATGATATAGGTCACTGCGCAGCACACTGTGGTTTTTTCTGACGATTGAAAGCCTAGCATTTTGTCGTCAGAGATGTTGAAATAAACTCCAGAGCTGCATTCTAAAGCCTCCTTCCTATTCTATCGAGTCTCCTAGCAGATTATCTTTCATTGTATCCAGACAGTAGACTGGCTCTGTTGAGCCGACCTATCCTTATCGAAAATAAAATCAAAATCAGGGTGAATTCCCTGCTCCATAGACACTGATATCAAATATAATAATGAAGAAAGATCATACACAATCTACCAGTAACGTTTTACACAAGAGTATTCTGCAGATGGGTCCTTTCAATGATTAATCTGACATTTTTATTTCTCCAGACGCGATACGCTACTCTCCTCACTGGGTATTCACTTGGCTTTGGTGCCCTATTCACAAAGACTTGGCGAGTCTTCAAAATCTTCACTAGCAAAACAGCCAAGAAAGTGGTGAGTGGCTAAGGCACTACACAGAGTAAATTTATGGTTGTCATCTGTATGTATGGCTAACGAGTAGTATGAGTTGATTTACCGATTATAACCAAAATCAAATAAAAGAAATCAGAATTGTCCTGTCTGATTTCCTCTCCAAAGTTTATTTTCAAAGTCTAAATTGATGCCAATCATCCGATTGCCAGGAGATGAAAATGTACCTAGTTCGGAATTTTAATGATTTCCTTCTTTCTAACTAACTTTCATTTATTACCTTTTTAAGTACCCATTCATTCATCTATGTATATTTACACCTGTTAAGTTTCACTACTTTAAAATTGATATCATTCAGACTATTTCTGATACCCGCCTAATGAGCCTGGTGTCTGTCTTTGTGCTGGTGGATGTGGTCTTCATGCTGCTCTGGTTCCTTACCAACCCTCTCTACATGATCAATAAACAAGGCCAACCCATTGTAAGTACCATATTAACTCCCTCAGCTGTCTTTCTAGAATTACTCCCTTAAATGAGGAAAATGTAATCCACTAGGGGTGACCTTAAAATCAAAATCAAAGTACCACGTAAGAAGAGCCGGGAGCAGCTGTTTTCAAATTTATCCGTTTTTCATATGAGGGAAGCTGTGGAACACCTTATCTGCTGATGTACAGAAAAACACCACCGACATAAAAAAAATGTTAAGGTCTTATATGACTGTGGTGTAAACTGTATATGGCCTCCACAGCAGCCGGACCCATGAGACCCTGACTGCCTGATTTACACAATTATATCTATATTTGTATCTGACCAGATTAGACTGTAGATATTACAGGGATTCTCTCTAATATCTATTACCATTGATATAATCATAGTTACTTGAACATAATCATAATGTTAATTATATTCATTGCATCTTTACACTGTGGTTGATCTAAATTATACATTATGAACTTGATTTAGACCTCTGCATTTAACGGGCCGCATCCACTGCCCACAAATTTACCATCCTTGTTTATTGAAATGAATGATAGGATGAAACCCACGCATGTACCATCCATGGGCAGTGAATGCGGCCCTTTAGGGGGACAATATACAATTGAAAAATATAATCAATCGATCATTAGAGCCTCTTGCCTGTATTCTTGTTAAGATATCAACTTTCAGATTAAATTTTGACACTTTTTATCCAAATTATGATTCCAGCCAAGTGTTGTGGATGCTGACTTTGTGCTGGTACCCTGGGTGAGAACAAGCACGTCCAACAACGTGGACATCTGGCATCTCGTGCTCTACACCTACAGAGGTCTAGCACTCGTCTTTGGTGTCTTCCTGGCCTTCCAGACCAGGGGCGTCTCCATCCCTGCCCTGAACGACTCCAGATACATAGGTTAGTACTGCTCCTTATAAGTAAATTTTCTATGCTGCAGATATTAGTATCTACAACATGGTTTCTATCTGCATGTTTGAGATATTGCCATCTGTAATTCAGTGACCACCTATAAATACATTTAGAGTGGCCTCTTGGCGACTGACGGGGCCAGCATCAAAATGTACCGCATGTAATGGGCTAAATCCACTAAGACGCATGAGTGTGTGTGCATAAAAAATTGCCATAGACCACAATCTATTCTTAGACGCACACAGGCCCATGCGTCTCAGTGGATTTGGCCCTTAAGGTGTGGCTTATATGGAATGATGGACTCCTACTGCTAGAGCACCATCTATACGTGTATAATGATCCAGGTATTGCTATCTAAAATGCAGTGACTATCTGTAATTTTCAGGTATTGCTATCTAAAATGCAGTGACTATCTGTAATTTCCAGGTATTGCTATCTACAATGTGGTGACTATCTGTTATGTTCCAGCTATAGTTATCTACCATAATTATGGTGTCTACCTGTAATGTTACAGGTATTGCTATCTACAATTTGGTGTCTATCTGTAATGTTACAGGTATTGCTATCTACAATTTGGTGTCTATCTGTAATGTTACAGGTATTGTTATCTACAATGTGGTGTCTATCTGTAATGTTCCAGGTATAGCTATCTACCATATGGTGTCTATCTGTAATGTTCCAGGTATTGCCATCTACAATGTGGTGACTATTTGCCTGCTGGCTATGCTCACATCTATGCTGCTGGACAGTCTTAAGGTGACCTTGACCTACGTCATTACTGGAATCAGCATTGTGGCAGCTTCCACAGTCACCCTGTGCACTGTGTTCTTGCCAAAGGTAAAGCTATAATGAATTGCAAAAGCTAATAACTATAATGAATTGCAATATTCACCATTATTGCCCACTTTTAAAAGACAAACTGCTACTGTCTGAAAATGTTTTTATCTAAAGGCGACCGCAGATGGGCCAGACTCGATCAGTATCTAAGGAACATCAAACATGAGGTGAGGCTCCACTACGCGACGTTTTTGGTATATTCTCACCTAGTTTTATCCCTATAGTGCCTAAGGTATAGGGTGTTGACATTCCTATATTGTAAACATGAGATTCAAAATTGCAAACATGAGAATTCAGGGTTATTTTGTGGGTGATCTCTCTCCTTGTGTGCCATATTTACCAACTAACCTGCACCTGCATAGACTCTGTGATTAGGTGGGAGTTCAATATATAAACATCAACACAGCAAAATATAAATAACAGCACAGCAGTCACACAGATCGCAGGGTCTTGTACTGTAAAAATCAAACCTGTCTGATATTGAGTTGCAGAGAGTCATCAGTGTGAAAGTCTGCAATATTTACATTAGGTCAACTTGATTTAGTAAACAAACATCTTTTGGCAACAAAAATGTGCCTGAGATTGTACACAAAGCCTTCCCCACATAAACAAAAAGCTCTCTCAACCTTTTATTTACACCTTGAAATAATAACAAATACCACTCTATAATCTGTGTTTGTATCTGCTTTTGTGAGAATAGCTCTGATTTTCAGCAAAAATCGCGTAGTGGAGCCTTACCTGTGATTGACATTGTCAGACTTGATCGGATGTCCATGCAGATGCTCCTGATCATCAGGATCAGCCAACCCAGTCAGGCCCGTTTGCGGTCGGCTTAATTCTGACAATCGCAAAAGTAACTCTAGATCAATTATTATGTTGGTAAAATGTAAAGAGAAAACCTAAAAATGCCTTGATCAGTTAATGTGTCTATAGAAATTAATGGGTAATCTTGATATGGCAGAACATCTTCAGGGACCATAATTGAAATTATACATTCATTTTTTTTTCTTTAAAAAGATCAATAAGCTCTTATGAAAGAGTGTAATGAATGTCCTCTATACTCCATCTATATTGCTCCGTATATCACTTTGGTATTATTTGATATATCACTTCTCTATTGTTTGATATATCACGTCCCATATACCAAATCACCTGTACCCTTGTCCCACATAACACATTATTTTCTTTCCCACATGCGACCTCTGAATCATTCTCCCTTTTCACTATAGATTTTCGGAGGGTTACCAACAGTGGCCCCAATCACTGGCTCCATCAATGCAAGTGCATCTCAGCGTTTCCCGAATATGGCCATTTCACCACGGGTAGAACAACTGCCATCTGGGTCCCACTTTGACTCATTAGGCCCCAAAACTCTGTGTCAAATCTGCCAAAGTAAGTCCTGAATATACATGATCATGATGGACAAGTATGCATAATCATTGTTGCTAGGTTATATATTGTGGCGGCAAGCACTATGCTTGCCGTGGGACCTTGCGGGGAAGGATAGTTCGGTGCTCGCGGTGGCTATATAAGACAACGCGGGACCGTCACCTGTGGTACTGTTGCTAACTAAGCTGCCTTACGTCTTGGTCTCTGGTTGGCTGTCTGACCCAGTCTGCACCGACCCATGAGTGGAGCCCCTAGGTACCAACCTGGGGGAGCCGGGTAGTGGTGCCGGGTAGTGGTTTGTAAGGTTGCCTGTCTTATTACATTGTACTCACCCTGCTGCTTGGCAGGTGTTCTTTTTCACTGCTTACTACCTCGCTTCTTTCTTACTCTCTCCACCTTTCACAGGTTTTTTTATTTTTTGTTTGGTGTGATGGTCTACTCTGACTACAACACCTGCCCCTTTCAACGATTAGCGCTTGGGGGCTTCAAACCTTCAAAAAAACAAAACAAAAAAAAACGTCGCCTCCTCAGTCGACCCTTAAGCTTGGTGCGCTGCAGACCGGGCTAGCCCTCTAAGCAAGAGTCGGCTTTAGGAAGGACGTGAAGGCCTCACTTGCATATCTTTTATGACTTGTACTGTTTATTGAAAGAAGAACACACAGGTGACCATTTCCCTCACTTTAAATCTCTGTGCCTGGTTTTGTGTCCGACTGAAATACGTTACAATATCATCAGCAGTAAGAGGGTAAGGTACCTGATCTGTCAGAATGACACTACCTTTAATAAGGCATGTGCTAATAAGCATGAAATAAAAGCCAGTTTAACATTAGGACTGTGCTAATAAACATAATTAAAATACAAGGGCTGGTTCTAGAACACACAAATCAATCAATCAATCAATCCAGGCTGAGTTACACTGTCAGACCGCGGCAAGGGTTTTATAGTACATTAATTCTATTTCTGGAAAACAGTGGTAGGTGCTGTCAGTACAAATTAAATGACCCAATGTGGGTTGTCCTGTACCCACCACTGTGGTCTTTATAGCCCATTTACAATTGGGGCTGAGGGTTTATGTCATGGCTGATACGAACGTCACTATAGATTAGTACTAGAACTGCCGTATTCAATGGGGGGCATTGAATACAATGTGGCTGTATTCAATGGGTGTCCGCCATCTTGGATTTTTAACAGATCTGGGCAGTTTTTCTTTATTTAAAAGCAAAATAACCCCCTAGGCCATGACATAAATGCAAATGTCCACTCCAGTGAATAATTTTGCATCGCATTCACCTTGGTGAGGCCTGTCCGCATTCAACTCTGCCTATAAGGCATCGTTGAATACGGACAGCCTCACCTCGGTGAATACGATGCAAAATTATTCACTGGTCGTGGACATTTGCTTATGTATTAAATACATTACGACACCATGTATACAATTATGCAATTAATGATCATTTCATCCTTTCCATCATATTTCTTACAGGGCAGATTAATGCAGATAAGGTATGTACTGCAGCTGCTGATGTGACTGGGGTAGCTATCATCTCCGAGACCAGTGAACCTATCTAGGATGGACATCTTGGAAAACAACCAACTGCCTATATGTATAAACCGAGAAAAAAATAGTGCTAACCTAATTCCTTGGTCAGAGGCGCAATTCCACTAAGAGATGTCTAGTGTTGTTAGATTATATTACAAATGACATCAGAAAATGCTGGGCACCAAAAAGAACCTAATGCCCAACTTCCCTGGCTGTTTCATTTTTCTTGATCAGGATATGATGATAGTATTGTTTATAATGCTAAAATGAAGTGTTAAGCCGCATCTATTCTATTACGCAGCGGTGTATCATATAATGTGTATGATTGATGTGATTTATTGAACATCCTTAGTTTGTTTTGTAATAGTAGTCTCCACACTCGTGTGAGTACTGTAGAATGGTAAGGGTAAGACCAATATGGTCAGTTAGGAACATCAATTAAGTATTGAGGAAAAACGTCAACTGAGATTCCTAATCTCTAGGAAATATTGGCATTATATTCTGCCATCTGACCATTGTTGTGAACACGTCTGAAAGAGACGCACATAGCGTATAGCCTATTGATGTTGACCTGCTGGCACTGTTTTGGTCAATTAGTACCTATATATCATTGAAAATCACGATATATGTGATTATGTAGACGTAAAGTATCATCACTGATCATATATTTATATTATACTACATTGTATATATGTTGTGTTACAACGACGCTGGATGTCTGAAATGCCTTTTGCTACTCGCATGATTAATAATGAACTAAATATATAAATTGGTATGTTCTTTTGATCTAGAACGCTCAAATGAGTCGTTAATTATCAATGAATAGATTGTAGAGAGCCTGGTAAGCTCAGATTCCCAAAAGAGGGAGACGTTCCTTCAGTGATGTGGGAATACAAATTGTAAAAACTCAAAGTCGTCCCGAATACCCTTCAACTGGTATTAATTTTGTTATTTACACGTTATGAATTCCCCTTCCAATATGCATTGTGTATTTCTACACTATGTAATCAGCTGCATTCCATAACCCTGATTATAATGTTCAGATAGATTTCAGCCCTCACCCGAGCTACTATGGAATATTATTGCCATACATGGGCAGTTCTAGTGAAAAAAGGAAGACATACATAGAACATGGAATATGATTGGGTTTCCATGAAGAATCTTGATAGTGCAATTATTATTTTATAATTATTCTCAAACATAAATCCCTATGATATCAGCAGATTGCGTTATATAACAGTATAATTATGTATTTCATGTGGTCAAATGTCCTAAGCCCCGTGTGTTCACAGAAAGATGAATTATGTTATACTGTACCCATGCCAGGGTCCATATTTAAAATGTGGGCCGTCTTGGGGTCCATATTTGAAATGTGCCGTATTTGGGTTCATATTTGAATATGGAGGGGTCTAGACTCCCTCCATTTTCAAATGTGGACCCCAATACGGCCCATATTTCAAATATGGACCCAAATATGGAGGTCCATATTTCCCTCCACATTATGACTGAATAGGGAAAACAGGCCCCTGCGTTTGTTCATTAGAGTTCAACAAGTTGCTGAGCTAATCTCGTTACTGCTAAATACTAAGTATTATCATGTCAATATACATGTGTCCCCACACCATCATATAATTACAAACAGATATATAATGGTATTTTACTATAACCATTGAAATGGAATCTAGAAATAAAAATATATGTATCTCCTATATTCACCATAATACTATTATGGTGAATAGAGCTTGGCTCAGGCTCAGGAATATGGCTCAGGGTTTATATGAGGAAACAAAAGGAAAGGATTAAAAGATTAAAAGATCAAGACTTCTAAGAATGCACACTGTAATGCCAGTCAGATTATCTTATGATTTTATATTAGGAGGTGCAGTGGCATCTTTCATTATGATTCATATGATCATTTTCAAGGCAGAAGCGCAGCAGAGCTGCAGTGCCATCTTTCATTATGATTCATATGATCATTTTTAAGGAAGCAGTGCAGCATAGCTGAAGTGCAATCTTTCATTTGGATTCATATGCTCATTTTCAAGGAAGCAGTGCAGCATAGCTGTAGTGCCTCCTTTCATTTGGATGGCTGACACCCATAGAAAACAATAGAATTGGGTAGTTGATATGTCCCAATGGCTACTAATATCCACCTGATAACTTTGAAAGATCAAAATTGACCATGTATGACCTGGATCCCTGTGTTTCCGAAACCAAGATGGCCGACACATATGGAAAACAATAGAATTGGGTAGATGAGGTGTCCAATGGTCAATAACATCCATCTGATAACTTTTGAAGATTAAAATTGACCATGTATGGCCTGCATCCCTGTGTTTCTGAAAAACCAAGATGGCCGACACACATGGAAAACAATAGAATCTGGTAGTTGAGGTGTCCCTATGGCTAATAACATCCACCTGATAACTTTGAACGATCAAAATTGACCATCTATGACTTGGATCCCTGTGTTTCTGAAAACTAAGATGGCCGACACATATGAAATACAATAGAATTGGGTAGCTGATGTGTCCCAATGGCTACTGTCAATGGAGTATTCAAGGTTCATTTATTATTATATGAAATATTTTAAGCCGAATGATCAAGCTCGCCTATAAGGCTCCCTTATACCAAACCTTTGGATCTGACAGAGCCAGGTATCTCTACCCAGCTCTGCCTCTCCTGGCCAGTGACCTCAGATTCACCTCCGGATCCTGGCTAGGGGTCATGACCTCGACCCCCACTAACCCTAGGTACAGGGTGGGAGTGTGCTCACACCCACCTCCATTCCTAGCCAATCAGGGATCGAGCTGCTCCTCCAACAGGTGGCCAGCTCGACCCACCTTTAGGCAAGCCCCCTCCCCCCTCCAGGGTGAGATGATGCAAGGCACGCCGGGTCTTGCCTATCCCTAAGCATGACGTCATGCTTCTCCCAAGACTGACGTCATGCTTACCCCGAGCTGCTCCTATATATATGAATACAGGACTAGCTTGGGATACTCTTATTCTTTACTTTCCTCTCTCCACACCTAGTCTCTATGACACACAGTGCCTTGGTATAGAGCTAGCTTGATCAGGTGGGCAGCATACACATTGTACATCACCATGCCAACATGTACCTGCCTAACACTACAATAAAGTGGATTCATCAACTGTACTCTCTGGACTCCTGAGTTGCTCATGTTCATGACTTGTAACGGTCCGTCGATACTACTAACATCCACCTGATAACTTTGAAAGATCAAAATTTACCATATATGACTTGGATCCCTGTGTTTCTGAAAACCTAGATGGCTGACACATATGGAAAACAATAGAATCTGGTAGATGAGGTGTCCCTATGGCTACTATTGCACACTAACCTGTTATATCCCTAAACTCAGTACATGTACCATAAAAACACAGATTAAAACACAAATTAAAAGACAGAATGACTTCAACATTTTCAATCAAACACCAGAGAAGGGAGAAGTGGAAAGACCTCCATAAAGTGCAAACAGGGCTTGTCCCCCGGGTTGCTGCAGGTATTGATGTGTAAAGCTTATCAACAGTGATAATGCACTGGTAACTAGCATTTAGATCCAAAAAGTATAAGCACCTTATCAAGCAAAGGCTGCCTCCATTAAACAACTTGTTTGATGCTATAGGAAGGTAAGGGAGGGGTATTCCATTTCTATTGTTCAGATTCCACTTAGACCCACCTACCATGCTGGTGGTTTAATTACCTATTTAAGTATATCTCTCAGTCCCTACTGTACAGTCCTTAATGAATTGCAACACATGACGCCGGACATAGAGCTACAGGTTCTATTCATAAATAGACCTAAATTGAAGTCAATGTATATATTGAACCTATATAGACCCCCCCATGGCAACTGTGACCTTTTCTTTGAAAACCTGATTAAATCATTTGATGAACTCGATAATAGTTTAGAAATTTGGATTTTAGGAGATTTTAATATAAATGTCAGAGATAGAAATGATGGTAAGACCAAGGTCCTTTTTGACTTCTGTAGGACTAAAGGTGTAAAAAGGCAAATTGAGGATATCACACGTCCTAAAGATGATAGTGGTACTTGTATTGACAATATATTGTCAAACTGTGACATTATCACCAAAGCGGGGGTAGCTGAGGTGTTAATCTCTGACCATTATCCGGTTTATACTTGTAGGAAAAAGCTTAAAGATGAAAAGGTATTCTCCAAATTCACGGGGCGGTCTTACCATCATTATTACCCATCTGATTTACATGAATACCTACTAGATAATGACTGGACTGAGTTCTTCAACAGTAATGACCCTGAGGTACAATGGGAAATTTTATCTAAGCTTATCGTTGAATACTTAGATATCACATGTCCAGAAAAAAACAACTGTAATAAAAAAACACCCACAGCCCTGGACCAACAGGGAGATTATTGAGGTCATGAATGACCGACAGCTCTTAATTAAAGAGCAAAATCGTTTTGGCAGACATTACAATGTGATACAAATAGGTAGACTAAGAAACCATATTCAAAGGTTACAAAACCACAGTAAGAGGGATTGGTTAAATGGTCTACTACTGGAATTTAAAGGCGATCCTGTAAAGTTCTGGAGGGAAATCAATAAATTGGTTAATCCCAAAGCAAAAAGCATGGATATACAATTAAAGGACAGCTTCAGTGGATCGATGAAAGTCCCCTCAGAGGTCTCTAACTACATCAACAAATACTTTGCCGAAATAGGCCAGACATTATATAATGACCTTGTCCAAGGTATCATGCCCAGACCAGCTCTAGCTGTGCCCGTCCTCAATATGCCTGATGGTCTACCGGCTTAGTGAACCACAAGACAGTGGATAAACATGTAAAAAACATGAGCATAAATAAATCTAGTGGTGTAGAAGGGGTAAACTCTAGAATATTGTAGGACACCTTTACCTTCTTACCTCGTCAGGTTGTATGTATGTTTAGAAACTCACTGGTGACTGGCTCCTTCCCAAGAGCCTGGTCTAACGGATTGTTAGTCCCTATCCCGAAGCAAGGTGATCTGTTTGACATAAAGAATTGGAGACCTATTACCTTGCTACCACTGCCTGTAAAAATTCTAAAAAAATTATAGATGAAGTCCTTATGAATCACCTTGAAGAAAATAACTTTTTAAATAAAAACCAGTTTGGCTTCAGAACTAACTGCAGTTCTAGTGACACAGTTTTTGCTGTACTAACTGACCTCTATAACAGCAGGGATGAAGGTCATGTGACTGCTGCCTGTTTCATAGAATATTCTAAAGCATTTGATTGTGTAAATCACTGTAGATGCACTTAACATACACCCCTGGTATAAAATGTGGTTCAGAGGTTATTTGGGTAACAGGTCTCATTCTACATTTGCAAATGGTGTAAAATCTACACAAAGAACGGTCAAATTCGGGGTACCTCAGGGGTTGACGCTCGGCCCCTTGTTTATTATTTATGTGAACGACTTGTCTGATGTACTTAGAAACTCAAAATGTGTAATGTATGCTGATGACCTTGTGGTGTATGTGTCGCATCGGGATCCTACAGAGGCAGTCAGGGTTCTGCAAGAGGACCTGAATAGAATTCACACTTGGTGCCTATCCAACTTCATGACAATTAATGCCAGAAAAAGTACTGGAATGTTCTTTGGGTCAAAATCAAAATTAGCTCCCTTATATGCTCTACATGGGTGCCTCTGAGTTGCTGCATTGCGAGTCATACAATTACCTAGGTGTGGAACTAGATAGATGTCTCACTGTAACTAACCATATTGCTAAAGTGAAAAAGAACCTTAGTAATAAGCGGTACAAACTAATTAAGCTTCCGAAATACTTGAATGCTGAACACTGTTCTAATGTTTACAGAAGTATGATTGCGCCTACTTTGGAGTACTGTTCCTTCTACACTGGTTCAGGTCTTCAGTCTGAGTTGATGAAGCTCCAAAGAATGCAAAATCAGGGCTTGAGAATATGTTTAAGACAAGGAATACGAGGCATGTCTATAGCTGAATTACATTCCGCATGTAGAGTCCGCATGTTATCTGATAGAAGGAATGCACAACTTGTCACACTTATGTGGAAAAAATATCTTGATGGTGAAGGGATAGAACATGTCAATATTAGGACCCGCGCAGATAGAAAGGTAAAATTTGCCCGCAGAAGGGCCAGGACATGCCACTATGAGAAGAGTCCTTACATTCAGGGTATAATATTATGGGACCAGCTAAGTCCCACCCAACAAAGGGTAAGAGATAAATGTGCTTTCAAGAGAATAGTATCTAAGTTTAAGTTCAAACACTATATATATATATATATATATATATATATATATATATATATATATTTAAAGTGTTATGGTGATGGACTTGGTATATTTTTCTTATTTCATGTTACTGTCATAAAGAAAGTGCATTCATATGCACCCTCAAGTCTGTAAACACCCACTGCACTACAAGGCCTGAAATAGTGCTGTAGAGCATGCATAAAAATGACCTCTATATGGGGACGAAAGCGTCAATAAACACAATTACAATTACAATTACTTATTAAAAACTTATGTTTAGTGTACTTTGCCCTTTCGTCATTACGATGCATGAATGCAGCCCTGGTGAGTAAACAGACGTTGTAGGGGTGTATCATGGTACATGACCATGTATTAATGGCTGAGGAGACCTGTCTCTCGGCCAATAACAAATAGAGAGAATTAGATGCAACTGGGGCTGTATTCATGCATCATGACAACCAATATGCAATACATGTGTTAGAAAGGCCAGTGCAGAATGTGTGTATGGTAATCTGAGACAGGGTAGACTCATGCTGATGCAATTGTTGGCCCACAGAGCCATGTGTGTTGGCATGTAATTATTATTTTAGTAAAATGATTAATAATTATTATAGTAAAATGATTCCTGGCTATCTGGGAGAGAAAACAAATACACTAGGCTCTTCAGGGACATTGGCAATGGTTAGAGCTTGGATAGTGAGACAAACCACTAGCCCAGCTTACAACAACCTATAGTGAAGGTATGGAAGTGCTTGTAGCTTGAGCTGATATTGTGATGTAAACAAATTATCTAGAGCTTGTTCAATGACGAAAACATCCTTGATATAAGTTCAGTAGGTACACATACATAATCAATAGTCACTCTCGGCATTCTGGGTGCTATAATGGGTACATGAGGGCTGTAGGCATACAGACTACAGGTGTATGACATCCTGTGCCTTGTGTGTGTGGGGGGTGCTATTTGGCTGTGACAACAGCTTGCTCACTGATGAGGCGTGACCAATGGGCCACAGGAGAGTGAGGCTAGAGAGGGAGGGGGCTAGAGAGTGCCTGGACTCAGGCTGGCATCGTAAGGAGGAGTGTGACATAGGCTAGTAGTATTGCCACCAGACCCATGAACTCAATCAAAATAAGAATAGGTGCATACGGGCATAGGATTACTATGGGTAATAACAAATACTTTACTTTTTGGAGACCTACAAAAGGAAATGCAATTCTAAATGCGCTAGTATGTCCACCTTTTTGTATGCAGGTACTGAAGCCATCATTTCCTGAAGGAAATATGGCAATTATGAAGCCTGAGCCTATGGAAAATGCTAGATTAAAAGGTCCAGAAGGCAGAAAATATTGGATTACTCTAAGAAAAGAAAAATGAAAAAATGCCCTTGTGGCAGGAACTCTAATCTATGCATAATTATCTTAACATAATTTGTGATACTTCCATGCACAATGATTGTAGGATATGATTTGAAAACTCTCCACTAAATATGAATACATCACAAATACAATACTCTCGTGGCAGAATCACTTTTTTCAGGGGACCCTGAGACCAGACGATGGCAAGTAGTAACTTCAGATGATAATGTACAGAAAAAAAACCAGAGATAACATAAACAGACACATAGTGTTTTTTTGTTTATTTTCATTTGCTTAGCATGAAATTATTCATCGGGTGATCTCTAGATGATGATAAATTTATTTGTGATAAAATGTCTTACTGACTAAAGATATTCTTTAGTTGATTATGAAGTCAACATAATTTTCCAATACATTTGGCGTATATCTAAGAAACATGATGTTTGATCCAAAATAGGATCTTTTGTTTTGAAATAAAGATGAAATGAAGATATGTAAACTCACATGAAGGGACTCTATAGACTGCTTTAGAAACATAGCTAATAAATATTACATTGAAACGAATCAGTGAAGAAAAGAAAAATAAATGTTGTTTTAGCTCACTAGGCATACCTTGGTAGACATACCTCATACTGCTTTTAATATAGTAATATTTTTGAGGAACTGATGTAGAATTCTAAGCATCTCTATCAACTAACCCCTATAGATCTGAAATATAAATGATACATAAATTCAGTGTATTGACAAATTTGATCTAACCAGTTCTCATAATCTAATTCTGCCACCTCTTCATTGGTGATCACAATGATGTTATTTAATTAACTTCAGTTTGGTTCGAGATATGTCAATCAAAACCAGACGAGTTAGCTTGGGTTAGTGCAACCTGCCCATGTCGGTGTTACATTAAGTTTGAATCAGTTGCTATTGGTATAGCTCAGTAGGTGTTGCTCTGGCTGTATGCAGAAGCCACCTAACTTCCTACACATTCCTAGGTAGGGACTGGTGTAAGGCAACCAGTGCTGCCAACAACCCACAGTGGCCAGAGATCGAAGCGACCTCTGGTCCTACTGGTGGTAACAGCACCGACCGACCTGCCCTCTTGAATAGAAAGCTGACACTATATAGCACTCCACGAGCCCCTACAGTAGTATACAATTTAACACAACTACCAGGAGTTTAAATTCATTACTGGGTAACTGTTACCAGGCTGGATCCCCAGATACTACACTAATGTAGCTTCAGAAAATTATGTCACCAGAAAAAGCATGAAAAGAATATTTTTTGTTGATATTTTTATTCCTGGTGAATTTTCTCACTAACAAACTACATCATATAGGCGATGTAAACAACAGGTTTGTTTTTTGCTACTTGGGAGATCACCAAAATAGATGAATTGTGAATGACATCTTAATCATAATCAATCATTTTAAGGAAGCGCTTTCTGCGAAACTTGCAGAGAATAATGTGGGAAATATTTTGAAAAAAGCATCTAAGTATATAATAGTTTGGGTATATTTAATGTCTGACCTCTTTTATCATCATCTGAAAAAAAAGTATTTCAGGTTGTAAACTGACCCTATACGCCTACCTGAAAAATTGTGGTCGACCTTACTATTTCAGCTTCAACGATGAATCTTTTAGTCAATTCAGGAGTATGCCCGAGGCCTTAATTAAAAAAAAATTAAAAAACTGGGTGAGTTTATGTTTCATCTTTCTCTTTAAACATATGTCTAGAATGTGCCAAATGACATAGTGAATCTGCACGTCAATGACCATGACAATTTGATCTTATTCCTGGGATGCCAAATCAGTAGCACTTACACTTTGCATTTTGGCTTCCATTTGAATCTATGTGCATTATATTTTGGTCCCTCATTATGATTTCAACTCAGATTTGTATTCTTTAATTGTCATGTTTTTGGTGAAATTAAAGGTAAGGGTAAAGCCATGTTTTAATCATGCAGGTGTCTGTAACACTCCGGGGTAGTTGTCAAGTGCACATCCTTTAGGCCGAATCGCAATTCCATATACCACCCAATTACCCTTTACCTTCTTAGCCAATAGTATACCTGGGACAATACAACAGGTTGTGTATCAGTATTAAAGTCATATATTCATTACAGCTTGAGAGGCAATCAATCAACAGGTAGGGCGACTTAAACAATTTTCACTATTCCCTTTTCAAATGATGTCATAAGAACGGGGTGCTGTTTTAAAATGCATTATTTTATAGTTTTGGCCATTTGAATTATAGAAAAAAAACATATTCAAAGCATTGCATGATGGGTAAAATATGCAAATCCTTGTCATTGGACTGCTTCATTATATGCTCTTGATAATTGCGAGCAGCCTACCAGTTCTAGGGCATTGTCTTAGTATTGTAAGTGCTATAATTCTAAGGTGCAAAAGAATGTAAGAGAATCATGAGAAAAATCTAGACTCATATGTCCCAAAATTTCAAAGTGTCATAAAGTACACAATTTTGATCAGAACCATCCAAAAGGTTTTGTGGACATTAAGGTATGATATAGTTCCTCAAAAATATTATGATAGTAAAAGCAGTATGAGTAATGTCTACCAAGGTATGCCTGGTGAGCTAAAACAACATTTTCTTTCCTTCATTGACTTGTTTCAACATTTATTAGCTATGTTTCTAAAGCATTCTATAGGGTGCCTGCAGGTGAGTTTATTTATCTTCATTTCATCTTTATTTTTAACCAAAAGTCTAGAATATGTCAAATAAAATAGATGTGCACATCAATGACAATGATGAATTTGATCTTATTCTGGGAGTGCTAAATCAGTAGCACTGACACTTCGCATTTTGGCTTCCCTTTGAATCCATGTGCACTATATTTTGGTCCCTCATTATGATTTCAACTGAGATTTGTATTCTTTAATTGTCATGTTTTTGTTGAAATTAAAGGTAAGAATTAATCCATGTTTTTATCATGCAGGTATCTGTAAAGATAGCCGGATAATCATCACGTGCACATCCACGGGACGCAACGGCTATTCCATACACGGTCCACACACTTCCAGTCTTCCTTGCCATTGGTGCACCAGAATCACCCTATAAATAAAAGAACTTGACTCAGTTAAATTCCTTCGACTAAGAACTACTTCTCTTTTTATATACACAAGGGTAACTGTAAACCAAGGTCTAACAAGGGAGTGTCAACCCAGGGACACAACTTTTGACACCTTGAGGTGAGTCACGGTGCAAAAGAATGTAAGAGAATCATGAGAAAAATCTAGACTCATATGTCCCAAAATTTCAAAGTGTCATAAAGTACACAATTTTGATCAGAACCATCCAAAAGGTTTTGTGGACATTAAGGACTGATATAGGTATGTGCATACCAAGAATGGTTTGATTTTGATGAAGATAACCTATATGCGCAGGGACCTGCACAGTAGGCTGAAATCCAATAGTAGCGACCCACCTCAACTCGTCACTCTGCAAAAATATGCACTACCAAAAATATAAATGATGCCATGTATGAGCTATCTCTAAACCCTACATTATACATAAGAAAACGTGGCACTTTAAAGAATCATCGTGAAGTCAGGGTTCTCAGTGTCCAAGTTGGTAAGTGAGGGTATAAGTCATACTATAGAGAAGAAATGAATTATTTCAAAGGCTTTTAACCAACTTCATTACCTCTTCAGTGGATGTGTTAAGATCATGTAGAGCAGCATGGTAAATAGTATTTCCCCAGAAATGCAGGTTATCAGCAAACTTAGCCGCCAAAGTTGATCCGATATTTGTAAATCTTTGGCGGTCATACGATTCATTTAATATAGGGCATCTTACAAGTGAAGATTAGTATGAATTGAGAGAGCATGTATACCTTTGCAATGTTTCATTTACCTATAGTTTATAGTTGATATGATGTAGAAATAGCAGTTATCCACTGAATGTGATCCCGTTGGATGACATTGTCAGTTTTCATGAAACACATTCCTACCCCCAGCCAACCTGGACTGATGGGATCCCAATTCATAGTGATCAATAATCAACTAGGGTGGTCTGATCCTTCACCCCCCCCCCCCTCAATTACACACATACCCCACCTGTTCTGTATGGAAGGCCTGGTTTGACAGCCTCTTACACCTCTTCCCACGCCACCTTTAATAGCATCCTAGGGACGAACTGGTGTTCAAGCCACCCCCCCAACCATGTCACCCCCCACCCCATCTTATTTTGGGGGTGATTGATCTATGTTTGACGTGCAACCCAAAAGCAATGGTGTTGTTGTCACTTCTTCTGCTGTTTGCTTGGTGTTAATGATTTACTTATTAATGCATAATGTGAATGTCTTGAGCAAAGTAATACAAATCCTCTCGTGGAAAGATGACTTGTTCTTGGAACTTTTGGACCAGACGATGTCAAGTGGAATCTCCAGATGATAATGTAAAAAAAAAAAAAAAAAAACAGAGAAAAAGACAAACATACATATTTGTGTGTTTATTTTTGTTTTGTCAAGCATAAGAGCATTAGTCAGATGATCTATATTAGCTGATTGTGATAAGTTGCCTAGCTCATATAAGATATTCTTTAGTTGATTTTGAAGTCCACATAATTTTTCAATACATTTGGCAAAAACCATGATGTTTGATCCAAAAAAAAAAAAGTGTCATATGAGCACATATAAAGAGGTGATAGAATTACCTTAAGGAGAACGGGTTAGATTATTTATGTATCATTTATATTTCAGATCTATAGGGGTTAGTTGATAGAGATGCTTACAATTCTGCATCAGTTCCTCAAAAATATTATGATAGTAAAAGCAGTATGAGTAATGTCTACCAAGGTATGCCTGGTGAGCTAAAACAACATTTTCTTTCCTTCATTGACTTGTTTCAACATTTATTAGCTATGTTTCTAAAGCATTCTATAGGGTGCCTGCAGGTGAGTTTATTTATCTTCATTTCATCTTTATTTTTAACCAAAAGTCTAGAATATGTCAAATAAAATAGATGTGCACATCAATGACAATGATGAATTTGATCTTATTCTGGGAGCGCTAAATCAGTAGCACTGACACTTCGCATTTTGGCTTCCCTTTGAATCCATGTGCACTATATTTTGGTCCCTCATTATGATTTCAACTGAGATTTGTATTCTTTAATTGTCATGTTTTTGTTGAAATTAAAGGTAAGAATTAATCCATGTTTTTATCATGCAGGTATCTGTAAAGATAGCCGGATAATCATCACGTGCACATCCACGGGACGCAACGGCTATTCCATACACGGTCCACACACTTCCAGTCTTCCTTGCCATTGGTGCACCAGAATCACCCTATAAATAAAAGAACTTGACTCAGTTAAATTCCTTCGACTAAGAACTACTTCTCTTTTTATATACACAAGGGAAACTGTAAACCAAGGTCTAACAAGGGAGTGTCAACCCAGGGACACAACTTTTGACACCTTGAGGTGAGTCACGGTTTCATGGTAAAAGGTTTCTGTGCTAATACATAAACGGACAATGCCACAAATGCTTTCCCTCTAAAGGTAATGGGACAAAAAATTATCTTAATTCCAACATCAATCTGAAATACATTGCAAAAATTAATTTTTGTTGGTCAGCAAACTTAGTCAATTTTTATTAGCCATAATTAGTTTCCATTTTTTTCCTCAACTTGAAAGAGAAGAATCAAATGAGGCAAGTTTTAAAAAGGTACATCCATAAACAAGTACTCACTTTACATATACCACGGTTCGGATAGCTGGCACATGTCATGCTTGAGGTTAGTGAGCTCCCATACTGGGAGTTACAAGTGCTACGACTTGTAATCCGGAGGCTCACTTTTTGCAGGTTGGGTGTCCAGTACTTCGTCGCTGCAAATGCATGTGGCAAATGATGAGTAAGGTAAGCTGTCTACAGGCACATAATGTGCTTATAAGATTATTATATTGACACACCAAGTAGTGTGCATATAATAATCTTTATATGCACACCAAGTGTGTTCAAAGGATCCTGTTGGCACACCAGTGTGCCTATAAGAGCTGTTATAGCCACAACCACTGGTGTACATTCAGCTACTGCTATATGCAGACCAGTGAGTGTGTATTTACCATCCCTTATTAAGTTATTGGCACACAAGCTGGTGTGTAGATAATGAATGTTACATGCATGCCAGTATGCCTACACGATCTCATATTGTCACAATATCTGGTGTGCATATAGTGACCCTTATATGCACACTGAGAAATCCTTATTTGTACTCCCTGTGGGTTTATAAGGTAACTTATTGGCACACCAGGTGGTGTGCATGAAAGGTCCAATATGCACCCTGGCTGGTGTGTGCACAGTGACTATGAATATGCACACCAGAAAACAAAGAATGTAAAGATAGATTTAAGAGACATTGCTCACTGACAAAGTGTTGATAAGAGTTACCTCACAGCACCATTGTCTTGATAATACCAAAAGGTCATTTTGTGGTACCCCATCATATTATTTCAAGAAAAATCTTCTTGACAATCAGGGTGCCACCTGGTGTGGAAGGTTCATATCACTCCCTACCATGATACATCTCTGTGAATAGCATCTTTTAAATCTGTATTGATATTTTCTATCATTTATAATTGAATTAACAAATTGATAACTAAATTGCAGTAGATGGGTGAAAATCCATGGTAGGTTTGTCTTCTTTCAACATAGTACATGTACATTTTCACTGGAAATACTTTAATGAAAATAGCATGCAACATATGACACTAATGAAGCATTTGCATATGCTTTTCAAAAGCATATCCAGCTCAAATCAATAGGGCGGTTGTGATCGAGTTTTAACTTCTGTTTCTGTTGGCCAAAAAGAACAGATGATGGTATCACACGAAGGGCCCACAGGCTGAAAGGACATGGACCACTTGGCTGCTAGTGCATGGGTATAAAGGTAAGACACTCTGGTCCTGGTACAAAGTGTTCATAGTAGACATGTGACCTTACTGTCTTTGCTTTTACGCATAGACAGTGCCGCTGACTAGTGTGTAAAGATAATTGTGGATACCCATCATCTTTGCACATTTGGCAGCACCACTGTCCATAGGTTCATGCATAGACAGAAGGGCCACCTACTGTGGTATACAATTTGACCCAGGGCAGAGTGTCTGACCTTCACCGTTACACCAAACATATTCAATCAGCAGCCTAATATTCTTTGTCATTTCAGCCTGTGCAGAGACTTGTGCAATATCACAATTCCCATTGAACCATAAGTTTAGTTAGAGGTCAAAATCTGAACTTACATTCCTCGCGTGTCATGCCCCAACCTGCAACAGTTACCAAGGTGCCTGTTGGCAGGTAGGAACAGCTTCCAGATGGAAGTGCGGCATACGTGATTCTGGGAGAGGTGGGCAAGGGTGTAGAAAGTTTTAATATTGATGCGTCGTTGTGTGCAGTGTTTGCATTATAGGCATTGTGAGTGTGGTTGCTCTCTACTTCTCTCTTGGCACCTCGGCTGTTGAATTGGTACAGATTTGTAACTCCAGTAATTACAACGTAGCCCTTGTTTAAGTGTGCACTGTAAACGTAGAAAGAAAACCATTAAAATAATGACTCTGTTGCAACTGTGGAATACTTGTGATACTTCTTCCCAGCATAAAAGGGTTAAACCCGTACATGTATAAAATATTTTGTGAAGATGTTCTCAAACAATTTTGCTTATGTCCTCATGCATATTCAAAGGCCCAATGCAGGGGTTAAGGACATGTTACTAAATATTAACAAATCAGTATTTCTGACACAATGTGCGAAGAGGGGTGCAATATGGCTCCCTTTCCCAATACATTACACATTTTGGACACCCAACAGATATTTGAATAAAGAAGAGTTCTTTTAAAGGTGTTAGACAGGTGAACTGACGTATCACATAAATTATATGTCTATGCTGTTTTATTCTTTTAATTATTTACATTCATGTAACCAAAGATGGATGAGCAAGAAAGAAATTGTCAATTTACATAGATTCTATGCAGCTTGCTGTTGTGAGAACACGATCTGCTTTCAGAACAGTGCAGGCACACCATGGTAGGTAACTGATCTTTGTGGCAGTGATGCGCCACTTCACCCAGATGCTGCAAATGTAGGGAAGTTCAGCTTCAGTAGCATCCACGCCACCTACTATCCTTGCCTCTGAACCTGAAGCACAAAATATGAGGAGATAAAGGAAGGACAAAAAATGTGCATCAATCTCATTGTTATTAATGCTATTCAGTAATATTACAACTTTAGGCTATAATTACTCTCAACCCCATAGGGAAGCTCAAACAAATGTTAATCTTTTGGTGTCCGCTCAGATGATATTGGAAACAATAACCAAAATCTTATGGTGCACTCCAAGTGGGCTCAGAAAAAAGTTCAAAATTAAACCATCGCAATTGTTATATCAGTTGTCAATATTGATTTAATGTTAAATTGATTTCTGAGGCCTGACAAGGGCAACACTGGTGTCAGCGAAGTACAGAGTGATATTTTGTCTATATTTCATGTCATTCTGCACATGTTTTGTGTGGCTAATGCAACGCAATTTTTTTCTCAAGTTAATGTGACTGTACAGCCTATTTTAGTGCAATCACAAAATCTTAACAAAGTGCCGCCAGATAAAAAGAAAAGTTGATTTTACTATTGCAATATTGCCCTTTAGTGGACCACCAGCTATTGGATAACACCAACTTTTACTCATTTACCCTGCTTGCACCACATTGAGAAGTTCTGCATGCTTTTGATACCCACCCACACCCATGTTATGTTACTTCGGATAATGTCATTTTGGCTTATGTTACAAGGCAGTTTTGCCCTTGACTGCATCCCATCAATTGTACAATTAGAATCGATCTTGATGGTTCTTGGTAAATTCATAATATGTTATTGATTTACCAAAAATGGCATTTTTTTTGGAAATTGCAATAATGATAATACTGATCACTGCAATACCTCACGTTTAAGGTGTACCCGTGTATAAGACGCACCCTGACTTGAACGACTTGATATAAGGCGCACCTGGGTCTGGCCTTTTTGGAAATTTTAGTATTGTTTTATAGCATAGTATCCTCACATATAAAGTGTACCCCACTTTTGCCAATCCTATGAGGCACACGCACAGCTTATACAGAAATTGGGGCCCATAGCGCCTTATTGAACTTTCCAGAAGAATGGGTGTGCCTCATAGGCGGGATAAAATCACATTGATTAGTAAATTTGCCAACAAAAAACGACCCTTTCCTCTCAAGTTAGGATATTATACATGGAGTCGCCTTATAATCGAGGTATTGCCATATGTAGGGCTTATTGTCTGGTCATTCGGGATTTATAACTGACCACTCACATTCGATAACTGAAAGGGCACTTCCTTCAATGGTGGGGATTTCACTACACGATATGCTCTAGGAATTGGGGAAATTCTCATGATAGTTGATAAATACAAGGTATATAGTGAACCCATTAAAAAATGATCAAATATTGAGATGATCCTCAAAGAGTCATTTAGTGATTCTTACCTAATGGATCAAATAGTATATGGCACGAGGGAGCACGTCATCAATTTTAGATTTGACTATTCTCTTAAATGTGTCTTAATATGATCTCTCAATTTTTGAGTTACAGCATCTATTAAAAGGCATTTGACATAACCCACGAATTCCACTCCATTAAGCAAATACAATATAAATGGTAGGCATATATACTTACTCGCTTCAGGCAGGCCCGCCAATGCCACAATGAGTAAGGCTGGCAGGATTAAGATCTTCATCTCCATTCTTCTGCAGGTCTGGGAATATCTTGCACTGGAAGTGATCGATGCTGAGACGCTGGAGCTGGAATGAAAGCTGTTTGGAGGACCGCACCTACCGGTCATTTTATACCTGTGCAGCTCCAGGGTTGAAGTATGCTGGGGGAGGGTGGAGGGCAAGGGCACCTTCAGATTGGGTGGGAAGGGCATGGATCAGAAAATTCCAGTGTTGGGAGGGAGGACTTGCAACGTGGGCCAATAGGATGGGAATTGGGAATTTGGCACCATAATAGATAGTTTTTATCTTTGATGTTAACTATATTATAATAAGTGAAAGATCCCATCCCTTCTCATTTTTCTTACTTTTCTTTTAAAAAGAGAAGTGTGTGTTCTTCCTTGATATTACGTCGGATTAATAATTCAACCTTGGGTCCGACATATATCATCGTACCTTACGCTATGTGAATATTATTGTCAGGAATTGACTTTTCAGTGATGTAGCTAGCTCTGTGCTTTGATGAAATTATTTACACATAAGGTGGTTGGTGGATTTCGACCAATAGAGAAGACAGATTCACGAGATTCTTTAGTAGGTATTTCTACCAAAAGTAGCTACCTACATACACAAAGAAAATAGGGGGTCCCAAGCTTGCTTCTATGATAGATCTATTCAATATTCAAATTTGGGTAACATGTGATGGCATTATGCAGTAGTCCGGCACAAATACTGATCAAATCCCACTGTTGTTAACTGTTGTTGTTGCTGTTTTGTATTGGCAATAAACATCTTAGGAACGCTAAGTTCTTCCTGTCAGCCATCGTGCAATACGAAAAATAGCATGAAAAATAATATGAAAAATGTAAACCATCAGTCATTAAACATGTATATTCCTGAGAAGTGATTAAAATTCTATATAAATTATTATTGTTATTTCCATCGCAACATTCTGTATTATTATACCCATTCAAGAGTCCAGGCACGATGTTCAGCTCCTGTGGCATATTTGCAAGCTCTCTACCTTTTTTGATGAAAGGGTAAATACTACGAGGTTTTGCATCCGTAATGTTTGTAGCCTAGACTATATTAACCCTTGAGAGAGGCAGAGTGATTTAATGCACTCTGCCCTCTTTTCACTGTAATGTACAGATCCATGCCTACTCACTACTAAAGTAGCCAGCACTGCATTCGTGCATCGTGCAGACCCCATATGATACATACACTAGCAAAGGGGCAGCATGATGCACCAATGCATTGCTGGGAGGTTGAGCATCAGAGCTACAGTTTTGTGTAAGACGAACTATAAGCATTGTGTCCACAGGGCGACAGAATTGGTGGGCGACAGAATTCCCGATGATAAAAGCACATTTGTCGCCCATTGTCGATGATAATAATCTAACATGTTTGATTTTTATCGTCGGGAATAGACGACAAAGGCAGTTTTGTCATCGGGAATGGACGACAAAAGTGGTTATGTCGTCGGGAATGGACGACAAAAGTGGTTTTTCCGTTGTGAATTCTGTCGCTCACCTATTATGTCGCCCTGTGTACACACAGCTTAAGGGCCATGGACATAGAGGCGCACTTGGCTGAACGCAAGGAACGGAATTTTCCGTTTATAAGTGTGCTAACGTATGTCCTAGTCTTCCAAAAAAAACAACTTCAAAGTATGTACTCCACAAGGCCTTTGTTAAATGATTAAAGAACCACAAAGTATGGGTGTGTCCTACACGCGAGGTGTGTACTCTAGATGAGAATTCATGGTAGGTTTAAAATACTGTTTATTTCAGTCATTTTTAAGATGTAAAAAGACTTTTAAAAGCGTTTCTGAAAATCGTTTTCCAACATCTCAAAAATGTTTTAGGGGTTTTGCATGTAAGAAAAACGTCTTTAACGAACGGTCAAACGTAAACTGATAAAACTGTACCCAAACATCGCAATACGTCTCATACCAAGTGGTCCACAATGCTACCGTTAAAAAGGGCTTTGTAGGCTAAATTACGTTGATATCACGACGCATTTAGTGCACTGGCCCACACATTGTCGCCACATACTGCAGGGGCTGGGATAGGGCAACGGTGTTACTTTAGTAACTCCCCTAAAATACAACCCTCAATCATGTGAAATCATGGCAATTCACCCTAGTGCAAAGATTGAGGTATATTTTCTAACAGGATAGCAGAAGGATTTGGATAATTCAAAGGTGGGCGTGCAATCCTTTAGCGACCACTGTGATTTGTATCAAGGGTAAATTGGGGGTTTCGCCAAAGCAAATTTCTTTACAATTTGGACGTTGGAGTGCATCAGGCGGCAGTAGGTGAGGCTCCACTACGCGATTTGTCGGCACTTTCTCACAAAAGGTAGTTCAGGCAGTGTCTAACATATAGGTTGTTGACATTCTTAGCATGTAAACATGCGATTTCTGTGGTCACTTGCACCAAATGCAAGTGTATTTGTTGACACTATGCCCCCATATGACTTCTGATGAGGTACACTCTGGATCCAAACAAAGCATATCAAGATATTTTTGAAGTTATTATTTGTAACATAAGAGTGCTCATCGTGATATCAAAATACAGGATCAATCCCATATAATTTCCTTATCTAAATACTGACAATTTCCTTTGATGCTGTTTCAAAACATTAATTATTTTTGTTTGAAAATAACATTCAATGAAAATGGATTGTTGTTCATGTGTCAATGGACCATTCTGGGTATTATTATTATTTTTCATATTTACTAATTTCTTCGCCATATAAAACCCAAGCTCTGCTCACGATCCATACTCAACAATCTCCTGCATTCCTCAATAGGAACCAGGATCCTTTAGTCATCACAAACACATTTCCTCCATGAGGCTCTGTGACATAATGTAGACGGATGTAATAACATTCCAATCATATCTACACCCACACAGCCCCGCTGGAGGATGTGGGGTCCACCTGTGGTGCCATATTTGGAATGAGAGAATATTTCACAATCTCCTCTCAATCCTCATCAATATGATTAACACACAGGTGGCAATCTCTCCCTATGACATGTGTCCCTATTTCATTGAGCCACGTGTATAGAATATTTCACAACGCTGCGAGCTGCTCAAGTCCTTCATATAAAAGGCAGCTTGAGCAGCTCCCAATCATCTCTCCCAACTTACACCTTACACCTATACCTAGAACCTACGACAGGTTGAGCTATAGGATCGGAGGCAGAGCTTAGATCTTGGTGAGTGTTATCATTGTTACCACCTTTATGAAACACTCATGTCAGCTATGCAATAAAAGGATCAACTGAACTTCCCTGGATTCCGTGTACATTCACTTCACCACATGTAACCGTCCGTTGACACATGGTCAACAACCCATGGAATCGTAAGGAATCTAACAGGTTTGATTTCCAGATCAGAAATGATTTTCTCCTTGACTATCAAAGAACTACAGCCAGTGTTAGTAAAAAAACTTGTTGCTGGTAAGAATACCATGCAGCCCAGCCCTATGTATATAAACAGACATCTTAATAAATATGTGATTCCTACCCTGAATTTATAACAAACAGAACTAATTTACACTATTTGAATGTGTTTGTGTCATAATTTGTGAGAATAGCTGCTATTCTGCAGATCGCTTAGTGAAGCCTCCATTATTGGGCTGCATCGGGAAGTATCGACAGCAAATCGGGAGAAAAAATCGGGTTTTGTGCAACAGGTGTGCTTTATTTCCAGATTATAATCAGGTCCCATCGGGGGATTGAGTTTACTCCAAAATCAGGTGAAATTAAAAAAGTTTGATTTCACTGTCCAGACTGATTGGTGAGCATCTGGATGCAATCAGCCCAACTAGTCCATTTTCTATGTTTTTATTTGGAGTTCTGAAGCCGATACCAGATTGACGGAATCTGTGATTGGGTGGGAGTTCATTATATAAACATTAACACAGCAAAATATAAATAACAAGACAGCAGTCACACAGATCACAGGGTCTTGTACTGTAAAAATCAAACTTGTCCGATATTGAGTTACAGAGACTCCCCAATGTGAAAGTCTGCAATGTTTACATAACATCAGCTTGATTTAGTCAAAAAATTATCTCTTTGACAACACAAGCATGCTTGAGATCGCACACAATCACATCCCTAGAAAAACAAATAGCTCCCTAAATATACACATTCTACCTTGTAATGGTAACAAATACTACTCTTTAACCAATGTTTGTCTCCCATTTTCTGAGTATTGCTGCGATACTCTGCAAAAATCGCGTAGTGGAGCCTCACCTTAAGTGCTGGTTCCACAGACCTAAAACGGTCGGATTAGCACTAATCCGACCGATTTTTTCTATACTTTTGTAGAGGTACACTTTACTAAACCATAGGAGTTGGGTACCGTCTGACTTGGCGGGTGAGTCGAGTCGTCGGACGTTCCTCAGGTTCCGGATAGGTGGCAGCACCGATCCGGGTCTGTGGGGACATCTGACGACGAACACCTGGGTCCGTATATAAAGCCCAGGGCTCAGCCGCTACGTCAGAGGCCCTTCTGGCCTCCACACTATGTAAACCACTGTCTTTTAATATTAGCTGCCTCTTTGATATCATTCGGCAGCCGTGAGTGTGCATTAAGTAATAAACCTAACCGTTGGCATACACTTGGAATACTGTCTTACTCTTTCTTTCCGAATCGTAAGACCCGAACCCCCCAGGTCCGTAAGGCCACCAACCCTTACACTGGTGCCGTGACCAGTTAATTCTGGTGTATAGCCCGGACGTTATAACGTCCGAACGGCTAGTACATGGGTTAGACACCCTTAGGGAAGCTAACCCAGCAGGGCAATCACTTGCCCAAGAGAATGGAAATGGAACGCTAATGCTCCAAGCCCATTCGGACTCACAAGATGCAGAATCAGCATCTTGGAGAGATCCCGGACCCCACTATAATGATAGTGAAGAGAATCTGCCAGACTCTGTACGACGCGAACAGTCCATACAGAGACATAGTAACTTAATAGGCCAGCATTCGATTGTTGACGAATTATGTGATTCGATGTTCGAAGTCGGTGGTAGTACTAACCCAGAACATCCGGCACCAATGCGAAAAAGGGTAACATTCGGGGAACTACCTTATAGGTTACCCAGGCCCGAATTACCAATATTAGATTATAGCGCTATAGATGGCGACTTAACCTATGCGGTACCGGAAGGTGAAGAATTAAAACGACCGGATGTCCTGTTGTTGAATGAAACTTATGTAACTTTGAACGAGAATTTAAATACCTTGGTCAAAGCTAAGGATGAAGTATTGCATGAAAAACTTCAAATGGAAGAGGACCTAACTGGCATGCGAAAGGAATTCGAAGCCAGAAGGAGCGAGTACATGAAAGAACTCGAGACTGAAGAACTAAAACTTCAATCTATGAGAGAATCATTCAATAAAGAATATGATAATAGGCACATTCGTATCCAAACATACATAGATACGAACGACCAACTAAACCTTGATAAGACAAAATTCGAATCCGAAATTCGCCATTATCAGGATGAGTTGGATAAATTGAAACTTCAGTGCAGTAAACAAGCTGAAGACAATGAAACCATCCGGGTAGGCATCATAGCTTACAACAAACAACTGGAGGAGGATAGACAGAAACTCACGAATGAGCTTCAGGAATTGCAGGCCACTGCAATAACTCTAGATAAATATGTAGAAGCAGCCCAGTTAACTATAGGTAATATAGACCCAGCTGTGGTATCTACAATGTTGGGAAAGACATCTAAAGATGCAACCCCAATTAGATACAGCCCATTCGTTGATGATGGGGCTGACAAGAATGTGGTATCCGGAATCTATAAGAAACCGGATAATACTGCAGTAAATGGAACCGCATCTAAACCAGTAGTTTCAATGCTGGATACGATAGGACCAGCACCACCCATACCAGATTTGAGTCACAAAATCAAAGCGACTCACGATGGTGCTACAGGGAATAATAATAATTCACCCGTGGCACAACCTAGAGCACCCGGACCAATGAGACATATGTTGACACCACCTTCATATTTCCCCCAACCCGGCCACAGTACACCAGCAGTACCAAGATTACCGAATCCACCCCCAGGTTCTGGTAATGGTCCTACTGATGGACGTTTTCCGAGACCAAATCCGCCACAAAACAATATCAACGGCGGTACGTACCAACCGAGAACATCTTCCTATGGATATAGAAATAATTATAATCCATCGGGAAGTGGCAATTATCAGAATGGTAATAGCTATAACCAGGGATGGAACCAAAATGATTCTTACCCTAGACACGCTTCTTCTGGAAACACCGGTCACAATAGTGGATGGCCTGGTGGTTCATCTGGAGGCTATAATAATAATGGTCCACCAGGAGGAAACCCTCCAGGCGGCCCAGGAGGATCCGGATTCGGAGGATCAGGATCAGGAGGAGATGGCAGGAAACCTAACAGGAGAACTTCTATGCCTGCAGGGATGCAAACCATCTTTGATAGAAGCCAATGTATACAAAACCTTGGCATTGACTGCTACCGAAAGGGAGCAGACGGCATGGAAGTCATGAACTGGAGCATGCGAGAAGCAGATAGACTACGCGGATGTAATAATCCGGCACGTAGGCAGGCACGGATACCCCCTCCATATGATTCTAATGATCCATGGAAGGACAGGTATCAAGCTTTTGTTGACGAAGTCAATTGTAGTGGCTGGACAAAAGAAGAAGCTCTGCCATATTTGATTTGTTGGTTAAATAAAGGCGGAAAAGTAGCTCTCAACCAATGGAGAGCAGCTTACGGAATATATGGTACCTATGATCAATTGGTCGAATGTGCCGCATACCTTTTCGGATCAATCGTTAGGGAAGATCCGTGGGTAAGCTTTAAGAAGAGGACACAAAAACCTAAAGAATCACACAAAGTCTTTGGTTTGGAGCTACAGGACTTGCTTTCGAAAGCACGTCCAAATTGGGCTCATGATGATGATTGTTATCTACAAGAATTGTTTATACAATTCTACAGTGGATTGCGTGATCCGGATCACAAGCAAGTGGTCTGGGACTCTTGGAAAGATGACACTTCCTTCAGTGATCTGTTCATAGCAATCGATGGACATGACATGAAGAAACGTCTGGTAGGTCTCGGACCTAATCCAATAAGAGCAGCTCCATTCCAATACGGAGGTACACCTGCTCCGGTATACGATACTTCCCAATTAGCTCCGGTTGAATCAAATGAAGTTGATGAGCAAGATGAATATGTCTCCGATGAAAACGGAGATTATATTGGTTCAGTGCATGTAGCTGGAAAGTATTACCGACAAAAGCGGTATAGGAAAGTACATTCGAGAGGGAGAGGAGGATCAGTTGCTGGTAAAACAGCTTCCGGATCAACTCAACCTGGCAGTGTAGCCTCTACGGCGAACCCAACTGTAGCAGCCACTGTTGCTCCGACTAACATGATGGAAACATTATTAGCCGGATTAACAGAAGCTCTAAAGAGACCGAGAGTTGACAAATCTCAGAGGAGATGTTTCAGATGCCAGAAACTGGGGCATTATGCTCCAGAATGTATGGCTGAAAAACCTGTCCCTCGTAGACAGGAGAGTGTCTCTGGAGTAAATACAGAGGAAAACTAAGGAGGGGTCTCCCGAGGGGCAAAGAAGGGGATCCCAGTGACAAATCTTGCCATGATATCACCATCCGTGATGATAGTTCACATGAAGTAACAAGATCGCCTAACACCGAGGTGGTTGTAGACACCCGGAAGGTTAGGGAAGCTGATATAACAGGTGCTATGGGAGCACAGGGGAAACCCAATATCAGTAACGAGGCAGGCGGCTATTCGTTAGCCAAGGTCTGTGGTGCCCACCTGCCCCCGGGTCATCCTTGTCTGGAATTCTTAAAAGGATGTGGATTGACTCCTGGTGTGAAAAATGACGTTCCGATTGTCACGGACATGCCCTCTGTTCTAAACGGAAGGCGGTGGTATGTTTGCCTTACTGTTAACGGAAGGTCTGCCGAATTCCTTGTGGATACGGGAGCTAGCCACTCTTGTATCTCCAGGGGGTTCTACGACCTTATACCGGATGAACATGATACTCTCAAATCGGGAGGAAGTGCTCAGACGGCCGATGGCAGTACCTTGCAAACGTATGGTAGAACTTGTGTGAGACTACAGTTAGATGGTATACATGACTATGTCATGAGCGCCACCGTTGCGGATATAGCAGATGAGGGGATACTCGGGTTGGATTTCGCATCCCTGTATGGTGCTGTATTGGAACCCCAAACAGGAGTGTTGAGTGTGAGATACCCGTATCCCGTGAAGGTTAGATGTGCACTGAGACAAGTGAGCAGTATGGCTAGTGTGGCACACACTGTGCGAATCCCTCCGGGAGTAGCCTGTGATGTGCTTGTAAGAAGTGATCCTGCAATGCGTAACAAACCTGCAGTGATAGAACCGGATGTAGTTACTTTGTCAGGTATTGGATTAAATTCTGTAGACACGATAGTAGCGAATGCATCCTGGTCGGTAGTACCTGTCTCCAATACTGGAAACACTACTATCTACTTGAAAAAGGGACAAGTTTTTGGAAACGTGACCCTTTCGGAAACTGTAACGGATAGTAAGCTAAGCTTACAGAAGGTAACAGGAGATGATGAAATTTCGGAAGACTTACTTAAGTTGTATGAAGAAACTTCATTAGAAGATCCGGAACACCGGAAAGAGTTCTATGATATGCTCTGTCAGTATCATACTGCCTTTGCCAAACCTGGTGAAAAACTAGGTACGACAAATAAGGTATTACATAAAATAGATACTGGGGATGCCGAACCCTTTAAGATACCGTATAGACGGTTACCCTTAGCAAAAAAGAGAGTAGCTGAGGATGAAATAAACAAGATGTTGGAACAGGATGTAATAGTCCCTTCCAATAGTCCATGGAGTAGTCCTGTGTGTATGGTAACAAAAAAAGACGGCACTATCCGTTTCTGCATAGACTACAGGAAGTTGAATGGAATAACGAAAAAGAATTCGTATCCATTACCGAGAATAGATGAAACCATTGACTCCTTAGGAGGAAACAGTTGGTTTTGTACCCTAGACTTGCAATCAGGCTATTGGCAAGTGGGAATGAACCCTTCAGATATGGAGAAAACTGCATTTTCAAGTCATATTGGATTATTCCAATATAATGTAATGCCGTTTGGATTGTGCAATGCACCTGCAACATTTGAAGCAATGATGGAAACAATTCTAAGTGATTTATTGTGGAAAAGATGTCTTGTATATCTAGACGATGTCATTGTCTTCGGAAAAACATTCGAAGAATGTTCTAATAACCTAAAAATGGTACTAGAACGTATTATTTCAAATGGTCTCAAATTGAAACCTAAGAAATGCCACATGTTTAGAAAGTCCATAAATTATTTGGGCCGCATCATCAGTGATGAAGGAATAAAGGCTGATCCGGAAAAAATCGAATCAGTTACGAATTGGAATAGACCTAAAACACCCAAAGAAGTGAGGTCCTTTTTAGGATTCTGTTCCTATTACAGGGAATTTATTCCGAATTATTCTAGAGTCAGTTACCCATTACAAGCAATAGCTAACTGGACTCCAGGAAGTACCAAGGAAAAATTTCCTTGGACGCATGAACAGGAAACCGCTTTCCAAAAGCTAAAAGACCTGTTCACGAGTACTCCCGTATTGCAATATCCGAATGAGACGGATCATTTCATACTGGATACTGATGCTAGTAATGATAGCATTGGTGCAGCTCTCTCGCAAGTCCAAAATGGGAGAGAAGTGCCAATTGCCTTTGCCAGCAATACACTGAGCAAGACCCAGCGCAATTACTGCACAACCAAAAGAGAGTTGTTAGCAGTAGTCGTATATACCAAGAAGTTCAAACATTTTCTATGGGGAACGAACTTTACTTTGCGTACGGATCATTCCTCTTTAAGGTGGCTACTGAACTTCCGAGATGCTGAAGGCATGTTAGGCCGATGGCTAGCCCATTTATCCGAATATGGGCTTGAACATCAACAGATTCAGCATAGACCCGGAGTTAAGCATTTAAATGCTGATGCTTTGTCTCGAATACCAATCCGGAAATGTGATAATCCGGATTGTACTGATTGTGGAGCTCATAAGGCAGTGTTAGCAGGGATTCGAAGACCATTCGTACCCCTAGTTGCCAGTATACTGGATTGGTCTATGGATCACATACGACATTTCCAGGAAGCTGACTCGATAACTGCACAGCTACTGCAATTAGTACCAAAGGGTATACGTCCAGTTAGACCAGAGGTCTCTCTGGAAAATCGAGAAATGAGAAGGTTTCTTGCTCAATGGACCGAGCTTGAAGTCCGGAAAGGCGTGTTATACCGTTGGAAGCCATGTAATAATGGTGATAGAATCATGCAAGTGGTGATACCACATGCCATGAGACATGACATTATGTACTTCTGTCATGGACATCGGACCAGTGGTCATTTCGGAAGGAAACGCTCGCTAACACGACTTTCCAAGAAATACTATTGGCCTGGCATGACACGGGACTTGCAAAGATGGGTAACCACCTGTCCGGATTGTTGTAAAAACAAACCCGGACCCGGGATGGGCAAACTTCCCCTATCCCAAGAACTTTTCGGAGTTAGATTCGCAAGAATCGGGGTAGATATTATTAGTGGATTTAATACAACCGCTAATGATAATACCTGTATGATGGTAGTGTGTGATTATTATACGAAATACACTAAAGTATTTCCACTACCGGACCACAAAGCAATTACTTGTGCCGAAGCTTTTGTAAAAGGTTGGGTACTAAGCTTCGGTGTACCATTAATGTTACACAGTGACCAAGGCAGAGAATTCGAATCAAATCTCTGGCAGGGTATGTGCGAGTACTTGGCTATTTGCAAGACTAGAACCAATCCGTATAGACCACAAAGCGACGGATTGGTGGAAAGGTTCAATAGAACCCTCATCCAAGTCCTAAAGTCACTCGTTAATGAACATATGGATGACTGGGATGAGCAATGTCATTTTGTGACACATGCTTATAATAGTACAGTACATTCAAGTACAAATTGTTCTCCGAACCTTTTAGTATTCGGAGAGGATTTGATAATGCCTGCTGACCTAGTTTTTGGAGTCGTAGGAATGGACCCTGAACAACCTTGCCATGTAGTTTTTGTGGAATGTTTAAGAGACAGATTTAGAAAAGCATATGAGTCTGTCCGAATTGATTTGGAGAAAAGTGCCAAATGGCAGAAAGTAGGATACGATACCGATCTAAAACATCGGAAATTCCAATCCGGAGACAGAGTCCTTAGATTACATGAACCACTTAGACACATAAAATTAGCGTCTAATTGGGACGGTCCCTTTACTATAACACAAATTATCAGTGATTGTACCGTAATTATTAAATCTGACCTTGGTCGACTCTATAAGTCAAATGTGGCTAGATTAAGGAGATGGTCTGGGAGGGAGACCTCCACAGAAATGTATGGTGAAGGTTCCGAAAGGATCCTGAATCAGAATCGCATAATAGACCAGGTAAAGAACACTACAGTGAAGCGTGGTCAGGATAGACCCAAAAAGTGTTCCGAATCAGTGACACCCACGCCAACACCGATTAAGCGTGGGGGAGTTAAAAAAGTCTCGGCAGGTGAAGACAAAAAGAAGAGGAAAGGTGTTTCTAAGGCTAAGAAGCACCTAGAGAAAGCTCTTCAGACTGTCAGGTCCGATAAAGAACTATCCGAGAAGGGGAGATACGTTCGCCGCAGCCCCCGAATTGCCCAGAGGACTGCAGTGACCTAACCTGTATACACAACGAGTGTAATGTTTACATTTAGAGGAACGGATGACAACTGACCCTAAAGGCTTATTTGTCGCCCCCGCATGATGTACCAATGGGTAGTGGACGGATAATCCGGTGGATTTGCTTAAGCTTTCCATAATCTCCACTTAAATCCCCAGTCGAGTCATCGGGGTGAGCGATAATTACCTAAAAACAATCAGTTTGTTGATGTACCGCCTGTAGCACGTGCGTTTCCGCATGACGTCACCGTGTCCAGTCTCGGCTGACCTCTCGTGACCTCGCGGACCGCGGGGAAATGACGTCACGAAAGCTGGCCTGTCGCCATATTTGTTTTCGGTAACGTCCAAGACGGTCGAGCTCGCTCCCTTCTTGGATTTTACCGGCTAAGCAAACCCCCCGCTGCTCCTCCAGAGTCTGTCTCCTGGTAGACAGACTCCGTTTGTGCCGGCCCCGGCGCCGTAAAAGCCGGAAAAAGGAGTAGTTTACTCCCGTGGTCGATTCCCCAGTCATGGCTGAGGAATCCGTAGCTGCAGCCAAGCTATCCGGTGACCCGGATAAGCTGACTCCGTCCGCAGAAGCTTTTCCGGAAGCTTTGTCGCCTGTTACACAGGAAGAGAGCGAGATGATGGACGTGGAGGAACCCACGGATCGCTCGTTCGAGGAGAAGCTGGCTTCATTCTCACTCAATGAGCCAGAGAAACTGCTATCTCCACTCCCAGCAGAGGGATCCGGAGCGACTGCGAGTGCTGAACCCGCAGCGACAGAGTCCGAAACTACCCAAGTTGACGGACAGAAGGATGAGTGGAAGCCAGCAGTGGCGGAGCCTTTTCCAGCTAGTTATGATGGTCGCTACCTGTATGTCCACCCGGAACTGCAGGCACAAGTGACCTACGCGGACGGGACACCAGTCAGGATGGACCCGAAAGTCAGGATAGCTATCGAGGGCGTCATGGCTCCCGAACAGCTGACCAGGATGCCTCCCGAGTGGCTTCGAGACTGGCCGTGGTTCCAACGGGGACTTATGGTGGACGCCGGTTTCCGTGAAACCGTGTACGCAGCTAACCGAGCCTTCGAGCTCGGAGCGTATCCGAAGCCTGACAAGTCCCTGTGGAACGTCAAGGCTACGAACATTAACTGGGTAGGCTGTGTCTGGGATACCGATGGCCAGACCTACCCACGCCCTAGTGCTATCCGGACGCCGTGCCGGACCACTAAGGAATTCCGGGAGGCCGCTGCTAACTTCGAGCAGTGGGACGACGGTTACTACATAACCGAACAGGAATTGGTGGATGTCCAGAACAATTCACTAATCGGATTGGACCGAGCTGCAGCCCTTCGGACGGTTATTGTCCGCCGCATGACTGCCGAACAGGAGGCACAGGAAGAGGCTAAGAGGGCCGCGGAAGCACCCGCACCTCCTATCCCCGACCTGAAGCTTGCCACCAGAAGCTCCGCCAGTGCTACATCAGCTACCGGCAGCACTACTACTCCAGTAGAAGCCACGACCTCCAGCACATCCGGAACCCAGGAACCGGAGGAAGACTGGAAGGTCAGTAAGAACCGACGATCCGCTGCTCGGAAGCTCAAGAATCTCCCGGATTCTGCGAGAGCCGAGCCGAAACCCAGCACCTCAACCACTGGTAGTACTGCCATGGAGGTTGAGTCGTCTGACGAGGAGTCGGTGCACGAATCCTCGGTTGAGTATGATGAGAAGGCCACTCCATCAACTCAAACCGAGGCCGAACGTTGGGCTAACGCCAAATCCGGATTCAAAACCCGGATCCCGACGTGTTTCTCCGACTGTGCGTACGGAGTTAAGAAGGACGGCTCTACCCTCTATGCCTGTCCAGACTCAATCAATAAGAACGATGAGTCGGATGATGAAGATTGGATGCGCCTTTCGGACGAGGACCCCAATCCGAGCAAAGCCTATCGAAAGATGTGGCTTATGCTAAACCACACCGAAGGGTATTACACTTATACCCAGAGGAGGAAGCTGCGTTGGGCTTTAGAGAAGTGGTACGGTGACGATCAAAAGTCCTGTCCCTTCTCTATCTGCCAGGATGCGAGTGATGTCTCGATCCGGACCTGGAGTACTCCAGCCCGGTTCCAAAGGCATCTGGTAGAGGCCCACTTCCACCATCACCCGGTTTACATTTGTGATCCGAGTTATGGTAAGAAGGGCAAGAAGTGTACTACGAAGGTGCAATACAACCGACGTAGTGATCTGGCTAGACACCAGAAGAAATGCCACGCAGAAGGTTTGGACGGGGCCCGGAAGCGCATCATGGAGCTTCATCAGGAACTCATGAAGGAGTTCGATAGCCTGAGCGAGGATGCTTGGTCTAAGATCTGACCAGGGGACCAAGTCCTCTGCGAAGTTCCGAAGACCAAGGATTCGAAACTCCGAGCAAAGATAGTCCTGACTCCTGGAAAGGGTAAACTGGACATGCACGAGTCTCTCTGGCAGAAATGCGAGGAATCCGGAAAGGATGCAAAGAGAGCTCGTGAAAGGAGCAGGAGAGACCAGAACCGTGGCGGCAATGGTAATGGTCAGAGCACAACAAAACCGAAGGTCAGAGCAGAGGACCGTTCCAGGTCCCCTCTGACAAGGCACCCCGCAGAACAGGCTCAGGGCACTCCGGTGTTCAAGAAGCCTGAACCTGCCGGATACGCTGGAGCCGTATCTAAACCTGGGAAAGTGAGTTCTCGAAACTTTCCGTCCTTAAACCAGGGACCTGGACCTGAGAGCCAGACCTTGGTGGTAGGAAAGGATGGTCGCCTTATGCCAAAGAAGACCACCGCATCTGCTGCCGCCGGATCTGCATCCGCTCCAGCCGCCCCACCAGTTACCTTTACCCAGGAGCAGTTAAACATGTACCTGCAAATGGGACTGAAACAGAATGTACCACCTGCCTTCTGTGTACCAACGACAGGTGTGTCCGGGAGTCCTAAACCCGGAAGTGGTCCACAGGCCGCCTCGACTCCTCCCAAGGCTGTCGCGGCACCTGAGAAACCAAAGGACGCCATTACCATTAAAACTGGTAATGCGGAAGTTTGGTTTGAGAAGTCTCGCCAAGGGGAGGCAGATGTCCAGAAGGCCATCTACACCCATTGGGAGAAGACCGTTCGTGAGAAAGCGACCGAGTTTCATCAGGGTCTCCTAAACGAAACTCTGTTGTGTATGAAACAGGTGGGCGACGCTGAAAAGCAACGTCTCGAGACTCTCATCCGGGACGATGTAAAGGCCCAGGAGGAGGCTGCCTCAGCTGCTCAAGAAAAAGCAGCTATGGATGTACACGTGTTGGAAAAGCGTGTAAAGGAGGAGATCACTCGGAACACCAACCTGAACACTAAGTTCATGAGGGTGTTCGGAGTCGACTTGGACGAGTGGGACGGCACTCCCGAGTCGGCTTTAGCTCTTCTGAAGAAGAAGCATGCTAAGAAATCCGTTTAAAGCATGCTAGGGTTATTTCTTCCATAATTTTTTTTCCAACACCAAATGACCAGATATAGTCTTTGCGGAACCCTAAAGGTCTGCGAATGCTTTTACTAGTGCATGAACACCTATGCTATGTGTTCCGGGTTCCTTTGACCAGTCTATTATTCAGGTTGTATAACATTTATTACACCCTGAATAGCCTATTCGGATTTATAATTTCATCCATGAACAATCCGATAGTAGACTTGCTGCTGTGAGACGTATCCGGATGCCAGTTCCAGACTCCTGCTGTTACCCGTGCTAACCAATTACTAGGATGGACTTTACGATTTACCTCTACAACTCATCTGTACTCCCGAATGGACTTATACCTCTACTACTATTACTTCCGGATCAACCTATATCGGACTATTATTTTACTTATGTCAACTAAAACTTAAAAAGGATTACGTTCTCTACACAGTTGACACATCCGGACTAATATTCTACAAATCTACACCATTCGGATATACTATAAACTTTAGCACTACTAGAGGATTGTGGGTAGCTGCCCCAAATCAACTACCGTGTTCACTCAATATAAGGAAACTATAAACTTTAGCACGTCCATCCCGTGGTTAGCTGACCACACCTACCTACTAGTACCCGGAAGATACAGCAGAAGACTCCAGCAGCACTTATAATTCCTGTATATTGTATATAATGTCATATTTCTATTTTTCTATAATATTATATGTATGTACATATCCACTAGATACATATTATAATACGGGTACATAAACATTTCCTGATACGGATCTCTAATCACTATTAGTATTTATATTATAAGATCCGTTAAACTTCACCAGATAACACATATTATTGTCCTGCGAGACAAAATATATAATAAGTATAATGATCTGGTGCTATAAAGGTTATTAGGTACACGGTGATAATATATTATTATATTCATTACCACACCGTGATATTTTTTTCTTTTTTTCAAGTGTATGTTATAAATAATCATATTCGTACTACTCACGGAATCCTTAACGGATTCGTATAATATTAATATACGACATGTCATTAGATAGTGATGTTACTATAACAGTCTTCTTTAAGACTACATATTCAAATGTGTTGTCAATGACTACAAACACACATACGGATGTTATTTTGTGATATGTTTTATTATCGACAGTTCCGTTACATATAGCTGTCATCATCACATGTATACGATTCATATTACTTGTCTTATTAATTATACCTGAAATATAATACAATATTATGTGGTATAATAATTAAATAGACAGTTCCGTTTCACATAACTGTCTCTTCTTCAAGTAATTCGTATAATATTTCAACATCCTAATCGTTATATGTAACTAAATTTCACTATCGAATATATATATATGACATCTGGTTCACAATTTATTTAGTGTTAATGTTATACCTATGGTTGTACCTCTATTACTAAAGGTTTAGACATGTAGAAATGTTATCCTAGTAATATTATATGTATAACACCCTCCTAAATGTCTGGGGGAGTGGTGTAGAGGTACACTTTACTAAACCATAGGAGTTGGGTACCGTCTGACGTGGCGGGTGAGTCGAGTCGTCGGACGTTCCTCAGGTTCCGGATAGGTGGCAGCACCGATCCGGGTCTGTGGGGACATCTGACGACGAACACCTGGGTCCGTATATAAAGCCCAGGGCTCAGCCGCTACGTCAGAGGCCCTTCTGGCCTCCACACTATGTAAACCACTGTCTTTTAATATTAGCTGCCTCTTTGATATCATTCGGCAGCCGTGAGTGTGCATTAAGTAATAAACCTAACCGTTGGCATACACTTGGAATACTCTCTTACTCTTTCTTTCCGAATCGTAAGACCCGAACCCCCCAGGTCCGTAAGGCCACCAACCCTTACACTTTTGATATATTATAAATCGTCGGATTAGGGCTATTCAGACCGATTGTATGGCTGTGGAACCAACGCGTTAAGAGGTATTAAACTACCCTACAGATCGCAAAAGGATGCCCGCCGATTCAATTCTTTTGCCATCAGCCCAATCATGTCTGATGTGAAAAATCACATCAAAGATGAGATCGTGTAGACATCTATCTTATCTTAATCGGGACCCGATGTAAATCGGCTTTGGTGGAATAAATGCTTGAAACTACAGGGTTGCCGGTGCTCATTTACATCAGCAACATCTTTGATGATGGGCACCCTTTAAACTGCATAGATGTAGTTTCATGCCCTTTCCAAAGTTTTGCATGTGCAATGTTTCATTTACCTAATTCATGGTGTGATGTATCAACTGAATGCAAATTGTTTGGATGTTATTTGGAAATTACAAGTCTATACTGTCAGTTAGCTTCATCAGATGAACAGTGGGTTAATTTGTATATAGCAGCAGTTCGACTTCACAGAATTAAGTCAGGGAAGGTGTCTGGGGTACCTGTTTGATTTGTGTTATGTAAACGCAAGTTAATTAAGTACAGAGGGATGCAGCCATAGAAAGACAAACTTCCCTGTCAATATCGTCACACCTTGCTAGGTAAATCCCTCCCAATCCCCACTCAACATCTGTGTAGGTTCGTGTGCCTGAAGGCACAAACACCACAGCACAGACAGGGTGGCGATGGGTTGGTACCTAGATGTGACGGATTGTGGAAATTTCCGTGATTTAATCTACAAAGAACTGGGAGAGACTGTTGTAAAAACAGCTTTCTTACAGTTATAATATCATGTTGAATCATAAAGCGCCGGTGCTAAGTAACCACTGGCGGCAAAAGATTCTTAAGGTGGATGGCGGACATAGACTAAAAGTGGTCAGATTTTAGCCATTTTGAACTCAAAGTCCAAAAATTACATGAACTTTCCACACGTAAATTAAGAATATGGGGGTCCCAGGCATATTCTTGAGATGCAGCACTTTCAACCTTATATAGGATCATGTATACAGTAATTTGTCATAAAAATCCCCAAAATCATACATAAAAGCTCCTAAACACCAAGATTTTAAGCATATCTTTGCAGCAAATGCGATACTGACAAATGGTCCCAGGCATATGTGACCCATCAAGTTGTTCTGAACATACCCAAATATTTAAAAAAGAAAAAAAAACTTTTATGTGAAGTGGAGCAAAATTGATGCTAGTGTTAAAGGGTTAAAGATGGTAAGAGAGATGCGCACATTCACCCATGTTGAGTCACAGACAAAACAAACAAAATGATGGCACTGACAACGAAAACACTTTCTCAAAAAGTATTTTGTATATTTGTGATAAGTTTTAAACTTCGTCTGGAGAAGGCCAGGTAAGCAGCCAATTTAACTTCCTTGTCGGGTTGAATTGTTAAGGTCAAATCCCACAGTACAAAATTGTCTGTGGAAGTAGAATGCAGGTCACTTTATGACCTGTCAAGAGACCGGGAAAAATAATTGTTCCTGTAAGGGAATCGAGGTGCAATGCAAAAGTAAAAATGAAAGTACAAAGAGCTAGGGGTAGGCTACACTGTAAAAGATAATTGTTAAATCTATGAGGGATTCTTGTAAAACTGAACAGTGAACAACCGTAATTAGATAACAGATAGTAGTTTTTAAAAGAAATTCCAGGTGGCAGTGTGGTGGTACAAGGACTCCCTACGAAAGTCTCTGAAAATATCGAAGGACCTCTGGCAACTTTAGGCCGAAAGATTACTTGTTATTTCAACAACATTTTTTTCTACAGTGTACATGCAAGCACACTCTATTTTACCGTGGGATCAGCTTATGAATTTAGTTGATTAAGAAACCTTTATGGATTCCCTTGCATATACGTGTGATGGTTTATTTCTTAATCTTTTTTTCTTTAATTCAATGCATGCCTAATTCATATGACACTGATGTAAACTAGCTGCAACTACCGGGTAATGTATGTTTTCCTCAATTTTTGACCACTGCCATAATCATTTACAGGATAAACTAGTCATATCTATTAAATATCAGCTATATCTATGGCTTGGTATATATTTTTGGATTACTTTTGTCACTAATCTTCTTTGTTTTTGGCACATAATGAAAAACACAATTGTATGTATACGATTGATTTAAGCCAACTATAACTTTTCAACAACAAAAACAACAACATTAAGAGAGAATTAAGGTCAATTTCTTAAGCTGTGGGATTTGACCATTATGATTGATGCTGAAGATGCTGGAGCATTATGTTTACTTTCAGGGATTGGCTTACACATCCTACAAAAGCAAATGTTTACCCTTCAGTTTATCCCAGGCATTGCACCTGTCAAACCAGTTCAAAACATTTGAACTCCAAGGGAGGGGGGAGACATATAGACATTTACACTGGTCTCACGTGACGGAGCTCTGATGATATAGCTGCCTTTTGAATCTTACATATTCTAAGCTCGTAGAGATGATGCTATACTGTTTGATCTATGTTATGTACATGTTAGTAGATAACACGCCAGGAGTACCCATGAAAATCAACTACCCTGTCAATAGTTGTCGCAGCATCATCCCTGAACCCTTCCACTCCTGAATTTTTCCAGTTTATTGAAGCAATGAAAGTGGGGGCCCCGAAAGAACGTAAGGAATTGGGGCTGTGGGAGGTGGGGAATAGGAGACATAGGAATAAATAATTGGACAACTCACGGGAAGAGCATTTATTTCATACGCAAAACAAGAGTCATGTTTAAGGGGGGGGGGGTGTGCACAAACTTTTTGGGGTTCCCATCGAAAAAAATTATACTCATCACGGGAAAGAAGAATATCACATTTGTTTTTGAATTTGAGTGCTCTAACTCCCTTCTTCACCCCCTCCGAAGAAAAAAAGTTGGAAAATAATTAATTGATTCAATTTTGATTGATATTTTATTTCTACATCCTTTCCTGGTTGAAACTTGTATCAAACCACTTTGAGATGCAAAACAAAAATAAAATACACTAAATAGAGATATTTTGGCATTTCTGAAAAATCCAAGATGGCCACCATTAGCCATAGATAGAACAACACATAAAACCACATCGACATAAAATATTAAAAAAAAAAATGACACTTCATAGACACATTTTTGACCATTTGAAAAATTCAAGATGGCTGCCATTGGCCATAGATTTCCTCACAGAGGCATTTCCTTACGTGAAACATACCATAATTGCTTGCTCCAGAACAGAGGTCTCAAATGAGCATATATATCAGTGAAGTGCATTGTCAGGACCCCAAATCCACTTCTAATCTCTCTTCAAAAGACCTAAAGTGAGTTTAATATGTAACGTGCAGGGCAAAACAGCTGGTAGTCCATCATCAGCCAAAATGTTCTAACAAATATATGTGTGCTTAACATCATAGGAATCTTGCACAAAACCACTAAGAGACTGGAATATTTTGAGTATTAAGCCTCAAATCAAAGGTGGCTATTTATCACCCATTTTGTATTGAAGCATTCCAGTAGAATTTTAGCAACCATGCTGCTTCTGAAATATGGATAGGTAATGAACCCTAGGATAGGTAGCTGTTTGGTTAAAAAAAAAACAGACGATGGGAACTGAAACATCAGGCACACCTGCCCAGTAGTACATAGTCAGATAGAAGAGATTGAGGGTGAAGGAGAACATGCATACATCCAGCCCCTATGAACTGCAAGGGGACTGTATATGCTCTGAAGGTTCGATATGTTGAAAAATCATAAGTCAATCACATTAAGACAAAAAGAAACATAGCCTAGACACCCTGGTAGATAACCCAAGGAAACAACAGCCCCAACTGAACATTTTCAGGAAGGTCAGCACCCAGTGAACATTGAGGAAAATCTGTAAATGTTCACATTTTTTAATTCACCAAAGACAAGTGAAATTTGCTCATTTCGAACCAAGTACATTGTGTAACACACCTCCAGGCATGATCATTGGTGACTAGTGCAAAATCCTTTGTACATCATTCTCACCAAAGAAGAGGCAACTGTGTCAATGTCACTACTTTACATCCTAGATTCAATTCCTCTCATATCGCTATGATAGTCCTAACTTTCACTATGGAAAGTTTCACCAGCTACTGGTACATATCAGAAGAACAGAAATGTTGATCTGTCAGTTTGCATTTCACCTTTGAGACACCACAAGTTGAGGCCCGAATATTTTTTGAAAGTTAAACTGAGGACGCAAGCAGAATTTGGCATTGATCTTATGTATGTTTCTATGATCCAACATAACGATGAGTGAACTGATGTTGAAGTTCTATATTCATCGAGTTCTCCAACTTTAGCCATGGTGAATGCTACTGTGGACACATCACTAATAAACTTACCCCTGCATCTGTAAATTGTATTTTTCATCAGATTAGAATGTTAAACTGATTCTTAGCCTGAAGAAGAATAGTTCAAGCAGAGAGCCAGCTCAATTAGCTTAGGACTTTTCTTCCCAAATAAGTTGAAGGGACATTCTAGCTGATATGGACTGTGTTAAATTTCCAAGGGAGATGCTAAGTTCACTTTGCAAAAGCTATGGTCATATGAGACACTTGAGCTAGAAGAGTCAGTAATGGCAAGAAGCTTCGATTAGCTGATTAGTATTCTTGATTACGGTATGTTTCACATAAGGTAATATCTTCGTGAGGAAATTTATGGCCAATGGTGGCCATCTTGAATTTTTCAGATTGTCAAAAATGTGTCTATAAAGTGCATTTAATCAATATTTTGCATCTAAAAGTGGTTTTATATGATGTTTAAGGGTCAGGTCGTCAGAAAGTGAAAGATTTACCCTTGAAGGGCCTAAAAGATTTATTTTCTAATAGCTTTATGTAACCTTAACAAATTTGTGATGGGACATCCCCTCACCTCAGAAAACCAAAAAATACCAACTTGGGATGTCCGGTTCCATTTTTATTGCTTGTTTTGTGTCATGTAACGTCCGGTACCAAAATGATGAAATAAGAGGTAATTAAAGTTACTCTCAGTAATATAGGAATGTCCCATTATGCATAACAAACATATGAAATAACAAGACCAACATGTCTATTATTGACTTCAATTATAAAAATGGAACAAACTTTGAGTTATGCATGCATAGTAGACTGCCTCTTACATGATGATACTTTTATCAGATTTATTTCACATAAGCTGCTCTCACATGAAGACAAATTTATGTAGATAGACACAAAATTATTTCACTAAAGTAGGGGATAATAGGGCCCTCCATATGGGTAATAACAAAAAATTTGAAGCTCCATTTTTTCATGTTTTATTACTGATTTAGATTTAGGTACCAGACGATACAAATTACAGATTTCCATTTTCAAAAACACATGATGAAAAATTCTCACTCAGTAACATGTCAAAACCTCATGGAAATGATACCTATGATCATATACAATACAAAAAATAACTTTGTGATACTCCAGATGTTCTTTATTTAATACAGGACACTTTTGAAAAATACAAAAAGTCAAAAAAGAACAAATTTGGCTGTCTTTCTTTTTTTTTACTTCGGCAGGCTATAAGTCTGAGAATTTCTGATGGATAACCACAAATTCACGTCTTTCCGATAGTCCTAAGTGTCCTCTATCAAATGAGTCTATGTAAGACAAGATTGGTGTTCAACTTTTTTTCTCCATAGCCATATGAGTCCAAAATGACCCAAAAACACAAAATCCACTGCACTGAAAACCTAGAAGTTCTGAAACTAGTCAGCGGTGACCACTTTAGGTCCTCAAGTTGACAATACCTAAAACTACAGCTTTAGGTAGTCAAAATGACGACTTTAAGTCATCATCCTGACGACCTGAGTCATCAATATGACGACTCTGTACTGTCAGTATTGCCATCCTGATGACTCAGGTCATCAGGATGATGACCTAAAGTCGTCATTTTGACTACCTAAAGCTGTAGTTTTAGGTATCGTCAACTTGAGGACCTAAAGTGGTCACCACTGACTAGTTTCGGATCTTCCATGTTTTCAGTGAGCTTTCTGGCGACCTGACCCACAAGTCAGGAAATGCATATTTGAGGATAGCTATGGTTAATGGCGGCCATCTTTGTTTCTTTTTCAGAAATACCAAAATATCTCTAATTAGTATATTTTATTTTTGTCTTGCATCTCAAATTGGTTTTATACAAGTCTCAACCCAGGAAAAGAATGTAGAAATAAAATATCAATTAAAATTGAATTAATTAATTATTTTCCAACTTTTTATCTTTGGAGGGGGTGACGAAGGGGATTAGAGTGCTCAAATTCAAAAACGAATGTGATATTCTTGTTTCCCATAATGAGTACCATGTTTTGGATTGGGGACTGCCTCTGATTTGAGAAATGACCTCTCCCCCTAGTTAGGTTAAGCTCATAATTATGCAAGCTTGGGGTCTACATGTAGAAGTGGACTGGAAAAATAACTGTTGAATCTAGAGGAATAAAACTGAACAGAGAAACACCATAATTATATAGCAGCGAACAAATTTTGTTTTTACAAGAAGCCCCCAGGTGGAAGTACGTTGGTCCAAAGAATCTCTGTGGAAATAACAATGGATCTCTGGCAACTTTGGTACAAGGATTCAGCTTATTTCAGCGAATATTTTTCAGTGTGGGTCCCTATGTCATCCTTCACTAAGTTTCCACTTCCCCATGTGCTTGTCATTAAGCTCCATGTTAAGGGCATTAATTGTAACACTGTCAGTGTATGGATATAGAAAGTGGGAACTTCTTCCTCTAGGGGGGGATAAAAAAAAAGAGCCTATATCTATCTCAGACAGAAGCTACCTGAAAGGCATAACTTTCTAAGTCAGGTTGGGAGTATGCCCAAAACACCAAACAAAATCTTCTTTATGAGTTTACAGTCAACTATTAGGAAAAGTGGCGCCGGAAAATTTCCCAACTAACCTGATTCTTTTTAGGTTTCATTTCGGAATTCCTGAGCTGAGTGTGCTAAAAAGGTACTACCGGTACATCAGCCATTTTTAGGCCTAAGGCGCGGCCCTTAGTTCAGAGTGTGGCTTATGTGTGGGGTTCCATAGTAAATCCCTGTCAATATCTCTACGTCTTCAAACCTTCCTACATAATCCCTCTGTACTCATTCCTCTGCCCCCTCCCCTCACAACTATCAGGATTTACTGTCTAGATCTATGTGCCTGATGACACGAACACCACTGCAAAAACAAGATTGGGATGGGGTGGCATCATCCTAGAACTAGATACTCTGAGAACATTTTGATCTCCAACTGTATGCAAATACAGTACTCTTGAGCCACTTGCATCGACAGAATAGGTCCCAATGCTCTTAATGGTGACGAAATAAGTCCTCAAAGTGAGCATCATGAAATAAATGAGGCAAAACACATGAAATATTTAATCTTTTAGACATGGCACAGATTCTTTATATTTTGAAAATGTCTGTGACTATACTGACAACTCCATCATTGTCTGGGAACCTGATACGGTAATTCGGATTATCGTAATAAATTGTGGTGGACCATAACCATGGCACCAAATTGAAAGAGGCCTAATGTAGGGTATTTTAAAACAGTTTTCAGGGGCGACGGGACCATTAGAAATTTCGAGGGGCAAGGTGGGAGGGGATCAGATATTGGTCTACCTATGGTGGGAAAAGGAAGGGGGTACGAGAAGGGGGGGGGGCGTTACTTGCAAAGAATAGAGAGATGTCCCATTCTAAATCAAGTGGTAGCCTATCATGGAGCAGGTACGCCATACTAAGGAATCAGTTCTTTTTTGCAATTTAATCATGGACACACACCGAGTAGTTGTACCCTAAGTGCTGGAAGGTTGTAACTGACATTTTGGCAAAATTGAGCTTTCTTCTTTTTTAACGTGTTGACCTTTATCTGACTTCTATGAAAATACTGAAGCTTTGCCTATATGATATGTGTGCCTACAGGCCCCAATGTAGTAAGGTTGTGTCCACATGGTCTTACCCTGTCCCTTTGACACTAGGAATCCTTCCTTCTACTTGTGTTTGCTTAGATCTTCTGTTTGATTTTGTTAACATTCTCATTGTTATCATTTACATTTAGCCATGCAGAGCAATGGATTTCTGTGTCAAAGAGTATGGCAACAATAAGTGAGGAACTCTGGCTTTAGATTGATGAGTTCTTGTTCTGCTACTGAATTCCATAAACACTTTGATGTTACTTAATTACTGTGTCAGAGACATGGATGTGTGGCTGAGAAGGTCAATTTTCTGCCAAAATCCCTCTCATCAAAGGTGGGTCATAGCGGGAAAATGTGGCCTCCAGGGGGGGGTTTTAGTGCTGGTTTTAGCCACCTGGGGGCAGCCTATGGGTAAAACAAAAGTTTACACCAAAGAAAAATGCCCAGACCAACTTTTGTCGGGGAATCTAGTGGTATGCCTGTGAATTATTCCATTTTTTGAATGCAAAAGGAAAGTTCCTTGCCGTGGAAACATGGGAAATGGGTGTGTATGGCAATTTCTATTTGACATGAAAATTACACCATATTTCAAATGAGAAATTCTGCCACAATTCTTTTGGAAATTTATAAAGACCTCAGAACTGAAAACAGATCTACAAAATCCCTGTAATATCAATTTATGATAAAACTCTAGGGAATCGTATTACCAATTGAAGACTACGGTGTATTCGTCACTATTACTGTGTACCTGTAGCAGGAGAATAGACATTCTTGGGAATTGCTTCCAATATCTCTCGTAAGAGGGCACCAGTGGTGGTCTCGAGTGTGTGATGTAGGGAATGGGTCAGAAAGAAGAAATTAAACCATGACAGGCAGTATATATATTCCGCCAATTGTTTACCATTGGGGAGATTTAGCCCTACCATGTGGATAGATGTTGGTCTCATAGACATGACCTAAGGATTCCCTAATAAATTACATTTTTTCTAGGTATTGATTGTATATACATAGCAATAGATGCTTGAAAGGACTGTGTGTAATAGTAAAGTAAAAGTGTGATCTGAAACCCTTCTCGAATCTAATAGTTATTGTTTCAAAGACTCAATATCGACAAAAACTTCATAGTTTTTCTTCCTTCATTAAACCTTCCCATTTGGTATTTTCCAATGCTGTATTTTTGCAGATCAGTATTTATCATACAACATATAATGCACTTAGAGCTTATTTTCCATTTTCAGTTGTACACATCAACCTAGGTTTAATGAACAATTATATCAAATGATGGTCACTTCTTGAACTTTGGGTGTTTCTTTGTTCTATCACACCCGTATAGCTGTTCTGAAAATACTCGAAAAAAAAGAAGTTTGTATTACGAGGCAATGGACACCTACTGCATATGTTAGGCCACCCTCAAAATTTGCAATGACGAAATGAACCAAAATATATCCAAGCCTTTCCCTCCCAGATTTCTTTTTCCTTTTTCATCAAAACCTGAATCGCATAAACGGCAGAGAAACTTATTTCTGTCTTACCTGCACCTTGGATATCAGCACTACTTGAAATCTTTATACTTGCTTCTTCTAGTCCACAATGCCCACTCATCACATTCAGAAAAGTTCAATCAAAGTCCAGGCAAAGTAACCAATAATGTCAATTATGGTTTTCCAATATTTAGATTATCCTCTCCTTATGAAGTCCTTGTGTCCAAAATCAATCCTAGTGCCCAGGGCCCAGGTCTTCTTAAAATTAACAATTTTGTGTAGCAGCTCCGCAGAAAAGGTACACCATTTGTATTCAGGCTTTGCAATATGACTTGTCAATTCTGCTTTACAGTTTGTCCATAGCCTCAGAGCATTCTATTGCCACATATATAATTATGTTTCTGATGAGGGTGTGAGGGTCATGAGATACATAAATAAGCTGCATGCGCCATAACGTGATGGAAATTGTTGATGCATTTATAAGGAAGGGTGAGGTCGAAGATTTTCTTCCCATAACAGGGTAGTCATTCGCACGTTAGTCAATAGGACTCCAGTTGGCCAAATCACTGCTTTTGTGTGGTTTGCATCCTAGCCACATGAAAACCTTTGAATTCAGAAATCTCATGATTATCCTTTCAACATCATTCATACTCCAGGTGTCCAATTTTGGTTGAAACCGTGAGTGTGGTTTGTTCGTGGATCCATGAGCACGACTTTCACAGAGCTACATTCATAATTGGGTCGTACAGCGTGGTTGCAGTAGAGTTATGCCGTGCTTACTGACACAAATAGTTTTGAACATTCGATTGGTTATGTGGTGATGGGAAGGACCTGGATATTGATTTGAAATCCTTCGATGGTTTGGCCATCAAGGGCATCGAGAAACAGTAGGGAACACCATAGCTACAATATCAAACAACGTCATGTTCAAAAATAATTACCCTGTATCTTTATTCAGGAGTTTCGTCAGACACTCATTAGTCATCCAAACACATAGGTGGGCAATAAATTAAAATCGAACCAATATTATATTTGGGTTTTAGTTAAGAAGCGACCTCATCCATTTAACCATTTGTTTCATGTCCCGTCATGCTAGGCATTATTGCAGCCTCATTGGAGTTCTTGTCAGGATCATTACTAATCTCCACTAGGGGACACAGTGAAAGTGAGGCAGGCTTGGGAGAATAAAGTTTATTTAATAGTGAATAAACTTTAAGGTCGAGTTTAGTATGAAACCATTGATAAAAGAGGTGTGGAAGGGTGGGTGAAAATATGTGCGTGAAAGCAAAGGCTTAGCGACGAATGAGGGCGAGGTATGTGAGAGTGTGTGTGAGGTGAGAGGAGTATTGTCCCTAGGGGGTGTCGGAATTGGACCCCTATGGTTAGCAATGACTGTTCCTTACCCTTTAATGGCAATGAACTCCAATTCCTCCATTATTAGAATTCTTTGTTTGCTTTTGACATGGGGCACACAGCGATGATATGCAACGATTTGAAATCTGATATGTGTGACACTTCTTTTTTTTTTTAAACCGACTGATAGACAGAAGGTGATTTGGTAAAATTGTGATTTGGTAAAATTGTTCGCGTGACACAGATGTTTTATTTTACCAATTTTCATTTTGGATGATATTCATATTTGGAGTCTCACTCATATGTTTTGTTGACCTGCGGCACAGCATAACCTGACTTGTTTTTGTGGCTGGTTGAGCGGTTATGTTATGGTTGACTAAATCTGTGATCACCTGCAAGGGTCATGTAGATTACTAGTGTAGCATGCACATCATACAACAGAGGGCAGCCCAGTCTAGAATTACCTGTTTACAAGTCTCATTCTACTCAACCATGAACCTGTCAGGAGGAACCGTGGTATTCTAAATAATACAAACATAAGCTGAAATGACATAGAACACTAGGCAGCTATTGTGTAGTTATGTATATATTTGAAATTTACCCATAGATAGTGGTGCCGCTGACAATTTGCAAATATTATTTTGGATATCTACCATCAAGTTGATCAACTTTGCACACTCTGTGGCACCACTGTGCATCGGTCCGGTCGGGTCCGGTCCATGCATAGACACAAGGGTCAACTACTGTGGTATACAGTTTGATCAAGATCAGACTTTCTTATTTTCACCATTACACCCAAAATATGCTATAAGCAGCCTAGTATTCTATGCTGTTTCAGCCAGTGGATGAAATTTAACTGTCAAATATGAATTCTTTGTTTATTTCTGCGTTATCATTTAAGAGGCACTCCTGAACAGGAGGCCATTTCACCGCGTTTATTATATGGTCCGTATATTAAATGCGGAGTCCGCGTTTAATTTTCCCATTTCTGTTCGTCTTTTATTACAAAAAATAAAATGAACCCGGAGGTCCGCGTTCAAACGCGGACCTCCGTCTTCAAACGCGGACTTTTAACCGTTTCAGCTGTGAGAACGGACCCTCTCACTCTCCACTTTAAGTCCGGTTTAATTGCCTTGAACGCGGAGGGGTAGGTGACCAGTAGGTGTTCGAACACGGACCCTTTTTGGGGTATTTTTACCATAGTTTTAGGTCCGCGTTTATTTTTACCCCTCCTCATTGAAGTTAAAGTTCATGACCTTGACCCCTGACCCCTCTGCGACGCCATTTTCGAAAGGCTGTCAACATGGGCAGATACTACATCTTATGTGTGAAGAGGGAATTTTACTGCAGACGTGACCCCCTGTCTTACTACACAGAGAAAAAGTTCCAGCAGCGGTACAGGCTGACTAAGAGTGTGACAAGAGAGTTGATAAAGGACTATGTGGCATACCTCCCCCGCAAGAGGAGAGTTCTAAGAGGGAAGCATGCTGTCCCCCACCGTATCAGAGTGAGTACCTTCTTCATAGACACAAATCATTCCCCCCCCCTCCCCTTCAATTTTGAGTCCCCCCCCCAGAGTCCCCCCACATACCCTTCTTCTATAGGTAAATACTTTGAAGTAGGTGCTTCATATGACGAGTCTGTCTTTATGCTTTCAATTCCCATTATAACCATAAACCTTTATCAGGTTCCTTTGTCATGACATATTCTTTTCTTTTCTTTCTTGCAGTTCTGCATAGCTGTTCGCTATTTTGCCACCGGTGCAACCTATGCCACCATAGGAGATTGTCACGGGGTTTCTATTTCCACTGTGTGTCGCTCTGTTCAAGAGATAACCCAATATTTCCATGATAGACTGGAGGAATATGTGGTGTGGCCAGATTCTGCATTGGAAAAGAACAACAAAGCCGTGCTTTTCTATAGAGAGAAGAGAAAGCCAGGTGTTTTTGGACTGATCGATGGGACGCACATCCCCATAGCCTGCCCCAAGGGTGTAGTAGCAGACGAAAACCAGTATTATTGCTACAAAGGCTACTATTCCATCAACACTATGGTGAGAAATGGTCTTTCATATTTCTAAGATATTCTAAAATACAAAACATGTACATACATCTCCATCTCACTGAAAAAAAAACATATCACTATAAAGGTATTTTTCTGTTTGACTTAAAAGCAACTATTACTTGAAATAATAAAAAAATTAAATGACTCTTTTCCAACTACAGATCATCTGCGATTGGGATTACATCATTTTCCATGTGAATGCAAGTAACCCAGGCTCGTGCAATGACGTTTATGCCATGAACGGCTCGCAGGTGAAGTACCTGGGAGAGAGGGGTGATTTTGCTGGCTTCTTCTTGCTAGGAGACGGAGGGTAAGCATAAAAATTTTCCTTTTCCCCTTTGTTATAGCAGTCTCCATCCTTTTTAGTGTATTTTTTTCATATTTTTATGTCTCATGAAGCCTTCTCATGACCAAAGCAGTCTTTTTTTATATGTGTTACTTTATTATAATAGGTATACGCTGACGGACTACTTATACAATCCTGTCAACCCTGAGGTGACTGAGGAAGACGTAAAGTTCAATAAGTGGCAGAAAAAGACCCGCAGCAAGGTGGAACGCACCATAGGCCAACTGAAGCAGAGGTGGAGGTAAATGTTGGTTTTTATGTTTTATTCCTGTTTACAAGAAAAGAAAAAAATTTTCTGTGTGATAATACTTTTAAATAAGTATAACATTGCTGGACATGTCTTATTTTTTAGATGTCTTGATTCGAGCGGTGGATACTTGCAGCACGAACCTACACGGGCAGGGTACATCATCGAGAGTTGTGTGTGCCTTCATAACGTGGCGAGAATATCCAAGATCAAACTCCTGCGTGATTTCCCTGCGAAGGACAACTTCAAACGCATCATGCCACCTGTTGATCAACCAGACAACAGAGCCCCCAAGCCTCGACAAGCTTTCAAGAACCTGCGTGAGGCTTACATCAAGGAACATTTTGGTCCTCAGCGCCGGGGTCAGCGGCAGCAACAGCAGCAGCAGCAATGAAGCCCTTCTCAAAATTGTTCTAACTTAATCATGTCTCACGTCAGAAATAATATCATATGTAGATATAGCATAGTTGACATAAACTTTAACTGAATGTAATTGAAATTTATTTAAAAGTGTTTTGAAACAAATCAGTCCTCAATATTTTTTTTTCCTGGTGCTTGAAACCGACACCACAATGTCAATTGAAGAAGAAAAGTAATGAATTAAAGGTATCTGTGTAAATATTTCTACTTATATTTAGAGCATGCATTTATATAATAACCTGAATCTTTACAATTGAAATTGGTTATATAATGGGAATTGGTTTGTACTGTTTTACTCTGAGACTGCCTTTACCATGAAACTCAGATCTCCTTGAAGGCACCTGCGATATTATATATGAAGTACCTGTACTTTTCCAACTATCAACATTAAAATCTATCACTCGTCATATCAGAATAAAATCAAGTAATTTCTCTTTAACATGGGTTTTGCCTTCACATCCATATCTTCAAATAACATGTACATGTATCATTAGTATACCTTAGGCACAACCAATAAGCCATTTATGATATACAAACTTTTTCATCACAAAACTGTAAACTTGTGAAAGAACAATTCTTCCTGCTGTTCACCCGTGTAAGTTATTAGACTAAAAAGAGAATCCTTTTCTCTATGTTTCTTGCTGCAAAGATTCACATGTTTTTTTTTTACCCGTACATGTCATTTTGCACAAAAAGGAATACTGTTTTCCTGAGAACAGAGAGTTGGGGTCATGAAACAAACGTCGACATCTTTTTCACCTGCCTTTCTACAAATCTAAACACTGTCTTCTTATCCTTATGCGTTCCGAACGCTTAAGAACACCTTCCCCTTGACCCTCGTCTATGGCTTTTCCTTCTGTTTCCCCGGTGGCCGCATTGTCCACTGTCCCTTCTCCTTCAACTTCAGTCTCTATGGCAGTGTTCAAGTCATAGTTTCCAGCAGACTGGTAGGCTGAGTTATAGTCATTATCTTGAAGCGGCTGCGTACCATGATTTGAGTCATGGTCTGGAAGAGTGGCCGGAGACTTAACTTCATGAAGTCCATCAACTGGTGTATCAGTTTCCAGTGAAGAAGAGGCGTGAGGAATAGAAGTCTTGTCCTGCACTATCACAAAATCATCTCGGCTCTTTACTGTGAAGGTCGGCAGCCCAACTCCGTCATTGCTTTCGGTTGCCTCTTGACAGATAGCTGAAAGGAAAAGCAAATATAAGACCAAAAAAAAAACATATTCCTGTGACCCACATTTTAATGCTCATATAGCATACATACATACATATATATATATATATATATATATATATATATATATATATATATATATATATATATAAATATATATATATATATTCATATATATATATATATGGGAAATAACTTCTCCATTTGTGTAGTTCAACAAATAACCTTTCTGAAAAAGAATTTCCTGAGTTAAAAAGACATAAGAATACTCCGTGCCTACACTAGAAAGAATATCAAAGATATGATATGTGGCAAAATGTAACCTTTTTGTCATATATAGTATACAGTTCACTTACCCGCGGCTGGAATGAGAAGCTTGGCCTGGGTTGCTGAAGGATCGACTCCGTCGCTGAAGACTTCTGTAGACGTCTGGTACAAGGTCCCCTGTCCTGTGAAAAGAGACAGAAGGGACTAAGAATCTTTCGGTTATTTTTCTAGTCTACCCTCCCTTTCACGGCGTTCATTATCCTATTATTAAACACGGAGGTTGAACGTGGACCTTGATTTGACTTTATGACAAAACCAGCTCTTACCAAAAAGTATGACAGTTAAAGATTTAGTTCACAAAAGGTAAATAACTTAGTTTCCACTGTACCTGCTTTGGTGTATGGATGGGTCAGGAAAGCACCCACATGGGAATCTTGAATGTTTAACCCAGCTTCCTCAGACTTGTCAAGAGAAGTCCCTGCTGTGCCCTCGGCCTCCTCAGACCTGGGTTCCGGAGCCTCGTACAGTGTACCTCGATGATGGACTGCTGGAGCTGGAACAGAAAATTTGTTCAGTTAATATATTTTCAAAGGTAACTTTATCTTGAATTTTTAGTTGTTTAAAGGGAACAGCGTTCCAAACCTAAATATCTGAAAACATTTTTGCGCCACCTGTTTTCTCTGCTAGTAGGTTAAGGCTATGATATAATTAGGTTTAATATGTGTAGGGATAGACCACAGAAAAGGTTAATTATTGTGGAGTTTGCATCTCGTTTCCTTTTAAAATTAAGATTTGCGTCTCATTATATAATGAAAATAAAAATTATCTTTTTCTCACCTTGTATTAAGTTATGATTGAAGGAGTAGGTCACAGCTTGATTCAATTTCTCGACTGTTCCTATCACCTGCTGAAGTATCTTGTCTGCAGTTTCAGCTGTCTTCAGTCCCGTCACGCACCTCTGCTGTAGGTGATCTGCATCTACGAGCAATGTACTGAATGATTTTGACAAAGACACGACGGAGTCCTGCATTCCAATGAACCCAACATTAAGTTTACTTTGTGCCTGGATAAGCTTCTCAGTGTTCTCTATCATGATTTCCCCCAGCTTTTCCATGGCCTTCACCATCTGCACTTGTTTGGTTACTATTTTATTTGTCATGTCAGCGTGTATATTAGCTAGGGTTTCACTGTCCTCCTGTTGGTCTTTCATTTGTTGGGCTAGGAACTTGTTTTGCAAGTTCAGCATGGCATCTGCTTGCGTTCGGAGATTAGCAGCTGTTTGTTGAGAATGATCTCGTAGCGCTGTAGTTATTCCCGTGCTAACCCCTTTAAGTGACTTAACCACAATGTCTGCTGTTTCACAGGCATTTTGTGCGACCTCATCCTGGTGCTTAAGGAGGGACTCACTTACTTTATTCTGCTGCTCTATCATTACTTTTGTACTTTCTTCCAGTACAGCTCGTTTAATGGTTTCCAGGTCAGCTCTCCGCTGATCCACTGTCTTAACGTAAGGTGAGTTTCTGTTTAAAGAGGGCAGCGAAGCATTTGGGCTGTTGTCAAACAGTTTCCTCCTCTTTTCCTCAGAATTGGAGTTATCCGTGTCTAATTTCCTTTTGGTGGAGGACAACATATCATCTCTAGCCTTCTTCTCACCCATACATGGAGTGCTGGTTTTGAAAACAGGGGAAGAAGGGCACAGCTCGACCCCAGAGATGTCCCCTTCTATCAATCCGCAGAAAGATGGAGGTCTGTTCCGCTTCCTCTTGGCTGGTTTTTCAGTTAGTTCCTCGTCCTCCTGTGAATGTTTAGTCTCACGAAGTTCTTCATGGTGCTGGTGAGAAGAAGGCCGAGCAGGTTGTTCTTTGTGAACAACTGGTGGGTTAATTTTCTGTGTCCTAACAGGTGGGGCCTTCTGTTTATCTAACTCTTTATGAGGGGGAGGTTTTTTAGAAATAACTGGAGCATTATGAACAGGAGCTTTTGGTTTGTGTAGCGGTAAGAGTGATTTCTTAACAGGGGTGAGTTTGTTGGGAGTATTCTTCTCGAGTATCTCGTTAGCCGCAGCCAAAAGTCCTTTTTTTCTCTCATTTCGCTCTTTAGCATGAGGCGAAAGGTCGTCTTCGGGGTTCCTAGGTTTACTGACAATACCTTTCTTTTTGTCGTTTTCTCTCTTGTTGAAATTCAACATAGTGGTCCGCGTTATACTTTTGGGTGGAGGAGTTTTTAGATCGTCGTCATCCGGTAAAGACACATCCATGTTCCTTCGGGGAGATGCAGGACAGTAGATTGCCTCGTCTTGTCCATCATAGTGGTCGACTGGCTCAGACTCCTCCTCCTGTTCTTCCTCATTGTAGTCTGCTTCTTCGACATCCAAGATGGGAGCTGTATAAGAGAAACAATGATTCTTCATACACAATTCCTACACCCAGAAGAAAGTGGAAAAGGTAAGCAAGATACATGAAAGGTTCCTTATCATGGTGACGGACATGTTTGGTTTCAATTTTTAATATGTAGAGACTTAAAAAGAATGCATATATGTATTTTGGTATAAAATAATTTAATTAGACAAAGGGAATTGTGCGCAGGTCTATTTTAAAATTGTTTGCGATCATAAAAGTAAGTCATATTAATTTATTGTTTTGTTGACAAACATGAATTCTTCAATAGCTTTAATTACACATCATTTCTGACAGGACAACATAATATTTTTTGGCTTACCTCCGTCTTCGTCTTCTGCTAGAAGGTTCCCCTCCATCACTGCACGTAGAGCGTCACTTGGCATCTGCATGGCCACATAATCCTCCCTGTTCTCGCGATGTGGGTTGTAGCAGGACCAAGGCTTGTCTTGTCTCCCTCCTCCCTTCAAGTTAGGAGGTTGCATACCCGGTATACCTGAAATCAAATCAAATGACTGTGTTCTTTTTTTTTTGCTTATGAAATTCCCATTCCCCAGCCATAAAAAATGCCGAAGCAGATTTAATTCAAATACGTTTCAATAAAAGCATGCAACAAAAATAATTCGGATTTTTTATATTTTTAACTTTGGCACACACATTAACCCTTCAGGCATCATAAAAAGGACACAGGATTTTACTTACCAAGTGTCACATCTTCCCCTACCCAATCGAGAATAGCCTCCTCAAGATCAGTGAGACAGTCTTTCTCGTCGCGCTGACCACTGCCTGAACGATATTTGGAGTCTATCTTCTGCCTCTGAAGAAAAAATAAATAAAAAAAAATTAAATCAAGCCTTCTTTTTAACCTATGAGGTGGTACTTGTGTTATGGTAATGGACAGCTGTCACAAAAGAATAGACTAAGGGAATTTAGGTAGGGAAAGGGAAGAAACAGATATACTTTTAGTTTGAGTGGGAGTTACCTGAAAGCATAATTTTTTACATGAGGAAGCTATTACCGTACCTTTTTTTTGGAATCCTGGCCGAAATACAGGAGTTTGTCTTTACACTGCTTCACGCTCCACTCCCTTTTGCCTATGCACTCGACGTACTCTGCACAGGAAGAAAGTATTTTCATTCAATGTCCCTCTATATGAAATAATTGTTAGACATCTTTTCTCAAGGAAATAAAAATATTTTTTCTAGAGTAGGGTGACAACTGCTTAAACCATATATTAATAAAAGTAGTGGACAATGGAAATAGAAAAATGCAATAAGATTTTGTGAAGCTTCTATTTATATTTTCACGGTAAGTTAATAACAGCAGAAGAGAGAAAACCATAATATCTTACCTAACAGTTCCTCCCACGCCAGTTTCTTCATAGTTCTCCCGTCACTGCTGCTTTTGAACTTCCCTTTCAGGACGGGTTTTAAGTGGTTAGCTCCGAATATCAGGGCTCTCAGTTCCAAAGGATTCCAGTGCTTCAGTCCCACCTCAGAAGAAGCAGAGGCAGCGGAAACATTACTGGCACCACCCCTAGAAGAATTTGCTCCACGTGCTCCAAGTGCTCGGCCCCTGGCCCGGGTGCTTCTGCCTCCCTTGCTGGACATTCCAGATCCACGGGGCCGTCCCCTTCCTCGGGCAGGTTTTAAGGAAGAAGCACGAGCTCGGGTGCCCCGGCCTCTAGTTCCCCTTCCTCTCAGAGTCCCCCGGCCTCTAGGACTGACAAACTCGTCCTCATCAGGGTGGTACGAAGGGTCATGGCGGCTGTCTTCATGGTCAGGTCTGGGAGCAGGAGGCTTCTTAGTCAGGCCATAATGGGAATAGTGTTCACTGCTGGGAGCCTTCCCTTTCTGGCGTTTTTCAGAAAGAGCTTTAACACCTTTGTCTTTCATGTACTGATTATAGAAAAGGTTGAACATGTACTCAATGTCCTGATCTCCACCTAGCCCTGGAAAATCTGAGGGTTTAACCTCCTGAACCTCCTCCTCCTCCTCCTCTTCCTCCACGTACTCCTCCTCCTCCTCGAGATCATCGTAGTCTTCCTCATCTTCATATCGGGGCTTCTGCAGAAAAAAGAAAAAAAAATTAACATGTTTTAAAGCCTAAGATGGAAAAGATATTATGAAAACCACAATAGGACCCCCCCCACACACACACACTCTCTCACCCAAATGAGCCCTGTATGTCACCCTGTCCTTTTATCAAAGGTATTCCAAGTTGGACCGGCCTGTTCAAGCAACTGTTACCCTATGTGCTATACCCCTCAGTCTCCATTCTTCTCTCAAGGATAAAAACAGAGGACCCCTCCTTCCCAACCCGAGATGAAGGCCTTCTTCATGTTTTTCGTTTGGTGTAGACCTAACAGGAGTGACAGTGACAGAGACTGCTAAGCAGACAGCCACCGGTAATAACTTTAATGTGTCACTGCGCGACGATGACAGGCGACTAAGAGAACACCGTTACCTTCTTCTTGCCCCCTTACCTACCTTCCTTCGAAAATAAGAAGTTTTCTCTCACCTTGTCTGCTGCTTTAGGCATTTCTTTACTCTTCTTTCACCGAAAAATGACATGAAAAAAACCTTCCGCGGAAACCGGAACAAGATGGCGGACCTCCAACATCCCATAATTCATGACGTCACTGGGAGTTTCCCGGGGTTCCCCGATAAAAAATCATGGATTTGGACCCATACATAAGAGGGCACACTTGTCTTTCTATTAAACGCGGAGGGTACTGTTATAAACGCGGACGGTTGAACGCGGACGTCCGTGTTCTTATGTCCGCCTTTAATAAAAAGGGTCCGCGTTTATTTTAATAAGACGGAGGGTATTACGGATTACCAACAGAAACGGTTTTGCTATTTTTTTTCATGGAGTCCACGAAGGGGTCCACCTTCAACCTCCGTGTTTAATAAAAGGATAATAAACGCGGTGAAACGGCCTCCTGGGGAAAAGTAAACTTAAAACATAATTCATTCCATAATTCCATAATTTGTTAGTCATAGCAATATCTGTTATCTGAATGCTGGGGGAATGGGTTTTCGGCTTATGTAAAAACGAGAAATATACATAGGAAACCACTAATTCTGGCATCTGAAGAAGTGCTGCGCCTTACAGATTCTGCCTGAGGTCAGCAGGTCAGGGTGCACCTTATGGGAGAGGAGTTTCACCCGGCATGCACCTAATTTGTATTAGATGTACGTTGTGTACAATAATAATCTTACACTACGTTTTAAAACGTTTCCCATGATAAGGAGCCATAGGGAAACGTTATGAAACGTTTTACAACGTTTTTTGTTGACTGGGTACACTCTCAGCCCGGCACGTATATATACAGCACAATCCTTCCCACGCAACAGTGGGTACTGTAGGCATGGACCCACATACCAAAAGATTTTACTGCCTACCTACAGGGCTATTTTATAGCTGATTTACAATTCGGGCTGAGAGTGTATGGCTCAAAACACATTCTTTTAGCTCGAAGCTTTTCTCCCCTAAACAGAAAAGCACCCAGATCATTATTCGACTTGCCAGGTGACATCACAGGTACTGGGCCCCTACATATAACTATTGTCCCCAGAACATGTATACATAAACATTACTTCAAAGAAATCATGAAACAGAAAGAACTGTGAACAGATGTTTGTGTTAGCATGTTTTTTTTTTATTACTGATGATTTTTTTTTACTACAATGTACATGTCATATCTTTCAGGCAATGACGAAGTCGACATATTTGTTTTTGCTACAAATTGTGAATATCATCATGATTATAATCATTCATTTAAGGTAATATAAGTAATGATTATATTGATACATCAAGATCAAAGGGTGACATTTTACTGATCATTCCTTTGTGGTGGTAAAGATGCTATTGGTCAGTAATAATATTTAACGATACTAGAAGCATTGATTAACAGATATATTCCCAGGGGTGGATCCAGGATTTTGAAAAGGGGGGGTCCAACCCTGGTTTATGGGGGTAATGCTGCAAGCGCAGCGCCACGACGTCGCCAGTGCAAGGGCGTGATGTCACAAGTGCAGCGCTGCAACATACCTAGGGTGATTTGGGGGCATGCCCCCCCAAGAAACTTTTGAAATCTAGACATCAAACAGTGCATTCTGATGCATTTCTAGATCCCACTCCAGTAAAGCATTTTGGTGTACCATCAGTAGTAAACCCATGATTATGAGAACAGAGAATGGAAATCTTATTGAATTTTGATTGTACAATGGTGTTTTAGGGAGGCTTGGCATGTCCCCTAGAAAATTGTAGAAATATATATATCAAACTCCAAATTTTAAAGCATTTTGGTGTAAACCTAGGGTGGGCAGGTTTCCATGAAGGGGATGCAAATCTTATGTGGTAATGGTTTGTCCTTTATGAGGTTTTAGGGGCTGGTCCCTAAAAAAAGATTTTTGAAATATAGATGTCAAAATCTTGAGTTCAAGGGCTTCAACTAGCCTCAGATGAATGTAGTATTTTTAGATATTGTTCCTTAAGGGGGGTGTGGGGCCTGCCCCCACCCCTAGGAAGTTTTTTGAAAAATGATGTTAATCCTTGAAGTTTAAAGCATTTTGGTGTACCATCAGGAGTATGTTTATGCACTGGTGGAGTTTTGGGTCATTCCCAAAGAAATCTTATAACATAATCATCAAACCTATATTGAAAACATTTTGGTATAGGAAAGGGATGTAAATTTATGTCCTGATACCATACATTGTTCTTTGATAGAGTTTTGACAACTCGTCCCCCAAGGAATTTTTTAAAGTATTGGTTTTAAACACGGTAGTCTAAGCATCTAAGAAATTTCTGTATCATTGGGTGTGAATCTAGTAGTTTTATTTGAAAGTGATTTGGAGCCTACCATCGAGAAAGCTTTGAAATTTCACAAAAACTCATCACAGCACACAGTATTTTGATGCACCCCAAGCGGTGAATAAAATTTTAATGGGATATAAATCTAATAGAAAATTACCTGGGGGACCAAACATAGTATCCCATGCATAAGGCACACCTGATGCCTAGATGCCTATGTGGACTCACTGGTGCACATTGGGTCATGTTAGAAAATTTTGTGGAAATTTTATAGATTTTAGATACTGAAGTCATGAATTGTAAAATTCACAAACATAAAACCATATCAAAAAGAGACAGGGGCCATGAATGGGGGTATACAAAGTGGACATCTTGGGTGGGCCCAAAGGGGACCCCCCTTTGAACATGTTATAGGTGGACCAAAAGGGGGGGTCCGGACCCCCAGGACCCCCCCCTGGATCCGCCCCTGTATTCCTATATGCCTAGTCAGCTAAAATACGGTGTTCTTTCCTTTATTGCTTTGTTAAAACAAAACGGCCTAGGTTGCTAAAGCTGTGATATTAATTTGATTGTTGTATTGATCTAATCTGTTTTAATATCAAATTCAGAGAACAGTGCATGTTTATGACCTTAAAAATTAGATATTTTGTATTAGGAAAAAGCCTTTTCTGTGACACTTGCAAAATAATATTGGAAATAAGTTTTAGATAGTTTTAGTTAGGCTCCCATGAGAATCATCTTGTCTTATGGATGAGTTAGCTGACCCTCCTTAGCACCTTACACTTTAAGTTTGCACGATGACACTTTAGTCAACTGTATGATACTTTATTGGCCTTATTGAAATCGAGAAAATAATTATATTGGGCATGCTATTTGTAAAATATCATATCATATTCTTTCTGAAGTGGTCCAATGTTGGTTGAACTTATATTTCATCATTGATCCATGATCTCAGCTGGCAGGTGTCTGTAAATATTGCTGGATAGCCATTACGTGCACAGAACGACCCAGTCGCGATTCCATATACCACCCAATTACCATTTACTCTGTTTACCATTGGTGCACCAAAGTCCCCCTAGAAGAAAGCATTGCATAGTTAAGTCATTTTGTTTACATGGGGATTGACAACGTTGTTCGCACATAGAGAAATGGAGTGGCCCCCGTTAGGGGAGGGGATTTATTTGTGGATCAACATGGTAAAAGGTACACCTGGTAGGGGGTGCGCGGGCATACCTTTTACCATGTTGATCCACATTTAATAAAATCAAAGTTATGAAGGCGGTACCAATCCAGAAACATGGTGCAAATCATGAGAATCGAGAATACCTCGTTCACTTTTAAATTTGAGTACTCTCATCCCCCTTCATCACGCCTTCCAAAGATGAAAAGTTAAGATATATCAAATTAATTCAACTTTGGATAATGTCTCGTTTCCATATGCCTTTCCTGACTTCAGAATTGTAGATGACCACTTTGAGATGTAATATGAAAATAAACTCTAGCAACTTACACAGTAATGTATTGATATTTACACCAGCACATTTCATACTTACCCAGCACACTCCACGGTTTGGAGCACCAGCACATATCATACTTGGGGTGATTGTTATATTAGGTTTGTATGCATTGACGCACTCTATGCGATCCTTAATCTGCAGATCCACCTTCTGCAGGTATCGGGAGTAAAGTTGAGTATCTACAAATTAAAAGAGGAAAGGACACATTTACAAAAGAAGTCTGCTATCAAAAAGCACAATCATTGTTTTCTCATTCTAAGTGTAAGTGTAAGTTGTTATGCAACTATTGAACAGCATTATGTCAAATTTATTCTGTGAACTGCCAACATCTAATGCAAAGTCTCATTAGCCCATGTGCAATATGTGTGCATTGCCTCATTCTGAACAAAGATATGTGGGTGCACCCCACCTGTCTGCGGTCAGCGTATCTGATACAATGACCGGGCACCCACGGTCAGCCTATCAGATACGCTGACTTTCCTGTCACTGGTCACCCACACTGTATACAACGAATAGGGATAGTATCATTAGAGTTTAGGGCTGTTCCTCTAGTTTTATAATAAGAGAGGGATGTTATCATGGTTTTAATAAGCCATGATTTCTTCTTTTCAAACCATGATAACATCCCTCTCTTCTTATAGAACTAGAGGGACAACCCTAAACCCTAATGATACTGTCACTATTGGTTGTATACAGGAATTTTATCCAATTTGGAACAGCATAGAATTAGATTAGACTATAAAAAGGAATAACATAGAATTTTGCTGTGCAGGGCTATCAATTTAAATTGATACTTTAGGGAATAGAATAGAATTTTGCCCGCAGGGCTAACATTATGAAATTGATGCTTATATTAAGGGTTATAATAGAAGGTTTGAATTGATAGGCCTGCAAGGCAAAATTCTATTTTATTCCCTAAAGTATCAATTTTAAATTGATATCCCTGCGGGGCAAAATTCTATCCTATTCCTTAAAGTATCAATTTTAAATTAATAGCCCTGCGGGACAAGATTCTATTCTGATCCTATATTAGTAGTCCTGCGGGGCAAGCTTCTTTTCTATACCTGGTGTATAATATAGAATTCTATTCTATATATAGGAATAGGATAGAAGCTTATATAGGAGAAATCCAGTTCCAGGCTTTATATACTACACTACCAGTAGCAGACACAGAAAGGGTGTTTAGGGTTATGTGTGGTGCCATAGTATTAAATAGGCTGACAATGCTGTCACCAGTGACCAGAAAGTCAGCGTATCCAAAGCGCTGACTGCAGCACCTCTGTCACCATAAAGAATACGCTGACTGTAGATGCATGGGGTGCACCGAATGAAAATATAGCAGCTGTTCATGAATTGAACTTACCGTTTAAACGTGTCATACCCCATCCGGCAACAGTAAACACTTTACTTTTTGCAGGGTATTCACAATTTGCTGGTGGAAGAACTGCCATTTGAATTGTCGCTGAGAGAGCTAAGTCTGATGAGAGTGTCAATATCCCTACATCATTGTGTAGGTTGGTAGAGTTGAAGTTAGGGTGCTTTTTAGTGGAAATAACAGAGCGCACAGAACTTTCATTCTGTTTTTCTAGATCTACCACCCCGGCCACCGCAACAGCGGGGTGTGGTGCGAACGTTCCTGACTCACTGTCAATGTAAAAAGCAAAGCAGATCGTAGTGATGAAATAGGACTTTTTTCATCTTATTTTCTACTAGTATGCTACTGATCTTAAATTGGTTAAATATATTATAATGATGAATTTGACTGTCCCATTATAATATGTTAGAACACGGAGCTCTATATCTATTCCAGTAAATTTTGTATAGCTTTTTTAGATCATCAATTTAGACAACGAATCAGAGTATTTTCAACTTCAATAACTTCATAACCAAATATTTTTGATCAACTTGCTGGCTGACCCAAATTCTTACATGATAAATGACAGCTAGCAAAGTTCAAAACGTCCTCAACGGCTCCTAGGGGGACATAAACTTTTCCTGTGGGTACAGAAACAATTCCTGCATGTACAGAAGCTATTCTTGCGGGTACAGAAACTAATCTTGCGAGCACGATTCCTGCAGGTACAGAAACTATTCCTGTGGGTAGAGAAACAGTTTTTGCGTGTATAGAGACCCTGCTAGCACAACTCATCCAAATGATGTCTTTTTACGTAAAAACGATCAGTTTTTGCGTAAGAATGACGTAAATTATACGAGTAGTGCTAGCTGGGGAAGCTCTTGGGGGTAGAGAACTAAATATTACAGCTACTGAGACAGTTTGTGCGGGTACAAAGACAATGCATTGCCGGCAAACAAAACTGACGATGACCTAGGCCCCCTATAGGTCATACCCTGCACCAACCAGGATAGCCTGTAGGTCATCTTCCCAAAAGAAAGTTCCTGTAACCGCAAGAATGTTCCTGTATCTGAAAGAATGTCCCTGTTCCTATCGGGGGGAAAAGACATTTTTGGTATGTCCTATCCAGTACAGGTCTCCGTAACAATGTAATCTTCTAATAATGTGCATATCAATGATGTAGTGAGGAAAAGGTTTTTCATGAAAGATTATTTGGATGAAGCCATATATCAAAACTATATGGCAAGACTTCCATTATAAAACGTCTACTTACATGGCTAGAACACAGGTTGCTGTAGTGAGAATCTTATTACGCTTTAAAATAGTGCCAGTACAATAAGGCAAAGAACCAACGTAGGGGACGAGTATCCGGATACTGCAGACATAGGGCAATTCACCGAGAGTAGCATTCTTGCCACCAACTATCCTTCCAACTGAATCTGAAGTACACATAATAAGAGAGAATGATTAATCCACAATTATTTTTTTAATGGTGCTGAACACGACAGGATGGCCACTGGCCAAGATAACAATGTGACTGGACCTGCATTGCAAAATCAATAAATAGTCATGGTCATAATTATGCAGACATGAGAGATGTGAGAGGATCTGTCACTGGGTAGATCTCCAATAAATTGATACTTACTTTCTTATAGAGTGAGTGAGTAATAGATGTTTAACACCATTTCGACAGCTAAGGTCATATTCATGGCGAGAACTATATTACACAATTTCACAGAGGAATATGTCGGTGCCCACACATATGTACACCACACACATTCTGAGAGATAGAAAAGAGGAGAAATAGACCATTTTAAGTGGGCTAGGGAAGCCCACTTTCTTATAGAGCAGCATGCCTAACCAATGGTCACATTATGACTTTTATCAGCCTATGAATCCTTGTTGTACATCTGAAAAACCGGTTCTGTTATATTCGGTAGGTCATGATTATGCCTGTGCCCTATGCGACCCTTTCATAAGCATTGATACAACAGATGGTGCTAGTGGCAGCCATGCTACTTTGCTACTCCTACAAGGGCATGGCTGGTTGGACTCCAGTACCTGTAATAGGCCCACATGGTCGGCCTTATGTTTGGCTCACCATTGTCTTTAAATATTGATAGTGAGTATAGCCACACTATTTCTCTGTGTACAGCTTTGATTTCTAAGACCTGGAGCTCTATTTTACATTGCAAATAGGCAATTTGGTGAGGGGTGTCTGTGCACCAATGGTAAGCCTATGGAGCCCTGGGAGTGGATGCTGGACATGTCCATGTAAACAGCAGGGCTGGAGCGCCATCTAGTGTATCAACCTGGTAAAACCAATGTATACAATATTATACAACCCTATGATATCAGATATTTAAATTGACTGTATAATCTTCCTCGACCCTGGTGCCTTTGTTCCTGGACTGTACCGTTTATGTCTTCCCAATATGTTCATACCTACTCTCTTGATTGCAGTTTTGGCTAATCTGAAAAGCTTACTTGTTTGATGTTTTCTGCCAAATAGAAATTGTTAAAAAAACATTATCTAGTATTCCACTTACTTGCTTGAGAGACGACCACCAGTGAGACGATGAGCAGGGATGACAGAGCCAAGATCTTCACAGCCATTTTGCACTTCAGTGTAGGTATAGGTTGGAATGAGGTTTTGATGTCATAGCTGTACACATGGATGGAGAGCTGTTGTCTGGGCCCAGCCTGCAGGCCGTTTTATACCTGCGAACATGGATACACTAATATATCGCCTCCAATATCCACAGGACCGCCCCCTGAGAATTATAGCTGTAACTAGGATGTACTGTATGTTGGGATAGGGTGGTGGCATTTTGGGGAAGGGCTTTGGGTCAGGGGGTAGGGGTAAGGGGAGGGGGACTGTATGTGGGGTTAATGATGAAAGCATGATTGACAACGGTAACTCTGTTAGGAAAGAGTGGAGAGAGGGGAGGCAAATAGCCAGGGCATATTATGGAATGTAAAGAGCACAAGAAAATCAGATAAGGTCGAATCCCACATGGCGAAAAATGGCTCAAAAATCTCTGCGATTTTGAATCTGTTGCGGTTTTGGGGCCTATCCCAAATTCGCAAGGGGTATAGCTTCATAATCCACTGTGGGACTCAGAATGAGTTGATCAATCCTTGCGTTTTATGTCCCCATCAAGGGGAATACAATGCAACAGACAAATTCGCAGAGATATTGAAGCCCTATTTCGCCATGTCGGATTCGACCTATAGGCAACAACCATTTTCTCAAAAGTTTAGGAAGTGTTCCCAATTTCCCTGATTTCAACTAGGTGTTATTTCAGAGTCCCACTGTCATTTATAAATAATTCCTGAATTCAGGGTGCAACACAAATATAGGGTTTAAACATATATAAAATAACAATACAAAGTCAGCAATGTTTTAAGCAAAAGGTATGGCTCTTAGCTCAAAGTATGGATTATGTGTGGAATATCATGCTAATTCTCTTATCCTGATTGAAATGGTCTGTGTAAACATTATGTCATAGATTTAAAATACCCACAACAGAGCCTTGGCATGTAAGATGCATGTCCAATTCCTTTTATCATTTCTGTTTACAACCTGAGTTAGGTTGCTGAGCACATTCACTGATTGTTGACATCGATTGACTACCAAACTTTTAAATATTGTCTGGCAAAGCTCAAGCAAGCATCAACTTTATCTTCTCAGCCAGGTAAAATGAGGTTTTTTTTTTTTTTTGGACTAGCTCATTGCGTTAATGAACTGTCAGGTTCATTTATGTAACGCTATAGAGCCGACCAATTTTATTTATATTTCAAACAGATACCAAACAGTTGAAGTAAATATAGACTCCACATAATCAGACATATGTCATTATGTACAATAACAGTAAGGAAGCAGGCAAGTGTGTCAAATCAATCACATAGTATTTGTTGAGATATATATCAATATGACACAAGAAACACAAAATACAATCAAATGATCATCAATGATATAATATTATATAATGATGAAAATATGCTGATCACATAAATAATATTTGGAGCGGCGCGGTGACTACACCGTCTCCATCAACCTTTGTTCCTTAGTTATATCCAACCTTTAGCCTTGATCTGAGGTTTTTTAACTTTTTAACCTCATTCTTAAATTTAACTTTTGTGGTAGCCCTCTGAACCTCCTCAGATAGTAGGTCCCAGAGGACTACACCCCTGTACCATGGAGATCTTTTATAATGGCGAGATATACTTCTTGGCAATTTAAAACGTATCTTATTTTGCGATCTTGTATTATATGCATGACCATGATTTATCTGATCCTTGGATTTCTTATACATCAAACTTAAAAGTAACATATCAAATCTTTGTTCTAATTTTTCCACTTTACAGATGACATGTAACTCATCAACACTATATTTAACAATATTGCATCTAAGGCAAATTCTCAAAGCTCTATTCTGTAAACGTTGTAATGCCTTTAAACCTTCCTCATTACAACTAGTACTTATAAAAGAGCAATATTCAATAATCGGCCGGATGGTACAACAATATATTTTTATGCTTTCTTCTTGTGTGAGATATTTCCTTAATTTAGCAAATCTAAATAATTTATTACAAATGTTTCTTTTAATAAGCTTAATTTGTTTGTCAAAACTTAACTTACTGTCTACTGTAACTCCTAGGTAGGGGAAAAAACTTACAGTTTCTACTCTGGTACCATTTATTACAATATCTGTATCTGGACAATTTTTCAATTTGTGAGCACTACAAAACCACATAAATTTTGTTTTCTTTGGATTAACAGTCAACCTGTTGTGAAATACCCATGTCTTAAAGCGTTCAAGATCATCATTTAACACTCTCATTACATCTTGGGGTGTTTTCGCTGCATGATATAAAACAATGTCATCTGCATACATTATAATTTTGCACTCGTTCAACTTTTTAATCACGTCATCTATGTATAAAACAAACAACAGGGGGCCTAAAACAGACCCTTGTGGGACACCATATTTGATTTCAGATTCTTGAGAGAGATTATTGCCATAACTAGTTCTTTGTTTGCGGTTTTTTAGATAACTATTAAACCAGAGAAAGTTATTTTTGCTGAAACCTAATTTGCTAATTTTTTCCAGAAGTCTAACATGGATTACACTGTCAAACGCTTTAGTAAAGTCAATAAATAGGGCCCCTGTTATTAAACCATCATTTCGATACTCATATAGATCATTAACAAAGTCAAAGGTGGCATCACCTGTACCACTACCTTTCTTGTAACCATATTGCTCATCTGAAAAATTATCGTGATCTTTCATGGCACAACTTAAATAATAAATTAAATTTAAACTTAAAGTGGTGTTATAAGATTTGAATTCACAGAATGAGGTCATGTTACTCCATGGAACGAGTCTGGGTATGTGTTTGATCTCTGTTATATACATGCCATTTAAAGTGGATGGTGCCAATCTTCACTTTTATCACAGGTCCCACATTACATACACTTGCTAATAATAATTATTAAGAAAACATAGGGGTTTTGAGCTATTTCCAGAGTTAAATACTTTGTATTCTACCATAGAATTGTAGGCTACAGAAATATTTCATTACAGAGTAACTAAATCTTTTGAATTGAATATGCTATGGAATGATTAGTTCATCCACACAAATGGTTTGAAAGCCATATCAAAGCCTTAACGGCTGGCTCAGAGGCCTCATTGGTAAGACCGCCACAGTTGTGATCGGAAGATCAACCCCTTTCATACCTCCTTGCTATGTTTTTATATAGTTCATTGGAACTCACTTCTCAGGGTCCTAAATTATGCGTGTGGATATGCGCACAGTTCATGTTTGACTTGGGCCACATCCACCTTAAGTACACACCACCTGCACCAATAGACAAACTTCCCTGTCAATATATTCACATCTTCACACCTTCCTATAGGTCGAATCCCACTTGGCGAAATATGCCTCAAATATCTCTGCAATTTTGAATCTGTTTTGTTTGTGGTCCCTACTGCAAATTCGCAAGGCATATAACTGCTGTATGGTTTATACAACACAAGGGCAATGTTATGTTTTATCACAAAGTCTTTGGGATATTTTGACTTTTTTGGTGTTTATATCTTTGTGAATCATATATTTCCTGGCCTAAAATCGGAAAAGAGTGCTTGTGTTCTATACACCCTATTGTACTTGTATGCCTAGCAAATTTGGAGTGAGTCCTATAAATGCAACAGATTCAAAATCGCAGAGATATCTGAAGCATTTTTCACCATGTGGATTTCGACCTTGAGACGGCTTTCCACTCCCTGCTGGTCTTACCGCCGCTCATATTTACACAGGATTATTTTTAAGGGTGGGACAAGCAGGGCTGCCTGAACAGAGAATTATAAGAAACCGGTCCATTATGATTATTAAAAAACAGATATTGCTCCGCTCATTATTTGTCCTGTTTCTTACAATGTATTCACAGAAAGAGTGAAAGGGATGGACAACTGATGGATGGTACAACTTGAAAACTTGATGAGACGTCCATTAGTAGCCTAAAAAGTGAAAGGGATGGGCTATGTAAATTTAGGTATTTTTTGATCAACATCTTAGTTCTAGCCTGAAAAAACCTACAGGTAGTCTCAATGGTGAATTTATAAACACTGTAAAAATAGTGTCAACGGACGGTTACATGTGGTGAAGTGAATGTACACGGAATCCAGGGAAGTTCAGTTGATCCTTTTATTGCATAGCTGACATGAGTGTTTCATAAAGGTGGTAACAATGATAACACTCGCCAAGATCTAAGCTCTGCCTCTGATCCTATAGCTCAACCTGTCGTAGGTTCTAGGTATAGGTGTAAGGTGTAAGTTGGGAGAGATGAGCTTATGATGGAATAGCTCAGAATAGATGCTTAGAATAGATGACTGGGAGCTGCTCAAGCTACCTTATATACTGAGGGCATGAGCAGCTCACAGTGTTGTGAAATGTTCTGTACATGTGGCCCAATAGAATAGTGACACATGTCATAAGGAGAGAGTGCCACCTGTGGGTAGATTATGTTAATGAGGACTGAGAGGAGATTGTGAAATATCCTCTCATTCCAAATATGGTACCACAGGTGGATCGCACTTCCTCCAGTCACACTGTGTATGAGTAGATAAGGTTGGAATGTTATTACATCCTTGTACCTTATGTCACAGAGTGTCATGGAGGAAGTGTGTTTGTGATGAGTAATAGATCCTGGTTCCTGTTGGGGAATGCAGGAGATTGTTGAGTGTAGATCATGGGCAGAGCTCAGGTTTTATATGGCGAAGAATTTAGTAAATATGAAAAATAATTATAATACCCAGAATGGTCCATTGACAAATCCCCACATTCCTACTCGTCTCTGCACGAGTGTAAAGGGAGAAAAATAAGCAGGAAAATAAGGCTTTGCCAAGTCCATTGACAATTATGGGTATTATGATACAAATACAGGATTTTGGTGTAAACCTGATGTGTTGACATTATATGTGGTATAATGAAAACCGTTCTTTCTGGATTTACAAAAATACAATTTGTGTGGATCAGTAGACTTAATGTATATATACAGGTTTTAAATGCCGGGATATGTACAATGCCTAAAATATGTATGTACCGGTATGTTATTGTGGGAAAATGAAAATTTTTTTGATTTGATAACATGTTGGTTTTATACAATAATACGCAATGAAATATATCCAGATGAAAACTAAACAAGTTTGGTGATTCTTGGTATTGTGGGGTCAACAATCAACACGAGGGTGATGAGTCTTTGGCTCCACATTACCAAGGCTTATAACTGAAGTTGTGTGGCGTCTGCTACACAGTCGGGTATAAGGTATAAGTCAAGGTGGTATTCAGTGTTATAGTTGACTAGAAACATGGTAATTTTCATGGCAATATACAAAAATGTTATGTATACAACCTGTTGATTATGGATAGCTAATTTGACTAAAACTCATAAATACATGTCATAGTTGAGCTTGAAAAACAGTGGTAAAGGTGATGAATTTTATAGCACCTAGAGGGGCAAGCCAGAAGGGTATTTTGGTGTGTCTCTCATAAAATTCATCAAAAATCATAAATTAACGTCACAATTGTGTCTCAGCAATTCTGGGTTTTAAAATATGGTTATACAAGAATTGGTTTTAAAAAGGTGTCTATTTGTGTCTCTTGAAATGTCAATTTTCTGTAGGGAAATAGGCTTTGATGTCCTTATGGTGATATTGTCATTTTGTGGCCTGAAAGTGCCATGGCGAGCTGCTGGTTATAATTTGCCATGTTGTTTTGGTGTTGGTTGTTTCTGGACTTGATGGTACTGGTCCTTTCTCCTTGGTTTGGCTTCTGGCACTGAAGGGAACGTTGTTGGTGGTAGGCCTGTTGAGGAGACGACAGGAAGAGGAGACAATTCATCGACCTATAGTTTGTCTGTTATGGGTTGCAGACAGGCCACGGTCAATACAGAAAAGGGACGTGAGATCAATATCATTTTGTCAACGTACAAAACCTAAGTACAGAGCTCAATTGAATCATTTGGCTTAGCGCGGGTCCTGTATCCAGGGACGCTATGGTTAGTTTATCTAAATTCCACCAGGTGGTAGTAGCGAGCTGGCGCTGCACCGTAATGGCGAAAAATCAGATAAGTTATGGCGATTAATGTAGGTATGACCTGCTCAGGTCCACTCCTACCTGTCTCAAATATCCTAAAAAGAACTCTGTTGATGCTGATTGAAAGGAAATTTAAATTTTTGGGCCGAAATGGGGGGGGCGAGAAAAAAAAAAAAAATTCTTTCCTGTGTCGCCAAAATTTTGATCCGGGCACCTATAAAAGGGGACTTGTCCGCTTTTTGATGCCATAACGTTGCGTAATGGAGGTCTACGAAGTCGATATTATCTTGCCCAACGGCACTGTACTTCATGTGACCATCACCATGTCTGGCGGACTGTAAGTGTATTTTGGTCATTGGGGGTGAATTTTGAGTTCTGTCAATTTTGAGAGTCAAAACGTGGGGCACTTTGGTTTAATCTGCCTTTTGGATTGTATTTCAGCATCACACAGATCCAATGGGTGATTGTCCCGCCCGGGGGTGTGCCTAATGGTTATTGAGGTAAGTTCGATCTGAGCAAGTTAAAGTCTGAACATGTGCTAATGTTGTTGTTGTGGTAGAGGTGCCACGTGCGGATGTCACATGACCGATGGTAGTCATGGTGATGGCCGTGACGTCCGTCGGTTTCGGTAACTAAAACGAAACCAAGATGGCGCCGGGCTGCCGCGTATGGCGCGAAAGTTGTCGGACCGGGCGCTGCAGCCGGTGCCAATACCGATGAACATTAGTGTAGGCTGGTCTATTGTGTTAGTTAGCCTTAGCTGTGGCTATGATGTTGTTTTAGCTCATTATGTGTGATGATGGCTGTGTATGGGTGTGTTTTGGGTGTTTGGGGGGTTCATGGTGGGGTGGGGGGAAATGGTAGGCTAGATGGGGTGGGGGAGGGGGGGGGCGATCCCCACATAAGCGTCTTTGCGGCGTATGTGTGAGGGCTACCTGCCATCCCCACATAAGTGTGATGGTATCTTCCAAACGCTATCGACATTTGGGTATAACCTTGGGACGGTCCCAAGTTATATAATCGTGGGGGTGGCCGGTAGTAATTGAGGTGGGGGCAGTGGTTTCCATCGTGAACCGAAACCGGCCATGTTGGAATGGTGAGTCGAAATTTTACCTACCATAGACTATGTATGTGGCCCTCTCAGCCAGGTTGAGTTAAACATATATAGATAGTTGAGGCGCTGGGCTTCTTGGGGTTCAGCAAGACCTATTTTACTTTGCCGCCGTTTGGCCCGAGCCTTCTATCTGGTATGCTCTCCTGGATCGGGGGACGATGCCGTGACTAAACTAGCCGGGCATCCACTATTACAGCGTGGGGACACCTGTTCTATAAATAGAGTGGGTGATTCCCCCGTTGTTATGGTTACGGGTATACTGACAAAACGGTCTGTTTTGATTTTGCCAGTGCACAAGTACTCTACTGCAATAGTGATTCATGCGAATTTTGATTTGGGGGGGGGGAAATAGGGCTTGGGTCATTAAGTTGGGGGGTGGGGCTTGGTTTTGTGTGAGAGACGGGGGTGGGGTGTGGGGCGCAGTGAATTTTGGGAATTTTGGGTTGGAAAAATGAGAGGTTTAATGCGAAATTTTGGGGGGGTCTGTTGTTTGGGGTGTGTTTCTAATAGGACACTGATAGGCACGATTTCTAAATAGACTCGCTTGTCAGGTTAATCTATGGCTAGTAATTGATGTATTTTTACCCTGACTTTTTGTAAGAGGTATAGTGACTAGTGAGCTAAGATGGTTCAATACAGTGGTGGGGGCGTTTGGCATGATAACAGTGAACAGCTTGCCAAACAGATCCACGGCCTTGCTCTTATTTGCCATGTGGGCCTGGAAGGCTATGGATGGGCCACCTTGGGTTGAATCCATATGATTTTGGTGCCTTAAGGCTCTAAAAATTAGTATTATAGATGGGTTGTGTGTGGGGAGGGTGGGGTGGGTGGGGTGTTGCCAAAAGGTTGATAAGTAAGATCTAAAGTGGTCAGGCCGTCATAGAAAGGCATGAACTGGACTGCGAATTCAACTATCACATTTTACAAAGCACTCTGGGCGCACACTACCATTGGCATGTAATGGGTATCTGGGTAACATGATGGCATAATCCATCATTGTCATGCTAGAACGATTGATGACGCTACTAATGGACACATAAGACTAAAACCTACCTGGGCTGGTTGCATGGCAGCTTCGGCATTTGGCCCTGTGGTCTCCGGATACTTGCTCCATATGGTAACTGGGTTGGTAAGTTTGGTATATTGTTTGGGAAGTGGGAAAAATGGGGGTAGGGTGAGGCTTATAAGCATTTCATGAGGTTGGCTAATTCCTCATTACATGCCTCCCGATGAGGTATGTCTCACCCATATATGGCACGGGGCCTAGCTATTGGTTGGTTTGCATACACCTGCGCATTGTGATATGCAAATTTGATGGGCCTCCTAGGGGGGGCGCGGATGATCATTGGGTGATCTGAATATTGTAGTTATAATGGGGGGTTGATGGTTGTGGTGCTGAGATTAGTCAGCTTGTGGGGGTGCACTTGTTCCTGTTATGATAACACAGCAGGGAACTGTGCTGAATTATTTGATTAAGTGTCTCACCAAACATTCCAGTACCAATGGTAAACAGAGGTATAAACACGGATCAGGATGCTAGAGAACTGCGCTCCTACAGTAGGCCGTCATTTGGTAATACTTTAAGGTATAGAGGAGCCCTGAGCTTGTAACAAACCGGCGCATGCATGCCCCAATTTAATGGGACACAAACCGAGCGTACGCTGTGACCGTGGGTAATTTATGTGGCGTGCCAACCAGATCATCCAGTTTACGGCTGCCTGAGCCTTCAGAAAATTAAATAAAAATTTTGGCAATGTCACCCACTTAGTTGTGGTACTAAGGTTTTGATATTTTGGAGGGGATAATTGGAGCTTGTGTAAAAATGAAACCTAAAAAAAGGTGAATTTGGTGGTTCTAATGAGTACTCTCCATTGAAGTAATGTATGGGAAATGGAGAGGGAACATCTATTACACGAAGAAAATATGCCTATAGTGTCTAAGTGGTTCTATGTATGTCTGTTTTGAGGGTGGTAAGAAGGTTACCATGGGTGGGTTTGTTAGGAATAATAGATTGGGGTGTAGGGCTGGGGTGGGGGGCGGGGGGGGGCAATGCCTATACTCTGACTATAGACATTGTAGGATGTTTTTGGAGGGAAAAGGGGTTTTATCAGCCAGTAACACTGTGAGTCTAAGGTTCCTAACCTATTTCAAAATGTGTGCTTGCTATTCTATCAACCATTTCTGGTTAATAAAAACAAGGAGGCGCCAGAATCAACGAGAGCTCTATACAAGTGGTTGTCCATGTTAACAGATACTGCACTCTTAGTCAATTCTGTATCAATGAAAAATGGCCTTACCTTGCTGTCCATATTGACCAGACTTGCTTTTAGGCTCCAGAATCGAGGTATCCTGGCTGTGCTTTTCATCGTCAGTGCAAGAGTCCTGGAGGTGTGAGAGTCAATTGAGAGTTAACTTCTGCTTCAGTAGTAGGAGCAGGGGTAGTGGTGGGCGGTCGTGTGGTCGGGTCCTGTGGGGTCGGGGTCTGGGACTATAGGTGCTGTAGTTCCGTTCCCTGAATCCTAATTATTGTGACTGTTCCTGGGGCTGTCGCTGTCAGCGTCAGATTGTGGCGCTGTATAGCTCCTACCAGGGGTGGTGTTCCTTGGGGTGTCGGGTGGGTATAGCTGGGTCATTTTGAAGGCGTCAGGTGATGAAGTTTGCCTCTGGAAATGGTGTGTAGTATCACTTGTGGAATGGTTGGGCGCGTCTAGCCCAGGTGATGTAAAGGTGCGTTGTTTTGAAGCTGGCTCCTTAGGTGATGTCTCACTATTGCTCATGTTTAATGAGAGGTTGGTAGTGGGATATTTTTGGAGGGTTCATCCACCATCGTGTCAACGGACGGTTACATGTGGTGAAGTGAATGTACACGGAATCCAGGGAAGTTCAGTTGATCCTTTTATTGCATAGCTGACATTAGTGTTTCATAAAGGTGGTAACAATGATAACACTCGCCAAGATCTAAGCTCTGCCTCTGATCCTATAGCTCAACCTGTCGTAGGTTCTAGGTATAGGTGTAAGGTGTAAGTTGGGAGAGATGAGCTTATGATGGAATAGCTCAGAATAGATGCTTGGAATAGATGACTGGGAGCTGCTCAAGCTACCTTATATACTGAGGGCATGAGCAGCTCACAGTGTTGTGAAATGTTCTGTACATGTGGCCCAATAGAATAGTGACACATGTCATAAGGAGAGAGTGCCACCTGTGGGTAGATTATGTTAATGAGGACTGAGAGGAGATTGTGAAATATCCTCTCATTCCAAATATGGTACCACAGGTGGATCGCACTTCCTCCAGTCACACTGTGTATGAGTAGATAAGGTTGGAATGTTATTACATCCTTGTACCTTATGTCACAGAGTGTCATGGAGGAAGTGTGTTTGTGATGAGTAATAGATCCTGGTTCCTGTTGGGGAATGCAGGAGATTGTTGAGTGTAGATCATGGGCAGAGCTCAGGTTTTATATGGCGAAGAATTTAGTAAATATGAAAAATAATTATAATACCCAGAATGGTCCATTGACAATAGGGTATTAAAATTGAGCAGCATAGAATAAATGAGGCAAAACATTGACTTGTCAAAGCTAACTTGTCAACTAACTCTTCATATTGACAACTTCTGTGACTATGTTGACAACTTCATGGTTTGTCCTGCAAGGGTTGTCAGGTAGAGTTTCTGTCTATAGGCCATCTAAAGTTGTCAAGATGAAGAATCTGCACCAGGGCTGACAAGTTAAATATGACAGGTTTTAACTTGCTTATTCCTTGCTGCTAAATTAGAAGACCCTACTGACTCTACATTTTGTTAATATGTGTAACTCCTATGTGAATGCAGCATAATGGTAAACTTCCCATAAGGATCTTCTACACTGAAAACCTACAAGATCCAGAATTCATCAATACTGACGACTTTTGGTCCTCATGTTGACAATACCTAAATCTACAGCTTTAGGTCATCATGGGGTCCTCATAGGTGAGGACTTTAGGTTGTCAGTGATGACCTAAAGTCATCACTTAGGTTGTCCTCTACAGCCACAATGCCCTGCCTAGAAATGACATATTCATTGAGTTTGTTTTTGTAAATTATGTTGTACCCCCCTCCCCTCCATGCATCAGTCAGTGTTTATAAGGGGTATTCTCAACCCACTAACATGGGCTAAGTTGAATCTTACATAGTACTATGATGGCACTATAGTCTACATGTGTGCACTCAATGAATAAAACTAATACTCTAGATATATCCATAAGAGTGGTGTCATTACTGGAATGATCTAATTTCTTTGCTCTGTTTTTACTTACATTTTCCCATCGTTTTACTAATGCATCTGTATCAAATAATGCTTTTATTCCCCTATTTATAGTATATTAAACAATAAGTACAATATATAAATATATTTTGAATATATATATATATATATATATATATATATATAACTTAACACTCCAGGGAATATCATATGTATGACTGAAATGCATAGTAGAGACATCTTCTGGCATACAGACAGACTAATAGTAAGGCCAAAGTAGTCAGCATGACAACTTAGGGTAGTCATAATGGCCTGACGACCCTCTGACGACCCTAACCTCGTCATATATGACGACTTTCTAATGGCGGCATGTTTTCAGTGTAGCATTCAACTAAAAACCTGAAGGGCTATTAAGTTCAAGGATTACTGGAAAAGAGCAATAAAAATGTGTCTTGACCAAAGAATATTGCAAAGAAATGACCCCCCAAGAATTCCTTGGAATTATTTTCTGATAGGAAACTTCAGCACATATTTTAAAAATGTAACGTGCACTTAAATCAGAATGACAGAAACAACTCCTTTCTTACCCATGCATAGGTATATACTGGTGGGTTTTATATCGCCGCCTATGGCTCCTTCTCTTATTTGCACAATTTGTGTGTCTCTAGATTTTCCGTGTTGTAGAATTCAGAGAACACCGTTATGTTGATGATGGAGAGTGCAGTTAACTTCCTTGTCAAACAGGTTTTCCTAAAGACCTCTCCCAGATGTGAGAGGGTAAATGTTAGGTGGTCTTAACAAATTTTAGTGACGGGAGATGTGGGATAAAAATGACCCTTTAAACTCCTGTATGATAATTTAGATCGGTTTATTGACACATCTCATGTACAAACACGCTCCTCCGAGATTGTCAGTGGGACAAACAATAAACAACGAGAAAGAAACATATTGGCTAAGCCATGAGTGAGTGAGTAATAAATGTTTAACGCCATTTCGACAGCTAAGGTCATATTCATGGCGAGAACTACATTACACAATTTCACAGGGGAATGTGTTAGTGCCCACACGTATGTGCACTACACACATCCCGAGGGGATAGGAAAGAGGAGAAATAGACACTTTTAAGTGGGCTAGGGAAGCCTGGGCTAAGGCATGTCTTGTACAAATGGTGTCATGTTAGTAAACATTGAGTAAAGGAACGTTGCAATACAAGAGTCACTGGTGAATAATGATATTCAATGGCTTCCTCAAAAAGAAAAACACCTAGACCACCTTGAGGAGGTACGCTATAGTATGACAGACCTTTTTGCAGATCAAGAATGCACATGTACACGAAGTTGATCGTCACCTTAGTGCAAGTAGGTTGTAACTGACATTTTGGTGAAATTTTCTTCTGTTTGAACTTATCGGTCCTTATCTTTCCTTCTATGAAAGTACTGATGCTTTGGGTGTGATACATATGCCTACAGGCTGCACTGTAATGAGGTTATGTCAACTTGGGGCTTTAGTTTCTTCTTTTGCCTCTCCTGCAAAACTTGAAAAATGCAACAATGGACTCTGAGTGTCAAAGAGTGTGCCAATACTGGTGTCACACTATAGCGAGGAATCTGGATGATGTGTGTGGGCGGCCATGACACCACTGTTCTCATCGAAAGTTGCTATCTTGACACAGTAGCTTTGTTGACTTTGAGGGAAACAGCAGTGTCCGTGTCTTGGTGAGAGTTTGGCACCATGTTGGCTGGGAATGGTGATTGGCGTGTACATTTAAAATTGGGCAGATGAGGGGAAAGGGCCCTCCCTGTGGGATTTTTATTAGTTGGTTTGGCCACTAGGGGAGCTAAAAAGGCTAATAATGTGAAAAATAGGCCAAAATTACTCTTATGTACTTTTTTACACAGAAAAAGATGATTTTCTCAAAAACGTTCTATTTTCGTACACTTCCTGTCTGTTTGGAACATAAATAGAACCTTTTGAATCCAAAACAAGGCCCAAATAAGGGTTCTCAGATAAATGTGTTGTCATGGCAACCAAAATTAGGTTCCAGAAAAAGAAAAAACAATGTCAATTGATAGAATGATTTGTGGAGATTCATACACTGAAAAAAGCATATAGATACCATTTCTAGATCCAAAGCTATGCCCAAATGTATGGAAAGATTTGGTCATTTTTTGATTGATTATTTAAATGATTATGTTAATTAGATGCCTGATTCAATCAAAACAATAAATGATAGAGCTTATTGGTTGTATTGATACAGTGACGTCATTCCATTTTCGTGAAGCAATATCTCCAAGACCAATAGGGCTATCTGCAAGTGTTATACCTCATTTTAAAGCAAGTGTTATACTTCATTTTATCTTGGAGGACCCTTTCCCATCACCTGTCCAATTTAAATGCAAGGCGGGCACCAACATTTGCGCGCTTTGTTACCCTTGTTACCGCTATAGAACTCTGGTTTTGCTACTGAATTCCCTGAACACTTTTTACCAAGGAAATTTGAAAGCTAAGAATTTGTTAGGAAAAATCCTGGAAAGAATCAGATCTGAACAACGCGCAACCTATGACAGACTGGGTCACTGGGAAGACACAGACATGAATGAGTATCCTGATGAGAATATCTCTGAGAATGATGAGTATGGTGATGATGAAAATGTAGATGAAGAAGGATCACTTGATGAACATGACCTGGAGGACAAAGGGAATAGCACCGAAAACAGTCTACTTGCCACTCCTGTCTAGGCCTTACCAACAGAGAGTAGACGACCTTTCGTTGGAAACCTCATAGCACCCAGGCGCGTCCAAAGTAATCAAGATGCTGTTACCTTAACATTGTGTTTGCTCTATTTTTGGCGCTGTAGACGGCTATGGTTAAGCTGACCGGGTCAATATCTATTATTATAATCAGCTGTTCTCCCATATATTAGAGCCTAGGGGGGGACCTCCTCTCTTTTTCTTTTTCTTTTCCAGACCCTACAATTAACTAGCATGGGTGGCCCAAGTAGCCGCATACCCAAGCTAAGAGGGTGGGATTGGGTATTTTCTTTTTGTATTTTTTCTATCTCGATTTTTTTTTGGTTATCTGTTGTATCATATTACTCATGTATTGTCATTACCTGTTTAGACATATCTTACATAACTGAAGAACCTACTTCTTTCAATTTACTTGACATGTTCTGCAAGCGCTCTCAAGGATCTGTATCATAGTTAATTTGCCTAACTTTAAGAAAGGATTTTCTGTAGTACATCTTAATGCTAGAAGTATGAGAAACAAAATAGTTAATACAAAAGCAGAGTTAAGCAATATAAATATAGATATTGTACTGCTCTCTGAAACTTGGTTAAACGATACAGATGACAGCTCATTATATACTTTTCCAAGATATAATTTATTTCGCCATGATAGAATCAGTATATTTAGGGGAGGGGGTTTATGTGCATACGTCGATGAGGGGATTACTTGCTCAATTGCCAAATTCCAAGACCTTAACAGGTGTAATGCTAATATAGAGGTCCGATGGTTGTTTTCTGTGAAGGACACTGTAAAACGCTCCATAATTTGTAATGTATATAGACCGCCAAATGGCTCCATACAGCATTTTTGTGATACTTTTAAAGCGTTATTTCTTCAAATAGACAGGATTGATGATTATGATTTGTTCATTATGGGTGATTTTAATGTTAATACTTTGCAAAACTCCAATGAAAAAAACTTACTATATGAAACTATGGACCAATATCATCTCAAGCAGATAGTTAAGGGTGTCACCACAACCTTGGGAGCAAATACATGCATTGACTTGATCTTTACTAATTGCGATAATATTGTATCTGCTGGTCCCATGAACATACATTTAAGCGACCATCTCCCGGTACATATTTTAAAGAGATGCCCTAAAACAAAAAAAAACATATAGAAAATTCTTTGGCAGGTCTTATCGCAATTTTGATATGAACAAGTTACTGTTAGACTTTGAAAATTGTGATTGGACATATTTCGATAATTGTCAGGACCCCCAAGAGTGCTGGGGTACGTTTGAAAATCTGCTCAAGAGAATGCTAGATATACAATGTCCTGTTAAGTGCTTTAAGGTTCAAGACAAACCATCGCCTTGGATGACAAATTATTTGTTAGAAAGAATTAATGATAAGAACCTGGCGCTGAAGGAAGCTAGACGTTCATTGTCTATTATTAAGTGGCATGATGCTAGAGAAATTAAAAATGCTGTTAACATGGAGGTAAATAATGCTAAGCAAACATATTACAAAGACCTAGCTGACGCCAATGTAAAGGATTCTAGACAGTTCTGGACCACTATCAAAGACATCTTACCTTCTAACTAGTAGTGCTAAATCTAACAGTATAAATTTGGTTAATGATGATCGAGATTCTATCTCTATAGAAAATACCTCTGATTTTATTAATACCTTTTATGCCGAAATAGGTCCTGGGCTGGCTTCAGCTCATCATTTACCATATGTATTTCAAGGTGAAAGATGCATAGAAGATATGCCTGATTTTGATTTTTCGGATGATGATATTATGAAATGTGTCAAGGACATCAATACGTCTAAGTCCTCTGCTCTCCAGTATTTGCCTACACATATTTTCAAAGCAGCAGCTCTACATATGCCTACCAAATTTGTGAAGATCATTCGGCTTTGTGTTGACAATGGAGACATCCCAGATACATGGAAAATTGCCACCGTTACACCTTTACCCAAGGGGGGGACTCCACCAACGTTTCAAACTACAGACCCATTAGTATTCTACCTGTTCCTGGAAAAATTCTTGAGAGATTAATACATACAGCCATTTCAAAGCATTTAGATTTACATTCAATTTTATCAAAAAATCAAGGTGGATATCAGAAGAAAAAATCTACTTTAGACTCAATCTCCAAACTTGTTGACGACATTCTTGAAAATAGAAATAAGGGTAATATCACCCTAGCAGCCTTTATTGATATTAAAAAGGCCTTTGACTCTGTAAATCATAATATACTTCTGGACAAAATTGAGCAATATGGGATTAGAAATAGAAATTTGACCCTGATTGAAAATTACCTGTCTAGTCGCCAGCAATGCTCCATTGCCAACCATAATAAGTCTGCTAATTTGCCATTGGTCTGCGGAGTACCCCAAGGGTCAATACTGGGACCTCTTTTTTTCTTATTATATATAAATGATTGTATAAATCAAAATGATGTTCACTCTACTATGCTCTATGCTGATGACTCTGTTCTCTATGTGTCTGGAAAGGCAATAGAAACCATTTCTGTTACGTTAACAACTGCTTTAGAAGGTTTCTACCACTGGTCTTCAAAAAACAAGCTTACTATTAATGAATCAAAAACCAAAGTAATGCTTTTTGCCAGCAAAACTAAATTGAGAAACTTGAGGAAGCCCAAAATCAAATTAAATGACAAGGTTTTAAAATATTTGTTCTCTTATAAATACTTGGGTGTGCTCCTAGACCAGGAGCTAAATTTCAACATGTATGTTAGAAATATTATCAACAGGCTGCGCCACAAGTCTTTTCTTTTATATAAAACTAGAAAATACATGTCGGCAGGAGAATTTACAAGAGTTATATGTTACCTATAATTGATTACTGCAATATTCTTTATATGGGATCTAGTGTTATGAACCTGGAGGAGTTGCAAAGAATGCAGAATAAGTGTATTAAGACCTGTTTGTCTCTCCATATTTTGACTCCAACTGTACAGATACATAAAGAGGCCTGTCTACCTACATTAGAAAACAGGAGGTTATTTCATATTAAGTCATTTGCCTATAAAAGATCTAAGTTAAGTCAATATGTCAAACCAGTGGTAAGACCAACAAGGCTAAACCAAGCACCCTTATTGAGTTACCCAACTCCTAGGTGTACAGCATTTGAAAAATCTCCTATGGTACTCACTGCTTCCATTTGGAACAGTCTTAGCATCGAGATAAGAAATATAGATAATTATGATATGTTTAAAAACAGGGCTAAATTGGATATGATAGCATCGATTCCTACCTAATATAATTTCTTAAACAACTAGTTGTATTATCTTATTATCTTATTATTATTAGTTTTGTTAATTATTTTTCTTTTTAAAGGGAGTCATACTGATAATTATTGTAAAATGATGTTTGCCTTTGCCTTCTCTCAACGTTAACATGTTATTCTTATCCTACCTGTTTCATCGAGATTATGATTATATTATTTCATGATAGCATTCATAAAACAGTTTACTGATGATGCTATCATTAACTTTATTGACCAGTATAACCTTACATATCCCCAACAATGGGAGAGTTATTCTGTGATTGTCCTATGTCAAATTAATTGTTTGGTCAAATAAAAGTTTAAATTGTTCAAAAAAAAAACACTTTGATGTTACTTACTATTATAATTTCAGAAACATGGGTGTGTGGCTGACAAGCTCCCTCACCAAGGATGGGCAAAAGGGGGCAGTATATGGATAAAACACTTAGATGATAATGCCATTTTTTTATGGGGAATCCAATGGTATGCTCAGAATTATTGCATTTTCACTAAAAATGTTCCATTTTTGGAATGCAAAAGGAAAATCTCTTTCCATGGAAACATGTACTCCATACTCTGTTATTGGCTTTAATGCCATTATAGAAGTGACTACCTTCAGTATTTCAGGCAGAAACAACTGGCGCTTCTTGTGTCTCATCCATAAGTACTCAGGTTGTCGGTAATGGTGACCCATCCATCCGTTTTATATTCCCCCTGGTATTGTTTAATAGAATAAGTTCCGAGTTCTAGTGTTCTGGAATGGTCTGTATATCACTTGGTGAATGATGAATATACATTAGAACATCTTCTGCATTCAAAGTCCATTTCAGGGTAAATACAAAAGGGTAGGGCCCCCAGTACACTAACATTAGGCCTACTTCAGAAAAATTATGAAACAAAAATGAAACCTGAACAGAATGTGTTTGTGTTAGTGTTTTTATTACATTGAACTTTAGCATTAGTTAACTGTACTGTGAAGGTCTATTTTATAACTGATAAATTTATTTTGATAAATATGCCACATCAATTTATTACATGTATTTTCTACCCTACCTGTGAGATCACAAAGAAATGTTATCGAATTGTTAACAACATCATAATTATAACCATTTAAGGAACAAAATGAGACCAAAGGGGGACATTTTATTGGTCATTGCTTCGTGGTGATAAAAATGCACTACTACTGCACTGTAATATCAATTGTTAACAATACTGGGAGCATTGCTTGATAGATATATTCCTATTTGCCAAGTCAGTTAAAATATTGTGTTCTTTCCTTTCTTGAAACAAAATGGCCTAGTCTGCTGAAGCTGTAAAATTTATTTGTTTTTTATGTAAGATTCAGAGAACGAAGAATGTTCCTGACCTTAAGAACTAAATATTATGTATTGCGAAATCCTTTTCTATGACACTTGCAAATAAGATTGGAAATAAGTTTTAGGTAGTCTCAGGTGATGTCTTGTGTAATGTTTTACCTGACCCTCTTTGGCATATCAGGGCAGACCTCATGATCTGAGTTTGCAGGATGGAACTTCAGTCGACCATAGGATACTTTCTGGGCCTTACTGAAATCGAGAAAAGTATTTTGGGCATGCAATTTGTGAACTAGCCACCGTATGCACGCTCCCTACCTGGTCCCAGACCCCCAAAACAAATAAAACACCCCTTTCCTCTAAAGTCCACCAATCCTACCTTACACCCCTCATATCCAATGGTCCAATCCATGTCCATATATATCCTCCATCTTCCCGCGTCCACTCAGTCCGTCCACCTTACATACACACACAATTGTCCCACCCCCAACCCCTTCTTCCACCTTTTCTTTATATACTTATTAAACCATAATTCCCCACATAGGGGTCAATTATATTTTCTCAACATTCAATGTCTATCATATTTTATATGTTTTACGTACAAATGTTATTATCAACAAATTGTAATAAAATTATTATTCCAAACCCCCTCTTCATTATCACTGGGGCAGGGTAGAGGTAGCTGCATAGGGAGTTATGATGTTATTTAATCATATCACATTATATACTTTCTGAAGTGGTAGTCTCAAATACCAGTTGAACTTACCCAGGTAGCAAGGATACATTGGGCCAATGTCGGCTTATATTGGGCCAAGGTCGGCTTATAAATATTGGACCAAGCATGGACAAGCATGGCCCAATGCTCCACTGCTGATTTTGTAAGGGGCTAGAATCCACTACTCTGATTCCCAATGCAAATGCCTACATTCCAACCACTTGTAAACAGAGAGCACTGGGGCAGCCCAAATATAAATAGACCCAATCTGGCCCCCTCTCGACCACTAGCGTGAGTCATCTCTGGCGACCAGCGTTTCTGAGTAAAAGTAGTTCTGGGCGCTGGTTGTTGTAGTTGTTAAATCTAGGCAGGTATAGTGCGTAGTAATATTCCCCAGAATATGGGGACCCACAATCCCCAAACCTGAGAGAGGGAGTTCCCTGAATCCCGACCGGACGAGACTGAAATAGACCATGACCACAGCAGTGTGCTTGTGTAGTAAAAAAAAGGGCTACTAGGTCTATAATCTGTAAGCTAATATAAAATCCCATATTGATCCCCTCCCAACCCTAACTGAGACACCCTCCGCCACAAACCTTTGCTTCGTCCACCCTAGATCTACTGCAAAATGGGTCACATAATCAGATATGTTTTCTGAACATCCATGAGAATTCTTACCTTACCTTCAATAGCAAGACATCGTTTGTCTACCCTGTCGTCTGTGTGAAGCTTTGCTTAGCATTTTAGCTAATCATATTAGCAGATAGTACTTTTCTGGTCATCATAAACCTTTCTTTTGCAGTAGCAGACTTGTGACTGACGCTTCTATGCCTGTTCAGCTTTACGCAGGTGTGATTTCCTCGGCATATCCACAATGGCCTCTCTCTAGGCTATGTGTTGTAAATGCGCATGTAGAACACCTCTAATACCAGAGAGAAATCCCTTCCCTTATCCTTCGATTTAATTTCTTGTAGCTACATAGTATACATTTATACCAAAGTCGATGCCAAGACCAGTAGTTTACCAAGTAGACTCATGAATCTATTATGTCCTCAAAACCACGCGATAGGCCAGTTAGATCTACGATCAGAGAATTTGACGTTACTGCTATTCTAGATTAGTATAGACTCTAGACTGTATTCCAAGCTGTGTCCCTGGAGGCGATTCCTTTGGCTCATCGCCAGGAAAGCCATTAAGACATGTGAAATGTGATAGTCTCCATCTCTCATACCATAGATAGTATAATTATGTACACTCTATGTACGCTCTATGCTCATACTGAACAAGTAATCAATAGATAATTCATGACGCATGTGTGTTAGTGAAGGATAATTACATGAGGGCGTAGCCTGAGTGTAATTAGCCTTTGCTAACACACACAAGTCATGAATTATCCATTGACTACTTATTTCATTACATGAAACCTATAATTCCATGAAACCTATAGATAATCAATAGAATACAAATAAATTCAAGTTGAAAACAAAAATTATTCCCCCTCCCCGGGACTCGAAGCCAGCCATTGTTGTGTACACGATCGGTACATACACCTCGGCGCCTGGCAGTGGACAGCAACAGCCCCGGTACACGGCGAAAAATAGTGTTTGTACACCTCGGCGCCCGGCTAGGCTTGGCTTTGCCTTTGTTTGAATGCGTTTGTGAACAAGTAATCAATGGATAAATCATGACGAGTGTGTGTTAGTGAAGGATAATTACACGAGGGCGTAGCCCAAGTGTAATTAGCCTTTGCTAACACACACGAGTCATGAATTATCCATTGACTACTTATTTTATTCCACAAAACCAATAAACAATCAATAAATTCAAGTTGAAAACAAAAATTATTCCCCCTCCCCGGGACTCGAAGCCAGCCATTGTGTGTACACGTTTGGTACATACACCTCAGCACCCGGCAGCGGAAAGCGACAGCCCCCGTCTCGGCTTGCTAGGCTTGGCTTTGCCTTTGTTTGAATGCGTTTGTGTATAATACACCTCGTCGCCCGGCAGAGGACAGCTACCACGCACACGGTGAAAAAAAGATGCGTCTCGCGGTTATGTTTGTGTATAATACACCTCGTCGCCCGGCAGCGGACAGCTACAATGCCCGTCTCGGCTTGGCTTTGTTTGAATGCGTCTCGCGGTTATGGCAGCGGCACACGGCGAAAAATAGTGTTTGTACACGACCTCGTCGCCCGGCAGCGGACAGCTAAAGCTTTGAATACGTCTTGCGGTTATGTTTGTGTACAATCGATATATACACCTCTTTGCTCGGCAGTGGACAGCTACAGCGTAGACGGCAAAAAAAGATGCACCCGGACCGGGACTCGCCCCGCGTACCTCTAACGGCTGAGCGCAATGTGCTAACCACTAGACCACCGCGTCTCCTCCTTCAGCGGCTGTCTCGGCTTGGCTATTTTTGAATGCATCCCATGGTTATGTATACACGATTGGTACACACACCTCGGCACCCGGCTAGGTTTGCTTAGTTTGGTTTCATTCTAGCCAACCACTTCTCGTCAGTCCCTGTGGCACACTGCATAGGGAGTTGGTCTAGGGATCTGAGGCTGCAGGTTCGAGCCCTGCCCTGGCCTTGAAAATTTTGTGGGTTTTAACATGTAACATATGACATGTAAGGACATGAGAGGCGTGTGGGTTATCCATGGATAACCACACGGCATGCAGGTTATCCATGGATAACCCACACGCCTTACAAAATTGATGTTACAGCCTACAGGGTGTGCAATATCGACAGGTATGTGCATGGGGAATATCCAGCAAAAAGCACTGAGAAACCCAGAAATAACTACTAATAACGGTTCTGCACTAGTTCACACAGCAAATGCTTTCAGAACCCTGGATCGAGTTCTGTCTGTATCAGTTGCAGTACACCTGGTTTGGCCTCGTTGCTATGTATGTATGTTTACACGTTCTCATCCACAAAGGTGTTTTTTCTATCATAACCACAGGGAACTCCATACACAACGCTCGAATCAGGGAAATTCTGAGGTTCTATGGTAGTACCTAGGATATAAGTCACGTTGCGTGTATTAGAAGACATGTCCTGATATTATGAGGTGATATTTTGAACACTTAACTTGCTCTTTTACTATGTATGCATAAAATGATAAAGCTTCATCAAGTGCACCTAGGGCTGTTTGTCCAATTTCAAAACTTTTACTCTTTTTTTTCAAAAAAATGATACACTTTAAATGACTAGAACAAAAAGAAGAATTGAAAACACACACCTGGATGTAACCTTTTGTAAAGAAATTTCTTATCATGATTTTTTTTTGTGCTCGAGTGTTTAAGCAGTTACCAATTATTCCTTAGATAATTAAACTGAGTACAAGCAGCCTGATATCATGATGCTAGTTCTGATTGGATTTGTCAATTTTATTTGAAAATGAAGATGTCATATCTGCTCCCTTTTGGACTGAGAGGAATTATCAGTGCCACAGGATGTTGTAAATAAAGTATTGCCTTACCTTTCATAATGCATTAAAATTTAATGATTTTAACAATATTTCCACTAGGAAAACTGAAACAGACAGTCCAATAAGTGCTGAAAGTAGTATGATAACTCCTAGGATATGTGTCACTGAGATAGGGGTTGAGATGTCCTGTTTCTTACACCCTTTTGGTGAAGGCCAATGTTTATCCTTCCACCTTTGAAGAAGACCTCCTTCATGCATCCTTCTGATCCTGGGAGTGACAATTTTCACAAAAAAATAATGATATCAGTTTCTTCATTTATAAGGCAAATATTCTATATTGGATCTTAGCTCACTGCTCAACACTAGATACTTATATTTTTAATAATTTGAGGAATTTAGTTTGGATGGAAAGGCTTTGCAGCAATATAGTTAACACTTACGCCTTATCAAACAGGAACTTGTAAGCAGAGTTGTTTTGCATTCCCAGTCCATATTGAGCACCTGATGAGTAAGATTCCTTTAGTGAGGTCACCTGGCAGTCCTCAGCCATTGTCAAACTGGCAACTAAAGAAAATCAAAATAAGTATATCTGTATCATGGGTTATGTACTATGATTGGCAGCTCTATGATGCCGTCAAGGGTATAATTAGTCTCTAGCTTATATATCCGTAACACTCGATTCTGGTGATCCAAACTTGGTAGAATCTATTTCAACATTTGGTAGATTCAGATGGCATTTCAATGAACATTAGATGACATATTACATAAGAATCTCACCTGTGAAATCTATTAGATATGCATATCTACCCCGTTTCACCATGGAAATATGAACATTGCCATCTCTGGAGAGGACAGAAAGACCCTTGGCATCCAAATCCTTCACTTTCTTATATAAACAATGGCGGGGCCCACTCGTAGCAACCTGTGAGTATTAGAACAGTAGCTATGATTTTTGTTCAAATAAGATTAAAGGGAAAGGTTTTGAAAAAGTGCAAGCCTTAAAAAACAAGCCAACACCTTGGGGTTTGCACTAATACTAGCTTTTAATGTCAGTCTTCCTTACATTGGTGCTGGGTGTGATTAGATATGAAATATGCACCTGTCTTGAATAAGGTAAAAGGGTTATTAAATCTCCAAAGAAGGTGTCGAGTACTTGTGTACAATGTGTGGCATTTCATTAACCATTGCATCGAGCATTCTATCTATAACAAAAAATGGTTACATTTCTTGTTAATGCCTCATCAATACAAAAATTGATATCAAATAGCTTCAAATATTTACACTTAATTCTGTCTCCATGCTAGAACTGCCAAGTATTGCAAAGGCATAATCCTGATGATCACAAAGCTCTTGGTATGTGGTGAATGGTGGTGGTGGTTCTATCGTAACGGTGAGAAAAGCAATGAGGTTCCCTGTGTATGTGGCCACTATGATAATACAAAAAGCCCACCAAGAGAAGAAAACAAAACGGGATCTCCAAGCCACTGGTACATGTGTACTTCCTGTAATATCACACAGAATTAAGTAGCATTAATCACTGGGACAATTAGGGGTGAAATGACACAAAACAACATGTTTAACCAACACTAAACTACCATCACTTTTTAGTATAATACTATACTTTTAATGATAGCTACCATTAGTTGTTACTAGTTATCCCTCTGACCCAAAATCGCTGTAAAGAAATAGCAAACATCAGTTTTTTACCATATTGAAGCAGCCATATTGGATTGCCATTTTGTTGCAGGTACTTAATCTTCATTCTTTCAAGTTCATGTCATTTGGAATTAAAAGAACCTCACTTCCCAAGCTGATTGAAGTAACGGTTTTGATGCTATGTTTTTTTCCCTCAAAAATGGCTCTCAGATAAGAAAAACTCTTAGAACTAGCAACTGTTGACCCTATGCTACATGACTAAGCTGTTATGTTACTCGGATTATTTTGGTAGTTCCTTGGAGTGAAAGGATGTGTCTAATGACTCAGGCAATGCAACACCTGTAGCTTATTGTACTTTAAAAATATTACACACGGAAGTTTGCACAAAATTGAGATTTTTTAAAACAGATGGCCGAACCCTCTCATATATAAGGACCAAAATCTCAGGAAATGGGAGTTGGAGACTACAACTTTACATGACCTGTGGCCATAACAGATACATCTCAATATAAAAGGCAAATAAAACCATAGTGCTGTAGATTTTGATAGAATAGTAGAGAAAATTCCTGTGAGACATGGCGCAGTGACTTGTAACCTTGTGTTTAGTTTTAGTTGATGATAAAATAGATAGTACTGGTCACTCTGATGGTCTCTGTGGGTGGTTATATTATACATGTGACAGGATCTGCGAAAAAGGCCCTTAGTGCAGGGTGCATTTAGCTCCCTATTCCCAGTACATGTCACATATATGAAGTCAGAGATGTTCCAGATCACTGCACATGACAGGGCCAGTGCTGGCAGAGGGTTTAGGATGGAGTAGATTGGGTGGGGAGGGTGTTAAATAGAGTACCTAGTAGTAGAGACCAGTTCCATTTAGCCACCTACAGCAGGAAAGGGCCTTCACCCAAAGTTGTATATATATATATATATATATATATATATATATATATATATATATATATAGTGGCGTAGACCGAGCGGTGGATCCCGAAACCATCCTGGCATGGGGGCAGGGGAAGCCGGCGGAGGCGGAGTCATGTCAGCGTTGTGTAAATCATTGTTATTTGGAGGAGTGTCGCTGGCGTCAGTGTATGATACATACACCAGCGTCAGTGGACTTGCAAGTGTATAAATAACTGGAGGTGTCCCACCAGCAGTCAGTCTGGGTTTAGGGTAGATATAAGACGGACTGACACTTGCCTCCGTGAGAAGGTTACAAGCTATCGAAAACGAAGACATTCTTAGATGGTGTGGCACAGCAAGACAGGAAATGAAGGATTCTCATTAATTATACTTGTCGGAGTCATGAGTCATGAGTGGTCATTTCTTATCCGGGGGAGCTCGAAATACGCTACATTGGTGACAGCGGTGTTTGTTTTTCTATGGATCCACGCAGGATTAGAAGATGGCAGAGGCTAGGATAACTGAACCAGACTCATTGGAATTGGCAGGGGAGGGAGTTGGTAGAGGAACACTCCTGGAGGTGGTGGATGAGGAGGTGGTGCTACATAGACCAGCAGGGGACAGGGCTGACGAGCAGCACCCCGAAAGGCAGGTGGAGCCCATGGAAAGGGAGCTACCCATTGAGGAGGGCAAAGCTCGGGCAAAAACAAGCCAAGCCAGTCCAGAAAACGAATTTCGGTGGTCTTGGGAGAAGGAGGAGGCTGAGGAGGAAGCACCTCGGGGACCTCAGTGGGGCAGAGACAAAGCACGAGTCAGGAAAGAAGGCCCTCATGGTGCAGTGTGGAGGAAGCTGGACGGAGGACCGGGGAATGGTCAGAGGACGAGTGGGAGCAGCTCGCTGAGACCCTCGAGACCCTCAGGCAAGAGAAATCATTGGCAGACAGGAAAGACAGAGAAGGGGGACTGGCACGGGTGGAGGAGGGCCCCGTGAAGAGGGAAGATGTGCCCAAAGTAAAGCGGGAGGAGGAGGAGGGGGAATACCCCACACAGAAAGAGAGTAGATCACCAGCAGGGCCAGCTATGGTCGGGGGAGCCAACGGGGAACTGGGTGCAAAAGGCAAGCCAGTGGTTAAGCCCACCAAATATGATGGGACGGGCGACCTGGGGGACTATCTCAACCACTTTGACCTATGTGTGAAAGTGAACGGGTGGGATGAGGCGGAGGCTGGTATGTTCTTGGGATTGAGCTTATCAGGGGCTGCCAGACGGCTGCTGTATGGTCGGAAACCAGCTAACCCGGAGGGATACACCGAACTCCGAAAGGCATTGGTGGAACGGTTCAAGCCGACTAACCAAGAGGAGACCTACAAGGCTGTCCTCCGGACTCGAGTAAGAAGAAAAGGGGAATGATTGCAGGAATTCAGGGAGCACCTGATGAAGTACACCCGGCTGGCATACCCGAAGGCCAATGCCAGGACTACAGATACCCTGGTCTTGGACCTGTTTCTGCTGTGTTTGGACAACCCCCTGAGACAGTGGGTATACCAATCCCAACCAAAGTACCTGCAGGTAGCCGTCATGACAGCAGCAGGGGCAGAGGCATACCTTAAGGTGCAGCAGGAGACGCAACAGCGGGTGAGAACCGGCAATGTGTCAGTAAACGAGCATTTGAAGTCTAACACCGACAGGATGGACAGAATGGTGGAGCTCATTGATCGGCTAGCTAAGAGGATGGAGGAGCCGGCCTCCACTGACAAGAAGAGGCGGGGTACTGCCTGTTATGGGTGTGGCCAGGAAGGGCATTTCAAGAGAGAATGCCCCAGCCAGAAGGTGGGACAGTCCGGGGGCGCCCCTGAGCAGAGGGTGGAGGTCCCACCGTCAGGAAACTAGAGCGGACCTTTACCCAGGGCCAGGTACAGGTCAGGGGAAATGGGCCTAGGAATATTATACAAGGGAGGAGAGAGAGAGGCGGAGGCGGTTTAATAGTGGAAGGCAAGGTTGTTGGGATAGCCATCCAGATGCTAGTAGACACCGCCGCATCCCTGAATATCATCTCCAATCGTTGCAGGGAACACCACGGAGGGGGTCGACCGCTGGAGGAGATGGGCGAGGTGAGAGGGGAGGTGCGGACTCCGCTACAGCTGGGAGACAGGAAAATCGAGGCCACCTTTATTGTAGGGGAAACAGGGACAGAAGGAATCCTGGGGGCAGCCTTCCTACGGGAGAACCATCTCATGGACGTGGCAAAGTGGAGGTTGATCTGGACTAACCCGAGGTGGCGTGTCGCATCATAAATGACCGGTCAGCGGTAGTGGGGTCGGGGGAGGAGACATTCCTGGAAGGCATCATTACGGCACCATGGCAAGAGGGGGGAAATGGCCAACTTCCTGGTGGGTCCGAGCCTGGTACAACCACAGAACAGGGAAACGTGGGTGAGGGTACTCAAGCCGGGACCAGAGCCAATTATATTCTACTGGGACATGACATTGGGCGCTATCCAGAGGGTAGAGGCCCCCACAGAGAATGGTAATCCAGAGGTGTAGGAGGGTAGGAACACTCTCTAGAGAGCAAAGGAGGGACTTGATCAAGGAGTTGGTAGCAGGCACAGAAGCCCATAGGAAAAGGGAATTGGCTGGCCTATTGGAAAGGCATATACAAGCCTTTCAGTGGCAAAAGGATGATAAGGGCCATACCACCCTGGCCCAACACCGAATTGATACGGGAAGTCACCCGACGATAAAGCAACCACCCAGGCGGTTGGCCCTTCACAGAAGAGCGACCATCAAGGAAGAGGTGGACAAGATGTTGGAGGCAGGATTAATTGAGCCCTCCATGAGTCCATGGGCTTCTCCGGTGGTACTGGTGAAAAAAAGGTTGGAACAACTCGATTTTGTGTAGATTACCGCTGCTTGAACAAGGCCATGGTCAAGGATGTCTATCTGCTTCCCAGGGTGGAGGATTGCCTAGATACCATGGTGAGTGCCACCTGGTTTTCATCTATAGACCTGGCCAGCGGGTAATGGCAACTGGATCTGGCAGAGGAAGACAAGGAGAAGACTGCTTTCACCACCCACCGGGGGTTGTACCAATTTATCAGGATGCCGTTTGGATTATGTAATGCCCCCGGAACCTTTGAAAGGGTGATGGAGGTTGCCATGTGGGGGCTACAATGGCATACCTGCTTGGTGTATCTGGACGACATAGTGATCTTTGCTGAGTCGTTTGAACAACACTTATTGAGGCTGGGGGAGGTGCTACAGAGGTTGACAGAGGTGGGTCTTAAGATAAAGCCCTCAAAGTGCCAGCTGGCCCGGCAGAGGATCCTCTTTTTGGGACATCAAATAAGTGAGGCCGGTGTGGAGACAGACCCTGCCAAGGTGGAGGCCATCCGAGGGTGGCCCCCGCCACAAAACGTCACTGAGGTGCAGAGTTTTCTGAGCTTGGCAGGATACTACAGGACGTTCGTTCCAGACATCTCCACTGTGGCTAAACCTCTCAGCTCCATGGCAGAGAAGGGGCATACATTAAGGTGGACTTCTGAATGTGAGGAGGCCTTCCGGAGGTTGAAGCAGAAGCTAATGGAGGCCCCCATCCTTGGGTTTCCCTGGCCGGAGGGGCAACTCATCATGGATACAGATGCCAGTGACACGGGGCTAGGGACAGTACTGGTGCAGGAACAGGGTGGAGTAGAGAGGGTGCTAGCCTATGGAAGCAGGACTCTCAGCAAACCAGAGAGGAATTACTGTGTGACACGCAGAGAGTTGCTAGCTATAGTCTTTGGTTTGCACAAGTTCAAGCATTATCTGGTAGGGCGGCTGGTCGTGGTGCGCACCGACCATGCATCCCTCCCATGGCTACTGGAGTTCAAAGAACCAGAGGGCCAGCTGGCCCGGTGGCTGCAAATAATCGGCACTAAAAGGCCCATGGAAATGCGGATGGTTTATCCAGAACACCATGCAGGCAGTGCAGCAGGGACCCTGAGGAAGAGATAAAGTGGTGCAGGGTCTTTACCAGACCTCAGTGTCAGGTGTTGGAGGGCAAGGACCATCCTCAAGCAGAGGGCCCCAGTGGGGAAGCCGTGGGAAAAGCTACAGGATGAAGACCCCCTACTTTATCAGATCCGGGGGTGGGTGCAGGGGATGGAAGCCCCCCCTGAGGTGACTAGGTTTGATTGGGGTTACAAGCAAAAGGCATGGTATGCCAAGCATGAGAGACTAGTCCTGCAGAAGGGCGTGCTGGGACGGTGGTGGGTAGACGAGGCGGGGTCTAGTCATTTCCAGATAGCAGTACCAAAGGCCAGTCGTAAGGATGTCCTACGGGAGGTGCACGGGGAGCTGATGGCTGGACACCTAGGGCTGAATAAAGTGATCCGAAAAATGCAAGGGGGGGGACCTACTGGCCAGACTTTCGCACAGACGTCACTCGGTGGTGTGAGCAGTGTGAGCCCTGTCTCCGGCGGAAGGTGACCCCACCGAGCTCCAATGGGGCACATGGGTGCAGGGTTACCTCTTCAGAGAGTAGCACTGGATGTAATGGGACTGCTGCCACCGACTTCCAGGGGCAACCACCCTGCTAGCACAACTCATCCAAATGATGTCTTTTTTTACGTAAAAACGATCAGTTTTCACGTAAGAATGAAGTAAATTACACAAGTAGTGCTAGCTGGGCAATATATCTTGGTGGCAGCTGATTATTTCACTAAGTGGACGGAGACCTATGCTATCCCTAACCAGGAGGCTCCCACGGTGGCCAGAAACGTGGTGGAGGAATTTGTATGCCGTTTTGGAGCGCCAGTGGAAATTCATACCGATCAGGGTATGAACTTCCATTCAGGGCTGTTCAAGGAAATAGTAGCACTATTGGGAGTCAAACAGACCTAAACCTGCACCTTTAGGCCGCAGAGCAATGGCATGGTAGAGAGGGCCAACAGGACCATAGAGGCACTCCTGTCTATGGTGGTGGCCACCGACCAACGGGACTGGGATCTTCAGCTTCCTTTTGTAATGGCAGCTCACAGGTCTTCAGTGCACAGCTCCACCAGATTGTCACCCAACCTGATGATGATGGGGAGGGAAACGGTGGTGCCCTTACACCTCATTTACCCCCTGGATCCTCCCCCAAGTAATAAGGCGGGGTATGTGGCGGAGTTGCAGATGGCCCGTGCTAGAATTAGAATAGGGCAATCCGTGGCCCGGCAACGCTGTAATTATGACGCCAGGGCGGAGGGGGGTCCATACAGGTGGGGTCCAAGGTATTCTATTATCACCCACTGAGGAAAAGAGGGCTGTCACCCAAACTTCAAAGCTACTGGACGGGCCCCTGGACGGTGCTAGGCCGGGTCGGAGAGGGGGTGTACAGGATAAGGCGGGGGTGGGTGATGAAGGTGGTACATTTCGACTCCATCAAGGAGGTTTGCCTGCCGGAGGAAGAGAACTCAGAGGGAGAGGGAGTAGAGGCGGAGGATGAGTTGGAGACTCAGCCAGGGGAGGAGGACACCATGCTGACTCCCTTGCTAGAGGATGGCCACCCAGGGCATGGGGCCGTGTGGGCGATAATAAGGGACATGGGCCTAGAGGGCCGCCGGGCGATAATAAGGGACATTGGCCTAGGGAGCTGCTGCGAAGAAAACCCCAGGCAAAATGGCGGAGGGAAAGGACAACTGGTTCCAGTGGTGGTGTGAAGAGGAGAGGAAGGTACGATCGGCGGCTTCTATGCCCCATTGGAGGGAGGAGGCTCTGGAGGATGAACCGCCCTTGGACGAGGAATACCTGTCTCCTATAGACGAGGTCACAGAGGAGGATCGAGTAGGGAGTGAGCACAAGAGGGCAGAGTGGGCCAGGCGTAGGCGGGATCCAGAAAGACGCCAGATACTAGCAAAACATGCAGAGCGCTGGCGAGTGCATGAGATGTTAGAAAAGGCTAAATATGAAAATTAAAGGAATGAGGAGATAGGGGAGCCGGCTACAGGCTGATGGATGGTTACCAATTAAGCTTAAGACCCCGCCTAAGCCGGAGGTGGGGCAAGATAGCAAGCCTAAGTCGTCGAGGGCGCCGCCGGTCGGGGGTCTCTTCCCGCCAAAAACGGTGTTGCCAAGTAACTTGGATGCGGGTGACGTCACCGAAGAGATAAGGGAGAGCTTTCTCAAGATAACAGACACAATTCCGCCAGCCATGGCAGAGGACAGGCGTGTGGTGATGGGGAGGGAGGAGGATAGCTGTAAGGACACACTAAGGGAGGAGGTCCAACCAGGTCCGAGGCACAAGGAGGAGGGCCATCTAAAGAACGTACTAAAAGGAGTGGGGCCCACCGGGAGGGTCGAAGACAGGAGAGAGGAGGCCGGTCTGATAGCCGCCCCAGACATCGGGAGGGGGGCAGCAATCGGAGTAGACACCACCAAAGGTCCACCGACAAGTCATCACAGAGGGGAAAGCAGGGGGACCACCGTTGGAGGAAGGGGCGTGAGAAAGACAGCCGGTCCAGACCTTGTTCCCATGACACACGTCCATCGGAGCGGTCGGTGGAGGAAGCTGGAAACACGTTCCCACGGTCGGATAACGCCCGGAAATACAGGGAAACCCCGGCACCTGACGTGTGCGGGGAAGGATCCTGGCTGCTGATTGGTCAGGAGCGCAAAAAGGGGAGGGGAGGGTCAGAACACACCCCCGGATTTGTCAATTCCTACGATTGATTGGAGACAACCAGACCTTATCACACTGCTAAAGAAGACAGAGGAAGAGAAGGTAGTACCCATGGAGTGGGTGGGGGGAGTTGAGCTCCCGAAGTTCCAGGAGGGGTACGAGTGTCCGGCTCCTGGTTGTGGCTACCAAGTAGCTAAGGACTATAAGAATGACTTGGTGAGACATGTTGATAGGCAGCATGAGGAGTTCGCTGGTTGGGTTCCCCCCAAAGGGACTAAATAAATATGGCACGGGAGAGATAGTGACACCGCTGCCAACCAGGAGCCGGCACCCACCACCACCGCCACCAAGGCAAAGGGTAGGAAGCAGAAAACCAAGACCCCCACGAAAGGTGGGCACTTCGAAGGAGGAGCTGGCGCCCACCACCACCACCACTGAGACTGCAGGACCTTCAAAAGAGACCCTGGGTGCCGCCTCCACCGTCTCCTCGCTGGTATCCCCTGGGATTAGTATTGGTGAGGAGGAGGTGGCTGCAGCAGCTAAGTACCTGGAGGAGTTGGTGGGGCTGGCCACCCTGCCGAGTCGGGAGACGGCAAAGGGAGTCATCAGAAACGGAGCCCCGAGGGGCCGGAAGGGGACCCCCTGAAAAGAGAACTTGAAGATCCCCCGGAAAGGTGAAGGAGGAGAAGAAGGCAGTGGAAACCCCCTGGGTGACTGAACTTGTAAAGGACCCTGTCACCGAAAAATACCTGCTGGCCCCGGAGGAGGAAGAGAAAGTCCGTTTTGTGATAAAGCTTTTGATGGACAGATATGCAAAAACACTAATTAGACTTCAGGAAGAATTACCAGTGGGCATTTTGGATATTGTGGCGCTGGAGAAGGAATATGATGCAGCAAAGAAAGGCAAACCTACCCCGAGAACCCAGCTGAAGAGGGCTCTAGCGGAGGAGAAAGCAAAGGAGGCAGAGAAAGCCAAGAAGGCAGGAAAGGGCAAAGGCCCGGGTAAAAGCAGTAAAGGAACTGGGCTAGAGAAACTGATTGAGCAAGTGAACTTAGACACGGGGGAAACCCCGGGGTAAACCAGTTGCCTCACTACCCCAAAGACCCCTACCTCTGGAGCCCGGAGGAATTTGGAAGATCTGTTACTACTCACCTGTACACCTGTAGACAAAACCTCAGAACAAGCAGGGCCGAGCATGCCAAGGGGGGGAAAAGGAGCTAGTAAGCTGAAGCCGGTGAGAGGTGCAAGGGGGAAGGGATCCTCGGAAAAAGGGGGCCGAAGGTCACCCGGCTTACAGACTGGTACCACAACCCGGAAAGCTGGAACCATGGTGGGAGGGGCTGAAGGGAGGCCACCATTTCTGCAATGCCCTAGAATGGTGACAATCGGGTTGGAGGGCCTTGTTGTGCAGTCTCCGAAGGGGGATTTCTAACTCCAAATTGAGGCGGGGGAGGAGGCGGGCCACATGGAAACTGTGTCCCTGAGGGGGTGGAGACAATACAAGGGAGCATTGACAATGATGATAGGTTGGAGCTGCCTACTTCAGAGCGGGTAATCATTGTGACCTTTAAAATAGTGCCCATTCTGGAGGGGGTAGTGGCACCTGTGCAGGGGGTGGTAGCAGTAAGCCAGGTGGTGGCCTCGAGCCCCCCCCCCGTCACTGACTCCACCGGAAGGGAGGAGGTGGAGGAGACACTCATGCCCTGGAACCAAGACTACACGGGCCCTCTGGAACTTAAGGAGTATGCTCAGCGCCTGAGGCAGCCAGGGAACCTGGACCCAGAGATGCGAGTGGTGCCCGGGAGTGTTTCTAGTTCAGCTGTACAGAGCTTGGCCAACGGGGATATAGAATTGGTCCAGGTCACCAGAACTCGGTATGGGCATGCCTCCAGGAAGGGGATGTGCTGCCGTTGTGGGCAGCCCTGGCCACAGGCCACTGCCGACCAGGGAGGCAAGCCGATGGAGGAGGACGCCTCAGAAAACTCCGACCAATAGGGTAAGTGTCTCTTCCGGTAATCCTAAAGGAGGGGGAGACGGGGACTCCAGTACAGGAGGGCATCGGCAGAGGTTGGTGGGACAGAAACGGAGGGTCAGTGGTGCTGCCGGTCGGAGGGTGTGTACGGGGGCTGGAATGGTGGTGGAAACAGCGCTCGAGTAATTGACGGGTGCCAAGCCAGTACAGGCAGGGGAGAAGTAGAACCTCGACAGAAGCATAGAAACCAGTGTGGGTAAGAAGTACAGAACAACTTACCTTTTGTTGCAGAGTTGGCAGGCCACGTGATGGCATCCGGAGGCGGTCGGAGGACTGGACAGCAGGGCGACCACTGGAGGGCAGGTGAGGCCGGAGGGAGCTGGTCCCGATGGATGGTCGGGTGGACGATTCAGTGGACGCTATGTTGGGGAGGCCATGATATGTACTGCATAGGGGACAGCAGTTGTAGATAAGTTTCGGTACCACCTATAGAGGTGGGATAGTTACGCTAGGCATGACATAGATATCTTATGTGTGTTATATTGTAAGATTGTATTATACCGCTATTTACAAGAGTAATAATGAAGACACCCAGGGGCCATGGTGTAGTAATGTTTATTCGAAATTGGAAACCCAGCTGCAGAGGGGTACTTTGACATTCTTTCCCAGTATGTTGTTAATTAGTTGGGGAGAGTGTGGCGTAGACCGAGCTGACGTCAATGGATCCTGGCATGGGGGCGGGGGAAGCTGGGGGAAGCTGGGGGAAGCCAGGGGAAGCCGGCAGATGCGGAGTCATGTCAGCGTTGTGTAAATAATTGTTATTCGGAGGAGCGTGGCCAGCGTCGGTGTATGATACATACACCAGCATCGGTGGACTTGCAAGTGTATAAATAGCTGGAGGTGTCCCACCAGCAGTCAGTCTGGGCGCACTGACACCTGCCTCCGTGAGAAGGTTACAAGCTATCGACAACGAAGACATTCTTAGATGGTGGCGCAGAGCAAGCCAGGAAATAAAGGATTCTCGTTAATTATACTTGTCGGAGTCACGAGTGGTCATTTCTTATCTGGGGGAGCTCGAAATACGCTACATATGTGTGTGTGTGTGTGTGTGTGTGTGTGTGTATTCACAATACCCCCCCATGCAGCAGGGGGAATGACATTTTCTTTTATTTACAATCTCTTGTCACAACAACCATAGTGTGTTTGACTTAGACACCATTATGGGAACTAAGGGTGTTATGCTAATGGGCATTAATACTAGAAGTATTAAAGCTAAAAATAGACTAGCTCTGTTAATTAACTTGTTGTATGATATAGAGTACATCTGTTTATGTGAGAGCTGGCTACACTCACTAGATAGTGATGAAAAAGCTGCAGTTTTTGATCATAAAATGTTTCGACTTGATCGCTGCTCACATGCTGGAGGTCTTATTTGTTGTGTTAAAAATAACTTTGCTCCATACACTTTTATGAGGCATGACCTATCAAGCATTTCTAATGATGCTGAGATATTAGTGGTGACTACCACTAAGCCCAATAATAGAATACATACAATTATAACCTGCTACAAACTGCCTAAAGCTATTATAAGCAACTTCACTAAGGCATTGACTGAGGTCCTCTCACATAGGAGCATTAGGAAACATGAGATCCATGTTTTGGGTGATTGTAACATTGACATAACTCACCGTGAGAGTAGGAAATGTTCAAAAATTTTTAGATTATTAAGTAGCTTTTAATTGATGTTATATTAAAGCACAAGTGGGTTTATGGGTCAATATTAATATTATTAGCCCTGATAAATGCAGGAGAAGAAGTTTTCTGAGTGGAACCAACCCAGTTTGCTTCGCTATGGATGTCAGCGGAAGTCATCCTGTGCTTTCTTGTCCATATTCCCAGGCCTCTTCGCCGCAGGGCCCCGGCATGTGGATAATCAAGTTGTTACATTGAAATGTTATGATATTAACCTTTTAACCTATCTATTCTTTACTACATGGTGCCCAGGATTATTCTCACCATGTTCCAGTGCCATTCTGGTCTATAGAGAGGCCAAATAACATCAAATTCTTTATAAATCCAAGCGATTAACCATGCTGGGGCGTGTTGACAGTGCAGAAGTAGACCGGAAGTCGGCGCGTGAAACACTTACGAGGTTAACCGTTATGTGCCCAGAATACAAAAAGTGCCCTCCAAGCATTGTATAAAACTTCAGCGGGTTACTCTGGGTGTACTAATCATCACATTGAGAATAATCAAAGAGTGAAAGAATTGCCATGAGAAGAGCTTTCCAACGATACCAAATACATGATATTGATATCTGTTGGTCATTAATTGGTAACCTATTATAAGATTTTAACTATTTGAAATGCATACAGAGGTGCGCGCTCCAGATATATGGTAAACCATATAAATAACAGAAAATCCACAAATATTGACATAGTTATTGATAAATATGCAAAAATCGGTGATAAATATTATTTTATTGTGATCTTTGCTCAAGATTTGAATGATGTTACCCATTTCCTTCTACTTCAATTAAAAAAAATCAATTTAATTTTAAAAATAAAGAACATGGCCCACACTATCTAAGCCATGCTGATAAAATTAGTTTTATTAAAATAATTCTGGGCACGTAAGGGTTAAAAGTTAAACAAGCCGCAATGGTGTATCGCTATGGAAAATTATTGGATTCTTAATTATTTCGAACAATATGGAGAATTTAGGCATGGCATGTTCATATAGGATATCTAAGGATGTTTTCCTGTTACTTGACATGGCACCATTGGATTCTATGCTAACGAGGTGTGCAAACATCAGGTATGTCGGACACCTTCTTCAAATACTTCTTATACATTGGCTTCTGGTACCATTTGGCTTGGTGTATTGGACAGCGAGTCTGTCTCCTGCCACAGCGGCCGGGGAACGATTCCCATAGAACCCTGATTGGTTTTAACTGGAAATGTATGGCGAGGTGGACTTTGTATACTTCTCCAATTTATTAACATGTTTCTAACCAATGGCTTCTTGAAGATGTCCAAAAGGTGTCAAAAAGCAATGTCCAAGCCAAAATCGTTAGATAAGGGACCATAATTTAAAATTGATTCAAACAGGCATCTCTAGACTACACCCCCTTGGGCCACTTCCATTGACCACATTTATTCAGATAGTGAAACTATTACTTTACAAGGTACGGCCAATATTTTCATTTCTGACCACAACCGCACATTCACACCAGGGCCATTCAAAAGATATTGAAAAAGTGGAGGGAAGGGTATATAAAGGGTATAAAGTTCAAAATTTGCAAGAATATGCTATAGATTGGGAAGATTTTGATTCTTCAGATGATACTACATTAAAATGGGATTTCTTGGAAAATCATTTAATCAACTTTCTTGACAACAAATGCCCAGTCAAAACCTATATAATACGAAAAGACACACCAGGTTGGTTCACCAATGACATTTTGGGGTTAATTAGACAAAAAAAGAGAAGCCTATCGTAAAGCACATAGAACACCAGGGGGGAGACATTGCAGTATTCATGGAGGCAAAGAGACTCCCAGGTGAGGTCTCCAGAGAAATAACATGAGAAAGGAAAAAAAGAATAAGAAACACTCTAGACAAGTACAAAAATGATCCAAAGAGTTTCTGGAAATGTATTAATTCTATTTTAGGAACTTCCCAGAAAGGACATACCACTATCCACCTTAAAGATAAAAATGGTAATACCATACCAGTAGACGAGACTGGTGAGTTCATCAATAATTTTTATGGACAGGTAGGGGAAAAATTAGCTAGCTCTTTTGCTGATGTCCCAGGAGATCTAAAGTTAGAAGAAGTATTACAGGACCAAGAAAATTTAGAGCGTGAATTGCTTTTCAGACAGGTATCATGTGAAGATGTTGAAAAATATGCCAAGCTAATAGAAAGACATAAATCCTCAGGGGTCAGTTACTGCAACTCAAATGTAATGAAAGATTTTTTTCTTACTAATTATTCCACAACTTATTATTAATATTATTGAATCCAGTTTGACTACAGGTATTTTCCCTGAGAAATGGTCGTTGGGTACAATAATACCCATTCCAAAGAAATGTGACTTAAGTAACCTGAGTAACTGGCATCCCATCACATTACTACCCCTCATGGGTAAATTAATGGACAGGGCTGTTAATTTAGTGATCACTTTTATGTTAGAAAATAATTTATTGTCTACAGCTCAGTGTGGCTTCACCCCAGGGAAATCTACAGGTGATGCTGTTTATCACCTGACTAATCTTATTTACAATGCCATAAATAGAGGAAACCTTTCCCTGATGTCTATTTATAGATATGAGGAAAGCTTTTAATACAGTCCATCATGGACGACTTTTACACGAAATTACTAACCTAGGTGAAAATAGGTCCGTTCTGAGATGGTTCATAGCTATTTAAAAAACAGAAAGCATACCTTTGCCAATAACTCAATCTCAAGCCCAACATATGTTAAATTTGAGGTTCCACAGGGTTCCATCTTGGGGCCCCTGCTTTTCTCTATTCATATTAATGAACTATCTAATCTGGTTGAAAACTCTAAGATAATCCTTCTGCCGATGATGCAGTCCTTATGACTGAGGCTAAGACCAGAGAAGAGCTATATAGACTAGCTATAGGCTGACAATTAACTCTGAAAAAACTAGACAAGTGGTTTATGGTACTGTATACAAAACCAACCTGAATAGACCCATCTATCTGAGCATTAATGGCTCAGACATCACAGCACAGACCAAATTCTGCTACCTAGGCGTTACTATTGATGAGAATTTGACCTGTGGCCCACACTATAGTGAAATCAAAAAGAAATGTCATTATAGATTATATCAACCACATACAATTAGACATTTGGTTAATGAACATGAGGCTCTGACCATCTGTAAACACTGTATACTCCCATCTCTTGAATACTGCAATTTTATATTAGACAGCCTTTCTGTGACAAACCAAAACAGCTTACAAATTCTACAAAACAAAGGTTTATGTGATTGCCTTCGCATTAGAAATCCACTGGATATTTCAGAAAATGATTTACACACCAGATGTAATATGGATACACTTGTAAAACATAGAGACACTCAGCTTCTCATATTAATTCACAAGTTAGCACAATCAACTGAGAATTTGATAGTGGCAGAAAATGTGCACACTAGAGGAGATCTAAAAAATAAGTTGAAAAGCCCCCTTCCAAAATTGCAATTGGGTAAAAACTCTACACCGTGGCCTACTCCTATGGAATTCATTATCCAAAGAAGTACAATATATTGTTGACAGAGATAAATTTAAAAATATGATCATTAAAATGCCTTTTTGCGGCATATAGACTATGCCCAACATAATCTTATCTCATTTATATGGCCTGGTTCAGGGCATCAGCTCTGCCCACCTTTACTTATACTGACTGTGATGTGGACAGGTCCAGTGCATTAGCACTGCCCTCCTCCTGCTAAGATGACAGCTCACCAAAAGAAGATTATCCCTTGAGATTCAGTGCATCAGCACTGTCACTGGTGAGGACACATTGAATGCAATTATGCAGTATGTAGATAGGTTCAGTGCATAAGCACTGCCCCTACATTTTCCATCATTTAATACCTAATTAATATAATTAATATATTTATCTTTCTCTTCCATTATTATGCTATACCTCCAGATCTCAATTGATAATTTAATTCTCATTAGGAAGACATTCAGGTCATCAGCCCTGCCCACCAAGTATATTACCACCTGTTAGATCACATCCCTAAGATAATTTCTGCTATGATAAATGCCCAGTAATGTTCCCTATCTCTATTTAGTATTTCAACCAGACAAATATATTGCTGCCCTTTGTATATATTTATGAAACACTATTACATCTATCATTGACTCCTATATCCTTAAATAAGGTTGGTTTGGTTGTTATGTAATTGCTCACTTGTGCATGATAAAATTTTGTGGTGAAAGCCGCATAATATGTATCAATAAAAAACTCAAAAAACTCAAATCTAATCAGACCAGTACACCTAGATTCGCCATGCTAATTATCCAGATCTGAAGGAGTCATGCATGGAAAGTTCTAAAAATCTGTCCATTTATAATGGAAATGACCATATTGGTATTTTCTTATGAATTTCGTCATTCTTCACATTAAAACCATAATGTTCATAAATATGTGATTGGTCCTTTATAACTATGGTGTTCTGAAAAAAATGAAATCCGGAGATTGCATTGGTACATATGGGGTTAGACTTTGTACTATGCAAATTCGGGCCCTGTAGTAGACTTGAGATTCTGGAGTAGGGCTCTGTAGCAGAGCATTGAGGATTACACAGGTTCATGTACCTTTGTCGTCATGATGACCAATGCAATACTGACGAGTCATTTAGCCAGCAATGCATGGGAACATCATGCCCAGCCCTTGCGGAGCATGTCATACCTCCTAGTGTGCTGCAACAATGTGACACGAATAAAAGGGTTAGCTATGGGTTGAATAATGGGTTGATTATCACCTTGATTTACAATGGCCCCTAAACAGAACCAGACGTGTTGCAAGAACGGGGTTGAACACTTTGCCCAACCACAACTTATCGGGCTTTTCCCTTCACACAGGTTGAGTACCAGACTAGTAATGATTAGGGCTGGAGGGAGAAGCAGCCATAACTCTAACCTGAAAAGAGAGTACAGAGTGCAGAGGAAACCTCCATTGAGCCAAAGAAAAGAAAAGAAAAAAAGAAATGATATCTATCCATATAAATGAAGAACGGTGATCCAGACAGATCTCAAAGTAAATATCTTTAGCAATAAAATCCTAACATTTTCATATATAAAAATGTGCTTAAGTCCATCTTGTAACAATGGCTTGATTGAATTATTTCATTATTGCACTTTTTATTGTATATTCCATCACAGTGCAGATATTGCACTACTTAAATAAGAGAGTAATAATTTTTAACAACAGGGGGCTGGTGGGTTTGAGGGGGTCAAAATCCTTTCGACCCCCTGACCAGGGGGTCAAAATATTTTCACCTGTTTTCAGCAAAAAAGCCCATGCATGACTTTAGGTTAAAAGAGTACGTTTACATGCGATTTTCAGCCCTTCGGGGGGGCCAAATAAAATTTTACCCTTGAGTGGGGGGCCAGAATTTTTATGCATGTCCACTCGCAAACCCATCAGCCCCAGTCCCCCCCACCCTGTTGTTAAAGAATGATCACTCCCTAAAGCACCCAAGTTTGACTGTACCTGAATGGTGTCAGAAAGAGGTACATTTGAGAGTCCTCAGCTGCAGGCTTGGAGTAAATAGTTGCAAGTTGGTCAAAATAGTAGGCTGTAGAGAAATCAATTACAGCCTCCCTCTCTGGGATGATGGTAAGTGGGGCTAGGTTAATATCTGCAATCTGAAGGTAAAAAATGGAATTTATGATTGTAATCACTTTGTATGTACATTGTTTTTATCAGCTGAGATCATACTGTTACAAAAGCCTTCTCTAAAACATCCTAACAAGAGAACATAATATTCTCAATCGGGTACATATGGATGCACATAATGTTATATTCAGAAATAAAAATTGACATTACTTTGCTAACAACTTGACCGACCATTCCAACCCAGTGTCCGTTCTCATCCACAGCCCCAAACTTGCCATCTGGTACTTCCACCAATGTATAGCTGGAAAAATGTTACTATCATAGTTGAAGAATGTAATTAAGAATTATGACTAACATCGACAAAACCGTACATAAGGAACATATTTTTTATACATCAGTCATATCTGATATCTGAGCTGTCTCCTCAATATAATTCTACAATACACATTCATGATGAATGCTTATGAGATTGATAGTTATTCTTAAATTAATTTTTTCTATTACCTGAAATTAATCGCTTTGGCAAGAGCCTCTATCATGTCCACCAGGAAGCCATTAAAGGTGGTCGTTCCATTCAAAAATGTGGTTTCCAAGAAAGGTGGATACTACATTTACATAAAGGAGAAATCAGACAGATCAGGCATGTCTCATGAGTGGCATTCATTAATCCTTGTGCCAGGATTGAAAAGGGAAATTGTTCTGTTTATAGATTTATTCACCAGTATCTATATTTATTCTCTATCATTAACCTTCTGATTCTGCACCACAACAAGACAAATAGCAGGTTGTCGAATGGGCGCCGCCATAACTGGAGCTTGTTACCAGCGAGTCCTTCTGATAAGACCTATCAGATGGGTACCAGTGGTAACAGGTACTTTAGGGTGCAAGGACACTTAGGGTGCAGACATGTAGGGTGCGAAGACACTAAGGTAGCAGACACTTAGTGTGCACAAAAAGGACAGGTAGGGTGCAGGGTGAAAATACCAAGACACTTAGGGTGCAGTCGTTCTATAGCCCATCTGTCTGTAGGGAGTCCCCTCTGAACAGACATTACATGCCTCTAGCTCACACCACTGATTTTATCTCTATGCGTATAAGGCTATGGGGAACAAAATCATTGGTAGGGCTAGAGGCTGGTGATTTCATCTTTGTATACACAACAAAACTGCCGACTGACGACATAGGGACAGTATCATTAGCCCTTTAATTGTTTCTAGTTCTATTAGAGCTTGGAGTATGATTATTTGGTTCACTATTAATCCCAAATCTTTTTAATTCCACTATCACTGCCGACGGGAGGGGGGGGGGGGGTCAGACACTCTGAGGGGGGCAGAATAGTTCAGTTTACGAATCTAGACCAGTTTGTTTTGCACCCTAAATGTCCTGCCGTTGCACCCTATGTGTCCTTGCACCCTACATGTCCTGTGGTTTGCACCCTACATGTCCTAGCACCCTAAGTGTCCACCTGCATGCACCCTAAGTGTCTCTGCTACCCAAGGTACCAGTATTCGTACCAGTTGGCCCCCGAGTGGGCCGCAGTGAATCATTGGAATTATCTCATTGGCTAATAATCAATCCTGCTAAGGCCCTATAAAGGTAAAATACTAATTTGACATGAATCCATCCTGTGTTGCTATACATGTGGTAGCCGTCACGATAAGTCTTGGGCAAAGACAAAAAGTATATTATTTTGTCTAGAAATGACTAGATACTCACAGATATTGTTGAAACAGTCAGATGTCGACCATTGAGTCCATACTGCTGATTTGAAAAGATGTCTTTTGGAGCTTCTTTAAAATGACTATTCCAGGTCGTTATTTGTTCTAGATTCCGTATAAATACATGTCCCCAGCCAGTGTTATAGACTTTGACAGCTGCATCTTGTTTAGGCCATGAACAGTGGTACTTCTGAATATATTATATCAAGATACAGAATTCTGATATTTGCCATATTATTGCCATAATTATCCACCTTGTAAAGGCTCCACCAATTAGTGAATTAAATTGTTCTAGCCAATTAGGATCTTGCTAAATAAATTGAGCTATTGATAAAAAGACAAGGGTTGAGGACAGAGGAACACTTTAAACCCACTAACCCCAATTAAAACCAAAGCATTCTATGATTGACTTTAGAAGAGACATGTTATCACCATTTTATGTATTGTACGTAGGGCATCACATGAAGGTTGGTCTATGATCATCATACCATTAGGCCAAAAGAAAAAAAAGGTTGTGTTTACAGTTACATGCCTCAAATATCTAGGGTCGGTAGGTCGATTGTTTGTTTTGTTGTGTTTTTTTTTCTTATTTTGTATAGAAATGTATGGGCAGACATGTTGGATTCTATGATTTTACAGTAGAATTATGAAATAACACAAGAAATGTGAAGCACATGTAAAAGATATGAATGACTGTTATGAACTGTATACCAATAGATGAGGACCTAGATAAACTCCAAGAAAAATGGATGAAAAGATATGAAAATTATGGGAAAAATGTCACAAAATAAAAAGAAATAATTACAGGATTGGCCCTGTTTTGCTAGGGTCGGTCGGGTTACTGGAAACAAACCATTTTTAGGCCTTATACTAATTGTTTTGGTGGAATGTGTGTACAACCATAATTTATATGTTGAATATTTGAAAACAATAATAATCAGGATTAATGAATAAAATGCACCATTACCAATCACTTTGATCAAGTTTGAAGAATCCAAAGTGATAACTAACCTTTGTACTTGTTAGGTTCGACGTGTTATCAGAATCAATACAAATATTCATGTGAAAGGCATAGCTGTGATTCATGATCGTACAGTACATTGCGCCTAGAGCTCTAACAGTGTTCATTACATCCTGTATTAATAGACATAAAAAAAAACATAAACTGACATATTATGTGCAAAGAATGAGAGATTGATATGAGAAGTTAAAGTATTAAGTATTATTTGAAATCATATTACATATTAATCATATTACATATTGATTTTTCCAGACATACATCCCGTATTTCTGTGATAATCTATAGTTGTCTTACATGGAATCTAGAGATGATAAGATTCCAAGTGGATTGGGTCTTAAAATACTTTTCAATTACAATCGCCCGTGACCTCTTTCATGATATGATATACCACCTTGTAACCAGACTTCTTTCTGCACTTAAGAGCATACTTACACATTTTGAGTCACTTCTATATCTCAGTACGAGGGCATTAATGATGTTACCAACATAGTTTAAGTATTCTTCAACCACATTTTGTTCCAGGATGAATACCCAATAGTGCAGCAAGGTAAGAACACCTTGTTCATCAGATATCTTGTCATGACTGTTAACCTGATTTGATATAATCAATTATGTGGAGATTAATTCGCAGTATGTTGCATTTGGGCCCAACATTGGGTAAGTATCATGTGTCATTACCTACGATCATCCAGTTACTAGGGTTTCAAATCATAGTGCCCATGAGCTGACATGTTTTGTTGTTAAATTACTACCCAAACCAAGAAAGAAAGAAAAAGAAATTGCTCTTTGGATGATAGATATTGCTGGTGTCATCTATACCTGGGTGAGCAGTTCCCGGAGCTTTTCTTTACCAAGAAGTACAATATAAAATACAGTGTTAGGTGTTGTATCCCTCAATTTCGCTGTAGCGTCAAGAAGAGAAACAATCTGGCTGCGGTAGTCCATAGCAGGTAGAAGGACTTCTGTTGTACTCCTAGTGCCAGCCAGATGTGTTTTTAATTGTACAGTCAGTGGTTCTAAGACATGAATGATAAATAATAATTATCTATTATTATGTATTATCTGGGATTTGTAACATGATGCTGTCCAGACTGAGGAGCAGTTATTCAACATATTAAGTGATGTGGTGCTGTTAACATGGGTATTGTATTAATTCAAATGACCTTCACTTATAGTAAGTCACAATGATGGAATTACTAATAGTTGTACTTACCAAGACTGCCATCAAATATGTAGACAAGATTTTGAGGTTTATATTTCAGTAAGAATTTACCAATTCCTTCCATAAAGATTGACACTAGTTGCTGATTAAGTAAGCTGGAAGAAATGAATGAAACACTGGAATGGACTGTGTGTATTATACAGTCCCATTTCCTAGAAATCTTGTGATGTTGATCATTATGTGAAAATGTGGTCCTGTAGTATGCTTTTGTAGTTTAACAGGTGAAGACGAAGATAATTTTTTTATTCAACTGTATGCAGGTTCAGGACTAACCTGTTTCTTAGTACACCCTAAGATTGAATGATAGTCCCTGGATCATGGTGTGTGCTAAGAACTCAGTACCCTTGTTTATCTTCAAATTTCTCTTACTTTCTTATCAAAGTATATAATTTTGATGTCACCATTGGTAGAAAAGGTCTATATTTTACATATACACCTTTTTACAGAACTAAAATTGAAATATTTTCTGAGAAATGGCTATATTTACAATCTTGCCCTCAGTCTTGCTATACTAAAATTGATTGGCTAATTTTTTCTTTAATTGGCTGATAAATATGAACCCACAAGATTAAAGAATAGACAAATGCCCACAAACTGACGTTTTCATCTGAGCTAAGTGCTGTTTAATAAGGGAGTAAATGTATCATTTAATGTAAATATAAGTACCAAATGATGGAGTGGTTTCACCATCCCACCTTTGACCCCAATAATGTATGTACAGGTAGGTGTCATGGTCCAGTGACCAGGGCTCTGATTGGCCGATACACATATGGAGGTGAATGTCATGGTCCAGTGCACACACAAGTGTACTAGGATGCCAGTACATCCTAAGACTGTTCATGGTATCAGAATCCTAGTACAGACTAAAATCAGACTGTTTTACTATGATCCTGGTGTGTCCCAACAAGCTAGTCCCGTCCCCAACCTGTGTATGGTTTCTTTTGTAATGAATGTTAATCCAATATTGACATGCTTATCACTGTTTCTTTTACTCTATTGCACCAATTTGACAGAAATATATTGCTTATTTTGCATAATAATCAAATGTTTAGAGGTAGGTTTATATAAATGGTCATGCAAATAATATTGTGACATACCTTGGTCTTTGTGGTATAGAAGTAGCACTTTGCGGGCAGGTGAGGAACCAGGTATTTGGCAATCTGTCAAGATGGACATCCAATAAGGCTTGTAATAGTGGGGACTTCCATTGGTAAGGGTCACATACTGTAATAAACAGTATATGTACGATTTGTGTCATTCACTTCCCTCATACCGACTCCCCTGGCACATGCTATGTAAGGTTGATCCTTTCTTTATCGTTCGATTTGTGGCCAGCTAACTACACAAGGGCTATCAGATGACTCTAAAAAACACCAGAATGCATAAATTTAGGCATTTGGTGTTTGCAAATATGCTATACAGTGGTCATCCCTTTTTAGACAAAAAGTGGTCTATTGTGAATCTGACGCTACTAACTTTTAACTTGTATGATTTCTGTATTAGATTGTCCTAAGTGGATCCCAAGTATGTCACTTAGATCAATTACTAAGGCGGCACCCATTCACCCGTGGCTAAATCCATGACTGGTTTCCATGTGTATCATAAGATAAAGTACCATAAATTCCCTTGTATAAGCAGCAGCTAGTACTAGAACCCAAATGAAAGTGGGGGGGCAAAAAGAATTTTGACCCCCTCTGGGGGGTGGGAAATGTTTTGGCACCTCTAATGTTGTAGCAGGAACCATGGACGAGTAGATGTGCACCCACAGCGAGGGGGACGTTATATCGACAATACACAAAGTAAATCAATGTGGATGAAAGTATTGAAATTACACAAACAGACATAAGTGACTGGAGATTAACCAAGGATACATAAATTTGGTACCATAGCATGTCACAAGATTCTGACCACCAAACAAGATCCCAAGGAAGACAATGCAACGAAGACAAATCCAAGATGGCGCCTGGCCATAGAGGGGGAGGAAATCAAGGACAAACTACAAAAGCAGACATGAATAAAAGCATTCAGGAACAATTAAAAGATATAGGAAATAGGCTCACAAATCTAGAGACACAAGGTAAACAAAGTAATGTGGAGGTGAATACCAACATAAAGGAACTTACACAGTCGCTAGAGGAATATATTGAAAATCAGTCCAAACTGTCAGACAAGCTCGACAGAACACTTTTGGCGCTAGAAAGACAGTCCCATACAATAGAAAATCTTGAAAAAAGAATTGAATGTCTAGAGCAGGACAAAAGGAAATTTAACCTCACGATAGATGGAATACCAGAAAATGGATTCGAAGACACAAAAACAAGGGTAAATCAATTGTTAATAGATTAAGGAGTAGATATGACAGTTGACAACTTGACAGCCTTCTACCGGGTAGGTGCCCCAAGACAAGATGGGCGGGTTCAATCTGTTATGCTAAAGTTCCAAACAATGAGGCAAAAAGGAAACATCTTCAAACATCTTAAAAATCTGAAGGACAATGCAACCTGAAAAAAGGTATATATCAATGACGATATGTCCCCAGAAGACCAAAAAAAACAGAGAGACATTAGAAACCTAGTGGGGTACATCAGAAGGCTTGATGAAAAATTTGGTAACGGTACCCTTGAAGTCAAAATGAAAGGTTTGGCTATAGTATACAACAAGAAACGTTATACATATGACCAACTTGAACTCCTACCAGAAGGACATGGATTATCTGATGCAAAATCAGTACCTGTCAGAGATGGCTTGGCATTCCAAGGACCACATGCACTATTGTCGAACTTCAGCCACTGTGAGATTGAATTTGATGGCTTTATGTATTCTAGAGCCGAGGTGCTTTACCAGGCTGAAAAGGCAAGACTACATGGCATGGAGGTCTTGGCAAGAAGAATAAGGAAAATGGATGATCCTTTTGAGGCCAAGAGAGAAGGAGACCAGATTAAAGAAAAAAAGGACTGGATAGACTATGACAAAGACAAAACAATGGCAATCTGTGTGGACCTAAAATATCACCAAAATGAAAAGCACAGAAATGATCTACTTAATACCCAGGGTAACCTCTATGAAACCACCCCAGACAAATACTTTGCTTGCGGGCTAACATTGGCGAAACAAAATGAGATTTATGAAACCAACATTCCTGGCGACAACAGACTAGGAAATTTACTAAGGGACTACAGAGAAAATTATCGAACGCACCAGCAGTCGGATGAAGACCTGGACGGTGACTCAGACCAAGCTGTAGACGAGCAAGGAGGAGATGAACACTCGCAATAATACGTCATACCTCAAAATGGCTACCCCCACCACTGTCATTATATTCATAGACAGTAGAGGAAGATTCTTACAAACAGAAATAGACTCTATCCATGACAGCGGTGTCACAATATGAGTGTGGTTCAAATCTGGCGCGACCTTTGTTGACAGCGCTGACAGCGCATTGGCTTATGCAATGGTAAATCCAGGAGAAATTATATATATCATCAGCGGAGTCAATAACTTTACCACACCCCATCCAGCCCCGGCACAAGGTATGAAACCCTACTATACCTTTGACTGGGCCTCATCTACAATGCTGGCAAATGCAATGGAGTGTATTATTACTGATGTGAAAAGAAAATTTGAAGAAAATGCTCCTGCTACTACTGTAATAATAGCCCCAATTACCGGGCTACAACTCAACAAGACCTGTGCAAATGCCACTGAACATAGGCAAAAAATAGTAGATGAAGCAGTCTGGGATATTAACCAACGCATATATCATGTAAACAGGATGTCAAATCTAACCACACCATGGATTAGCAGATTCGTACACCAGTCCCACACGAGTGTTGGCAGAAAGGACCACTATGACAAACTATCAGATGGGTTACATCCTTCTACCAAACTGCTACAGGCCTGGGCTCGATTACTAGTCAACCACATTAAGACAATCATTTAGTATAATATCATATCCTTGCACATTCCAGAAGTCACCCATTGTTTTTAAAAATAAGGGTGATGAAAAGAATGGATGCCCAAATATTAAATATTGAATTCTCTCACTCGTTATGTTAAAAAACCTTAGAAATTAAGAGAGAGAATTTAATATGCCCACCCAAACATACTGACCTGACAGCTCCAAGACCATAAGGTAATGTCAATTATGTCAAATCATAAATTCATTCCCCAGTCACATACATTTAAAAGAAATGATGTTGTAGAAGGGATCACTTTCATGGCAAGCGGTAATTTCTTGTTTTTAACAATAAGTACAACCCCACAAGCCACTACATGCATATAAGTTATGGAAAATTACTAAGGCTTTTTTTCTAATCATGTAAGTTCCCCATGTGTTCACACAAGAGAGAGGCGAAAGATGCCTATTCTCTCGAAAATATGTATTAAACATTTGTACATATCACGTTCTGTATTTTTATTTTTATACCAAATGATGAGATATAGAAATTTTATTGGGGGAAGGGGGGGGCCCACGACCCACTGGAGGAATCCCAAACACATACAACAATGGCACTAATTAGATTGTATCTACAGGATTGGTACTATGATACAGGATGAAACACCACTAGATCTGGGACAGGGCCTAGTAGTCACTCATTTTAATATGAGAAGTGTTAAAAAGAAAGGGAATAAAAAAGTTAGATGTATCCGATCATTATTTAATTTATTTTGTAAAAAATATAACAAAAAAAAACTGAACAAAAAAATATAAATCAGATGTCGACAAATTAAGAATTATGATGAAATGATCGACAAGCAAAAATTGGATGAATATGAATGGGACAATCTGTACAGAATAGAAAATTAAATGAACTATGGAATATTATACTATCATGATCCAACGCCATTTTAGACCAAATGTGCCTATATATTGAATATACTGTCAGAGAATCGCATGAACCTTGGATATCTTGAGAAATTATATCAGAAATTAAAGAAAAAGATAGACTATTGAGAATATCCAGAAGAACAAGAAGAGATATAGATAAACAGAGAGCTCACTATCTAGAAAAAGAGTCAATACCATGGTCAACACTATAAGAAACACATATAATAAGAGATAATGTCAAAAACAGTCAAGGTAATCCAAAAAAGTTCAGGTTCAATTTAAACAAAGCCTTTCCTTTAAAAGAAACCAACAATCCTTGCATCATTTTAAAAAAAATGAACAAGGAGACCATATACCGGATGATGCAACAGCCCAGTTTATCAATACCTTTTTTAGTAGAATAGGATCTGAGCTAGCAACAAATTTTAACACAAGATGGATTCCACCTATTCAAAGAGAGGATTTAATCAATATAGAAGACCTTATAATAGAAAATGAATTGGTCATAAAACATATAAAAAATGTAGACACTGGAAAATCATCAGCTATTGATGGTTTACCAGCGGTGGTGCTAAAAACTGTACTCATGCATAAAAGTCATATTTTCACTCATTTATTGAATGTTTCATATACTACAGGAGAATACCCCAATGAATGGAAGATAGCCAAAGTAGTTCCTATTTTTAAATCTGGTGACAAATGTTCTGTGAATAACTATAGACCAATATCATTGTTACCACTCCCTGGAAAAATATTTGAACATATTATACATGACTACCTGTCACAGTTCCTTGAGAGACACAAAATTCTAACGGATGCACAAGGAGGTTATAGGAAAAATAGGTGTACTATTAAAACTATAGGGAAACTCACAGACTTCATACACTTAAACAAAAATGAAGGGAAATTCACTCTGGCAACTTTTATTGACACAGAAAATCATAGAGTCCTGTTGGACAAATTTAGATACTATGGAATAATTGGTAAGACCCTAGAGTTAATACAAAATTACCTAGAAGATAGATTTCAATTAACAATAGCAAATAATATTACCTCACCCGCAGAGAGAATTTCCTTTGGCGTACCTCAAGGGTCTGTGCTTGGACCATTGTTCTTTTTAATCTATGTTAATAATGTGGAATCTTGTTGTGATCATTGTAGAATTGAACTATTTGCTGATGACACGGTTATATATACCTCTGGTAATGATTTACAAACTACTGCTACAATAATGCAACATGACCTGAATAAATATGAGAAATGGTGTAAAGAAAACTGGTTAACAGTGAATGTGGCTAAGACAAAATATATGATCTTCTTTCCCAACACAAAGAATAGAACTTTATTGAAACTGAACAATCAGGAGATACACCAAGTACCAACATACAAATATCTAGGAGTAACCTTGGATTCCAAATAAAAGTATGATGTCTTCATAAAAAAATCAAATACAAACTTTAGAGTTTAGAAGCTACCAGCTAAGAAGAATTTCATATATTTTAGACCAAGATACTTTGGTGTTGATATATAAAACCTTTATACTACCAATATTTGACTATGGATGTGTATTGTATCCAACAACATCAAAAACATCAAATTACAAAGAATGCAGAACAGATGTCTCAAAATTATATTAAGGATGGAAAATAAAACATCAACCCACCTAATACATGCTTTGATGGGAGTTAACTATCTAAAAGATAGACAATGGTACTTCACAAGCACAATGGCATTCAAGAGAGCTCAAAATCCATATTATATAGATCAAAGACTATTATACATGAGACAATGGGATGGTAAAAGACTAAAGGTTATGGTCAAAAATCATAGAAAGTGTGCAAATAGGCCTTGGTGGAGTTTTGAGAGGTCTGGGAAAAAATTATGTAGTATCTCAAAAATATTTGTTGTGTATAGTGTATAGGTCTTGGGGTAACTGCACATGAAATATTATGAGTTAAATATGAAAACTGTTGCTATGGCAATGCCCAGAACCTATCTACCTGGAAACGATGTCCTCCCGTGTGACCATTCGGGGTATTTTCCCATTATTGATTCAAAATGACCTATGATATGCTTCTGGTCCACTGTTATTATGTTTTTACTTGTAGTACTGGGTCTAATGGGTTGGTTTGGAGTATTTTAGTCAGACGTTATGGGCTTTTTGCCTTGCCCTCAGGTCATTTTCCTATAGGGCCTAGCCTGGAATTCAAGTAAATCTCAGATTCTAGGATAATTATTTCTTTCTGTTCTATATAAAAGCTGAACAGACTATGATAGGAACTATTGATTATATGGAATACAATCCCCACGGCATGTACTTTCAGGTGGTATATAGTTTTGATGGGGAAAAAATCTGTAATTTCTGTTCAAAATACCTTGTAGTTCATCACTCACCTGGACATTATGTTCAGAATTGTGATCAAAATCCATTAAAAGTAGGCTCATTTTATGATAGCAAGGAATCAGCTGACATAAATAACAATGTGAATTCCATCATCTACTGCTCAAGATGGTCCAGATCTGTGATTTTCAATGAGATAAAATGATTATTTCTGTTGGAAACCAAACCCTCAACATGACATGTTACTCAATGGTCACTCGCCCGGACACAATTTCACCTGGACAAAAAAACACTTCCCATCCCTGATACTGCAAAGGTTTAGCAGCAATCAATTATCCCATACATTGAGTACTAAGGTATATGTAGGGGGTAAATAACTGGCATAGTTTGGATATTTGAATACTCTATTGTGCAGAGGAGGGGCAGGAATATTGAATTTTGTGTGAGGACAAGAAATGTAGGCAGAATCATGGTAAAAACCGTTAAAAGCATTCTCATTTTATGATAATAAGGTCACATCTGACATAAGGAAACATGTTATTTTCATGATACAGGTCATAATGGTCTAGATCTGAGATTGTCATGGTAATATGACAATTGTTTCTGTAGAAAATCAAGCCCTCAACATGGCATATTACTCAAATGTCATTCGCCCGGACATATGCCAAGAACCTCTACAAACATTTATTATAAGTACACTCATTTTATGATATAAAAGACACATCTGACATACATAACAATGTGATTTCTATAATCTACAGGTCTAAATGGTCTAGAGCTGTTATTATCATTCAGATAAAATTTTAATTTCTGTAGGAAATCAACCCCTCAACATGGCATGTTATTCAATGGTCACTCGCCCGGACACGATTTCGCCCGGACAAAATAGCTCTTCCCATCTCTGCTACTACAAAGGATGGAGAGTAATCCATTGTCCTATACATTGGGCACTTAGGTATATGTAGGGGGTAAATTACTGACTTAGTTAGGATAGTTAAATGTGTTAATCCTACACAGGAGAGTAAGGAACATGATTTTTTCGCCCAGACAAGGAAAAAGGGGGATTTTCAAGGAAAATCACTTATTGCCCCCTCACAGTGAAGTTTATGGAGGAAATCAAATTTTATTTTCAACATACTTTACCCCCAACATGTAGCAAATCTTTTAAGGCATAATTGAACCCATTTCACTTTTAGGTATTTAATGGGGGGAGGCCAAATGACCAAATTATCGCCCGGACAGACCACCTTACAAAAAGTAAAATGCTCCTGAAGAATAGAAAAAATCCGACCAGGAACATAATTTTTGCTCCTATTTCACCACAAGACTCTATAATTTACATAATAAAAGTGGACAGACACATACCTAGTCCTCATTCTACAAAAAAATATGAAATATGTTGATTTTATTGATTTTCCAAGCTGAAAGGGGTCAATTTTAGGTATGTTCAACCCCCTGGAGGTCAGAATATTGATATTGGACCACTAAAACCCATATATAACATCAAAAACTCATTGAGCCCAAAAATATGACCCAAAAAAAAAATGGGGAAAAATCAAAATCCTAAGTGTAGGGGGCTGACTTTCACTAAAATTCCCATTTGCACACCTTCTGTGATTTCAGACCTTATAATGACAAGATTAAGTTCTGTAAAAACAAGTCTTTACCATTCAACATCAACTGTATGGAATGATTTATCACCTGAAATGAGAAATATCCCTGCCCCAGAATAATTCAAGACAAGAGTCAAGAAAATGTTGTCTGATAAGGTGCCAACAGTGTAAAAATTATACAGAAGAAAATCAACAGGGGATTTCTGGATCCTTCCCCCCCTTTGCCCCCCCCTACTATAAATGGCAAATGCAAAATGATAACATGAAGGTGATAAAATAAATATTTGTTATGTTAAATACTTTCAGTGTTCTTAACAATACTGAAACAGGAATCATGAAATATAAAAATATGACATGTTATATATTATATATATAAAACTGTTAGTTCCTTTTGCTAAGTGCATATAAATTGGAATAAAGATTATAATGGCTGCCTACGAGACTACCTGTAAAGGTGAATGGCGGCCACCTAATGTTTGCATGTGTTATTAACAATACATGCTTAGATACCATCCAAAAATATTATAGCAAATAAAGGAAATTGTTCTCAAAAATGAGGAGGGATGGAAATATTTCTAGGTGTCAAAACTAAAACTCACCGACTACCCCCACCACCTTTTTGTTATAAAAGGAACACTCCCTTAGGTGGATATCAATCTGGCCCTAGCTCGACCACTAGCGTGAGTGTTCTCTGGTAACCAGCATTTATGGGTAAAAGTAGTTCTTGCTGCTGGTTGCTGTAGTGGTAAAATGTAGGCAGGTAGTAATATTCCCCAGAAAATCGGGACCCACAATCCCCAAACACAAGAGAGGGAGTTCCCTAGAATCCTGACCGGACAAGACTGGGTGGATATGAGGAATAACACAAACCAGGTCTCTGTGGACGTCCACCTATCTAAGTAATATAGATGTTTCAGTAGCAAAGACCTAATAGTGAGTGGACTGAGCTATCATAATGCATGTGTGTAGAGCCCTAGATCTCTGCCAGGTACCTCTAATGGGTGTCAGTGCATTTCTGGAAGGTGTTGCTCCTATAGTATTTATATCCATCAGTATGTGCCCTCTTTTCAAAACAAGTCACACTCTGCTTCACCATTCAATGTGCACTCACCACATTAGTCTGAAAAGTCTCCTGCCTTGTTGAAGATAGAGAGAGCTGCAATATCAGGTACCTACTTATGTCATACACTCTTTTGTATACTATACTGACTTCTCCCAACTAGGTACCTACTCAAATAATCTAGCACCATACTAGCATGACCACTTGTGAGCAACACAAGTGAAAGGTTATCACTACATGGAAAGCCTCTAGGATGCCTATTATAATACTTATAAAGGGCCATTCTGTGCACTTGGAGAAGGGTGGGCATCAAGTGCTCTTTTCATAATTAATGTAGGTCTGGCATGACTAGGTATGACTGACATTCTGCACTGTAAATGGTGGTCGTTTTAAATAAGGATAGATGCTATTGCTACATTATGGTGGGTGTACATTGCAAAAAAAGTGTTTAGATTTTAAACATGTTTAGGTCTAAACATATAGGTCACTTAGGTGTCTCATCGACTACACATTTAGAAGTTTAACACTTTTCTTCTAAACATCTGTTCATTTTTGCTAAACATGTCTAGATGTTTAGAGTTTATATTGAATACTGGATGTCTAGATTTAAACATCAATATGCCAATTACACACCAGGTAGCAGCACTCCCTTTGAATAGACACTCTGCACACAATCCCAATCAATTGCTGTGACAAATGTCCCCAAACATTAAGCTTAACATGGTTTCATTTCATAGAATGTCATCAGAATATAAACAGCAATTGATAAAACTTGCCATACACCAGCATAATAGATGATAACTGATTAATAAGTTCCATGATAGACACCCAGTTCATGGCATTTTGCAAATGATAAAGCAATAATCCTCCCTGTCGAGCTGTTGTACTTTCTGAAGTCTCCCTTTCTAATGCAGTGTATACATGTATATCTATACCTGTGACTGACTTCTTTAGAGACTTCGCACTTTATGCTCTCATAATTCTTGTATGATCACCTATGTGTTAGCCCCTAAGATCACAAAAAAAAAGATGATTCAGGTACCTAAATATATTGGGTACTTCTGAGTAACATACCCCAGATGTATTGATTGTACACCATGCCCTCAGCAGAATAAATGGTTACTTCTAACTTGGTTGCAAGGGTATCAATGAATCCAAATGATTAACCATATTTTTATATTTTCACGATTAGTGCATACACTTTACACTCATTCAGACGATTTATGTGTGAGGAAGGCAAGAAATATATGCACCTGTAGATCTGAATGATAGAGGGAACCTTCTGCACCAGTGTATGCTGATGATATTGAATATTAATTGCAATGTATCCTCACAAAAACATTCACTATTCCTCACTCTGTTCTATTGTTGAGAAATTATAGAGCAAAAGAAGAAAAAGCAACAGCAACAACAACAAAAAAACAGAATTATAATGGAAAGGTGTTCCCAGTGGTCTTCAACTATTTGACACCTCATCTTTCATGACAACGGTTTGCCTTTTATAATGACGAAAGTAGGGGAAAAGAGAAACATTAATTTTTCCATCATTTCATTGTTGATCTTCAGCAGGTAACTTACTAAAATATTGTCAACACAATACATAGCCTATTATCTATTGATATTGTCAATGGACCATTCTGGGTATTATTATTATTTTTCATATTTACTAAATTCTTCGCCATATAAAGCCTAAGCTCTGCCCATGATCTACACTCAATAATCTCCTGCATTCTCCAACAGGAACCAGGATCCATTACTCATCACAAACACACTTCCTCCATTAGACTCTGTGACATAAGGTACAAGGATGTAATAACATTCCAACCTTATCTACTCAGTCCAACTGGAGGAAGTGCGATCCACCTGTGGTGCCATATTTGGAATGAGAGGATATTTCACAATCTCCTCTCAATCCTCATTAACATAATCTACCCACAGGTGGCACTCTCTCCTTATGACATGTGTCACTATTCTATTGAGCCACATGTACAGAACATTTCACAACACTGTGAGCTGCTCAAGCCCTCAGTATATAAGGTAGCTTGAGCAGCTCCCAATCATCTATTCTAAGCTATCTATTCTAAGCTATCATCTCTCCCAACTTACACCTTACACTTATACCTAGAACCTACGACAGGTTGAGCTATAGGATCGGAGGCAGAGCTTAGATCTTGGCGAGTGTTATCATTGTTACCACCTTTATGAAACACTCATGTCAGCTATGCAATAAAAGGATCAAATGAACTTCCCTGGATTCCGTGTACATTCACTTCACCACATGTAACCGTCCGTTGACACGATGGTGGATGAGCCCCCCAAGAATATCCCACTACCAACCTCTCATTAAACATGAGCAATAGTGAGACATCACCTAAGGAGCCAGCTTCAGAACAACGCACCTTTACATCACCTGGGCTAGACACGCCCAACCAATCCACAAGTGATACTACACATCACCTCCAGAGGCAAACTTCATCACTTGACGCCTTCAAAATGACCCAGCTATACCCAACTGACACACCAAAGAACACCACCCCCGGTAGGAGCTATACAGCGCCACAATCTGACGCTGACAGCGATAGCCCCAGGAACAGTCACAATAATTAGGATTCAGGGAACGGAACTACAGCACCTATAGTCCCCGACCCCCACCCTACAGGACCCGGCCACACGACCGCCCACCACTACTCCTGTTCCTACTAGTGAAGCAGAAGTTAACTCTCAATTGACTCTCACACCTCCAGGACTCTTGCACTGACGATGAGGAGCACAACCAGGATACCTCGATTCTGGAGCCTAAAAGCAAGTCTGGTCAATATGGACGGCAAGGTAAGGCCATTTTCGTTGATACAGAATTGACTAAGAGTGCAGTATCTGTTAACATGGACAACCACTTGTATAGAGCTCTCGTTGATTCTGGCGCCTCCTTGTTTTTTTTTATTAACCAGAAATGGTTGATAGAATAGCAGGCACACATTTTGAAATATGTTAGGAACCTTAGACTCACAGTGTTACTGGCTGATAAACCCCTTTTCCTCCAAAAACATCCTACAATGTCTATAGTCAGAGTATAGGCATTGCCCCCCCCCCCCGCCCCCACCCCAGCCCTACACCCCAACCCATTATTCCTAACAAACCCACCCATGGTAACCTTCTTACCACCCTTGAAACAAACATACATAGAACCACCCAGACACTATAGGCAAATTTTCTTCGTGTGATAGATGTTCCCTCTCCATTTCCCATATATTATTTCAATGGAGAGTACTCATTAGAACCACCAAATTCACCTTTTTTTTATGATTTATTTTTCCACAAATTCCATTTATCCCCTCCAAAATATCAAACCTTAATACCACAACTAAGTGGGTGACATTGCCAAAATTTTTATTTAATGTTCTAAAGGCTCAGGCAGCCGTAAACTGGATGATCTGGTTGGCATGCCACATAAATTACCCACGGTCACATCGTACGCTCGGTTTGTGTTCCATTAAATTGGGGCATGCATGCGCCGGTTTGTTACAAGCTCAGGGCTCCTCTATACCCTAAGGTATTACCAAATGACGGCTTACTGTAGGAGAGCAGCTCTCTTGCATCCTGATCCGTGTTTATACCTCTGTTTACCATTGGTACTGGAATGTTTGGTGAGACACTTAATAAAATAATTCAGCACAGTTCCCTGCTGTGTTATCACAACAGGAACAGGTGCACACAGCCATTACCCCACCAACCTTACTACAATATTCAGATCATCCTTTGATCATCCGTACCTAATGGTCAAGGTACCCCTTAAATTTGCATATCACAGGCCTGTCATATGCAAAACTACCAATAGCTAGGCCTTGTGCCATATATGGGTGAGACATACCTCATCGGGAGGCATGTAATGAGGAATTAGCCAACCTCATGAAGTGCTTATAAGCCTCACCCTACCCCCATCTTTCCCACTTCCCAAACAATATACCAAACTTACCAAACCCAGTCACCATATGGAGCAAGTATCCGGAGACCACAGGGCCAAATGCCGAGGCTGCCATGCAACCAGCCCAGGTAGGTTTTTGTCTTATGTGTCCATTAGTAGCGTCATCAATCGTTCTAGCATGACAATGATGGATTTGCCATCATGTGACCCAGATACCCATTACATGCCAATGGTAGTGTGCGCCCAGAGTGCTTTGTAAAATGTGATAGTTGAATTCGCAGCCCACTTCATGCCTTTCTACGACGACCTGACCACTTTAGATCTTACTTATCAACCTTTTGGCGACACCCCACCCACCCCCACCCGCCCCACACACAACCCATCCTACCTCAGATTAGCCATTTATTTAATACTAATTTTTAAGCCTTAAGGCACCAAAGTCATATGGATTCAACCCAGGGTGGCCCATCCATAGCCTTCTAGGCCCACATGGCAAATAGGAGCAAGGCCATGGATCTGTTTGGCAAGCTGTTCATTGTTATCAAGCCAAACGGCCCCACCACTGTATTGAACCATCTTAGCTCACTAGTCACTAAACCTCTTACAAAAAGTCAGGTTAAAAATACATCAATTACTAGCCATAGATTAACCTAACAAGCTAGTCTATTTTAGAAATTATGCCTACCAGTGTCCTATTAGCAACACACCCCAAAAAACAGACCCCCCCCGAAATTTTGTATAAAACTTTTCATTTTTCCAACCCAAAATTCACCGCGCCCCACACCCCACCTTTTTCTCTCACACAAAACCAAGCCCCCCCCCCCCCACTCAACCACCCAAGCCCTATTTCCCCCCCAAATCAAAATTCGTATGAGTCACTATTGCAGTAGAGTACATGTGCACTGGCAAAATCAAAACAAACCGTTTTGTCAGTATACCCGTGACCATAACAACGGGGGAATCACCCATTCTATTTATAGAACAGGTGTCCCCACGCTGTAATAGTGAATGCCTGGCGAGTCTAGCCACGGCATCGTCCCCCGATCCAGGAGAGCATACCAGATAGAAGGCTCGGCCCAAACGGCGGCAAAGTAATTTGGGCTCTGCTAAACCCCAAGAAGCCCAGCACCCCAACTATCTATATATGTTAAAACTCAACCTGGCTGGAGGGCCACATACATAGTCTATGGTAGGTAAAATTTCGACTCACCATTCCAACATGGCCGGCTTCGGTTCATGATGGAAAACCACCGCCCCACCCCACTGACTACCGGCCACCCCCCACAATCATATAACTTGGGACCGTCCCAAGGTTATACCCAAATGTCAATAGCGTTTTGGAAGATACCATCACACTTATGTGGGGATGGCAGGTAGCCCTTACACATATGCCGCAAAGACGCTTATGTGGGGATCGCCCCCCCATCTAGCCTACCCTTCACCACTGCCCCCCCCCCGTCCCACACTGAACCCCCCAGCCTCCGCAAGATGCCCAAAACAGTGAGCTAAACAACATCATAGCCACAGCTAAGCCTAACTAACACAATAGATTGGCCTACACTAATGTTCATCAATATTGGCACCGATCGATGTAATCAGCGTCTGGCCCGATCGATGTAATCAGCCAGACAACTTTCGCGCCATACGCGGCAGCCCGGCGCCATCTTGGTTTCGTTTTAGTTACCGAAACTGACGGACGTCACGGCCATCACCATGACTACCATCGGTCATGTGACATCCGCACGTGGCATCTCTACCACAACAACAACATTAGCACATGTTCAGACTTTAACTTGCTCAGATCGAACTTACCTCAATAGCCATTAGGCATTCCGCCGGGCGGGACAATTACCCACTGGATCTGTGTGATGCTGAAATACAATCCAAGAAGTGGATTAGACCAAAATGCCCCACGTCTCGACCCTCAAAATTATCAAAAATTTAAATATCACCCTTTTGTAAATCAAAAATACTTACAATCCACCCGACATAGTGATGGTTATATGCAGGATTGTGCCGTTGGGCATGACGAGCTCGACCTCGTATACCTCCATCTTTAATTATGTAACATTATGACATCACGCATCCCCCTTTTATAGCAGCCCGGATCAAAATTTTGGCGACACAGGAAAGAAATTTTTTTTTTCTCGCCCCCCCCATTTCGGCCCAAAAATTTAAGTTTCCCTTCAATCAGCATCAACAGAGTTCTTTTCAGGATATTTGAGACAGGTAGGAGTCGACCTGAGCAGGTCATACCTGTATTAATCCCCATAACTTATCTGATTTTTCGCCATTACGGTGCAGCGCCAGCTCGCTAACACCACCTGGTGGAATTTAGATAAACTAACCATAGCGTCCCTGGATACAGGACCCGCGCTAAGCCAAATAAATCAATTGAGCTCTGTACTTAGGTTTTGTACGTTGACAAAATGATATTGATCTCACGTCCTTTTTCTGTATTGACCATGGCCTGTCTGCAACCCATAACAGACAAACTATAGGTCGATGAATTGTCTCCTCTTCCTGTTGTTTTCTCAACAGGCCTACCACCAACACAGCGTCGTTTCCTTCAGTGCCAGAAGCCAAACCCAAGGAAGAAAGGACCAGTACCATCAAGTCCAGAAACAACCAACACCAAAACAACGTGGCAACTTATAACCCAATAGCTTCCTCGCCATGGAATCTTTCAGGCCACAAATGACAATATCACGATAAGGAACAGCAGAACCTATTTCCTAGCAATATACACCCAAATCGACACTTCAAGAAACACAAATAGACACTTTTTCAAAACGAATTTTTGTATAACCATATTTTAAATCCAAATCGCTGAGACACAATTGTGACGTTAATTTATGATTTTTGATGAATTTTATGAGAGACACACCAAAAATACCCTTCTGGCTTGCCTCTCTAGATGCTATAAAATTCGTCACCTTTACCACTGTTTTTCAAGCTCAACTATGACATGTATTTATGAGTTTTAGTCAAATAAGTTATCCATAATCAACAGGTTGTATACATCCCATTTTTTGTATATTTTCATGAAAATTACCATGTTTCTAGTCAACAGTAACACTGAATACCACCTTGACTTATACCTTATACCTGACTGTGTAGCAGACCCTACACAACTTCAGTTATGAGCCTTGGTAATGTGGAGCCAAAAACTCATCACCCTTGTGTTGATTGTTGACCCCACAATACCAAGAATCACCAAACTTGGTTAATTTTCATCTGGATATATTTCATTGCGTATTAATGTATAAGACCAACATGTTATCACATCAGAAAAATTTTCATTTTCCCCACGATAACATACCGGTACATATATATTTTAAGCATTGTACATATCCCGGCATTTAAAACCTGTATATGTGGGCAGATGAGGGGAAAGGGCCCTCCCTGCGGGATTTTTAGTACTGGGTTTGACCACTAGGGGAGCTACAGAGGCTAAAATTGAGGAAAATAGATCAAAAACTATATAAATGTACTTTTTTACACAGATTAAGATGGTTTTCTCAAAAACGTTCTATTTTCTGGCACTTCCTGTCTATTTGGAATGTAAATGGAATGTTTTGAATCCAGAAAAAGACCTAAATAAGGGTTTTCGGAGATATGTGTTGTCATGGCAACCAAAATTATATTCCAAATAAAAAGAAAAATAATGTCAGTCAATAGAATGATTCATGGAGATTTATACACTGAAAAAAGCATATAGATACCATTTCTAGATCCAAAGCTATGCCCAAATATGTGAAAATGTTTGGTCATTTTTTGATTGATTATTCCAATCAGTATGCTAATTAGATGCCTGATTTAATCAAAACAATGAATGATAGAGCCTATTGGCTGTATTGGTACAGTTATATCATTCCATTTTTGTGAAGCAATATTTCCAAGACCAGAAGGGCTATTTGCAAGTGTTTTACCTCATTTTAAAGCTGATAACTTCAATTTTAAATGTCACATTTTACCTCGGAGGACCCTTTCCCCTCAACTGTTCACATATATACATTAAGTCACTTGATCCACACAAAACTTTATTTTTGTAATTCCATAAAGGAACCCCTTTTTTTATACTGCATATAATGTCAAACCCATCAGGTTTTTCACAAAACCCAGTATTTGTATCATAATACCCATAATTGTCAATGGACTTTGGGGATTTGTCAATGGACCATTCTTGGTATTATTATTATTTTTCATATTTACTAAGTTCTTCGCCATATAAAGCCTAAGCTCTGCCCATGATCTACGCTCAATAATCTCTGCATTCTCCAACAGGAACCAGGATCCATTACTCATCACAAACACACTTCCTCCATTAGACTCTGTGACATAAGGTACAAGGATGTAATAACATTCCAACCTTATCTACTCAGTCCAACTGGAGGAAGTGCGATCCACCTGTGGTGCCATATTTGGAATGAGAGGATATTTCACAATCTCCTCTCAATCCTCATTAACATAATCTACCCACAGGTGGCACTCTCTCCTTATGACATGTGTCACTATTCTATTGAGCCACATGTACAGAACATTTCACAACACTGTGAGCTGCTCAAGCCCTCAGTATATAAGGTAGCTTGAGCAGCTCCCAATCATCTATTCTAAGCTATCATCTCTCCCAACTTACACCTTACACCTATACCTAGAACCTACGACAGGTTGAGCTATAGGATCAGAGGCAGAGCTTAGATCTTGGCGAGTGTTATCATTGTTACCACCTTTATGAAACACTCATGTCAGCTATGCAATAAAAGGATCAAATGAACTTCCCTGGATTCTGTGTACATTCACTTCACCACATGTAACCGTCCGTTGACAATATTATAAAGCCGTAGTGTTGTAGATTTCAATACAATAGTAGAGAAAGGTCATGTGAGATATGGCACATTGACTTGTAATCTTGCGTCTAGTTTTAGTTGGTGATAGAATGATAGAAATTTGGTTTAAAAGATTCAACCAAAGAGGCATTAGGCACACCCATGGCACTACTCATGTGTGATAACTACAAATAGCACTATGCAACCTTTAAAGAGTTAATGGTGATCAATGACCCATGACCATTCAACAGAGAGGTCCAGAAGGACAAGTGGAGGCAGTACATGACTGGTGGTGGTTGACTGTTGTGGCCAATACACTGTATGACCTTTGCAGGGGCTGCAAAGAGGCACAACCCCCTCCCCCAGCCGGTCACCCCTACCCCTTTGTAGACTCCATACAAAAACCTGACCTGTGCACAGAGATTTATAGAGATTTTAAGCAGTGAATATCCTCTTCAAATAAAGAAAATACAATAAAAATGTACCATAACCCCCCCCCCGAGTTGAAAGCTGTAATACATATGTTTAGCACATTTAGAACAACCAATTCCGAAACACAGCCTACAGAGATGTTTTTCTGAATTGTAATTTCATAAAATGATAATCTGCCATAGGGCTTGAAATGATGAAATATCTAATCAGTGAATAAAATCATAAGTAGGATATATATCCAGAAACTTCTTTCACTGGTAGTAAAGTACATACACTGTTGTTATCACATTAGAATACTGTGCAGGAATGGTCCATAGCAGAGGAGCCACAAACAAAATTAAATTGCAGGACCTCCCTATCCTTTACACAACACGACTCTGAACCATATATACACTAGTCAACTAGTCTCACTTGTAGACCGAGTCTCACTTGTAGACTTCTAAAAGGAAACTAACCCTGGCTATTCTTCCACATTGATTAAAGAATTGTTTAATCAATGTTACGGTAGTTAATAATGCAGACTGTTCACACAATATGGGCCAACACAAGGTTAGATACAGCATATGAATCAATAAAGTCCTCAGGTGATTTAGCGAATAGTTAAATCACATCGCACATGCACTGTGGACATTTCCAAAACATTCATGTAAGGCCATTCCAACAACCTAGACACCAGGAGGAAATTTCTCAATAATACCTAATAACGTTATGGAGAAATGCCCTCCTGAGCCAAGAAGATGGTTAAGTTCTCATCAGGGAGGGTAAGCCCGAATATGGCTTGGATGTTTGCAGTTTCCAAAGTCAGTATTCCGTCGGAGCCAAATTGTCTCAATTTTTGCATTACAAAAAATCAGGAGTGCTAAAAGATGGACCTAATATATTCGTTTAATGCGTTGTAGCCTGATGCCCATCAATGAAATCTGATAGAATCAAATGCCTTTTTCATTTCATCGGATTGAATCTGGTGGCCCCTATCATCCAAGATTAACATATTGGGTCCAATGGACAACCTACTTAAGACTGAATATCTAAGTACCATTGCTGCATCCAGATGTTTTCTGTCTTAGTCCCTAAGGCAGGACCAGTTTTCAATCATTGTAATACCTTTACTGCTACAGTGTATTTGCATGTGCTAAACAATGATAACATAATTATATAAATACATGTATGCATGGCCAGCTTTAAAGAATCCTCACCTCTTTTTCTTACATATTCTGGGATGTCTGCGGCACTTACAGCAGTTACTATCCTTGTTCCCACTGAGGCACATATTTCATATTTTTGTGCACATTCTTTTGTCAGCAAATGTACCCCCTTCTCCTCACATTGACCAACTGAAACAATTAAAATAATTAGCAGTCAATGATAAAGTTGCAGGGGCGTAGGAAAAGGGGGGGGGGGCCAGGGGGCATGCCCCCCAATCTTAGAGGAGGTGGGGCCTGAGTATGTGTGGCCCCCCAAAAAAATATTTGCCAAAAGTCCATAAAAAAATTGAACAAGAATCTAAAACCTTGCATCTTAAATTAGATAGATATGGCAATGGGGGCCTGGGCCTCAAGTCAGGTCTAAAATTTATCAAATGTGAGCCAGCAAGCAGAAATGGGGGTTCCTGCAGGATTTAGTACCTGTTTTAGCCACCATGGGGCATCACTATGGGCTGGAATAGGAAAAATATGCCTAAAACTGTTTTAGGGTACTTTTTCATGGAGAATTCAATGATTTTCGATAAAACAATCTATTTTGGGTGGAAAGGTTCCAAACAAGGCATGTAAAAAGAACATTTTTGGGCCTAAATAGGCATTTTTGTTGATTTCTGTTTCCATGGAAACATGATTTTCATTCTAAATATGAAAATCAATGATCTTATTTGAAGGTATGTTTCACCAGGTTTACTATGGTGAAAACAAAACGAAAATACCATTTCTAGATCAAAAGTTATGGTCAAAAGAATTAAAAAGTATGCTAATTTAGCTAATTAGCATAAAATATGCTCATTTTAGATGTATCTCATGACTAATGAGGCACCACGATGTGGAGCTTATTGCCATTCAGGAAATGGTCATAAATACCCATATTTAGCAAGCCATTCGTCAAAGACTAACAGGAGTATCTTCTCTTGCAATATATCACTAAAAAGCTAGTGATCTGAATTTTAAAGTTGACTTTTAGCACGGAGCACCCTTTCTCCTTGCCTCTACACAAATATTACTTTTCTATACAAATTTTATATAGGTCTGTATAGGCGCCATTGCGCTTGAGCCAACAATTCAAGGTGGATGAGGTGGGGCCCCAGCTGGGCCCCCCACCAATGAAGATTTGCTTCCTACGCCTCTGAGTTGGTCAAAAGGCAATATTATGAAACATTTGATAATAATTATAACTGTATGGACCCACAGATGGAACATGGGTTTATTCAATGTAATTCAACTGTTTGTTGTTCTGAGGAAGTCTCCGATAATTGTATAGAAAATCTAATAGAAATCTCTTTGGAGCTCATTAAGTATTTCAGATTCGAACTGTACTGCTGAGGCTTAAGACAAAATTTTAATACCTATAACCATGAGTATGAAAAGTCTGTATTTACCTTACATCCTACTAAGAGTCAATGCAGGAGAGGCATTTTGAACATTGTTTAAAGGAATTCATACACTTAATCTGTTATGATTACTCACCTACGATAGCACTGTACCCATAAAGAAGCATCATCAGTATTAGTTGTAGGTACAGTTGATATCTCCCTGCATATGGAATCATACTCCTAAATGTTACCTTGGTGAGACTGGCATGAGTATAGCCTGTGTACCCGGCCTGTTTTGTGAAAAGGAGGTGGACTATGATGACTAGAGTGCAGATTCTGATATGAGCAGGTAGCAAATGTTGTCCTGTCAATACTAATGAGGGGCAGTATGGAGTGCCAATCGTACCACAAACTAGATCTGTTCATGCTAATTATCTTATGTTATTCCACGATTTCTGGGATTCTGAGTGCTTTTCCTAGATATTCCCATGCACATACCTGTCGATATTGCACACTATGATGCCTGCATCAAGACTTTTATAAGGTGTGCGGTTATCTAAGGATAACAGGCACCCAGTGTGGTTAACCATGGATAACCTTCACACCTTACATGTCCTTACATGTCATATGTTACATGTTCAAACCCACGAAATCTCATGGCCAGGGCAGGGCTCGAACCTGCAGTCTCAGATCCCTAATCCAACTCCCTGCAGGGGCGTAGGAAAAGGGGGGGGGGGCCAGGGGGCATGCCCCCCAATCTTAGAGGAGGTGGGGCCTGAGTATGTGTGGCCCCCCAAAAAAATATTTGCCAAAAGTCCATAAAAAAATTGAACAAGAATCTAAAACCTTGCATCTTAAATTAGATAGATATGGCAATGGGGGCCTGGGCCTCAAGTCAGGTCTAAAATTTATCAAATGTGAGCCAGCAAGCAGAAATGGGGGTTCCTGCAGGATTTAGTACCTGTTTTAGCCACCATGGGGCATCACTATGGGCTGGAATAGGAAAAATATGCCTAAAACTGTTTTAGGGTACTTTTTCATGGAGAATTCAATGATTTTCGATAAAACAATCTATTTTGGGTGGAAAGGTTCCAAACAAGGCATGTAAAAAGAACATTTTTGGGCCTAAATAGGCATTTTTGTTGATTTCTGTTTCCATGGAAACATGATTTTCATTCTAAATATGAAAATCAATGATCTTATTTGAAGGTATGTTTCACCAGGTTTACTATGGTGAAAACAAAACGAAAATACCATTTCTAGATCAAAAGTTATGGTCAAAAGAATTAAAAAGTATGCTAATTTAGCTAATTAGCATAAAATATGCTCATTTTAGATGTATCTCATGACTAATGAGGCACCACGATGTGGAGCTTATTGCCATTCAGGAAATGGTCATAAATACCCATATTTAGCAAGCCATTCGTCAAAGACTAACAGGAGTATCTTCTCTTGCAATATATCACTAAAAAGCTAGTGATCTGAATTTTAAAGTTGACTTTTAGCACGGAGCACCCTTTCTCCTTGCCTCTACACAAATATTACTTTTCTATACAAATTTTATATAGGTCTGTATAGGCGCCATTGCGCTTGAGCCAACAATTCAAGGTGGATGAGGTGGGGCCCCAGCTGGGCCCCCCACCAATGAAGATTTGCTTCCTACGCCTCTGAGTTGGTCAAAAGGCAATATTATGAAACATTTGATAATAATTATAACTGTATGGACCCACAGATGGAACATGGGTTTATTCAATGTAATTCAACTGTTTGTTGTTCTGAGGAAGTCTCCGATAATTGTATAGAAAATCTAATAGAAATCTCTTTGGAGCTCATTAAGTATTTCAGATTCGAACTGTACTGCTGAGGCTTAAGACAAAATTTTAATACCTATAACCATGAGTATGAAAAGTCTGTATTTACCTTACATCCTACTAAGAGTCAATGCAGGAGAGGCATTTTGAACATTGTTTAAAGGAATTCATACACTTAATCTGTTATGATTACTCACCTACGATAGCACTGTACCCATAAAGAAGCATCATCAGTATTAGTTGTAGGTACAGTTGATATCTCCCTGCATATGGAATCATACTCCTAAATGTTACCTTGGTGAGACTGGCATGAGTATAGCCTGTGTACCCGGCCTGTTTTGTGAAAAGGAGGTGGACTATGATGACTAGAGTGCAGATTCTGATATGAGCAGGTAGCAAATGTTGTCCTGTCAATACTAATGAGGGGCAGTATGGAGTGCCAATCGTACCACAAACTAGATCTGTTCATGCTAATTATCTTATGTTATTCCACGATTTCTGGGATTCTGAGTGCTTTTCCTAGATATTCCCATGCACATACCTGTCGATATTGCACACTATGATGCCTGCATCAAGACTTTTATAAGGTGTGCGGTTATCTAAGGATAACAGGCACCCAGTGTGGTTAACCATGGATAACCTTCACACCTTACATGTCCTTACATGTCATATGTTACATGTTCAAACCCACGAAATCTCATGGCCAGGGCAGGGCTCGAACCTGCAGTCTCAGATCCCTAATCCAACTCCCTATGCATTGCGCCACAGGGACTGACGAGTAGTGGCTGGCTAGAACCAGGTCTTGATATGATACAAAGCCAGGGGAGGAGACGACTGCAGGCTGTCCGCTACCATAACCGCGCGACACATTCAAACAAAGCCAAGCCGAGACGAGTGCTGAGGGGTGAGACGCAGTGGTTTAGTGGTTAGCGCATTGCGCTCAGCCGATAGAGGTAGGCGGGACAAGTCCGGGTCCGGGCGCATCTTTTTTTCGCATCAGCTATGGCATAATCAGCCTAAGGTGGGTCATGCCATATTTTCATATTTTAGATTCAATCAAGCTTCTCATTGTAGGAATATACGTCCTCCCAGTTATCTATCATTATTACATGATTTCTGTGATTCTGAGTGCTATTCCTGGATATTCCCATGCACATACCTATCGATATTGCATGGCATGATGCATGCATCATGACTTTTGTAAGGTGTGTGGTTATTCAAGGATAACAGGCAACAAGTGCAGTTATCCATGGATAATATGCACACCTTACATGTCATATGTTAAAACCTATGAAATTCTCATTGCCAGGGTAGGGGTCCAACCTGCAGTCTCCTGATCCCAAATCCAACTCCCTATGCAGTGCACCACAAGGACTGATGAGAAATGCTTGGTTAGAACCAGGTCTCTATAAGTCATTGATACGGGGAGGCCACTCGCATATAACTACTACACATTCAAAGTGTGAAAATACCCTGCAGTCTGGGTTGTGACCCCCCCAGGTTTCTCGCTGCTGCTCCCATAGCGGCGACGACTGCGGAACGTGTTCAAACCAAACCAAGCCAGTAGCGACCCCAGCAACTCTCACATGTGCAAGGTTAGAATAGCATTATAATTATAGAGGACTGCTTAACGCGTTCAAACAAAGCCAAGCCGGGCGCTGAGCTGTGTGTACCGATGGCCTAGTGGTTAGAGCATTGCGCTCAGCTTCTAGAGGTAGGCGGGACAAGTCCCGGTCCAGGCAAAAGTTTTTTTTTCGCTGTGTGTACACACACTATGGCAGGCTTCGAGTCCCGGGGAAGGGGAACGATTTTTGTTTTCAAATTATATTAATTGATTTTTTATTGAATATCTATTGATCAATCATGTAATAAAATAAGTAGTTAATGGATATGTCATGACTTGTGACTGATATCCAACAATAACATGCAAATCGGGGGGCTTCGCCCCCTAGTTGCATGTTATTGCTGGATATCAGTCATGCATTAATTACTTGTTCCATGTATGTATGCTTATCTTTTGGTTGTGTTCCCTGTTATCACTACTACATCTGCTCTAGCTGAATGCTACCACAACCATCTATACTAGTAGCTTGCATGTTTACCACTGCGACTATTGAACAAATTATTAATGGATATGTCAAGACTTGTGACTGATATTAAGCTAATAGATGATGAATATCGGGGCCCTAGGGCTGTATATGCTGTATATACCTGAGCCGCGAAGCGGCAAGGGTATATACAGCATATACAGCCGATGGGGCCCCGATATTCATCACCTAATAGGTTTATACCACCATTTCCTCCATTTTGTATCAATTTCTTACCTGAAATCCAAAGAATATAGCCAGGGGAAGACATTTTGGAAGTGCTAGCGACACGGCCCGTGGCCGCTCTGATCGAAGCCATTGTTTTTGTTCCTTGCCGGGACAGGTACCGCCGTGTTCACACTCATTTTTCGTATGGAATCCAACCATGACAAGTTTTCAAATTAAAACATACATATCCTTAGACATTCTAGATGAGTACTCCATGCTTGATATGTCCGATAACTTCAAAATAAAGGAGAATCCATTGATTTTTCCATCGTAAGCGAGTCGCGGTACGGCCATTCCCACCCGCCTCCTTGTCCGGCGAAGGTGTGTCAGTGGCCCAGATGTAGATAAAGGTCAACTGCTCGTTGTACAAGAAAGACACCGAAAATTTCGGACCCGTTTGGAAAATCAATGGATTCTTATTTATTTTGAATATATCGGACATATCAAGCATGGAGTACTCATCTAGGATGTCTAAGGATATGTGTGACCAGGTTAGGGAAAACATGCCTCCTGGGGGGAAATGGCATTTTAAGGTTTAAGTCATGGGCTTTAAAATGAGATATCTTGAGCTAAAATATCCCCGGTAGTTTTGCTGTAATTGCTTGTCAAACATAGGTCTGTGTGTACAAATGAAAATAGGAAATAAGCTCTAAATGCATTATATCCTTTCATAAACACTAAAAAGGCAAAGAAATACAGTTTTGTGGAAAAAATACCAAAGAAATGTGATGTTTTTGTCATAAAATTGGTTCTAGAGGGAATTTTTGAGTTCCGTTTTCGGTTCTGGGTTCCTGAAGGAATTTCAAAATGAGTTTGTGGCAAAAATTCACAATTGGAATAGGGGAGTGGTTTCCATGGCAACCAGAAATTGCCTTATCTACCAATTTTCTATGTTTCCATGGCAACCAACATTCCAAAAATGGAACATTTTCAGTAGAGATGGAACGATTTTAAGCATACCACTGGATTCCTTATAAAAAATTGGTCTAAAGCTTTTTTTAGTATATTTGTCAGTGTTTTACCCATATTTTGCCCCCTGGTGGCCAAAACCAGTACTAAAAATCCCCCCGGAGGCACGTTCTTCCCCGTTGGGCCACATGTATGTTTTAATTTGAAAACTTGTCATGGTTGGATTCGATACGAAATGTGGGTGTAAACACGGCGGTAACTCTCCCGGCAAGGAACAAAAACAATGGCTTCGCGCAGAGCGGCCACGGGCTGCGACTCGCGTACGATGCCAAAATCAATGGATTCTTATTTATATCGAAGAAAATGGAGAAAATTAGCATGCATTCCTCGTCTATGGATCGAATACTTCTTGGGATTTTAATATTATAACATGACAAGCTTGGAATCAAGACGAAAACTGAATGGAAACGTACCACTAGGACCTCAGGTTAGAATTTATTTACTTCCGCATTGGATTTCATCACCGTTCAGTGTGGCGCTATGGCTAAGGCCTTCGCCTACCACCACTGTGGCCGGGGTTCAATTCTCATACGAGTTGGCACGATTTTTCAGAATGGAAGATGGCTAGACTGACTTTGTATGTCAGCCAAACATTTCCAAAAATATTCTAAGTCCAACTTGACCACGAAAAAGTATATACCAAAAAAAAAAACCCACCGGAAGTGCCGAAATCGTGGTATAACCAACAATAACATGCAATGAGCGAAGCCCCCCCCTGAGTTGCATGTTATTGTTAGATATCAGTCACAAGTCATGACATCCATTAACTACTTTTTTTTATTACACGATAATCGATAGATAATCAATAAAAAATCAATAAATTCAAGTTGAAAACAAAACTCGTCCCCCCTACCTCTAGCAGCTGAGCGCAATGTGCTACCCACTAGACCATTAGGTCTCACACCTTGGTGCCCGGCTTGGCTTGGTTTGGTTTGAACGCGTCCCGCAGTACCGTATATCCTCGTGTTAAGGCCTGGTCAATTTGCCACTTTAGGTTTAGGTAGTAGACAGTACTAGTACAAGCCTGGGCGTATGAACGGGGAAATATGGTATGTAGCTATGGGACAGGCAGCTCTGACCACTGTGGTGTAATTCTAACTTAATTCTACTGCTGCTATTCTCGTCAGTCCCTGTGGCGCAATGCATAGGGAGTTGGATTTGGGATCAGGAGACTGCAGGTTCGACCCCTACCCTGGCAATGAAAAATTTCGTAGGTTTTTCACTTGTAACATATGACATGTAAGGATCTGTAGGATGTTAAAACTGCTTCATAAAAACAGCACTGACCTTGCTCCTCGTAAAGACTAGAACATGTACTGAGTTGAACACTAACGTGGCAGAGGATGTGATGTTGGGCTGTAATGAATATTATCCTCCTGGGACTTCTTTTATATCATTGATGATAAAATTTACATGAAAATGTTAACATGATTACCTCTTATGCTATTATGAAATGTCTATAATATCAATGAATATTAAACTCTCCTTTCATTCATAAGAATTGTGGTTTGACCAAAAGGCATCACATAAAGTGAGATAGGAATGTATTGAGTAAATGACTTTGACAATAATGGGATGGGTAAAGCGGGATGTGAGTGGTACTATAGATGATGTAAAACAGTTCTCAGATTATTATGTTTTCTCTCCATAGGCAAACATGCCACAGACTTGTGCCAATACTGGTACATTAATTTGTACCAATCTGGTAGCATCTGCCTGCCTCCCCTATGCAGTGCTCTCCTGTAGTCCCTCTTTATATATTTGTGTCCACACCTTTGTGTTTAGCACTCGTTCTGTGCGGGTATTAATGGAAACCCAGGATGGGAACATAAATGTATCAATCAACTGCTGATATAGTTTGCACGCTATGAATAAATATGACCTTAGCATTGTGCATCCATTACTCACTGGCACCTACCGGCTCCTACTCACCGCAATACAGGCATCAGTATCTATGAGCCTTTTGCTGGGACCATTTGTATTGTCTGCTATATTGTTATTCCCAACTTGTGTGTGGAAAGGCCTGGTATAAAAATCGATTATACCAATTCTACCGAAGTACAGTAGATGAAAACTGTCTTTGTCTAAGATTGCAACTTGCAACGACCAGAGTGGCAGAATGATTTTGAAAAGGTGATTTCAGTTCACTGCAATACAATTGTGGTGGTTCCCTGTTCAGACGTACAAGGATCCCTGTAGATTCAACAGTTTTTTTAGAGTGGTAAAGTACCTCCCAAATTAAACTACCGGTAGGTCCTACCTTTGTGACATACCTGTCCTTTTCCACCTAGGTAACTCAGACTAAGAATTAACACCAGATTTCCAGTGAGATCGTAGCATTGCACATTTAGTAGTCCTGGCTAAAAGTGCACTCTAAAATAACTGTTGAATCTACCAGGGATCCTTGTAAAACTGAGGAGTGAATCACCATGATCATATTGCGGTGAAGCAGTGTGGCCCGCGTGTGGCCCCAGATGGCAGTGTGGTGGTACAAAGAATACCTGTAAAAATAATGACAGACCTCTGGCAACTTGGGGACAAGGATTTCATTATTATTTCGACAACACTTTTTTTCACAATGACAATACTTCACTCTGCTACTTACATGTACTTGAATTAGCATCACAGAGAGAAAAAATGGAGTCGCAACGACTCCAAAATGGGAGTCCAGCTCCTATTACTGAGGTGACCCCATTTGGGACTCTCAAGTGACTCCGAAGGATTAGGGAGTCCTGCACCTTTGAATCCCTTCATAGGGAGAGTCAAATGGCCCTGACTCCATATAAAGAGAGTATCAATCAGATGGGACTCTATCACTGAATAGAGTCATATATAGCAGACTCCATACAGAGGATAGATATGGAGTCACTGTAACTCTGAAATGGAGTCCTGAAGTAGGGAGTCAAGATGTTAAGTCCCTAGGAATACAATCAAACTTATTGCGGTTTACCATAGTAGGAATTTGTCTTGTCCATCTTTTGTTTGTACTTTACCTTAGTCATCCAGGTTGCTTTTATTATGACTATGGTGTATTTGCAGTACTACGGCCTTTGTTTAATTATCTCAAAAAGTTGAGCATATCCCCTTCTGTTTAATTTTGTGAACAATTGCTAGATCAGTGATAACCTGAAGCCAACTACAGATGACTAGCTATTCTTATCATCAACCAAATGAAGCACCATATGATGAGCAAAATTGCACAAACTGCATTGTGGGGCCCTCTAGTAGAAGCACTAAGAAGCACTGGCTGGCTAGAGCTCCATTTCAAACCTGAGTTAGAGAGTCATGTATGGACTCTCTTTCAATTGGTGTGACTCCATTCCCTCCCTCTGTATTGTGATAAGTAGGTCAAACATTGCAGGGAGTCAATTAGGAGTCAACTGAGTTAGACTCCACTTTGAGCTGTGTCCCCTGTGACTACCCCTCCTTGAGTCCACCAGGCTGCAACTATCATTCTACTGGAGTCAATTCAGTAGGACTCCATGCTGCAAACATGGTGTTCAGCAGTTAGGGGTCTATCAACAATGACTCCTCTAATAGGGGAGTCAATATAGAGTCTTGCCCAGCTGACCCCCATTTTGACTCCATTCCAAATACCATGACTCCATTTCTTCTCTCTGTGATGAATATGTACATTCATTGAGGCAACAGACACTCAATTTATTTTATGTGAATAACTTCTTCCCATAGAGATAGCAATGCAGGGCCGATCCGCACACCCCCAGTGGCGTAACGTGTGCCGATCCACCACAGCGGCCGATCCGGTACCGTAGCCTCGTTCTGGGTGCATGTAAACATTCAAAATGGCGGACCACCGCTCGTACGGGGCAATACGGTAACGGATTTTGTTAATTTTCAGTTAATTAAAGACTCTAAAAACATAAAATAAATATAGAACTAAACTCTCCTGGTGTCCTCGGTGGCTGATCCACCCCTCGGGAGTTGTCTCCCTCGTAGTGGATCGGCCACCTCGTACACCACGGTCATTTAGTTCTATCTATTTATTTTCAATTTGCTGAACAAGCAGTGGCCACACTTATAGAAGGATCATAGATATTTTAAAAGCCGGTGTTTTCATTATTGGATTTCCTTTATTATTTTTCTATGGCTTCAGGCTCTTTTTACCATCATTCTGACAGCAAGCAGAGACCTGTGGTTCCCTGTAAGAGGCATCCAGGTGATACCTTCATAACTTGTACCTGAAACAAAGGATATTATTTTAGAATGGAGGTTTAACAATCATGTGAAGCATATTAACTCCATGAGGCACTAGAGGATTCTCACAATGAATCTTTTGCATGTGATCATCTCTCAAAATAGCAGTTGCCTTAATTAAGATAAGAAGAAATACTTAAATCTGCATGAGTGAGTGTGACATAAAGAATCTCAAATTTGATTATCTCTTGCTCACTCGAGTTTCACCCACTTGGCCTCTGTCGCGCAATTGCGCCATACATTTCCTATATAAAAATTTCTGAGACAGAGGCCTAGTGGATTATCAAAATTAGCAGAGTGGATAACCAAGGGGCCATTCATAAATGACGTCATGCAAATTTTGACCACTTTTGACCCCCCCCCCCACTCACCGCTTCATCATGTTTTTGCCAATTTTGCAATGCTGAAGGTATTTGGAAAATCAATTCCGTCATGCCCGGCCTGACCCCCCTCCCCCCATTTGTGGATGGCCCCTAACATTGGTGGAATAACATACCACCATAGCGTCCATTGAGATTAGCCCGATGACACCGGTTGTACCACCATCCTCCACGATCAAACACAGCACAGTTAATACGATAATGATTGTCATTATCAGCATTAAAAGTTGTAAAAAAGAAGCCATCATGGTAACTCAGTGCATCACCTGAAAGTAATGGATTATTGAAATTCTTTACATGTAAAAGAATAATAACTTAAATTTGTTTAGATGTGCAAGGAAAGGGAAAAAATCAAATCGTGTCATACTGCAAATAATGTTACTAATATCGTTAGATGAAAGATAATCATCACTACCTTTGAAGAGACATTAATTTTCCTTTATCTTTTTTCTAATTTTCTGAAAATATGAGGTGAAATGAAAATGATAAATTATTACAATAGATAATGGGGGTAACCGATTTTTGGCCAAATCTTTGGCTCATAAAAATTATTGGTTACCATCGGAAATGCATCGGGAACCGTCGGCAATGGTCTCTGATAGTTTTTTTGTCACCCGATTTTTATTTTGTTCTGATGTGGGTATTCCACCAAAACCAGCAGAATTGTCAGCCCGATAGTGGGTTTTGGCTATCAACGACGGTCGTCGGGCACCTGTCAGGCCGACAATTTTGTTGGCCCGATAGTCAGTTTTTATTGGGGACAGTGAAATCGGGTCTCAAAATCAGCCTCAAAAATCGCTCTTCCACCAAGGATAAAATTGTCGGATTATCATCGCCGACAGTCATCGCGGATTATGTTATGCAAGTTCCACCCTCTTCCACCAGAGGCCTCTTCATCGGCGATGACATAGTATCGACCATGACCTAGATACTGAGCAAATCCAAGATGGAGCCCACAGATGTGCTCGTGGTGGCTCACGCAACTTTAATACTAATGAAACGGGATGAGCAAGATGCTCATGTACCATGTGGCTCCATACTTGAAGGACCGCACAGACAATCTGCAGCAAAACACCTTCACTAAACTGCACAGGGCCCTACTTGCTGTAAGTAGTCTGTCTTCCTTTTTTCTTGGGGGATTAGTAAAGGGGCACCGGTCTGTGGCTTCATGTTCCCATGGAGGGGGGGGAGGTAACCAGGGGAAAGGGGGGTGTAAAGGGGGGGATGCTGTGAGGTCAAAATGAAAAATGGAGGTTCATTGTGGGAAATGTGAGTCCTTTTTTGTCCAAGATAAAAATTATCATAGATAAATAAAATTGTTAATATTTCAGATGGATGAGGTGAAAGAGTTTCGGCACACTCTCAGGATGGGCCCTGGATAGTACAAAGAGCTCCTGAGCAAGGTCTACCCCCTAATATACAGGCGTGACACGAACTTCAGAGAGTCTATTAAGCCAGAGGAATGCCTTGACATAAACCTACAGTATTTGGCTTTAGGTGAGCTTTATTTTCTATTAAATGTATTATTTTCTTTATATATAAAATGTATCCCATAAAGTTAAAAATGTAGAAAATTAAAAAAAATATATGAATGTATTAAAGCATCATCAGCGTCTTGTTTTTTGACATTTTAACAATCTGAGACATCAGACTTAATATCCAGTTTATTGTAGGAGACAGCAGTCAAACTCTACACCACAGCCATTTAGTGGGGGGCCAACAGTCTACCCTATAATAAGAGACACCTGCATTGCCCTGACTGCTGTTCTTAAAGATTTCTTGAAGGTTTGTATCTTTCTTTTCTTTGGGGTATCAAGTGTTTCAATTATAAAGTCTGGGATTTACCTGAGCCAAAGTTCTTGTCTGCCACAACAAAATCTGGGATATATACAAGAAATAAAATTCCACATGTTCTATATGGCTTCCCTTTTCTCCCTTCAGGTCCCACAAACAGAAGCGGAATGGAAGGAAATCACAGATGGATTTTGGAAGGAGTGGCAAGACCCTCACATGATCGGGGCAGTGGGCGGGAAGCACATTCGTATTCACCAACCCCGAAAGAGTGTAACCACCTTCTACAATTATAAGAAATATTTCAGTATAGTGTTAATGGCTGTCGTAGACGCCTACTACAGGTTCATATATGTAGACATAGGGTCAGAAGGCAAGGCAGGTGATTCCCGCATATGGAAGGAAGGGCCCCTCTACGCTGACCTTATTGACCCAGCGAACCCTCTGAACATACCACCACCGTCTAAGATAAATGGCATGTGGGAATTGCTACCTTACTTCATGGTAGGGGATGACGTGTTCTCCCTAGCAACCAATCTCATGAAGCTGTATGTGTTAAAAGACCAGGGAGATGAGCAGATAGTCTTCAACTACAGAGTGTCTCGGGGCCGTCTCATGTCTGAGAATGCTTTCGGAATTTTTGCTACAAGATTCCGCCTCTTCCTGCATACACAGGACATGGTAACCATGACAGCAGTTTCCCTGCACAACTTCCTCCGCACTAGAGCACCATCAGAGTACATCCCAGCAGGATCATGAGACTATGAAGAGCCAGAGCTTGAGGTCCATCCTGGACAGTGGCGGGATGAGGATCACGGCCTGGATGGCTTTGACAGGTCTCACCATTGGAGGAACATGCCTCAGAGTGCAAAAGCCATGCACGAAAGCCTGTACCACTGGTTCAACTCCCGGCAAGGAAAGGTACCCTGGCAAGAGAAGTTCATGCACAAAAGGCGGATGGAGGCTATAGCAGAAGTTGAAGAAGAGGAGGATGACTAAACTGTTCACTTAATCTCAGGCAAAAACGTTTGAGATAATTGCATCTGTTGTCTGGGACAAACATATCTGTGATGAGGACTAGTCTTGAGAACATTACTGTCTGAGATATTGATGTAGAAGGCCAGTCGCCATACTGTTTGGCCTGTAGCTACCTCTCATCGATGCATGGGTTTATGAGCGACATTTATGGATTATGGATTATATGAATGTTATAGGAAGAATTAAAACTAGAAACCTGTTTTTATTGAACACACCACAGCAGATGAACTTTTAACTTTCATTATCCGTGAACCAAGCGAAGCAAATTCTAACTTTGATATAGCTCATATAAAATGTAAACATGTAGTAAACTAGAAATAAAGTGGTCAAGTCCGTTACCATGACAACCAGAAGGCATTTTGGTTCTCCTTGTAATAAAACACTATTTTCCTTTGTCATGAAATGCTTCAGCAAGCCTTTGTCTTCAGTCCTTGCTGTAATAGTTCTTTAGATCCTGATCAGATATATGGGTCATGAGAAATTGTTGTCGCAAATTTGTTTTTTCTACACCACAACTGAATACAGCAAAATGTAATATCAAGTCTTTTGAGTCAAGTGCGTTTTAGAGTAAACAGAATCTTGGTTGACATCAGCACTGGGATTATCCTAAAAATCTAAGATATGTCTGGGATATATAACTTTTAACTACAAATAGTTTTTTACTATGTGTTATGGGACCCAATCCCCATTCACAGCGTCTAAATCCAAGCTGTGCACGTGTAGCTTTAACTTTTCTCGTACTCTCTAGGTCATTCTGTCACACTGGAACAAGATCATCTTACTCCAGTGGGAGTCCTCCGTCTCAGGTGCTGCCACTGGAGGAGCTGAAGGGGGCTGAGCCTGGCATACTGCAGCAAGCTGGGTCAGCTGTACCACAGAGTTGGTGCATTTTTCAAAGTATTGCTCTCGATTTTCAAGGACCTCCGCCACAGTCTTGTTTTTTTTTTGTCACAGAGATGCTGAGGCTCCTTGTTCCTGAAATATTCATTAGAAACCATCTCATCATTTGCATAGAATTTCTCTTTGTCATGCAGGTAATCTGTGCTGTAAGTCCTCCGGCCGTCAGAGGAGGAGGGACGCTGTTTGGTCGAACTGCCTGTGCTGCCAGCCTTTCTGGGGGGGGGGGGGGGGGGGGTTTAGGGGTAGCTTCAGGAGTAGCCTTTTTAGTAGAGCTTTTCCCCACACCTTTTCCCTTGCCAGTAGAGGGGGGGGGGTCTTAGATTGGCCAAGCTTCTGTTTGTTGGGAGAACTACGCGTCCTGGATGAAACAGCTTCTTTTTCTACATATTCACCCTGCATGACATCGGCTTCCTGCGACCCTCCTTCTTGTTCAGGCTCCAAGTTTTCATCCTCTTCACCGTCCTGGTGCTGGTGCTGGTCCTCGTTGTCGGCCTCCTGTTCTTGTGACTCTTCCTGGACCTGGGTTTGCTGAAAAAATAAGAAAGGGGGGACAGTAAATGAGCAGTGAATAATCCATTTTTTTGGGGGGATTATTTTGTTTGGGATTATTTTATTTGGGATTTTTTTGTTTGGGATTATTTTTAGATTTTCATTCCATTGCAAGCACCCTTTCATTGACCATAGGTAAAAATCAAGGACATTCAATTCAGAACGAATGTGAAGTTTAGGGGATCTTGAAATCTTAGGAGAAATTTTTCTTTGGATGCAGGAAAGAAAGGCAGCCGAGAACTTACCTTTCGTAAGTTAGTTATGCTTGCTTCCTTCTTGCAATACGGATCCAAGAAGAAGCAAAACTGCTTCATCAACTCTTTCTTGTACGGGAGCTTCCCATCGGCTGCTGAAGAGCCCGACTTCACATTCCCTGAGACTATTTTTTGATAGTCTGTCCTCAGCGAATTCATACTTGTGTTCACAAAGAAGGCTGGGAAAAAAAGGAATTTTTTTTAATTTTCATTTTAATTAACTTTTGTAATAAATGCAAGTGCAAGTGGTTATACGACATGAAGCAAAGCTGTATTCTAAATCTATTTTTTATGTGAATTATGTCACCTTTTTTCACCTTGGATGTTTTCTGTTGTCCAGGACAATATGCAAATCTTTTTCGTTTGGATTATTTTGTATCTAGGATTAAAATTATATATACTTTTTTATTTTATTTTTGAAAATGTGGAATAAAATTACCTGGTATCCCTAAATCGTTGCCAATTTTTCCTAAAACTGCCCACCTTGCTGTCGGGTCTTTGTATAGCTTGTGATTTTTGTCGTACAGGTACTGAACCGCCTCCCATAGGACACACAACCTCTCCAATACCGCATTGTCTTTGAAGTACTGTCGGCCACTTCCAGGGGCAGTTGGTCTGGACTTTAACTGACCTATAGTCTTTTTAGGAGTAACCTAGCTGACAGTCTTTTTAGGAGTGTCATGGGTTGCAGTCGTTTTAGCAGTGACCTTGGTGACCTTGGCTTCCTCCTGGTTTTTCTTTAAAGTCATTTCGAAGTTTGTGGGGGCTACAGGTCTCTTCTTTTTGGGTGGCTTTATAGAAGGGAGGGGCTCGTCTTCTTCTTTGTCCCCTGAATATTCCTGTACTTCATAGTCGGGTTCGAGATACCAGGGATCATCCTCGTCATGATCAATAATAAATTCTTTACCTGCAGAGGTAGGGGGCCCTTTAGAGACTTGGCAGCACAAGGACTGCCTTCTTTCTCTTCATCTTCGTCTTCATCATTGTTTTCATCGTCATCGGGGATGAGTTTTCTCTTGGTGAGGCGGATACCACCCATACCTAGCCGTGAGTAGGGACCTTTGGAGTAAGAATAGCCTTCCCTGGAATGGCTGGAAGGTGTGCAACTAAGGTCTTGGTAAATTCTTTACCTGCAGAGGTAGGGGGCCCTTTAGAGACTTGGCAGCACAAGGACTGCCTTCTTTCTCTTCATCTTCGTCTTCATCATTGTTTTCATCGTCATCGGGGATGAGTTTTCTCTTGGTGAGGCGGATACCACCCATACCTAGCTGTGAGTAGGGACCTTTGGAGTAAGAATAGCCTTCCCTGGAATGGCTGGAAGGTGTGCAACTAAGGTCTTGGGGTTCATTGCCATCGTCTTCATTGTACTGCTCAACAACTCGCAATTTTTTGGTAGTACCGCCGAGAAGACGTCGTGCAGATTCTTCATCTTACTTTGTTAATTCAAGCCTCGGCCTACCTCTTGCCGTGAAACTTGTGCCCTGTCCCTTCCTTGAGGTTCCCTGAGACTCTTGCCCCTCATTCCCCTTTTTCCAGGTGGTATTTTCTGATTTTCTTTGCGTTTTAGCACGCTTTGTTCCACGCCTTGGAGCCATCTTGGATGTTTTCCTCTTGTACGGCCAAACTGCAGGTCATGTGATTTCCACATCACCCTACCGCCTTCCCTGCAAACTAAAATTGCCGGGCCGACAAAAGAAAGAAACGATTCCTGGCCGATTTTTTCTGTTCAGACAGAAAAAATCGGGTCCAAAGTAAAACCGTTAGCAATCATTCCTGATGCGTTCCCGACGTGTTTCCGATGGTCTCTGATTTTTTTCAGGACCTCTTCCACTGCACCCGATTCTTGGCCGATGATACCCGATTTCCACCCGATTTGGGTCCGATCATCAATTTCTATCGCCGATACATCGGAGATGGACTATCGGCCAAGAATAGGTTTCGGTGGAATACGGCCAGAACGAAATTAGGTAAGAATCGGGAGGCCTTACCATTGGGCCGGCATTTTAAGTCTCCCACCAACATCAAGACTGGCAGTGGTGACATTTATTTTGGTTTAAGTAGACAATTCCTTCGCAGATGAAATAATACTGAGATTTCATCAGTTTTGGTGGAATACCCCCATAAAGCCTAAAACACACTCACCCGGGAGAGATTCATCAGTGTTGTGAAACCCACTTACACGAAGACGGTACTTTTGAGCTTCTCCTTCAATCCAAAACCTTGCATAGTCTGCATAATATACCTTGCCATCAGTATTTAATAACTCAATCTTTAACTTATGAATACGGTCTGCTGTCAGGGCATGAATGTTTTTATTTCCAAGCCAGTATTCACCATTAGGATCTCCAAAACCATGTTTGTACTCAAACCAGCTGCGGTAGAAATTAATTGCCCCATTGTAGCGTCTCTGAATAACCTGTGGTGTCAAGATGATGAAAATAATGGATTATATGAACAGAATCCATATTAATCAAGAATACCAAGGCAGGTATTTACAATCAGGTGCATGGCATAATCTCATGCAACTGTTCCCCATCACACTTTATAAAAAACAAAAAGTCTAGAATCTATATGTAACAGGTTTGGGTCAGGTCGCCAGAAAGCAGTAGATTTTGTGTTTTATTGGGTCATGCTGGACTCTTGTGGCTATAGAGAAAGAAGTTGTGAACCAATCTTGCCTTACATAGACTTATTTGATAGAGGACACTTAGGGCTATCAGAAAGATGTAAATTTGTGGTCATCCATCAAAAACTCATATAGCCTGCCAAAGTGAAAAAAATACGGTCAATTTTGTTCTTTTTTAACTTTTGTATTTTTTAAAACTGTCCTGTACTGAATAAAGAACATCTGGAGCATACCAAAGTTATTTTTTGTATTGTATATGATCATATGTATCATTTCCATGAGGATTGGATATTATGTTACTGATTGAGAATTTTTCATCATGTGTCTTTGAAGATTGAAATCTGTAATTTGTAATGTCCGGTACCTAAATCTAAATCAGTTATAAAACATAGAAAAAAGGAAGCTTCAAAATCTTAGTTATTACCCAAATGAAGGGCCCTATTATCCCCCTGGTGAAAAAATTGTTTGCCCGTGTCGATACAAGGAAGTATTGACAGTGGCAGGGGACTCAACGAGGAGTTGCTGCAAGAGCAGCAACGCCAACTGCGCCAGGGTCGCCAGCAGTTGGATGCTCTCGCGAGTAACACCACGAAAGCTCAGGAGAAGAGTACAGAAATAGAGCTGAAATTGGAACAGCTTAGGCAGCAAGAGCTAGAGGCTTCGAACAAGACTCAAATCGCGAATAGAGAACTTACTGATCTTCAGGAGAAGGTCGAGCAGCTCTCTAGCGAAAAAGAGTCCTTGCTTGCAACGAAGTCGGAGATCGAGCGTAGTCGATTGACAGCAATGGATTGTCAATCTCTAAAAGCGAAGATCAATCGCCTTGCTACTAGCCGCCGAGAATGTGTCGAGAGAGCTCGAAACGATTTTCGGGATGCCCAACACGAGCAGACGTCCCTTAAACATAAGTTGAAACTACAAGAAGTAGAAAAGACTATGTTGGAGGAACAACTGCAAGAGTTGCGGCATGAGTTGAACCAACAATCAGCCGAGCATACTGAAGAAGTAGCTGAGCACCTAACGGCTTATTAAAAGCAGGTCAAACAGCTACGTCAGGAACGGGAGTCGTTACTCTGTCAGATGCAAGCTGACGAGGATGCTCGAGCCAGGGACGAGGCAGAAATGCGTTGTCGCTGTGAGGAACGAATCGAACACGCAAACAAAATGGCGGAATATCAGGTTCTAATGGAACAAAAAGCGAGGCACGAGGCCGAGCTTAATTCCTTGAAGTCTAAATCGCTAGTAGCCCAATCACTGAAAGATCAGAAGGATTCGGATACTATGGGAGCCATGCGTGGAGAAATCGATAAGCTCCGACGAGAGATATCGTCTCGCAGGAAGGCTGATGAAGCCAGGGTGAATAAAGAAGTTTGTGATGAACTCGCACTCGAGGAACGTCTGAAGGAGCAGACGGAATCGAAATTGCGTGCCGCTAGACTTCGGGAGAAGCAACAAAGTAGTGAATGCAGCACTACTAGAGTTGCTACTCAAGAGGACCTAGTCGAAAACCCTGACTACAGAGAGTGGCTTGATCGTGCCATGAAGGAGGTCAAGCAGCTCTTCGCCATCAGCGAGCAACGAGATCTCTCGAAGCCCGAACATGCCCGCCTGGAATTCCTAGTGTCGGAATTAAGACAGGCGGAACGTTCAAAACAGCAGGCTGAGATAGATAGAATGGTCTGGGCAATCGACGACATCTCGAAAGTGGATTCGAGGTCACGTCGGACCCAACCTGTTCCTTCGATACCGCGCACCGATGGTCTAAGTGGAGTGATCGGACAGTTCTCGACCCCTACCACAACCCAACAACATGTTGATCCACCCAAATATAGGGATATCAGATTCGAGGCTTCGCGCCTGAGTGACGCCGATTCTGGTAACCCCTGGGGGATGAATCATAGTCGTGCAGACACGACTATGAGAAACATGGGGATGGACCATCAAATACCTAGAAGAGGTACAACATTCGCTCTTGATCAGGTCAGGAGATCAAGCAGAATGTTTGAAAATACCTCTATCGGGCATGAACCAGCCCGAACTAGGTCAGTCGAGTGCCCTCCATTTACATGGAAGGACGATTGGCTCCGTTGGTACCACGGATTCAATCACGTCCGTCGAATAAATGTATGGACCTCGAGTATGGCATTAGCTCAACTCCTCATGTTACTCCAAAATGGCCCCGCAGCTGATACTGTGTGGCTATGGGAGGAGCATGGAGATGGGACTTTGGATGGACTGGTCGACATGGTAACGGAAGCCATGACTTCTAGCCTTCAAGATCCCATTGTCACAATGGAGAAGAGACGCCAAGGCAAGAACGAAAGCATTAAAGCCTATGGCTTTGCTTTGAGACGTCTTGCCGGCGATGCCTATCCAGGTGTGGACTTCTCGGTTGAATGGCTCATAACCAAAGTCAACCAGTTGTTCATAGGAGGATTGTATGACGTTGATTTACAACAAGACGTTCTTCGAGAGTGGCGCACTTACATGTCCCTCAAGGATCTCATGGACTTGGCAGACGAGTTGTTGCGGAAACGACAACTCCTGCCGAAGTTGGTGAATCCTACCTCGACAAATGCATTGTCGGCGTTGGCCGCTTTGGTCGAGGAGGGACAGGGGGAAGTGTCCTCATACTCGAAGCCCGGGGCGGGGAGTAAGACTAAGAAAAGTCAGAAATCCGCTGGTAAATCGAAAACACCAAACAAGGCCTCCAAACCCAAGGTACAGGAACAGACCTTCTCACTGAGTCAATTAAAGAATTTACTCAGGGTTATCGAGGGAGGGGATGTCCCTGTTACTAACTCGGAGAAGCCGAGTACCCCTCCGTCCGACGCCAAGTGTTGGAACTGCAAGAAGCAGGGGCATTTCGCACGAACTTGCCCAGAGCCGATTAAAGGTCTACCACCTGACGCGACGGAAAACTGAGGCGGGCGGCTCGACGTGGCAATCGAGCTGCCCGACCATCGAAAAGCCAAGGTATCAGCACCTCTGGCACTCCTGATCAGACGACAGTAGATTCGAGGGAACTAGGTAAGGTCCCGGTAGGGCCGTCCCAGCCCTTTACCACAGCGGCACCGGTTGATCACCGGTCGGGTTCCAAAGATGTCGGTGTAGAAAAAGCCTCAATGGCCAAGGAACAGGGCGCTGGCAGCCCGAACTCCGAGGTCGAGGGTTCGACTGGATCGAAAGTGAAAGTCGACGCCGGGAGAGAAGCCCTGATGCGGCAGCTGGCCAGAGTCTGCGCAACAGAGCTTCCCTAAGATGATCCCTGTCTCTCTTTTCTGAAGAAGAGAGGGATCGATCTGAGTACTGACGTAGGGTTGAGAATGCTAGCAGGAACCGCCCCCTTGTCGGGGAAACGATGGTACCTGTCTGCAGAGATTCGAGGGCGTTCTCTAGATTTCCTGATAGATACTGGTGCCAGCCACACCATTGTCTCTCGGGAACTCGCGAAAACGTTAGTAGTGCCGTCAGATAATCTCTACGAGGGAATAATGGCGTGCACTGCGTCTGGAGCCGAAATGCGGACCTATGGTCGATTGGTTCTACCTCTTAAGGTCGCATCGACCCACTATGTGTTTAGCCCAATAGTGGCCGATGTGGCTGACGATGGCATTCTGGGGCTCGACTTCGCGGCATTATACGGTATGATCCTGAACCCAAGGACGGGTCAATTGGTCATGACCGAGCCGGTAGAAGAGCACCATCAGTGTAAGCTGAAGAGAGTGTCATCGATAGCCTCAGTAGCACAGACCACTAGGATACCTGCCAGGCATCGGTGCGATGTCTTGGTAAAATCCGACGGTCTGGAAAGAGACCGACAGGGCATAGTCGAACCCGACCTGAAAACTCTGAGAAGTTTTGGGTTGGTTGGTGAGGCTGCCCTTGTCAGCAATGTCCGTCGAACAGTGTTTCCCATCTGTAATCCACTGAATCGAGACATTGTCCTGGAGAAAGGGCAGGTGGTCGGTACTGTACAGTACGCTGACAGAAACGGTGAACTCTCTTCACCGGAGGTAGGATCTGTGATCATGCGTCTCGAGCAAGAAGCTGCAGACATCGAGACGGCGGAAATAGCGAGCACCCGCACGGGGGAGCTCCCTACCTGGCTGTTAGACATGTATGGCGACACCCACCTGACCCAGCCAGAAGAAAGACTGAAGCTGTCCGCCTTACTACGTAAGCATGTGGATGTCTTTAAATCCCCAGATGAACCGTTAGGGCGCACCGATCGATGTCTGCATAACATCGACACGGGTGACGCACAACCTATCCGAGTCCCTTATAGAAGGATTCCGCTCAGCAAGAAAGCTGCGGCGGATGAACAACTTAAGGAGATGTTGGATACGGGGGTTGTTAGGCCAAGTACTAGTCCCTGGTCCAGTCCCGTCCAGATGGTGACGAAGAAGGATGGGAGCATGAGATTCTGTGTCGATTATCGATGTCTGAATGGAGTGACTAAGAAAAATGCCTACCCCCTCCTGCGCATCGACGAATCCTTGGATGCCCTAGGAGGAAACAAGTGGTTTAGTTGTCTCGATCTCCAATCTGGATATTGGCAGATCGGGATGAATCCCGACGACGTTGAGAAAACCGCTTTTTCCTACCAGAGGGGGCTCTACGAGTTCGATCGAATGGCGTTTGGTTTGTGTAACGCCCCCGCCACATTCGAGCGAATGATGGAGGAGATGTTGAGAGGTTTGCTGGGTAAAAGTTGCCTGGTTTACCTCGATGATATCATCGTCTTCGGCAAAACGACGGATGAAGCAATGGCGAATCTGGCAGAAGTTTTCAACAGGATTCGAGCATGGGGACTGAAGTTGAAACCTAAAAAGTGTCAACTTTTTAGGACTTCAGTCGAGTACCTGGGCCGAATCGTGTCTGAACAGGGTATAGAAGCCAACCCGGGGAAAATTAGCGATGTAATGACTTGGGCTAGGCCCACTACAGTGAAGGAAATTCGATCCTTCATTGGTTTTTGTTCCTACTACCGAGAGTTCATCCCGGGGTTCGCGGAACTCGTGAGTCCTTTACAGGACTTAGTGATCCAAAAACCTAAAGGTAGTAGAGGTCGTTACGAGGCATTCGCGTGGACGGAAAGAGTCGAACATGCCTTTGTCGAGTTAAAACGAAGTTTCAGGGAGACACCTGTGCTTCGATTCCCCACACCCGACGGTCGTTTTATCTTGGACACTGACGCCAGTAATACCGCGATCGGGGCTGTTCTATCCCAAGTGCAGGATGGAGCAGAGGTCCCGATCTCGTTTGCTAGCAACACTCTAAGTAAAACACAACGAAACTACTGCACCACCAAAAGGGAACTGCTGGCAGTTGTCGTGTACACCAGGAAGTTTAGGCACTACCTCTATGGTGGTAACTTCACTATCCGCACCGATCATTCGTCTTTGAAATGGCTCCTGAATTTCAAAGAGGCTGAAGGAATGATGGGTAGGTGGCTGGCCCACCTTTCGGAGTTCGGTCTCGAAAACTCTAAGATCGAACATCAAAGTGGGGCCAAGCATCTAAACGCCGATGGTCTTCGTTGTATCCCTGTGCGGCTATGCCAGAGGTCGGATTGCACAGACTGTGGCAGTCATAATGCTGTTTTGGCAGCTGTAGGTAGTTTAGTAGACAGCCGGGTGGGTGTTGCATTTTGGTCTCTCGATGAACTCATTGATGCTCAGAAAGCGGACACCGACATCAAACGAGTTGCTGAATGGCTAGTTAAGGGGGCTAAACCCACTAGGCCTGAGGTATCAATCGAGAGCGCCGAGGTACGGAAATTAATAGGGCAATGGCCTCTATTAACCTTCCGTGAAGGCTTGTTGTGTCGTTGGAAAGTCGAGGCGGGTCGAGCTAGACGTACGATTCAAGTAGTTGTACCACGCCAACTGAGGGGTGAGGTACTCTCCTTTTGCCATGGACACCGAACGGCGGCACATTTTGGTCGTAAACGAACGCTCGAGAAAGTGAAAAGGAGATATTACTGGCCCGGAATGGGAAAGGACATAGGTCGGTGGGTTCGGCATTGTCCTACCTGTTGCCTGGTGAAGCCCGGCGAGGGCATGGGTAAGTCTCCTCTGCACCAAGAGTTGTTCGGGGTGAGATTCGGGAGGATAGCTATGGATATCATCTCGGGATTTGCACCCACGCCAAACAAGAATACTTGCATGTTAGTAATCCAGGATTACTTCACCAAGTATGTACGCGCTATTCCCCTACCAAATCACACAGCAGAGACCTGTGCAGAGGCCTTCGTGGACAAATGGGTTTTGACCTTTGGAGTCCCGTTGCTTCTGCATTCCAACCAAGGTCGAGAATTTGAGTCTCGACTCTTCTCTGAGATGTGTGAATATTTGACGATTGTAAAACAGAGAACCAATCCGTACAGACCACAGAGCGATGGTCAGGTAGAAAGGTTCAATAGAACATTGATTCAGAGTCTGACTATGTTGGTAGACAAACATATGGACGACTGGGATGAACAGGCTAAATATGTGGTGTCCGCATATAACAGCTCTGAACACAGTTCTACTGGATGCAGTCCAAATATGATGGTATTCGGGGAAGAAATTCTCATGCCAGCGGATGTGATTTTCGGCTCAATCGAAAACCCACTCGAAGTCCCTTGTTCCGTCACTTTCGTGGAACAATTTCGTGACCGATTGAGAGAGAGTTACAGCATGGTAAGAGAAAACCTAGGTAAGTCTGCGGAACGCCAGAAGGTCGGGTATGACTATGGGCTAAAGCAGAGAAGATACTCAGTTGGGGAACAGGTGGTGAGGTACCACACCCCCCAGGCAGCTATGAAGCTTGCTCCCAACTGGGATGGGCCGTTCGTAGTAGATTCTGTCCTCTCTGAGTCGACATTATTACTTCGATCATCCCGCGGACGGTTGCAGAAGAGCAATGTCAATAGAGTGCGCCGGTGGTTGGGTGTAGAGCTATCACAAACTGTCGAGTTGTTGCAACCACAACTTGATGATGATTCACCTTCTCGTAAGGCTACGAAAAGGGCTAAGTCTGTTTCTGGACAGGTCGAAATAGAGATCGAAAGGTCGCGGCCGGAAGTTCAGTCTAAAAAACAAACTACGCAGGGTCATCGAAAACGACAGCAAAAGGCTCGAAAACTGAGCGAGGTGGAGGTGTTGGATGCCAGTAAACCATCAAAGCGGCGCTGTGGTCGACCGGCCCGTCGAGGTAAGTCGAAAGCATCTAAACAACCTTTGAAGGGATGTCAGAAGCCCGACCCCCCCTCGAAGGTGCGAACGACTGAACAAACTTCACATCGAAACGTCTCGTTTGAAGTCAAAGATCAGTCACTCCAGTCCGGACCTATGACTCCAGCGAGGCTTAAGCGCCAAGGCTCATTAAAGGAACGGTCAGCGAGTGTCGAGGATGAAAGGAAATCCAGAGCAAACACTCTGGCTCCTACATCCACACCGTCACAAGTGATGGGAGGCAGACGCCGACGGAAACGGGTTAATAGCCCGGTCGGCCCGGCCACATCAAAGGACGGCGGGCTAGGAGGGGGTGATAGTAACCCGCCCCGAGGCTCAACACTCGTTCCTATAGTAAAGGTTAGAATCAAGAAAAGTCCTAGATTAAACTCTACTCAGTAATCGATGATTCGCACAATACTAAGCAGCAGCTTTACTAACCTGTTTTTTTAATGAGGCTTTAAAATAACAGGTGCCGTTCTTGAGTAAATCTGTCTGTGGACGTGAAGCCGACGGTGAATAAAAAATTACACAACGAGAAGTCATACGATTGCCTCTTAGTTTGAGACAACCTGATGCTAGAAGCATGGAAATATGGGGCCTCCGACTTTTATTCTGACTGTGAGGATGGGTTCCCAGCATAGGCTGGTGGATTCTGCCCGAAGGGTAGATCCATATTGGAACCATTTTTTTTAATCCCGGTAGTCTGATGAAGGGGGGGGTGCCCAAATTATCCATGTTAATAGTGTTGGAACCTATAGACCGCATAGTAAATAACGGCATATGCAAACATTGCGACTGGAGAACCAGAGCGTGACGGTGAGGGGAGAGTGAGTCGTTCTATTTTTTTAGCATTACCTTATTTGGTCATGGCGTGATGCGCTATGGACCAATAGGGTTCGCCCTCCTCGGTCACGTAGGCCCTTCCTCCAATCAGAGGCGTGCGCCACAGGGATAAAAAGCCACGCCGCACACCACGGAGGTCACATCTGTGGCCTTCTCGTAAGAGTCGGACGCAGATTAGCTGGACTAAGCCTAGCTTATTCCAGCTAGTATGCTCCGCCCCGGGGACTTCCTACCTGAGTGTAGGAGGTCTCCCCTGCCTAAGTGTCGAGGGACACGACCTGCGTGAGCGCAGGTTCGTGTTCTCTCGAGGCTCCAGTCTTCGGTCCCTCGAGCCGCCTGAGTGCGGTTCGAGGTACATCGAAGGCACCTTCGAGGCTTCAACCCGCCAGAGTGCGGATCGAACCACCTCAAAGACCCTCTTCGACGTCTCGTGCCGTCTGAGTACGGTTCGAGACCCGAAGTCTTCTCTCTCCCTGGTGGAACCCAGCAGTTCAGGAAGAACCATGGGGTCCTCGTCCGACGAGCAGTCAGGGTACAGCTCTTCGGCGAGCCACAAGTCGCAGAAGAAGAAGAAGAAGAAGAAGTCCAAAAGGACCAGACCCGAGCAAGAGCTCGAGTCTACCTCGGCTAAAAGTGCAGCCCTTCTGAAGCAGATCGAGGAAGCACAGAAAGCCTTGGCCGAGTCCCAGGAGCGGGAGAAGGAGCTCCGCCAGAAGGCGAAAGAGGCATCTAAGCAGCAGAAGCGCGACTTGAAAGTCGCAGCTGCTGCCGCCTCGAGGGACTCCTCCCCCGATGAGATGGAGGTCGACGAGCCGTCGACACCTGCTCCATCGAGAAGTGCTACCCCTTCAGGTTCTTAGGGCAAGAAGCCCACTGAATCGAAGGCATCCAAGGGTACCTTGAAAGACTTCAAGATCCCTAAGGTGCCTAAGAAGGAAGGTAGCAAGAAGGAATCCGCAGCCAAGAAGGCTCCAGCCCGGGAAAGGAGTAGCGAGTCTACTGCACCACCGGAACCTGGAACCGAGCCGTCGGAGGTCGATGCCAGTGCCGTGGAGAGCACCGTATCCTCACCCCCAGACACGGCCAAGGCTGTCGACGAGTGGAAGCGGCTGTCAGCGAGCACTGCCAAACGACGTACTGAGTATGTCGATGACAGGCCACTGACCAAGCTTCAGGACTACCGCAAGAACGGTCAAGTGGTACTCCCTAGTCTCGTCGGGAAGGATGGTAGTGATGACGAGAAATGGTATTCGGATGATAGTCATGCCATTGACTGGTATGTCTCGATGATCGAGAATATCACGAATGCCTCAGACTCGTCGGGGGTGTCGCTGCCCGAGCGATAGCGGATTGGATTCGCATGGCGCATCTTCAATCCAGGGCAGCAGTGTGCTTTCGAGAACTGCACACGTAAGGGGTTCCCCCCTCGCGTATATGCGACAGACGGCAGGTATGCTCGACACTTGGTTGAAGAGCACCGGGCCATCCGTCCGCAGTTCGGTTGTGTTAAGGTGGAAAAGACCATTCCATGTTATCAGGACCCTGATGACCCGACCTCTCCTCCTTTCATGACCTCACGAAGGGGCTTGATGGCGCGTCATCTCAAGTCGTACAAGCAGCCCCATAAGTACAATGCCGAGGGCGCTATCCAACTAGTGGAAACACTGGTTGGAAAGTGTGAACGGAATGAAAAGACAGGCGCGCCGACTAGACACTGGATGCGGATGGCCCCCGCACCCCCGTCTACGAAGCGCCTGTACATCAGACCGGAACTGATGCCCGCTTTCTACGGTGCCTACCCCGAGTTCAGGGTAGAGCAATGGAAGAAGCGGGAGGCCAGTCGTCCTCGGGACCCAGGACCGACAGCTTCTGGTCGAAAATCATAGAAGGTTTGCATATGACGAATTTGGAGGTATTCCAGCCCTTACTCTTTGAATTTTAGTTTCCCCCTCTATTTTTTTGGCTCAAAGTGTCAGGCTGGATGAGATCTTTGTGTTACATATGGGTTTTGATGGTCCCATGTGAATATTTTGGGCTCCAGGGGGGTAAAATGGGCCCAAAATTGTCTGGGCGAAATTGTGTCTGGGCGAATGACATTTAGGGGCCTAAGTTACAAGCCAAGTTGGGGGCTTCATTTCCTACAGAAACAATCATCATACCTCCATGAAAATCTCAGGTCCAGACTATTTTGACCTGTAGATTAAGAAAATCACATTATCATTTATGTCAGATGTGTCCTTGCTATCATAAAAGAAGCATACTTATAAGAATTATTTTTCATGATTCTGGGCACATGTCTGGGCGAATGACATGTGAGGCCCCATATGCACACTTTCTATGATTTGTGACCTTCTACGAGTGGGAACAAGAGGCCCCACTCTACAGAGGCTGGGAAGTCCGCCGGTTCGACTGAACCCAAGAAGCCTAAGCCGCAGGCTGCTCCCTCGAAGCCCGAAAAGGCATCGAAAGCCGCCCCGGCCCCGGCTCCTAAAAAGTCGAAGACTGCTTCGACCGGTTCGGCCAAACCAAGCACCAGCGGTGCTAAAACTGGAGGCAAGACGGTGGAATCCCGGAGTGGCCGTGACCGGCAACCCAAGGTGACCACCAACTCGTCTCCCCCTGTCAAACCCCCTGCGGCAGCGGAAGACAGCACCCCAGCTGCCACGCCGCTTGTTCACGTGGGAGGCGCGACACTGACCTCGGCAGCAGGAGCTAGCTTCTCCAACGTCGTGACAGGCGCCGACACCCCGACAGCAACCTTGCGTTGGGAGTTGGCACAGCCTGCCTACGGCGATGGCGTCGAACGTGGGGTCCCGAAGACGTTCGTGGAACGTTGTAAGGGACTTCTACAGATGACGGGCAGCCCTGCTATCGACAAATTCGGTGAGGCATTTCGTGAGGAAGCGAGTGCCTACTTGTTCGGCCTGTTTGATAGAACAAACATGGCCATCCGTAACGAGCTCCTTCCGGCTCTTAGGGATGAGGCGCGCCAGACCGTTCAGATGGAGATGGACTCTCGTCTGACCGATGTCCGAACGCGTCTCAATAACTTTGAGTCACAGGCCCAATATGATATTACCAAGAGGGATAGTATCATAGAAGGCTGGGAGGAAATCGACCGCGAATTCTTTAGAGTCTTCGGGGTCCAACTCTCGGAATGGATGAAGGACAAGCACCATGGCGTCCGAACCCTGAAGCCCGTTCGAACTGAGCCCTCTCGTGAAGCGCAGAGGTACCTCGTCGAGGGTGGTGTGGTCCCTGACGTCAGGACACTGGCGGCTCAGACAAACCCTTTGAGAGAATTGTCTCCAAAGATGGACAGTCTGAGCTCGGCCATGACGATGTTGGGCCGAGAGCAGGTGGTGCAGGACAAGCCTGACACCCCGGGTAGGTCTCTCGGTGCCTCCGTCTACCCACCAGCAGCCCCGCCTTCCTCCTCGGCTCCCTTGATAACCCTCTCGGGAGCCACCGAGCCTACACTGCCACCGGTTCAGAGAGTGGTGTCACCGAGGATCCATCCAGATCTTCATGGCATCACGCCTCTGGCCACGGCGAATGTAGCCGTCTGCCCGGACCCGTCGGCTTCCGCCCAAGCAGTAGAACCTGCCGAGGCGGAACAGTCGATGGATATAGACGGGGACGTCGATGTCGTCGGTCAATCTCCAACGGCTCCCCCTGACCAGGGAGACAAGGACGACCTTGAAGGTCGGGAGAGTGACGACGACGACGGAAGTGACTCAGCAGTCTCGGCCGTTCTCCACTCAGATGCTGAGGGGGACTCCCGGGATGCACCCGAGACCTCTAACGAGGCTTGGAGTACGACAATGGAGCGTGTGGCCCCATTGCCGGAGTCGCCGACATTTTCAGGCCAGCTAGCTGCCAGTGCTTCACATGAGGATGAGCGCACCGACGGAGAGCAGGCTGAAATCGACGCCACTACAGGGTCCATCTCGGAGGATCAGTAGTATGATACTACTGCTCCTCCTCTTTAGCTTGGATCGCTGACATCGAACAGAGTCTCGATGTCAGCACGGAACCCCCGGGAACTCGTTCCCGGACGACGGTGTACCCTCCACGAGTGGGGGTACCTTTCCTGTCCCCGGACCTCACTGCGAAGCTGTGTGGATCCGACGCCACCCTGGTCTTAGGGCCCGGTGGTGCCACACATCCTCGGCCTCACGGTCGAAGGACCATCATAGTAGTACTGTACACTATCGATGGGCTTCCTACGCTGGAAGGAGCTTCTCAATGAGACAGGGAGGAAACGACACGACCCTGGTTGCCATACCCGGTCGTGCCTCCCTCGGATCGACCAGGAGCAGGTCGTGAAGCAGTGTTTCGACACTGGTCTCCTACGTTGGATGGAGCAATGCCTTATAATTTAACTGTGATAATAATTTTTTTTCTACAGTACAGTAGAAACTATATTTCTATATATTCCTCTACTGTTTCTGTCGACTATGTCGACGGATCCAGTAGTTCCTATTATTATCTAATTGTTTAGACTGATCCTGGGTCTCTGAATTTTCAGAGACCTCGTTTCAGTCTAGTGGGGGGTGGTGTGGTGGTCCCGCGTCGTCTTCGAGGTACCTTCGTGGTCCTCGTGGGCGACGTCGAGAGCACCTCTATTACCCGGCGCCTGGGGGCGCTGGAGTCCGGCGCCACGTCACCATTTGGTCACGTGGCCCTCGACTCCAGTGTAATAAGGCCGTTGTACGGCCTTCCTCAGGGTCAGTCCAGCCCCGACTGACCATCGTGAGCGATGGTTGGCGGCTGCCCGGCTACCATATTCTAGTACTCCTCTGTGCTGCTGCACAGAGGGGGTGTATGTGGAATATCAACTGTAGACACTAGAAGGCCTAGTGTCGAACCTGTTTTAGAGTTCAAACTCTGCCACCTGTAACTGTGATCGAGAACGGCTGATGCCTATGTGTTATTAGACAATAAAGTTTTAACTGGAACCTGAATAGTTGTTCTTCGTTGTTTATCGAAAGATTCGATTGAACATCGAGGGGTAGAACACTACACCTCCATATTTCATCATTTTGGTACCGGACATTACATGACACAAAAGAAACAATAAAAATGGAACCGGAGGTCCTAAGTTTGTTTTTTTTTTTTTGGTTTTCTGAGCTGAGGGGATGTCCCTTCACAAATGTGTTAAGGTTATATAAAGTAACTAGAAAAATATTTTTTTAGGCCCTCCAAAGGCAAAATCTTACACTTTCTGACGACCTGACCCAACTTATTCTTACATACAAAAACGTTATTGAACGTTGAAGGGGAGATTCCGCTAAAAGTGGAACACCATCAAGACACTATTCCAAATAAAAAGCCCTCTTTCTCAAAGGCTGTTTCACATCCAACCCTTTTTTCGATACAGTACATATATTGGAGAATTTTGAAAATATGATTACTTATCTAATTTTAGAGAGGCAAAAGGCAATAGGAAACAGACCGTCCAGCCCCCTTGATCTAGTTGGTGTTCACAGTAGGCGTCCACTGGTTGCAGACCATGGGGTGATATCTTATATACTCCTGATGAATGGCTTCCATGTACATACACGTCTTGGCAATCCACGAAGCCTAAACAAAGGACAATGTCAAATATATCACATCTCGATATCATCATTATTTCATTACTGATCTAGGAATCAAATAGCATGTTTTCTTTTCTGGTAACTCCAACCCCCCTAGAATTTTCAGTGCTTCCATGGCTTTTAGACATGACTTTCTTTTCTATCACCAGATGGCAGCCCTGGTGTTGGTTGCCACACTCAGCTTCAAAACCTATGAGTGCCAACATTACAATGGCTCTATGGCTCTATCCAAATATACTTTTAGCATCACCAGTATATATATATGCTCTGGATAGCCCCACATTCTAATATAACTCATCATATACAATCTGAAAGCTTAATAACATGCACACAACCTTTTTTTGCCTAATATTCACTCACCTCTTACATTGGGGAATTCTTTTGTATTGGCTCCCTCTAGAAATTCTGAAGGTGGCAATAGACCTCCTGTACTTGCTCCCTCTAGTGATTCTTTTGATGCCAATGGATCATCTGTGCTTACTCTCCTCAGCGATTCCAGAGATGACAAATGACCTTCTGCATTTGTTCCCTGTAGTGGTTCTGTAGTTGATAATAGACCTGTTGTATGTGCCCCCTGTAATGAATCTGGAGATGATAATGTGCCTGCTATACTTTTTAGTGATTCTGTCAATGGTAACAGGTCTTCTGTAGGTATGATTTGTAGTAATTCTGTAGGTGACCAAGTGCCTTCTGTACTTGTTCCCTCTAATAATTCTCTATATGACAAACGGTCCGATGAAGATGATAATACTTCATGTATCTTTGCCTTGGCTGCTGAGGGTGATAATGGTTGATGTGTCTCTCCTGTCAGAGATGACTCTGTAAATGATAATGATTCATGGTTCTGTTTTGACTCCTCATATGAAAATGGTTCATTTATGATCTTCATTTTGGGCAATTGAGTAGGTGGCAATGTCCCTTCTGTAGTTCTCATTTCAATAGTTTCTGTAGAAGACATTGTTGTATATGTCTCTTTTGTAAGTGTTGGTGCTGATGATTGTGTAGACAATGATTCATCTGTTCCTCTTGTCTCTGGAGTTATTGTAGTCAGCCATAGGTCGCCTGTCCTTCTCTCTGGATCTAGTAAATGTAACGACTTACTTATCAAGGCAGGGCAACTTTAACCCCGCGCCCTCCTACCCAAATACTGTTATGATCATCCCTAAGATATACAACATGTAAAAGATAGCCGTTGAATCTACCAGGGATTCTCATAAAACTAAACAGTGAACCATCATAATTGAAAACATTGCACCAGTGTAGTTTTTACAAGAAGCCCCAGGTGGCAGTACTGTGGTACACAGATGTACAAGGAACCTCTGTGAAAATAAGAATGGATCGATGACAAATTAGGACGAGGTATGCGCCGTTATTTATTTTAGAGTGCAAGATAAAACCAGCCCAAGGTCCTATCAACCAGATTGCTGGTAAGTTCTGGAGGGCATTTCAAAACCATAGCTATAGATATTTTAAAATGCCCTACTGTCCAAGCAGTTGTTATATAGTGTATACGTAAATTAAATGCTGTTAACATACCGTCGATATACCTTACCATCACGAGTTTTATTTAGTCCTTAAACATAAACCCACAAATTACACAAATTACACGAGAAAAATGAGCAATATGCATTGGGTAATAAACTATTTCTTTTTCTTTTCAGAAATTCGCTGTCACTGGAGAGATATTACATGAGTGAAATCATATTTACCATAGACAAAGATGAGAAGAAGTGTGATGACTAACACCAGTACTGCTGCACCAATGATGAGGGTAATTACTGATCTGAAGATGCTGTTGTTCCATGTTGTGCTGTTGGGATTGTCCGTCCAGGCAACTGCAACAACCACGGGTCTACTTCTACCATAACGCTGCATTTTGTCCAAAGTAGTCTTTATTTTAACTGATATTTATAATACCCTCTTCCAAAGTTTCACCAGTTGTTACGTGTGTGTCAAACCCGGGATGTGCACCAATAGTACATGTATTCTGAAACTGTAAAAAAAAAGGAAATCATGTTAAAAGATTCCATCCGGAAATATTTAAAGGAAAAATGCTGGATGATAGGTAAGAAGTTTGCCACCTATTATTACCACGGTGTCTCCACAGTTTCTAGAATTAGAGATTTTGCCAGTAGCATTGATGGTATAGGCCTACCTCTAATATTCTTGCTTACATTAGGAAATCCCACCACTACTACATGCATGTCTCATTAGCAGCGATTATACCACTGCTTCAGCCACCCCCACATCGCCCCCCCCCCCAAGAAAAAAAGAAAAGCTAGATAACTAGACTTATAAGATAAAAACAAGAATTGAGAGGAAACAAACAAAGAAGAATCAATAAAGTGTATACTCACAAAGCATCCCGTACACTAACTGAAACTAAGAATGTAGCAGTTAAAATACATACGTGATTTTAAAGCTACATTGCAGAATAATGAGTGTTTCCCTCCTGCATGTCAAAACTGCAACACTGAAACCTACTTAGGTCAAGTGCTCCCCCTGCCCCATTCTGCTCTTGCTCCTCTAGACCAATGTTGGGTGGAACTCTTTTTGTTGTTCAGCCCAGGTACTCAACTTCAGAGATCAAGTACGATTCCCTGCTGCTATCTGAAGTGGCTACATTAAAATGAACAATAAGGTGACATGCTCGAACAGGTTGCAGTAATAGACTAGTAAACTGTTATATAGACACCTTTTGTACTGTGAGGATTGTCTATTAAATTCATGCTATTTTAGCCTTATCTTCTTGCTGTTGCATGTATGAGTAATAAAGTGTTTTGGGGTTTGGGCTAGCTTCCTTGTGGGTAGAGTCTACTACCACATCAGCCCAGTACACCTATAAAAGCTGTGTAGTAGTTTGATTTAAAGCATAACGAGTGAGAGATACCTCATTCACTGAAGACTTTATTGACTTTATCCTCAGTCGTTAGCACATCAAGCGTTAAAGAGTATAGGAGGTCTGCCAAACAATCAGGCATCTTTACAGATGAATATCATGCATTCATATCCTGCTCATCGACGGGCCTCATTATAAAAATCTCCAATTTTCCTAGCAGTTATAATGACTGTACTACTACAATTTCATTTCGTCATTTGTGACATGTACTGGGAAAAGGGGTCTTAAGACCCCCTGCACTAAGCCCCATTTTCGCAGATCGTGTGTCATTTGATGTTCTTTCCTTCAGATACTAATTCCTACTTAATGGTGTTATACAATGGCATAGGGTAGACAAGGCAGTAGGCAAGCTCGATCTGGTCTAAACTTATTTTCAAGTAGTGTAGTGTTTTGCACGGAAGATGAATAATCATGATGGAGTTTCAGTGTTGTGATGGATTCTAAGTCCATACAGGGATGCTCCCTGTATAGTGAGGGATAGGCCTCCCTGAGGCCTGAAGTCCAATTACACTAGTCACTACATTCAAATTCTACCTTCACTTCTCCCAGGTGTTAATTGGTCCAAAGCTGACCATCTCCAGCCTGTGCCCTACAGAGCTCCAATTAGGTGTGCATAGTCTAATCCTTGAGATCGTTTTAGCAGTGAGTGGTAGATGCGTTTGTTTTGGTGTGTGCATGTAATTGCCAAAGTTGCTAATCCATTTCCCTAATGTATCTGATGTGTGTAGGCTATCCACTCCTTTTGGCTAAAGGGTCTAACTGCTGAGTAGCCAGATTCTCCATGTCTCTTCCATGCTCCCTTTAAACAGACTCCCTGTTTTCATCCCAGAATTTCATAAATATATTGCTTAACCCATTGAGGGCTAGCGTCGACTATAGTCAACACCATGGTAGGCCTAGCATCGACTATAGTCGACACCATGGCAGGCCTAGCGTCGACTATAGTTGATGCCAGTTATATAGGATTAGTATAGGAATTGAAAATAGGCTCGTCCTCTAGGAACTATACTTTTTTCAGAGGCCGTCCCCATGGCCAGGGCAACAATTTTTGCTCTGCCCTTAAAGGGTTAAGGAGCCTCCCTTCCAATCGTTCTCATCTAAACGCGCGTGCTCCAAGAATTGTCGTCAAACCTTGATGTCACTATCTAATTATCTCGTATTCATTTCCCATTTATTGTTAACTTCTGTTCAACTTTGTAAAGTAGTTATCTCTTTTAATCTAATATTCTTCTTCCTATTGTTCATCGTTAGTCCCTCTGATTCTGCCGACCTTAATCTAATTACCTCTCTCATTTTCAGATGGATGTTTTCCTGTCTTTCCCTGGGCCATTGGCGTTTTATTCCTTTCTTCTCCCGACTGGAATAATCAGGTTTTTTACCCCGGGTTTCACCATGGACCTGAACACTGCCACTCACGTGGTTTATTTTACTTAAGCACATTGTCAACCTGTCCTGATCTGTCTTATCTTTTTTTACAAAATGCTCTCGCCTTTTACTACCAATAAATACCCATTACTCTGTCTTGCCTCACTGCCTTTTTCTTCATATTCCCATTAACCTTCTTTTACATATTTCATCACTGTCAGCACTACTGACCACATCATTATTATTTATTATTTCTCTATCACCATCGTACACTTTTAAGGGAAATAAAATATAGGTAAAATGGTCGAAGCGTTTATTCCAAAACTGTGATTCTAAGACAAATTCCTTAGAACTGGACTCATTTGTGTGGATCGTTCTACAGCTGCTTTCAAATCAGTGTTAAAAGCTTTTGCCGTTTTTTGGCTGACCTGAAAAGCGTACATGTAAATAAAACTTGTTAAAACTCAACTCAAACTCAAGAATTATCATTCTACAGAAAAATACATACTATCTTCTCTCCCTGACCCCTCTACTCCTCTCCCCTATTTTCCTATCCTCAAAATATAATATTATGCCATCTTAACCCCCGAATATTACCTTTCCTTCCCCCTTTGTTTTCAACTTATACAATATCCCACACACCCCTAAATAATTATGGTGGAAAGCTCATGTAACCCCAAAACCTAGACAAACATAGCTCTGACATGTAAGCATCGCTATGTATATCCCGGGCAGTGTCGGATCCAGGATTTTGAAAAGGGGGGGGGCGCCCCTCATTTAGCCCCTAATTTTGTCTAAATTCTAGGGTAAAAAAAGTTAGCTAAACTCTTAAGAACCCCTCTAAATCCACCACTGAATCCCCCACACCACCGTAGGGTACCAAACAGAGAGGAATACCTAGAAAGGGTCCTCGACCCATTGTATTCTTTACAGTATAAATAAATGGAATACTTGCTTGCTTATATAAGAATCAAGAACTTTTTTCTATCGTTAATGAACTGCATAATGAAAATTGATGGTAGAATATTGACATAATTGCTTTTAACTTACCTGAGAGCAGCAGCAATACCATTTGCCTTCAATGATCCAGGGTTAATCTAGAAAACCGCAGAGTCTTGAAAATGTAGTAAACATGATGAAATCAGCCGGAATCGCTCTATGACGTTGTGTAGATTGTATCTTCAATCAAAGATCGTAGAACTGCACAGATAGAGGCATTTGTGACCAGCCTAGAGTTCTGGGTAGAGCGACTGATTGAAGACTTTAGATCTATAAAAGCGTGTACAAGGGGAGCGTTATGCAAGACACAACCACAACAGAGAGTATGACCATAAAAGCGACGTGAGGTACCTTTCTAGGAAACCCTCATTATACTCCTTTTTTGAACAAGTTTATTGACCAAAGCTCATGTAGTAGTAACACGTTCTACTGCTATAGTCAGAACGTGGAAAAACAAGAACAGGAAACTTCTGTGCATTATCAATAGCTGAACCACAATATCTAGACATTTAGGCCCCCAACCTAGATGGAGGATTTAGCTTTAGAACAGAATATTCTCATTACATTTGCATATACCGTATCGTCGTGTTTGAGCGCTGGTATTTGAATAACTACATGTCTTGTATAAGCGCCGGGGGTAAAGGGATCTTGTATACGCATCTGTCTTCTATAAGCGCCGGTGAATTTAGGCCGCCAAATCAAAGACCACCGGTGCGCTTGAACACGACGATATCGTAAGTGGTATTCAGTTCTCTATACTCCACAAGGGGAAGCCCTCTACTATTTTTGCTGAAAATCGGAGCTATTCTTACAAAAGCAGACACAAACACGGATTATAGAGTGGTATTTGTTATTATTTCAAGGTGTAAATAGAAGATTGAGAGAGCTTTATGTTTATGTGGGGAAGGCTTTGTGTACAATCTCAGGCACATTTTTGTTGCCAAAAGATGTTTTTGTTTACTAAATCAAGTTGACCTAATGTAAATATTGCAGACTTTCACACTGATGACTCTCTGCAACTCAATATCAGATAGGTTTGATTTTTACAGTACAAGACCCTGCAATCTGTGTGACTGCCGTGTTGTTATTTATATTTTGCTGTGTTGATGTTTATATATTGAACTCCCACCCAATCACAGAGTCTATGCAGGTGCAGGTTAGTTGGTAAATATGGCACATAAGAGAGACCACCCATAAAATAACCCCTGAAATCTCATGTTTACAACTTTGAATCTCATGTTTACAATATAGGAATGTCAACACCTTATACCTTAGGCACTATAGGGATAAAATTGAGAATGTACCAAAAAATCGCGTAGTGGAGCCTCACCTAAAGGTATAAGTACTGTATTGTCTGGTTAGTCCATGCATGTAAACTGTGCCTCCACAAACAAAAATATAAAAAAGGGGGGGTCAAAGTTTGGCCTGAGTAAAGATAGTTTTGCCACGTTAGTTTTGGTACCAAATTTGTCCATGAAATTCAAACTTGCTGAGATCTTTTTGTAATATACTAGAGCCAATACTCCTGTCAACCAAAGGGCCATAAGAAAATAACCTGGATCAATCTATACTCAAGATAGCAGACGTGGACAACACAGCACTAAAATTATTTATAATTTCTACAACTAAGAGAAGCACAGAGTGGAACAGAAGCTATTTGCGATGGCAGAAGCAAATGATCCAACAGTGAGGAAAAGAACAGCGCCTTCTGTCCCCTACAATGTCTGTAGACACGATGGTGTCATCTTTCATGCGCCCCAGAGATTTCCACCTTCCACATCACAGCAAGGTAACTTTCCATCTATGCCATCCAATGCACTAGGGCGCAAGGGCTCTTGATCTACACGACATATAAGGCCCTATATGTTAAGAAAATATACAAGACCCGTCACTACTATCCAATGCCCAGAGTGTGATAAAAAGCCATTTACAGCAGCGCGTTCTTACCTAAACCATTATCTAAGCTCGCATTGCAGAGGTATAACCTTTGTTGATGAATGTACATGCACATTTGAAGATTGTTGGAAATACGAAATGATGCAGCCCATTCATGAATACGAAAACAATGTGAATAAATTCCAGGATAAAATGGTATCCGCTGAGGTCAAAGTACAATATAGGTTGAGAAAAGATTTAAAAAAGATAGCAATGAAGATTAGAGATATCATGACGGTTGCTATAGCTGAGATATATAGGATGCTAGGACTCAGAGAAGATATCTTATCCATCAGGTTCCGTGACAAAGGCTTTCAGATGAGAAAGGTTAAACTTTCATTGCAGAATGCAGTGTGTGGTTTTGATAAGGGGTTGCAGGATATCAAGCAGTGGAAATTAAAATCAAAGAAAGTTTGTTCGCGTCGATAATTATATGCAAGGTGATAATAATTTGTATGGGCCTTTAAATAGTACATTTTGTATGACTGGTTCGATATTACTTATGTGCCTTACCAAATCCTATATGTATTTATGTAATGATGATATAGGGGTTTGTTATTTGGTAGATAGAATGGGTGTGGACCACTAAATTTGACATGGTGACATGGCAATTTCTTAAAATCGACATGTGACATGAGAGGTTCTTAGAGGTGACATGGGACATGGGGATTTAAGTGACATGTGACATAACCATTTATTAAAATTGACATGTGACATGAGAGGTTCTTAGAGGTGACATGGGACATGGGGATTTAAGTGACATGTGACATAACCATTTCTTAAAATCGACATGTGACATGGGGGACCCCCCATCCACACCCCCGATAGAGACAGCTTTGGTCACTCCATTCACAACTGGCTGCTACACTGCATGTTTTGGCTTCACTGCCTACTCTGACCAACGAGGTCTACATCCGACTTATATGCCTCATTTGTACTCACTTTATCAGATCTGCTTTCAATCACTGTAGGAGGCCATCCATAATTGATGCCATGGAAAAGTTGACTCCCTCGTCATGTTTTTTTGCCAATTTTCCAATGCCGTAGGTATACGGAAAATTTATTTCATCATGCCGGGGCAGACCCCCCCCCCCCTCCCCCCTTCACCATATGACATCATTTGTGGATGGCCACAATACAGTATATTTGCCGTGCTTTTTCATTGTGTTTCCAGCAAAGTGTAGTATGAAATACCTAGATATGTATTCACAACTATAGCTATATTGTATTTTGGACTATTTTCATTATCGTATAAAGCCCATGACCACTCCTGGCTGTGGCTCAGGTACAAAGCAAGAGGTTACAGGGACCGCTACTATTCCGGGTTGTTGACATAGGGCAGGGAAAACTGTATTGTATGAAACCAGCGTAAAATGCTACAGCGACTACTTTTTATGCATGATAGGGTAGATTGACCTGAAGACGTCACATACCTTGAGACGGCCACCCCACAAAATGACCGTTTAAGGGCCGAATCATTTATTGCAGGCTTGGGGGGGGGGGGCTTAAGGGATTTTTGTGGAATCAGCAGATTTGAATCTGACCCCCCCCCCACCACTATGATGAAAATTGTGACCCTCCTTAAGAACTAGATTTACAAAATGACCACACCCATTAGTTTTTACCCCCCTCCCCGAGTGTGAAGGTTTAATGTGTGTTGGCTTCCCACCAAGGGGTTCTTTTTCAAAATGACCCCCTATATCTAACAAGCCCCCCCCCCCCACCTGGCAATAAATGACTCAGACCTAAAACGCTTTACTACTTGAATCAACATTGCTAAATTGTTGGTGAGTATTGAATCTATTCACTCCTATTATTGATCCAACCTAACCTAAGCATTTGTGTGAAAACTTAATTATAGCCGGGACTACACTTGCGGCACACGGGCATCAGCATCACCTGCAACACATTTTTTCTTTTGTTCTCCTAAAATGGAAACAATGAGACACAGAACAAAGAAAACAGTGTCAAAGGTTAACTTGTGTGCCTCAAGTTGAGCCCTGGCTGTAACCCAGCAATGAAATGCTTCATCCATTTGCCACTATAGGGACATATTGAGCATGGGACACCATATATTATTGTCATGGTAATAACTGTTCTATTAGTATACATGCTGTATAAAATTTATCTGGTTTTGACAAAGTAACTATAAATTATTATTATTATTATTATTATTATTATTATTATTATTATTATTATTATTATTATTATTATTATTATTATTATTACTATTATTACTATTAATATTATTATTATTAATATTATTATTATTATTATTATTATTATTATAATTTTGGGGTCCAACCCTTAAATCTTGCCTGTATTTCACTTCTTTTATCATTATCATAACTTCAATTGCTGGAAAGTTTGTTTAAAATGTATTGTAGCGGTCAAGGCCGCGGAGATCTTGGACCAGCAGCACGAGCTACAGAGGTAGCTCTGCGTTGGTACGGACTCGGGTAGTAATAGTTTGGAGAGCCAGTGGGTGCCTTGGGAGGATGCTGGCATTCGATGGGGATTCTATATAAGACGGAGTGGTGCCTCCGAGAGTCAGTCTGGTCAAAAGGCTCGGAGCGGCAGCACCATCCCGGCTTAGCAGTTAGCTAAAGATTAATAACAGAGTAACCAAGCATCGACACAAGGACTTAGATGGTGTGGCCCGTGCAGGTGGCTAGGCAATAAAACTTCACCTTATTTGTACTTCTGCTGTTACGTCTTCTTCCTCTGGAGCTAAGTGCTACAGTATGTTTATGTAACACATATCAGGGAAGTTAAATGGAGGAATGCATTAACCAAAAAGGAATTGCAGGTAAAAACCATGTTATATTTGCGTAGACAAAAAAAAGATACTTACATTCATATCAAGAGCACATGGTGCGCATCGAAATGTAAATAGTGTTGGTTGAATTAGATAACTGCATATTTTATGCACCAAGAGAAAGAAAAACAATCACAACAAATATATTGATGTTATATTTTGATACTGTGTCGACGCCTTCGTTAAAGTTATAATTTATAAAAATGTGATGTAATCATCTATCTAGAGTTGGGCTCTGTGTTATGACGTGATCATTATTTTATCCATGGGGAAAGGTGTCTCTTTCTCTGACTACTACATGTATAAGCTTAATTTAAATTTTCTTATAAATTCATTTTGAGGATAACATTGTGCATGTTATGAAGTTGACATTTCAAATTTGAATCTAAGTCATGTAAAAATGAGAACTCATGGAGATAAAGCGTATCTCCTTGTGTGTACAATGTGTTTTATTATTACGCTGTAACTAATGGTTTAACTCAAAACGAGAGAACACAATAAACATAATAAAAGATGAAGTTTTATCAACCCCCCCTCGCACAGATCCTACAAACATAATATTATGTAGAAAATAACCAAATAATAATGATATCACTCAGTTATACCTAACATACAGGCATGCAGATCACCAGTCAATTCAACCACTTGATGATCCATATGAAGGAGATATAACTGATACGGATTTTCCCTGTATTGACTTCAAACACCTGCAATATTTCTCCCCTTAAAAAGTGTCCCTCTTGAACTTACGCCCACTCATTTATTCTATACACATCTTACAAAACTTACACTAAATGCTACTGGTATTAACAAAAACTAGGTAGAGTGTGCTAGTGGTGCCACCTACTATTGGTCCAAGACACTAACGTAAATAGCTATACAGTGTACAAGGAATATGGGATCTTGTCTAAGTTAGTATTTTAATGTGTATTACTGAGCTCTCTCAGTCATGTGGGCCTTGATGTGTTTAACAATACCCATGGAACTCTTAAATTTCTTCTTACATAAATTACACTCATACGCAAAGCTCTTTGGTAAAGAAATGTCCTTTTGTGTTCTATCAAACGGAGGGGTTTTATTGCCTTGATTATGTTGGTCACCAGAAGAGGAGGTCCATGTTCCTTTACCATCAACTAATATGACATCATCTGTATCATCATCGTCGTCATCTGATATGATTACTGTGTCCTCAGTAGAGGGGATATCATTTACCATTTTTATATCATCCACATCCTTTTCAACCTGAACCATCTTTAGATTCTCTTGACTGGAACTCCCCTCCCTCTCTGATCTATGGAGTGCCAAATCTATTTTAGCATCTCTGGCCATCTCTGTGTCAGTCTCAGTTATTGGCAGATTTTTAATCTCAGTCGGCTTTTCGATTTCTACACTCGGGTTATTATTGTTGATGAATTCATTAGCATTGCTCTTTGGCTTCCCTGTCGCAGTATCTTCTACTTGCCTCTTTGCCTTAGAGCTTGAATGCCTTCTGAGCTGATGACTCTTCAGAGATTGAGGATCCTTATAAGTACGATCACAAACAGGACAGATGTAGAACTTCAGCTTGAGTGAGACCTTTTCTGCCCTGTTGTTGTCCTCAGCATAGTCCTCAACCTCCTGGTCAGAATTCGTATCAGTTTCCCCCCTACTGACAGTTGCATTATATACAGAATCCATCTTCCTAGGCACACTGCATCTTCTCACAGGGCCATTTTCCATTGCCAAATCTCCTTTGTGAAAATTACATTGATGATGTTCTAATATCTGCCTGTCAGCAAAGGCCTTGTGGCAGAGATGGCATTCATGGGACGGATTCTTCTGGTGGATCTTCTGTTGAGGCTGCTCGCAGTTTGTCTCTAAGCGAACTGCCTTGTGGCAAACAGAGAAATGTTCGTGCTGAACAAGGTCTTTGTGCGAAGAAAATGATTTGGAGCAGGTTTTACATCTGAAATATTTAAACTGTGAGTGTAATGTGTTCAGATGCTGGTCACGGTATTGCTTTGATGCAAATGATTTGTTGCAAACTGGACAAGTAAATCTTTTGAGACTGGCATGAAATTTGGGTGGCAGCCTGTCTGACCCTTTGAAATTTGCATGGTTTTCTGACCTTGCAGACTTTGTTAATGACCTCAAACCTTTAGCTGTAGGAATGTTCTGTGCTCCTTGCATTCTGTCAGCAACACATCTATGCTTTTCCATCAGGTGTTGTTTTCTGGCGAATTCTTTGCCACATTTCTGACACTTAAAAGGCTTAAGTTGTAGGTGAACTGCTCTGTGGTGTGAATCACGATTCCCCTTTAGGGAGAATGCTTTCAAACACACAGGGCATTTATGTGGCCGCAGTATGTTGTGAACATAGCGCTGGTGTCGAACGAAGGCTGCATTTTTGCGGAATGATACACTGCAGATATTGCATTCAAATATTGTCTTTCTATTTACTACAGTGTTGTTCCTCTGACTATCAGCCACCTCAGATTGAGTACGTGCATTTCCTGAAGAAATACTGTCCAACTTCTCTTCATGCACAGTTTCCTCATGTTCTAACATAGTCTGCTGACTTTGGAAGGCCTCATGACATTTAGGACATTCAAAAGACTTTTGTTCCACATGGCAAGATTCATAATGTCTAATTAAGTGAAACCGTAAGGGAAATTCCTTTGAACAAATATGACATTGATGCGGCAACCTTATGTGGCTCGCCTTCTCATGTTTTCGCCCCTCATTGGTGTTGGCTTTGAGATCATTGATATTGGTCGTTTCTGCATACCTACCAGTTTCAGATGAACTCTCTCGGAATGAAAGCTTCTCATGTGTTTTCTTCTGGTGTGACTCCAAAGTCCGCTGTTGAAAAAAGGCTCTCTTACACTTGTCACATTTAAATGGTGTATAACCAAGATGTATTGTTCTGTAGTGTCTACTGCAGCTGGCTACATTAGAGTACCTTTTGTGGCAAATCGCACATTGTCGATATTCTTTTAGTATGAGGCAATCATGTGTGAACAAGTCTATTTGCTCAGTAAATGGTTCATCACACAACTGGCATATGCATTTCTTGTTTTCTGGGGCATCTCTGATGTTTTCCTCATTCGGTATCTCATTTTTGGCTTCTTCCATAGGAAAATTAAATCTCTCTCTCAAAGCATTTTCAGTTTTCACAGCAGGGAAGATTTCCCCCACACCATCCTTGTACACACCTTCTTGTATCTTTTCAGAATCTGCTTTTGCCTGTCCATATCGTGTGTGGGATACATTTGATTGGTGCTTTGCTTTATGGAAAGTATTTCTATTTTGCTGTTCATCTTCGAGCTCTGACAGGTCATCAGATTTTGCAGAACGCTGTAGTTTATCTGCTAATTCTGGACAGTTTGCCATTTGAGGGTAAGCTCTGTTGCAGTTATTTGCATGACACTTTGAACTCGGAGAACTATTTTCTAAAGTATCAGCAGGTTGGTTGGCATGACTTTCTTGATTGGATGTGACATACACCAACTCGCCTAAAATTCGTTGACTATGCATACTACTTTCAAGTTGGCTTTCTTCTCCTGACGGGCTTTGTACCTTTATAGAGAGTTTTGACTGATGTGTACACTGACTCAGATTTCTGTGTCCATTAGGCGGAAACTCACTAAGCAGTTTCTTTTCTGATCCATTTTGCAGATCGACACCAGGTTCTGACTTGACCTGTATATGACAGTTAACTCCATCTTGATTATGATTTGTATCATAACCTTCTGAATGATCCTGGAAATGGGAAAGGGTCTCCATATGACCTTCATCTGAAAGAAATCTTTCAGGAGAATCTGCAAAATGATGCTCTTGTTGGCTTGGCTTTCCACAATGCATATCTTCACCAAGAACATTTTTATAAGTAGCCTCTTGAGGCTGTAAATTCATATTACCATGGATTTTATCCTGATGTCCACTTTCAGAATACAATTTTCTTTCATGCTGCATCCTTGCACATTCATTTACCTGAGCTTGGACATCAGAAAAATACTCTGATTCACCCTTTTCTCCTACAGATCTACTGATTATTGTATCGCACTCATGCTCCATTCCCTCTATAGTACCCTGATCCATCGGACAGCTTTCTACTTGTTTTATCTCTGAACTTGTGGAACAATGCCCAGAGGTAGCACTATCTTCCTCACAGTTGTCATTCATGGATTGGGTCTTCGTACAATTTACCCTCTGTGCAAATGCCTTTGTGGTCAATACAGATTTTGACAATATCTTGCTAAAATGAACCTTTGGTATGTGTCTGTTCAATTCGGCTTTCTGAGAGAAAGACTCATCGCATAATGTACATTTGATAGAAGGCAGACCTGAGGTTCCAACACCTGTGGAATTACAAGCAATAGGTAAAGTACTGGTGAAGCATTCAGTCTCTTCAGGTGCCATGCTGGCCATTGAAATGTCTTCAGAATTGTTAGGTGCATCCTCTCTCTCAACACTCATATCAGATAACATAGTTTTTGTTTCCTGTGTTCCATGTCTCTGTTTGTGGGACACCATGGTACTTTGTGAACTAAACATTTCCCCACATACAGTACACTTATACTGCTTAGTCCCATTTGGTAATTTAGCAGTAAGGTAGCACTGTTTTCCCCTATTTACAACATATTTCGTCTTACAAGCACCTATTTCGTGACCTGCCCTCATGTTTGTCACCAGTGATGCCACAGTTGAATTGTGATCCATCCTATGTAGATGGTCATCCTTTTTCCTGATATGTAGAGACATGATAATTTTTCTTTTTATTTTTACTCCTTAGAATCAGGGATTTGGCTAATATTTTGTAATTAAGATAAGACCTATGAGCGCAACTCCCAATCTCTCATCACCATCCTCCCATCCTTCAGTCCATGCAGATTCGTCTTCCAGCTCTCTGTACAATCCAGTGGTTATTCAGTAGCTTATTGCATAATTTTGTACATATTCAGCTTAGTCTGTCCTTTATCCCACTGAGAATGGGTATAAGCTGGCTTGGCTAGTTCAACAATTGAGGTTATATCTAGCCACAAGGTCAGTCCTAATTTTGAAGTGTGAGTGACGCTTGTTGATGAATGTGAAAAACGCTGAAATACAGATTAGAGAACAATAGTTAGAATCATAATAAAAATATTACTAGTTCAATTCTTCTGAAAGCAAATGGGAAATATCAGATATTCTTGATATGGTATATAGCTGGTTAACTGGGGTTAGGTAAAGATAGACAATGAAACCTTTAGGTAAGTTGCCCAAGATTCGACCACGTATCTAATGGTGCCTAAAATCAACCACTCCAGAACGAGCATTCAGATAACATTCGGGTATCTTATTTTAAAGAATAATGAGAAGGGCTTTAAGGCTTGCTTTTGCAGTCAATAACGTCTATTTATTGCTATTTGACGTTCCCTTTCTTGAGAGGTCGACTTTAGGTATCAACAAGCCGAGTGGTCGAGCTTTGGTCAACTTACCCTACATCCAAACACATGCGGAGGCACTAAAGTTTTGCTGATTTGTGCTGTCTATGTATGATATAGTACAAAAAGGGAAAGTCCCACTGTGGGGAATGTCAAAAGGAAGTGAACTCCTGTGAACCTTACCTAGGGTGCAAGTGTCTGTATTCGAACCCAGTCCGTTGTATGGATGTGGATGCCAATCTTAAATCAATGGTTTTTGGGCTGTGTATTCCTTTGTCTGGGGATGAACAACCTGGAACCACAGAGATTCATGGTATTAGAAATAAATTATATATAGTTATAATAACAGACAGGATCCTGTGAGAAATACATGTATGTTTTAAGTGGTTCTGAATCACATTTACCAGGGAGATGTCTCGAAAGATTCTAATATTGCAAAATGACACTGTGATTTGATAAAGGTTTTCTGTGTTCATGCGACCGTAGAGCACAGCTTATCATTGTAAACACTTACTCATTCATGATAATAGATTTGCAACCAGTAATTGGGTGTATTTACAACACCTATTGGATATTTGAGCTAGTGTTATCGTAGGATATTTTCCTTTGTTTATTTTCTTATTATATTTTCTATTCCACATACTCTCTACGACTGCAATAGCCCGTGCCATTCCAATGAGACTTTGCTACGACTTGAACCTGTGGTTGTAGAAGCTTGAGAAATACCTTCCAGTACTCTATACTTTCATTTTGGTATGGTTCATGTGGAGTTCAAGTTGAGGGGGGGGGGAGTACCAGTTAAGTTCTAAAAGTAGCATAAATGGACCACAAACTTGCTGCACGCTATGTGCACTATATATAGATTTCAAAGGTCAGGCCACACCAATTGAAAATATTGGTCTATGGATTTTTATTTTGAAAAAATGAAGCGGGAGGGCGAAATTTTTATTTTTATTTTCGATTTTTTTTTTATTTCTATGGATATTGAAGAGGAGGAGCGGGATTTGTTTTTGCCTATCCGGTGAGTGGTCTGCCGTTTCTGTACCTTTCATGGTTTGTTCTCAAGTGCTTTACACGAAGCAAAAAAAAAAAAAAAAATTTCCAGAGAATGGAGCGGGTGGGACCCATAGACATAATATATTCCAAATAAAAATAGAATTTAGATTTCTAAAAACAAGGTGCGGGGAATCTCAATTGGTGTGGCCTCAGCTGCTTTTACCAGCTTTAGGTGTTTTGTAATCAAATAATTTAAACAGCTAAGGTCATATTCAGAGCGGGAAAAGAGCATACATTTATGAATTGATGGATGTATGTGTTATTGCCCACGCATATATCTCTACCATACACAGGGGAGTCTGAAAAAAATCTTGGCTAGGAAGCCTAGGTCTTTCAGGGGGTAATATCAAAAGATATATTTTTTTCTTTGAACCAAATGTTCTTTATTGTTAAGATGATTGTAAACAAAACTACAAAGCAAATTCCAAATGGCCACTTTTGACATTCCATGTGGGTATAAAGAAAGTATTTCGATTTCAATCCAAAACAAGACAAATTGGCACTTAAGACACATTTTCACAGGAGATGAAAAGAAGCCCAAGGGAAATAGATAGATCTGGAGTGTATACACAAACGTCATTAGCCCATTGAAACCTGGCTTATGGATCTGCAGCGAGGATCATTTGGCAAAATGGAAAAAAAAACTATTTAAAAGATCTGGCCGATGGGATTTGAACAACTTGAAAAAGAAATCTATTTACATCTGGCTGCTGGAATTAAAAGCAATTCTGAAGAGAATTATAAAGAGAAACGTCAATGTGCTCACCAGCAAACAAGTCACATTTTATCCCTTTTCTTCAATTGGATTGTCAAAGGTTGATATGTGATTGTTAAAGAGTTACAATTGATGGCCAAAATGCTAATTGCTATACTCAGGCCCCCAAAAATGTATTTTTCCCAACTGTCCGCTGAAATATTGCCATGGTTTCTGGCGATTGGGTTTTTATTAATTATTTTGCCTGTGGCCGCTCAAAAAGTTCATTATCCAAGTCAACATGATTGTTAACATAGTCTAACCCGATGAATGGTTGTAGTGAGAAAAAAAAGGATACTCACCATACATGGGTTGAATACAGGTGTGTTCTGCACTGATTCTGTGTGTCTTCTCAGCACCTGTGCCCAGTGTAGTTTGATATCTTCTGTAAGGTAGAAAGGAGGGAAGTATCAGATACCCTGGCTTAGAAATTATGTCTTTTATCTTAAGAATAAATCTGATCAGGTAACTTCAATAAAGCATAGCATGACAGGGGGGACCACTCTGTGTCAATATACGTCTTCCTATCTGTGCCCTCTCTTTAACAATGACCCACATAGCGATACCCCACTCACCTGTATTGAAACTGGCTGCCAGACTCTCTGTGTGACCCTGTCTGTGACCTGACCCCTGTGGTTTGTTTCATAATGTGCAAGGACTAAGTCCTGGTAGAAACTTTGATGATGTTGTCTGTCCCCTTCCCGGGGTCCCCTTGCATAACACAGAATAGTTCAAATTCCTGTGGTGTGGAACTAACTATATGTGACATGTACTGCAAGAAGGGGTCTTAGTCCCCCCTGCACTAAGCCCCCTTTTCGCAGATCGTGTCACATATCTAGTAGGGGTAATTTATAACTAAAGGAGTACGGCTCTCACACTAACTATAAACCCTCAGTCTCCCCAACAACTAGATTTGGTGAAGTGTAGTGGTGGAATACGTATGGCGTGGTACACCCCAGGGCTTTGACCTAAAAGTGTGGGTGGAGTCAGGGGTGGGATAGGGGGAACAATGCCAGGGGTCCGAGACCTTCCTAGAATTCACAAAGGAATTCAACAACAACCTAGGACGAGGACAGAAGCGCTTCACTCCCCCTGCCTTCCCCCGCGGCCAATGAAATCATTGACTGACACCTCTCACCCCACCCCCACACTTAGGCTCACGTATACAAATGTAGGGGAAGGTTGCCTAATTTGGACCGGCTCCTAAATTGAAATTTGATGAAAATCATTGTCATGATTTAGAAAACAAGTTACTATCAATGAGATAGATGAAAAGTTGCCTAAATTGGACCAGCTTGAGTTGCCTAAATTGGACCATAGTTGTAACATTGGGTCCAATTTAGTTGCCTAAATTGGACTACATGTACTCCATGGGACCTAGACCTAGTTTTCTAAATTGAATCAAAGTGTAACCTTTTTCTTACTCCAGTACATAGCAAATTCACAGGACATGTGCTATTATATATCAAAAGTTACCTAGTTTTATATATTTTTCAATATAACAAAAATATAAGGAAATAGAGAACAATAATGCACATTGGTCCAATTTAGGATACCAACTGGTCCAATTTAGGCAACCAGGTGCCTAACTTGGACCATTAGGCTTTGTTTTTTAATTGCACAGCCTGACTAGAGAAATTCAAATTCCTAGATTTGTATGATATCACCAAAAAGCCATAAGGTACCCTTACAAAATATATAAATTTTACATTCAAATTCATAGAAATAATCACTGGACAGGAAAAAGTTCTTAGGGGGTCCAAATTAGGCAACTTTCCCCTACCTGGTATTGCCCCACACCTAGAGGAAAGTGCATAAGTGCCTGCTAGTGTAATGGTTCGTATCACTATTTCGGTGGTTCGGGACTTACGGATCAGGAAAGAAGGAGTAAGGCGGTAATTCAAGTGTATGCCAACGGAAGTTTTATTGCTTAAGACACTTAACGGCTACCCGGAAGATGATGAAGGGGCAGTTAATGTTAATAAAAGATCTTACATGGTCAGAGGCCAGGAGGGCCTCTGACGTAGCGGCTGAGCCCCCGTCTTTATATGGTCAATTCTCACGAAAATGGAGCACAGGCTCACTATACCTTTCCCCATCCATGTACACTTAACAGGGGGTCTAACTGCTATATTGTTTATACATTCACATAGCTGCTAACATTATCATACTATGGGTACCCACTTTTGCCCATGTAGTGATCTAATCTATGCCAATAACAGGGTAAAATGTGGATATTTCAAAGGTTTTCAACTAAAAAAATATAAGTAAAACACGTTAGGTGATTTATTTGAGGTACAATAAGGTCCATAATAACACTTTTCATATGGACTATTGTAGAATTGAAAAACAAAAATTTTGACACCATCAGATCTCATTTTCAATTATTTTCTTGTTATTTATAAGGAAAAATGTAGTTGTGTAACATTTGCATCACCGTACGTAGGTACACTAGAATGAGTATAATGTCAAGGAGAAAATCCTCTTGGGATATATAGATGTCTCAGTTTTTATGGCTCAATGGGGGGCAATATAATATTAATATAAAATATTTCTAACATGCATATGTCAATGACCTATAGGACTGACAAGCATGTGGTGTACCCCTTAGCATCACCGTACGTAGGTACATTGAATCATTGATTAAAGGAGAGTAATTAATATTTAGTAAATTATTTCATAACATGTTAATATATGTGGTCCAGGGAATATCCATGCAAAATATTGTCATAACTGGATGAATACATTACAACCTATTGGGAGAAATCATGGAAATATCACCGTACGTAGGTACATCACCATGCATAGGTCCATGATTGAAACCTATGCCATAGAATGATAGAAATAGCTAATGCTATCTATAAACCTGTTGATATACTTCAATTGAACAAGGATGAATACTATGGACCAGTTACAATACCAGAAATCAATAAATTTGTGAAGATAATGACTGCAATGCAGGTACATCACCATACGTAGGTACATCACCATACGTAGGTCCAGCTCCATAAGTGGGTATAATTAATTGCAGCATAATCTATTCTTATCATAGATATAAATGATAAAGACCCCTAGCCAACATGTTGTTATGACTGTATGAACAAAATATATCAGTTTTCTTGCAAATAATTCTGTTTTATAGCAACCCATGTAATTTGTTCATATACAAGATTCATCACCGTACGTAGGTCCACCAGTTTTCTTCGTAAAACTGTCATAAAATCTTTAATTTTCATAGTTAGTGTTCCCAATTTTGCGAGTAATTAATATTATATGCTGCCTTTCAGCCCACAAGAAATACAAAACATCTGAGCAGTTCAGATTTTTTTCTCCTCCTCGGCAATGTGCTCCATTTTCATGAGAATTGACCATATACGGACCTTGGTGTTCGTCGTCAGATGTCCCCACAGGCCCGGATCGGTGCTGCCACCTATCCGGAACCTGAGGAACACCCAAGGACTGGACTCACCCGCCACGCCAGACGGTACCCATATCTATGGTTATAATACAATGCCTCTACACTACTCCCCCAGACATTAGGAAGGAGTTATAACTATTAAATTATTATATAGGGATAACATTACATTATGTCTTTACCCTAATAATAGAGGTATAACCATAGGTATAACATTAACATTATTTAAAGTATCATATGAAAGGTATTTGACATACTCGATAGTATTAATGGTTACGAATAAACAAATAGGAAAGTCGATACAGTTCGACAATGTGGATGGATAACAGATATTTGTAACGGATCTGTTAAGTTTTGAAATAAACCACATAATAATATCTTAGTGAGTTTGTTATTATTTCAAACATATTAATTATATAGTCTTGATAAAGACTTTAAACGTAACCATACTATCTAATGATGCATTTTGATTCAAAACGGTTAATCCGTTAGAGGTTCTATGTTAGAAACCTTTTTTGATATGTAACCGTTATAATTTATACACTTGAAAAATGAATAAAGAAACATATATTACATCGTCATGCATTTAAATAACCATCATAGCACCAGATAATTAACCTTTACGTGCCCAGAATTATTTGATGATTTTCCATTTATTTTGCATGTACATCACCCTTAGCGATAAAGACCATGTATATATATTTATTAAAAGGTCTTTGATATGGAATTCACCTTATGAACCTGATTTTTTTTTACTTCCACTTTCAGTTAATACTTCCACTTTCAGTTAAGAGAGACATTTCTAACTGAGTGTGGTTACCATAGCAACCAAAATGTTCCTTTTGTTGTTATTCACTAGTATAATAGTCTCTATAGTGTTTGCTGCTCTAATCTCATTAAGTGTGAGGTTTGCATAACTAAACTCAACTAGTTCTGCCTGTGTGTACTACCAGGGTGCAAAATATCTTGGTCACAGTTCATGAAATCATTTACATGGATATGCACAATTCCTATGAATAGATTAGTTGTAAGGTTGGCAAGTCTATCAAAGGTGTGGCAATAGGGGACAAATGATCCAGCATCACCTTGCTATCATGCTAGATCCTATCTCCTTGGGAGATTCCCTTCAAAGAGTCACATGTATGACAGCTTATTTTCAGGTTTTGACTCACTGTGTCCGAGGTAAATGAGATACAGTCAAATGAATGGTCTCATTGGGATAAGGGGGTCATAGCCGTTCTAATGAGGGTATAACTTTGCAGATTGGACCAGTAGATGTTCCTGGATGAAAATTTGTTTCAATATGCATGTATTTAAGCACAAAACCGCGCATTTAAGCGCGCCTGGGCACCTAAGGGTTAATATTACACAATAATATGTCACATAGGATAATTGTGACAATCTGGTGTAATACAATATATATATATATCAGATCATGTCAAGTAATATGACTAATAACAAGAGATCCATATTATTAATAACCCATATGAAACTTACAATATCATATCACTATACAGGTATACATTTGAGGTTTGCATTCATTAGAATAGCAAGATAATGAATAAGACAATATATGTACACAAGAGTATCAAAATGAAGTAACATGTGTTGTATTGAAGTCTTCCGGATGCGTTGTAGGTAGGTGGTGTGGTCAGCTAACCACGGGATGGACGTGCTAGAGTCTATAGTATTCCAGTTGAGGTCATATAAAGAAACACAGTAGTTGAAAAAGGGGCAGCTACTCACAATCCTCTAGAAGTGCTAGTGTTCATTATTATAATCCGAATGGTGTGGAGTAAATAATCCGGTGGTCAACATGTAGTGATAATAGTCCTTTAGTGTGTGGTTGACAAAGTTGTAGTCCAAATAGTTGATCCGGAAGTAAATCAATAGGGTAAATACGTCCATTCGGTACATCAGCAGGTTATATATCGTATAAGTCCATCCAGTAGAGCGATCAGGAACAGGTAACAGTAGGCATCAGGTTAACGTATCAGCATCCGGAGGTAACTTTCAGCAACACCACTACTATCAGATTTTTATATTCAGTTCTTAATCCGAATAGAACCATCAGGATATAACAATAAATATATGTCCTGATTAGTCTATTTCTGGTTATGAAGGAACCCGGAACACATAGAATAATCGTAAGTGTTAATTCACATAGGGAACATTCGCAGATAGATAATAATATCTGCAAAAACTAAGTCTGGTTATCAGGGTTTAGGGGAAAAAGATTTTTGGGTAACCCGGAAGATCTAAGGCTGACTCGGGAGTACCATCCCATTCGTCTATGTCGACCCCGAATACTCTCATGAACTTAGTGTTCAGATTCGTATTCCGAGTTATTTCTTCTTTTACACGTTTTTCTAGTACGTGTATGTCCATAGCTGCCTGTTCCTTGGCAGCTACGGCATCCTCCTCCCGAGACTTTACTTCATCCCGGATGACAGTTTCGAGGCGTTCCTTCTCAGCATCGCCTACCTGCTTTAGACACAACAGGGTATCGTTCAGGTCCAGGTCCAGGTCCTTGTGTCATGGACGGGAAATTACGTGTGTCCACTTTCCCTGGTTTTGATACTGCGCCTGCGTACCAGGCAGGTCCAGGTCTTTTGAAAACAGGAGTACCCTGGGTCTGCTCATGCGGGTGACATGCCAGGGGGGATCTAGAACGATCATCCACCCTGGTTTGAGGTACCTTTTTAGACTGACCATTACCGGGTCTACTCCGGCTCTGGTCTCTCCTAACTCTCTCCCTTGCTCGTTTACCCTCCTTTCTGGACTCTTCGCATTTCTGCCAAAGAGACTCATGCATATCCAGTTTCCCTTTGCCAGGAGTTAAGACAATCTTAGCACATAGTTTCGAATCCTTGGTCTTCGGAACCTCGCAGAGGACTTGGTCCCCTGGTCGGATCTTTGACCAAGCATCCTCACTTAGACTATCAAACTCCTTCATGAGTTCCTGATGCATGTCCATAATTTGCTTACGGGCTGTATCCAATCCTTCGGCATGGCCTTTCTTCTGGTGTCTTGCCAGATCACTACGCCGGTTATATTGAACCTTCGTTGTGCACTTCTTACCCTTCTTGCCATAACTCGGGTCACAGATGTAGACCGGGTGATGGTGGAAGTGGGCTTCTACCAGATGCCTCTGGAACTGGGCTGAAGTACTCCAGGTCCAGACCGAGACATCGCTAGCATCCTGGCAGATGGAGAAGGGACAAGACTTTTGAACGTCTCCGTACCACTTCTCAAGTGCCCAACGCAACTTGCGCCTCTGGGTATAGGTGTAATACCCTTCGGTGTGATTTAGCCACATCTTACGATAGGCCTTGCTCGGATTGGGATCCTCGTCCGAAAGATGCATCCAATCCTCATCATCAGATTCCCCGTTCTTGTTGATAGGATCGGGGCAGGCATAAAGAGTAGAACCGTCCTTCTTTACTCCGTATGCACAATCTGAGAAGCATGTTGGGATCCGGGTGTTAAATCCGGATTTGGCGTTAGCCCAACATTCGGCCTCAGTTTGAGTAGATGGAGTGACCTTCTCATCATACTCTACTGAGGACTCATGTACAGATTCCTCGTCCGAGGAAACCACCTCCGAGCCGCCGAGAAGCAGACCTCCTGTTTTTTTGTAACTTTCCAGTCTTCCGGATCTTTAGTTCCGGATTCACTCGAAGTACTCGCTTCTACCGGATCTGCAGTTTTACGGGTAGTGCTGCTAGAAGTTGACTTGGAAGCATCCAAACTCCTAGCACCTAGTTTCAGATCGGGAATTGGAGGTGCGGGTACCTCCGCTTCAACACGGGCTTTCTCACGAGCTTCTTCTTTTGCAGTCATACGACGGACGATAATCGTACGTAGGGCTGCGCTCCTGTCCAGTCCTGTGAGAGAGGAGTTCTGGACTTCCGTCATTTCAGCTTCGGCTATATAATAGCCATCGTCCCACTCTTCAAAGTTGGAAGCTGCTTCCCGGTACTCTCTCATGGTACGTAAGTCCTGACGGACAGTACTAGGGCGTGGATAGGTCTGGCCTTCGGGTTCCGAAATGCAGCCTACCCAGTCGATGTTTGTCTTGGTCACGTTCCACCTATCAGGCTTGGGATATGCTCCTAGCAAGAAGGCTCTGTTTGCTTCATACACTGCCTGCCGGAAGGCAATGTCTACCATGAGTCCGCGTTGGAACCATGGCCAGTCTCTAAGCCATTCCGGTGGCATCCTATCGAGCTGCTGTGGGTGCATGATATCCTCGATAGCCATCCTTACCTTCGGGTCCAGTTTAACTGGAGTACCGTCCGGATTTACAACCTGTGCCTGTAAGTCCGGGTGGACATACAGGTACTGTCCATCATAGATCACTGGAAACGGGTCGTCCACGGCCGGTTTCCATTGGTCCTTAGATCTGTCTACTTGGGTAGTATCGGATCTGGTTGCTCCAAGCAGTACTTCGGGGTTCGAAGCGTCTCCAGATCCATCGGTAGGAAGTGGTGATACCAGTTTTTCGGGCTCATTCAGTGAAAATGAAGCCAGCTTCTCCTCGAACGAGCGATCAGCGGATTCCTCCACTTCCATCAGCTCGCTTTTCGCCTGTGTGACAGGTGACAATGCTTCCGGGAAAGCATCTGTAGTCGGAGTCAGCTTATCCGGGTCACCGGATAGCTTGGCTGCTGTTACGGATTCCTCAGCCATAACTGAAGGAATCGACACGGGAGTTCAACACTCCTTTTCCCGACTTTTATGGCGCCGGGGCCGACAACGGACGGAGCCGCCTACTAGAGGATCGACTCTGAAGAAGCAGCTAGATTGCTTAAAGGTAGTAAATCAAAAGAAGGGCGATGGCTCGCCCGTCCTGATCAAAACCCAAAAGCAATATGGCGACACGCCAGCTTTCGTGACGTCATTTCCTCGCTGGCGAGCGGGGTCACAAGAGGTCAGCCTAGACTGAACGCGGTGACGTCATGCGGAAACGCACATGCTACAAGCGGAACATAAACAAACTGATTGTTTTTAGGTAATTATCGCTCATGCCATTGACTCGTCTAGGGATTTAAGTGGAGTTTATGGAAAGCTTAAGCAAATCCACCGGATTATCCGTCCGCTACCCACTGGTACATCATACGGCGACAACAAATAAACCTTTCCGGTCAGTTGTTATCCGTTCCTCTAAATGTAAACATTACACTCGTTGTGTATACAGGTTAGGTCACTGCAGTCCTCTGGGCAAGTCGAGGGCTGTGGCGGACGTCTATCCCTTTCTTGGATAGTTCCTTTCCGGACCTGACAGTTCGAAGAGCTTTTTCTGGGTGTTTCTTGGCCTTCGAAACACCTTTCCTCTTCTTTTTGTCTTTACCTGCCAAGACATTTTTTACTCCCCCACGCTTAATCTGTGTTGGCGTTGGTGGTACTGATTCAGATATCTTTCTAGGCCTACCTCGGCCTCTCTTCGATATCGGGTTCTTTACCTGGTCTACTATCCGATTTAGATTTAAAATCTTTTTGAATCCTTCACCTTCTGTGGAGGTCTCACTCCCAGACCATTTTCTCAGTCTAGCCACATTCGACTTATAAAGCCGTCCGAGGTCTGATTTGATGATTGACTGTGTAGTATGGCAGTGCAGGAGTAGAGAAGTGATCGTCAGCACGCTCCAGGAACTTGTCCAATTTTGTAGGATATAGTGGTTGTTAGGCTACAGTACCACCCTAGCAAGTCTGTAAAGCATTGGTGCACCTAAGGAGCAAGGTTTTATGAGTATACAACACACAATTTGTGAATTATAAGCCATACAACCTGAGAGGAGAGACCGCGCACCGGTGGGACCGCCATTACTGCACCTGAGTGTACACAGATTGATTGATTGATTGATTCGTGTTTTACAGCACTTTAGCGGCACTAAGTGGCTATCCCGTGCTTCACAGGTTGATAATTTAACAGAGGAATGTGTCAGTGCCCGCGCATATGTGCACCACACACATCCTGAGGGGATAGGAAAGAGGAGATATAGACCCTTTTAAGTGGGCTAGGGAAGCCCGGCAGAGGAATGTGTCAGTGCCCGCGCATATGTGCACCATACACATCCTGAGGGGATAGAAAAGAGGAGAAATAGACCCTTTTAAGTGGGCTAGGGAAGCCCAGAGTGTACACAGAGGACCCCTTGTTTGTCAACATGGCTTCAGCGGAGAGGGAGGACTCTATCAAGACGATTCAGGACCTACTGAACTCAAAAAATACCAGACAGAAAAGTGGTGGGAATCCAGAAGCTTTTTCAGCAGCATATAGGAAAAATGATCCTGCCAAATTCTGGGAAGCTATTAGAAAATTACTACCCAATAAGACCAGTTCTACTTTAATTAAATTGAAGCATCATTTAACCAACCTGATTATCCCACCTGAAGAGTGTGCAAACTACATAAATAACTTTTTCTCAGAAATTGGCAAGGAGTTGGCACAGGCTTTACCACCAGTTGTTGTAGTAAATGATGATAGCTCACAACCACCGTACGGTAACCCAGGTGACAATGTTAACCTGCTGAACCCTATTACCCTGGATGAGGTTAAGAATTTGATTAAGAATATTATTGTTAGGAAACCCTCTGCTATCAAACATATGAAATCATATGTACTGAAGGATGCTTTCACATGTATACCAGATATTGTTAGACAACTTTATAACAAATGCTTAAGTTCTCATACTTTTCCTCTCAGTTGGAAATTGGGCACTGTCATCCCACTTCCTAAAAAAGCAAACAGTTTAGATGTTGGAGATCTGAGGCCTATAAGCCTGTTACCAGTGCCTGGGAAGATTCTAGAGAAAGTTATCTGCACTCGCTTACAGGAATTTATGCATACCAGGGGTCTTTTGTCAAATGCACAACATGGCTATTGTAAAGGGCATTCTACCCAATCTGCTGTTTGTGAGCACTTAGACAATATTATTAATAATGTAATTAAGGGGTATCCAACAATTAGCCTCTACATAGATTATAAGAAAGCATTTGACACAGTTTCACATTCTATTCTACTAAAAAAATTAAAGGCTTTTGGACTTGACGAAAATACTCAAAAATTTTTCAAATCATATCTCTTCAATAGGGAACAGCAGACAGTAGCTAATAACACCATATCAACTAAAAAGAAAGTAGAATACGGGGTCCCACAAGGCTCAGTACTGGGCCCTGTACTTTTTTCTGTATTTATTAATAGCCTACCAAAGGTGATGAATAATGTCAGATGTACCTTATATGCTGACGATGCCGTTTTATCAGTAACAAATGTGAATGACATGTATGAGTGTATCACCAGACTGTCCATATGGTGTATAAATAATGGTTTGACCATTAATGAGAAAAAAACAAAATGGCAAATTTTTAACAATCTTAATGATGTACACCCAAGATTTTATCTTAATGGAGTTTTACTTGAGGAAGTCAAAGTCTTTACATACTTAGGTCTATCACTGGATTCTTCCCTAACTTTTGTGGAACATAGAGCCAAAGTGGTTAAGCAGATCCGACATAAAACTGCACAATTAGCCCGAGTAAGATGTTATGTAGATAACACTATGGCTTTAACTATTTATAAGAGTATGGTACTGCCAAGTTTTGATTATATCGATTATGTATGGGACAGACTAGGTAAAGGAGAAAATGACCAATTACAACTGTTACAAAATAAAGCACTAAGGATTGTTTATAAGGTCAAATTAGAAAAAAATCCAAAGTATACAACTGCTGAATTACATACAAAAGCAAACTGTAAGAATTTATGTGATAGAAGATGTATTCATTTATTAAATTATGCTCACTGGCTCATAAAACATAACAGGTACATCGATAATAGAGAGTTACCCACAAGAGCACATGTTGGTATTAGGTTAAAAGTCCCTATATGTTTTAGATCTATTGTAGTTAAGAGTGCTCTATATAGGGCAGTTGAAGTGTGGAATAGATTAAAGCATGAATACACAATAATAGCGGACCCAAACCTTTTCAAAATTAAAATTAAAAATAACTACCCGAACTGTTTCATGTGAGTGAGGAGTATTTTGCTCGTCACCTCACATTATATAATGTATTGTACTAATATCACTCATCTCATCTCATCTCATTAACCTGGCCATATTGTTTCATGATGAATAGATCAAATCATAACACTATACATGGAGATGATTGCAACAAACTTGATTGTGCTGCCATACCATAATTTTCTCTGTAAAATAGCAATGTGGTTTAATGAGGGGACCTAGCGGAAGCAGTGCAACGCGCACATGCTAGGAATTAAATACTTTTACTTGTAATTGTATTTATGTACCCAATAAAATACTTTAAAAAAAATTACGGTACAATCACTAATAACCTGGGTTATTGTAAAAGGACCGTCCCAATTAGATGCTAATTTTACATGTCTAAGTGGTTCGTGCAGTCTTAGCACTCTATCTCCGGATTTGAATTTCCGATGCTTTAGATCGGTATCACATCCTACTTTCTGCCATTTGGCACTTTTAAATCAATTCGGACAGACTCATATGCTTTTTTGAATCTGTCCCTTAAACATTCGACGAAAACTACGTGACAAGGTAGTTCCGGGTCCATACCTACGACTCCAAATACCAAGTCTGCAGGCATTATTAAATCCTCTCCGAAAACTAGAAGATTCGGAGTACAGTTGGTACTTGAATGTACTGTACTGTTGTAAGCATGTGTTACAAAATGGCATTGCTCGTCCCAATCGACCATGTTTTCATTCACAAGTGACTTTAGGACCTGAATAAGGGTTCTATTGAACCTTTCGACCAATCCTTCACTCTGTGGCCTATATGGATTGGTTCTAGTTTTGCAAATAGCTAACTATTCACACATCCCTTGCCAGAGATTCAATTCGAATTCTCTACCTTGGTCACTGTGTAGCATAAGTGGTACACCGAAAGTCAGTACCCAACCTTTTACAAAGGCTTCGGCACAAGTGACTGCTTTGTGATCCGGTAGTGGAAATACTTTGGTATATTTCGTATAGTAATCACACACTACCATCATACAAGTATTATCATTAGCAGTTGTATTGAATCCACTAATGATATCTACTCCGATTCTCACGAATCTAACTCCAAAAAGTTCCTGAGATAGGGGAAGTTTGCCCATCCCGGGTCCAGGTTTGTTTTTACAACAATCCGGACAGGTGGTTACCCATCTTTGCAAGTCTCGTGACATGCCGGGCCAATAGTATTTTTTAGAAAGTCGTGCTAATGAGCGTTTCCTTCCAAAATGACCACTGGTCCGATGTCCATGACAATAATACATAATGTCATGTTTCATTGCATGTGGTATAACCACTTGTATGAGTTTCTCACCATTATTACATGGCTTCCAACGGTATAACACGCCTTTCCGGACTTCAAGCTCGGTCCATTGAGCAAGAAACCTTCTCATTTCTCGATTTTCCAGGGAGACCTCTGGTCTGAATGGACGTATACCCTTAGGTACCAAATGCAGTAGCTGTGCAGGTATCGAGTCAGCATCCTGGAACTGTCGTATGTAATCCATAGACCATTCCAGTACACTGGCAACTAGGGGTTCGAAGGGTCTTCGAATCCCTGCTAAAACTGCTCTGTGAGCTCCACAATCAGTGCAATCCAGATTATCACATTTCCGAATTGGTATTCGAGACAAGGCATCAGCATTTAAATGCTTCACTCCGGGTCTATGCTGAGTTTGGCGATGTTCAAGCCCGTATTCGGATAGATGGGCTAGCCATCGACCCAACATACCTTCAGCATCTCGGAAGTTCAATAACCATCTTAAAGAGGAATGATCCGTACATAAAGTAAAGTCGGTCCCCCATAAGAAGTGTTTAAACTTCTTTGTATATACAACTACTGCTAACAGCTCATGTTTAGTCGTGCAGTAATTGCATGACTCCAGCCCGATGGCACAGTAGAGAGTGACACAGACACACAACCTGCTCTCAAAAATGACATACGAGTTCATACCAGCACCCCTGTTGTCAAACTGACTGTCAGGAACAAAACAATAGCAACTGTGAACATGGGTGTAAGCACAAATGATACCGACATATGGGGGAGCTCATCAGTGACTGTGGAAATCTATGTACCAGTGCTCTTTTCTGCAGGGGTCATCATGTTTTTGTGACACGTGCTATAGTCATCAAGCATGTAAGGCGGGGTAGAAATAACGTATGGAATTAAATAAGGCGTATGAATCTTAGCCTTAACACAACGACACAGGAACTACTACCAAGGATGTTCCCTAACTGGCTGTAAGTACATAACAGCATTTTTTTATTTTTTTATTTTTTTAAAAGAAACCTGTCTTGATTAATTATTCAGTGCTTCTCACTCACCTTTACACATTCATATAGATGGAAGATTTTCACCCTATCAGAATAATATTTGCATACTATTTGAGACCGAACAAACTGGAATATATCAGCCCAAAAGAGAGCACCTGTTATAACTCTGTGTGTGTGTGTGTGTGTGTGTGTGTGTGTGTGTGTGTGTGTGTGTGTGTGTGTGTGTGTACAGAAGATTCCTTTTCACAGCAACCTTTGGCTTGTGGTATTTCCAGATCACCAGCACAAAGATCTACCGGGACACCTGATATGTCAATAGCGACTAGACATACAGCAAGGTGAGACATAATTAGTAGAAGCTCAACCTAACCAAACAATGAGTGTAGACCTTAACAGACATCTTATAAAAGTACTTTACACAGTCAAGAAGCATCAGTAAAGAATTGAAACTCTATTTATATATATGTAGACATATGATGTATCACATTAAATCAGATTTAAATTAGCCCCTTACCTTTCACACAGGAGTTGCATTGTTCACTGAATAGACTTAAATAGGGTCCTTAATGTTATTACAGAGCAGGCAGAGAAAGAGAAGTATTCAATCATCGCCTATCTAGAGCTTCATCATTGGACTCCTCAAGGGCACGTCCGGGGACATCACAAGATCCAAATGACCCTTGGCAGCCTGCACCCCTTCAAGTCGCTGGAGGTTCCACGTCATCAGAAAATGAGTCTGCGAAAAACCCTAAACGTGAACTCTTTAAAGACGAGATTACCGTACATGTCACCTCCACACCTGTAAAAAAACCTGTAGAGGCGACTCCACGTTCACCCCTCCACAAGAAGTACCATTCCTCACCAGATGTCTCCTTCAGTGATACATCTAACATAACAGACAGTCCATCTGAAGGCGCCACTAAATACATAAGGCTCCGTAGAAAAACAATTACAGTAGCAGAAAAACCAAAGAAAGCTAAAAAGAAAAAAAAAGAAAAATACTCATACGTCTGTGACATTTGAGGTCACAAAGCTTACATGAAGCTTAAAGATACTTTTCTGAGCTTATTCTATTCTGTTAAAAACAGCATTTCAAAAACATAACCATTATTATAACAGTAGGACATAGACATGAGCTGCATTGAAATGGGTTTTTTCTGAGGCGTGCATAGAAGTATAGACTACATGTATACATAACCACACCCATAACAGCATGACATAGAGATGATTAGCATTCAAAGAGATGTTTTGTCTTAAGTGATGTATACTAAATAGTTAGTCAGACTACGTCTTATCATATTTTCATATCCAAGAAGCATTTTTAAGATTTTGGGAGTGTTTGTATGTTATGTTGTTTTAAGTGATTGTAATAAAAAGTGAAATAGCTTGGTTCATGTGTAACCGTGTGTGATATGAACAAGAGTTAGTTTTTTGAAAATTGAACTAAAGCTCTGTATACAGGGCACTCAGCGCAATGGAACACCATGCGTCCGTAAGAAGGCAGCAAGGTTCCAACAACTGTCTGATGTACAGCTTTTTCCAACTCGACAGGCAGAGACAGAAAATGAGTTATCTTACCCACTTCAATGATTAAAGAAAGCTCATTTTCAGATCTTCCAAAGAAGATACCTGACCCCAGAGACAATCTTAACTTCTCCAAAATGCATGAAGTTATCCTTTGCACACACGCGCCTTGTAAAGAAAAACCCATATGCAAACGATATCTCCATAGAATCTTTCGAGCTTTAAACCCGCAGAAACTTAGTCTTGCCCCATACCCATTACCTGTATAATCCATATACTGGTCTATAGATCTCAAATAAGATGAGGCCAAACTGCAATTGAAAGCATGAAAACGGTACATGCTATCATACTGCATACGTGCTATACGGTAATAAACTGTAAACATCTTTTCTCTCTTCAGGCACTAGATCGAACAGAAGAATCAGTTCCATCTGATTAGAATAGAAAGATATAGGAACCTTTCCTCTGAAACAATACAAGACACGAACCATGTTTGTAAATAATTGACGTGTATATAGTGAAAAGATTTTCATTGAAAATCACATGAGAATCACTAGGTACTGTCTTACCATAGAACGGGAGATCAATGACGCGTGATAAACTGTACCCAAAAGCCGACATGTTAAAGATCTCTCTCTCTCTCTCTCTCTCTCTCTCTCTCTCTCTCTCTCTCTTTAAGGGGTTGTGTTAAAAATCCACAGAAAAATCCACTGTAAAAAGCTGCAGACACCAAGCAGAGCAAAAACGACCAGAACAGAGAAGGCGGTGGATGCCAGTAAAGCAGCGAATACCAGTAGCGTCATCTGGTGGTTATAGGATTAACTACAAATATCTGTTGAGTCGCGAAAGAGAGAGAGAGAGAGGGGGAGAGAGCGGTGGAGAGTGTGTATGAGACTCCTCTCTAGAGTGCGCCACCAGTCACATAAAGTTTGATAATGATACAAGGCGGCGCTGCATTAGAAATACCGTAAAGCACCTATCACGTTCAGAAGCGATAGCACCCCCTCATATATTCTTACGGCTTGCATGTACAAATTCACAGTTTTAACAGGGGTTATCATGTACAAGAACATCTATAACAACAACTCTGAGTATTTTCAGTCTTAAAATTAGATATAAACAAAATCTGACACCTCAGCTGAAGCACGACAAATCTACATAAAGTTAAGTGATCCATCAGAATCGTGCATCAACCTCAACTACTTACAGGTATTAGAATCATTTACCTGTATAATTTTTTAAAGGTCTATGCATGACGATAGACCTGCTGCGAAAAAAAAAATAATAAGATAACTCATTTAGAGGAAATATGTACTGAACCTAGATAAAGACCTATATACAGAGGTTTATGGTAGGCATATGTGTGTATGTATGTACGTACTGACCAGCAATCAGACCTAAGACCGTCTGAGGACAAATCTAAAGGTAGTTGCCTTTTACCCGAAGGACTTTTTGTAACTTGCATATACAAATTACAGTTAAAACAGCAATCATCATGTACAGAAACAGCAGTAAAAATGATTCTAAGTGATTTTCAGTCTAACTTTTAACCATTATGTGTATTCTGCAAAGGGTCAGTGACATAGGGTCATCTGAGGACAAATCGTCACGGTAGTTGCCTTTTCGAGCGAGTTTAAGGGTCAGTGACATAGGGTCATCTGAGGACAAATCGTCACGGTAGTTGCCTTTTCGAGCGAGTTTAGCATTGGAAATCTCCATAGGGGTTACCTTCCCTCTACTCCTACACACAGAAGTACTATTAATTCTAGGGAGCAGGAGTGATGTCATAGCAACCAGCGCGGCCCTTATCAGGCTTATCTCCCTACTGATAAGGATCCTCATGAAGGGTTAAATTAAATATGAAATTTACTAGAAAAAGGTGTTAAAATCCTTATCAGAAAAGATCTAGGCATCGTACAGCAAAATGCATTCCAAAATCAGAAAGATATTCAAAATTTGCATCACATATGTAAGGGTTTGTGGCCTTACGGACCTGGGGGGTTCGGGTCTTACGATTCGGAAAGAAAGAGTAAGACAGTATTCCAAGTGTATGCCAACGGATAGGTTTATTACTTAATGCACACTCACGGCTGCCGAATGATATCAAAGAGGCAGCTAATATTAAAAAGCAGTGGTCTACATAGTGCGGAGGCCAGAAGGGCCTCTGACGTAGCGGCTGAGCCCTGGGCTTTATATACGGACCCAGGTGTTCGTCGTCAGATGTCCCCACAGACCCGGATCGGTGCTGCCACCTATCCGGAACCTGAGGAACGTCCGACGACTCGACTCATCCGCCACGTCAGACGGTACCCAACTCCTATGGTAGTAAAGTGTACCTCTACACCACTCCCCCAGACATTTAGGAGGGTGTTATACGTATAATATTACTAGGATAACATTTCTACATGTCTAAACCTTTAGTAATAGAGGTACAACCATAGGTATAACATTAGCACTAAATAAATTGTGAACCAGATGTCATATATATATATTCGATAGTGAATTTTAGTTACATATAACGATTAGGATGTTGAAATATTATACGAATTACTTGAAGAAGAGACAGTTATGTGAAACGGAACTGTCTATTTAATTATTATACCACATAATATTGTATTATATTTCAGGTATAATTAATAAGACACGTAATATGAATCGTATACATGTGATGATGACAGCTATATGTAACGGAACTGTCGATAATAAAACATATCACAAAATAACATCCGTATGTGTGTTTGTAGTCATTTGACAACACATTTGAATATGTAGTCTTAAAGAAGACTGTTATAGTAACATCACTATCTAATGACATGTCGTATATTAATATTATACGAATCCGTTAAGGATTCCGTGAGTAGTACGAATAGGATTATTTATAACATACACTTGAAAAAAAAAGAAAAAAAAACATCACGGTGTGGTAATGAATATAATAATATATTATCACCGTGTACCTAATAACCTTTATAGCACCAGATCATTATACTTATTATATATTTTGTCTCGCAGGACAATAATATGTGTTATCTGGTGAAGTTTAACGGATCTTATAATATAAATACTAATAGTGATTAGAGATCCGTATCAGGAAATGTCTATGTACCCGTATTATAATATGTATCTAGTGGATATGTACATACATATAATATTATAGAAAAATAGAAATATGACATTATATACAATATATAGGAATTATAAATGCTGCTGGAGTCTTCTGCTGTATCCTCCGGGTACTAGTAGGTAGGTGTGGTCAGCTAACCACGGGATGGACGTGCTAAAGTTTATAGTTTCCTTATATTGAGTGAACACGGTAGTTGATTTGGGGCAGCTACCCACAATCCTCTAGTAGTGCTAAAGTTTATAGTATATCCGAATGGTGTAGATTTGTAGAATATTAGTCCGGATGTGTCAACTGTGTAGAGAACGTAATCCTTTTTAAGTTTTAGTTGACATAAGTAAAATAATAGTCCGATATAAGTTGATCCGGAAGTAATAGTAGTAGAGATATAAGTCCATTCGGGAGTACAGATGAGTTGTAGAGGTAAATCGTAAAGTCCATCCTAGTAATTGGTTAGCACGGGTAACAGCAGGAGTCTGGAACTGGCATCCGGATACGTCTCACAGCAGCAAGTCTACTATCGGATTGTTCATGGATGAAATTATAAATCCGAATAGGCTATTCAGGGTGTAATAAATGTTATACAACCTGAATAATAGACTGGTCAAAGGAACCCGGAACACATAGTATAGGTGTTCATGCACTAGTAAAAGCATTCGCAGACCTTTAGGGTTCCGCAAAGACTATATCTGGTCATTTGGTGTTGGAAAAAAAATTATGGAAGAAATAACCCTAGCATGCTTTAAACGGATTTCTTAGCATGCTTCTTCTTCAGAAGAGCTAAAGCCGACTCGGGAGTGCCGTCCCACTCGTCCAAGTCGACTCCGAACACCCTCATGAACTTAGTGTTCAGGTTGGTGTTCCGAGTGATCTCCTCCTTTACACGCTTTTCCAACACGTGTACATCCATAGCTGCTTTTTCTTGAGCAGCTGAGGCAGCCTCCTCCTGGGCCTTTACATCGTCCCGGATGAGAGTCTCGAGACGTTGCTTTTCAGCGTCGCCCACCTGTTTCATACATAACAGGGTTTCGTTTAGGAGACCCTGATGAAACTCGACCGCTTTCTCACGAACGGTCTTCTCCCAATGGGTGTAGATGGCCTTCTGGACATCTGCCTCCCCTTGGCGAGACTTCTCAAACCAAACTTCCGCATTACCAGTTTTAATGGTAATGGCGTCCTTTGGTTTCTCAGGTGCCGCGACAGCCTTGGGAGGAGTCGAGGCGGCCTGTGGACCACTTCCGGGTTTAGGACTCCCGGACACACCTGTCGTTGGTACGCAGAAGGCAGGTGGTACGTTCTGTTTCAGTCCCATTTGCAGGTACATGTTTAACTGCTCCTGGGTAAAGGTAACTGGTGGGGCGGCTGGAGCGGATGCAGATCCGGCGGCAGCAGATGCGGTGGTCTTCTTTGGCATAAGGCGACCATCCTTTCCTACCACCAAGGTCTGGCTCTCAGGTCCAGGTCCCTGGTTTAAGGACGGAAAGTTTCGAGAACTCACTTTCCCAGGTTTAGATACGGCTCCAGCGTATCCGGCAGGTTCAGGCTTCTTGAACACCGGAGTGCCCTGAGCCTGTTCTGCGGGGTGCCTTGTCAGAGGGGACCTGGAACGGTCCTCTGCTCTGACCTTCGGTTTTGTTGTACTCTGACCATTACCATTGCCGCCGCGGTTCTGGTCTCTCCTGCTCCTTTCACGAGCTCTCTTTGCATCCTTTCCGGATTCCTCGCATTTCTGCCAGAGAGACTCGTGCATGTCCAGTTTACCCTTTCCAGGAGTCAGGACTATCTTTGCTCGGAGTTTCGAATCCTTGGTCTTCGGAACTTCGCAGAGGACTTGGTCCCCTGGTCGGATCTTAGACCAAGCATCCTCGCTCAGGCTATCGAACTCCTTCATGAGTTCCTGATGAAGCTCCATGATGCGCTTCCGGGCCCCGTCCAAACCTTCTGCGTGGCATTTCTTCTGGTGTCTAGCCAGATCACTACGTCGGTTGTATTGCACCTTCGTAGTACACTTCTTGCCCTTCTTACCATAACTCGGATCACAGATGTAAACCGGGTGATGGTGGAAGTGGGCCTCTACCAGATGCCTTTGGAACCGGGCTGGAGTACTCCAGGTCCGGATCGAGACATCACTCGCATCCTGGCAGATAGAGAAGGGACAGGACTTTTGATCGTCACCGTACCACTTCTCTAAAGCCCAACGCAGCTTCCTCCTCTGGGTATAAGTGTAATACCCTTCGGTGTGGTTTAGCATAAGCCACATCTTTCGATAGGCTTTGCTCGGATTGGGGTCCTCGTCCGAAAGGCGCATCCAATCTTCATCATCCGACTCATCGTTCTTATTGATTGAGTCTGGACAGGCATAGAGGGTAGAGCCGTCCTTCTTAACTCCGTACGCACAGTCGGAGAAACACGTCGGGATCCGGGTTTTGAATCCGGATTTGGCGTTAGCCCAACGTTCGGCCTCGGTTTGAGTTGATGGAGTGGCCTTCTCATCATACTCAACCGAGGATTCGTGCACCGACTCCTCGTCAGACGACTCAACCTCCATGGCAGTACTACCAGTGGTTGAGGTGCTGGGTTTCGGCTCGGCTCTCGCAGAATCCGGGAGATTCTTGAGCTTCCGAGCAGCGGATCGTCGGTTCTTACTGACCTTCCAGTCTTCCTCCGGTTCCTGGGTTCCGGATGTGCTGGAGGTCGTGGCTTCTACTGGAGTAGTAGTGCTGCCGGTAGCTGATGTAGCACTGGCGGAGCTTCTGGTGGCAAGCTTCAGGTCGGGGATAGGAGGTGCGGGTGCTTCCGCGGCCCTCTTAGCCTCTTCCTGTGCCTCCTGTTCGGCAGTCATGCGGCGGACAATAACCGTCCGAAGGGCTGCAGCTCGGTCCAATCCGATTAGTGAATTGTTCTGGACATCCACCAATTCCTGTTCGGTTATGTAATAACCGTCGTCCCACTGCTCGAAGTTAGCAGCGGCCTCCCGGAATTCCTTAGTGGTCCGGCACGGCGTCCGGATAGCACTAGGGCGTGGGTAGGTCTGGCCATCGGTATCCCAGACACAGCCTACCCAGTTAATGTTCGTAGCCTTGACGTTCCACAGGGACTTGTCAGGCTTCGGATACGCTCCGAGCTCGAAGGCTCGGTTAGCAGCATACACGGTTTCACGGAAACCAGCGTCCACCATAAGTCCCCGTTGGAACCACGGCCAGTCTCGAAGCCACTCGGGAGGCATCCTGGACAGCTGTTCGGGAGCCATGACGCCCTCGATAGCTATCCTGACTTTCGGGTCCATCCTGACTGGTGTCCCGTCCGCGTAGGTCACTTGTGCCTGCAGTTCCGGGTGGACATACAGGTAGCGACCATCATAGCTAGCTGGAAAAGGCTCCGCCACTGCTGGCTTCCACTCATCCTTCTGTCCGTCAACTTGGGTAGTTTCGGACTCTGTCGCTGCGGGTTCAGCACTCGCAGTCGCTCCGGATCCCTCTGCTGGGAGTGGAGATAGCAGTTTCTCTGGCTCATTGAGTGAGAATGAAGCCAGCTTCTCCTCGAACGAGCGATCCGTGGGTTCCTCCACGTCCATCATCTCGCTCTCTTCCTGTGTAACAGGCGACAAAGCTTCCGGAAAAGCTTCTGCGGACGGAGTCAGCTTATCCGGGTCACCGGATAGCTTGGCTGCAGCTACGGATTCCTCAGCCATGACTGGGGAATCGATCACGGGAGTAAACTACTCCTTTTTCCGGCTTTTACGGCGCCGGGGCCGGCACAAACGGAGTCTGTCTACCAGGAGACAGACTCTGGAGGAGCAGCGGGGGGTTTGCTTAGCCGGTAAAATCCAAGAAGGGAGCGAGCTCGACCGTCTTGAACGTTACCGAAAAACAATATGGCGACAGGCCAGCTTTCGTGACGTCATTTCCCCGCGGTCCGCGAGGTCACGAGAGGTCAGCCGAGACTGGACACGGTGACGTCATGCGGAAACGCACGTGCTACAGGCGGTACATCAACAAACTGATTGTTTTTAGGTAATTATCGCTCACCCCGATGACTCGACTGGGGATTTAAGTGGAGATTATGGAAAGCTTAAGCAAATCCACAGGATTATCAATCCACTACCCATTGGTACATCATGCGGGGGCGACAAATAAGCCTTTAGGGTCAGTTGTCATCCGTTCCTCTAAATGTAAACATTACACTCGTTGTGTATACAGGTTAGGTCACTGCAGTCCTCTGGGCAATTCGGGGGCTGCGGCGAACGTATCTCCCCTTCTCGGATAGTTCTTTATCGGACCTGACAGTCTGAAGAGCTTTCTCTAGGTGCTTCTTAGCCTTAGAAACACCTTTCCTCTTCTTTCTGTCTTCACCTGCCGAGACTTTTTTAACTCCCCCACGCTTAATCGGTGTTGGCGTGGGTGTCACTGATTCGGAACACTTTTTGGGTCTACCTCGACCACGCTTCACTGTAGTGTTCTTTACCTGGTCTATTATGCGATTCTGATTCAGGATCCTTTCGGAACCTTCACCATACATTTCTGTGGAGGTCTCCCTCCCAGACCATCTCCTTAATCTAGCCACATTTGACTTATAGAGTCGACCAAGGTCAGATTTAATAATTACGGTACAATCACTGATAATTTGTGTTATAGTAAAGGGACCGTCCCAATTAGACGCTAATTTTATGTGTCTAAGTGGTTCGTGTAATCTGAGGACTCTGTCTCCGGATTGGAATTTCCGATGCTTTAGATCGGTATCGTATCCTACTTTCTGCCATTTGGCACTTTTCTCCAAATCAATTCGGACAGACTCATATGCTTTTCTAAATCTGTCTCTTAAACATTCCACAAAAACTACATGGCAAGGTAGTTCAGGGTCCATTCCTACGACTCCAAAAACTAGGTCAGCAGGCATTATCAAATCCTCTCCGAATACTAAAAGGTTCGGAGAACAATTTGTACTTGAATGTACCGTACTATTATAAGCATGTGTCACAAAATGACATTGCTCATCCCAGTCATCCATATGTTCATTAACGAGTGACTTTAGGACTTGGATGAGGGTTCTATTGAACCTTTCCACTAATCCGTCGCTTTGTGGTCTATACGGATTGGTTCTAGTCTTGCAAATAGCCAAGTATTCGCACATACCCTGCCAGAGATTTGATTCGAACTCTCTGCCTTGGTCACTGTGTAACATTAATGGTACACCGAAGCTTAGTACCCAACCTTTTACAAAAGCTTCGGCACAAGTAATTGCTTTGTGGTCCGGTAGTGGAAATACTTTAGTGTATTTCGTATAATAATCACACACTACCATCATACAGGTATTATCATTAGCGGTTGTATTAAATCCACTAATAATATCTACCCCGATTCTTGCGAATCTAACTCCGAAAAGTTCTTGGGATAGGGGAAGTTTGCCCATCCCGGGTCCGGGTTTGTTTTTACAACAATCCGGACAGGTGGTTATCCATCTTTGCAAGTCCCGTGTCATGCCAGGCCAATAGTATTTCTTGGAAAGTCGTGCTAGCGAGCGTTTCCTTCCGAAATGACCACTGGTCCGATGTCCATGACAGAAGTACATAATGTCATGTCTCATGGCATGTGGTATCACCACTTGCATGATTCTATCACCATTATTACATGGCTTCCAACGGTATAACACGCCTTTCCGGACTTCAAGCTCGGTCCATTGAGCAAGAAACCTTCTCATTTCTCGATTTTCCAGAGAGACCTCTGGTCTAACTGGACGTATACCCTTTGGTACTAATTGCAGTAGCTGTGCAGTTATCGAGTCAGCTTCCTGGAAATGTCGTATGTGATCCATAGACCAATCCAGTATACTGGCAACTAGGGGTACGAATGGTCTTCGAATCCCTGCTAACACTGCCTTATGAGCTCCACAATCAGTACAATCCGGATTATCACATTTCCGGATTGGTATTCGAGACAAAGCATCAGCATTTAAATGCTTAACTCCGGGTCTATGCTGAATCTGTTGATGTTCCAGCCCATATTCGGATAAATGGGCTAGCCATCGGCCTAACATGCCTTCAGCATCTCGGAAGTTCAGTAGCCACCTTAAAGAGGAATGATCCGTACGCAAAGTAAAGTTCGTTCCCCATAGAAAATGTTTGAACTTCTTGGTATATACGACTACTGCTAACAACTCTCTTTTGGTTGTGCAGTAATTGCGCTGAGTCTTGCTCAGTGTGTTGCTGGCAAAGGCAATTGGTACTTCTCTCCCATTTTGGACTTGCGAGAGAGCTGCACCAATGCTATCATTACTAGCATCAGTATCCAGTATGAAATGATCCGTCTCATTCGGATATTGCAATACGGGAGTACTCGTGAACAGGTCTTTTAGCTTTCGAAAAGCGTTTTCCTGTTCATGTGTCCAAGGAAATTTTTCCTTGGTACTTCCTGGAGTCCAGTTAGCTATTGCTTGTAATGGGTAACTGACTCTAGAATAATTCGGAATAAATTCCCTGTAATAGGAACAGAATCCTAAAAAGGACCTCACTTCCTTGGGTGTTTTAGGTCTATTCCAATTCGTGACTGATTCGATTTTTTCCGGATCAGCCTTTATTCCTTCATCACTGATGATGCGGCCCAAATAATTTATGGACTTTCTAAACATGTGGCATTTCTTAGGTTTCAATTTGAGACCATTTGAAATAATACGTTCTAGTACCATTTTTAGGTTATTAGAACATTCTTCGAATGTTTTTCCGAAGACAATGACATCGTCTAGATATACAAGACATCTTTTCCACAATAAATCACTTAGAATTGTTTCCATCATTGCTTCAAATGTTGCAGGTGCATTGCACAATCCAAACGGCATTACATTATATTGGAATAATCCAATATGACTTGAAAATGCAGTTTTCTCCATATCTGAAGGGTTCATTCCCACTTGCCAATAGCCTGATTGCAAGTCTAGGGTACAAAACCAACTGTTTCCTCCTAAGGAGTCAATGGTTTCATCTATTCTCGGTAATGGATACGAATTCTTTTTCGTTATTCCATTCAACTTCCTGTAGTCTATGCAGAAACGGATAGTACCGTCCTTTTTTGTTACCATACACACAGGACTACTCCATGGGCTATTGGAAGGGACTATTACATCCTGTTCCAACATCTTATTTATTTCATCCTCAGCTACTCTCTTTTTTGCTAAGGGTAACCGTCTATACGGTATCTTAAAGGGTTCGGCATCTCCAGTATCTATTTTATGTAATACCTTATTTGTCGTACCTAGTTTTTCACCAGGTTTGGCAAAGGCAGTATGATACTGACAGAGCATATCATAGAACTCTTTCCGGTGTTCCGGATCTTCTAATGAAGTTTCTTCATACAACTTAAGTAAGTCTTCCGAAATTTCATCATCTCCTGTTACCTTCTGTAAGCTTAGCTTACTATCCGTTACAGTTTCCGAAAGGGTCACGTTTCCAAAAACTTGTCCCTTTTTCAAGTAGATAGTAGTGTTTCCAGTATTGGAGACAGGTACTACCGACCAGGATGCATTCGCTACTATTGTGTCTACAGAATTTAATCCAATACCTGACAAAGTAACTACATCCGGTTCTATCACTGCAGGTTTGTTACGCATTGCAGGATCACTTCTTACAAGCACATCACAGGCTACTCCCGGAGGGATTCGCACAGTGTGTGCCACACTAGCCATACTGCTCACTTGTCTCAGTGCACATCTAACCTTCACGGGGTACGGGTATCTCACACTCAACACTCCTGTTTGGGGTTCCAATACAGCACCATACAGGGATGCGAAATCCAACCCGAGTATCCCCTCATCTGCTATATCCGCAACGGTGGCGCTCATGACATAGTCATGTATACCATCTAACTGTAGTCTCACACAAGTTCTACCATACGTTTGCAAGGTACTGCCGTCGGCCGTCTGAGCACTTCCTCCCGATTTGAGAGTATCATGTTCATCCGGTATAAGGTCGTAGAACCCCTTGGAGATACAAGAGTGGCTAGCTCCCGTATCCACAAGGAATTCGGCAGACCTTCCGTTAACAGTAAGGCAAACATACCACCGCCTTCCGTTTAGAACAGAGGGCATGTCCGTGACAATCGGAACGTCATTTTTCACACCAGGAGTCAATCCACATCCTTTTAAGAATTCCAGACAAGGATGACCCGGGGGCAGGTGGGCACCACAGACCTTGGCTAACGAATAGCCGCCTGCCTCGTTACTGATATTGGGTTTCCCCTGTGCTCCCATAGCACCTGTTATATCAGCTTCCCTAACCTTCCGGGTGTCTACAACCACCTCGGTGTTAGGCGATCTTGTTACTTCATGTGAACTATCATCACGGATGGTGATATCATGGCAAGATTTGTCACTGGGATCCCCTTCTTTGCCCCTCGGGAGACCCCTCCTTAGTTTTCCTCTGTACTTACTCCAGAGACACTCTCCTGTCTACGAGGGACAGGTTTTTCAGCCATACATTCTGGAGCATAATGCCCCAGTTTCTGGCATCTGAAACATCTCCTCTGAGATTTGTCAACTCTCGGTCTCTTTAGAGCTTCTGTTAATCCGGCAATTAATGTTTCCATCATGTTAGTCGGAGCAACAGTGGCTGCTACAGTTGGGTTCGCCGTAGAGGCTACACTGCCAGGTTGAGTTGATCCGGAAGCTGTTTTACCAGCAACAGATCCTCCTCTCCCTCTCGAATGTACTTTCCTATACCGCTTTTGTCGGTAATACTTTCCAGCTACATGCACTGAACCAATATAATCTCCGTTTTCATCGGAGACATATTCATCATTCTCATCAACTTCATTCGATTCAACCGGAGCTAATTGGGAAGTATCGTATACCGGAGCAGGTGTACCTCCATATTGGAATGGAGCTGCTCTTATTGGATTAGGTCCGAGACCTACCAAACGTTTCTTCATGTCATGTCCATCGATTGCTATGAACAGATCACTGAAGGAAGTGTCATCTTTCCAAGAGTCCCAGACCACTTGCTTGTGATCCGGATCACGCAATCCACTGTAGAATTGTATAAACAATTCTTGTAGATAACAATCATCATCGTGAGCCCAATTTGGACGTGCTTTCGAAAGCAAGTCCTGTAGCTCCAAACCAAAGACTTTGTGTGATTCTTTAGGTTTTTGTGTCCTCTTCTTAAAGCTTACCCACGGATCTTCTCTAACGATTGATCCGAAAAGGTATGCGGCACATTCGACCAGTTGATCATAAGTACCGTATATTCCGTAAGCTGCTCTCCATTGGTTGAGGGCCACTTTTCCGCCTTTATTTAACCAACAGATTAAATATGGCAGAGCTTCTTCTTTTGTCCAGCCACTACAATTGACTTCGTCAACAAAAGCTTGATACCTGTCCTTCCATGGATCATTAGAATCATATGGAGGGGGTATCCGTGCCTGCCTACGTGCCGGATTATTACATCCGCGTAGTCTATCTGCTTCTCGCATGCTCCAGTTCATGACTTCCATGCCGTCTGCTCCCTTTCGGTAGCAGTCAATGCCAAGGTTTTGTATACATTGGCTTCTATCAAAGATGGTTTGCATCCCTGCAGGCATAGAAGTTCTCCTGTTAGGTTTCTTGCCACCTCCTCCTGATCCTGATCCTCCGGATCCGGATCCTCCTGGGCCGCCTGGAGGGTTTCCTCCTGGTGGGCCATTATTATTATAGCCTCCAGATGAACCACCAGGGTATCCACTATTGTGACCGGTGTTTCCAGAAGAAGCATATCTAGGGTAAGAATCATTTTGATTCCATCCCTGGTTATAGCTATTACCATTCTGATAATTGCCACTTCCCGATGGATTATAATTATTTCTATATCCATAGGAAGATGTTCTCGGTTGATGCGTACCGCCGTTGATATTGTTTTGTGGCGGATTTGGTCTCGGAAAACGTCCATCAGTAGGACCATTACCAGAACCTGGGGGTGGATTCGGTAATCTTGGTACTGCTGGTGTACTGTGGCCGGGTTGGGGGAAATATGAAGGTGGTGTCAACATATGTCTCATTGGTCCGGGTGCTTTTGGTTGTGCCACGGGTGAATTATTATTATTCCCTGTAGCACCATCGTGAGTCGCTTTGATTTTGTGACTCAAATCTGGTATGGGTGGTGCTGGTCCTATCGTATCCAGCATTGGAACTACTGGTTTAGATGCGGTTCCATTTACTGCAGCGTTATCCGGTTTCTTATAGATTCCGGATACCACATTCTTGTCAGCCCCATCATCAACGAATGGGCTGTATCTAATTGGGGTTGCATCTTTAGATGTCTTTCCCAACATTGTAGATACCACAGCTGGGTCTATATTACCTATAGTTAACTGGGCTGCTTCTACATATTTATCTAGAGTTATTGCAGTAGCCTGCAATTCCTGAAGCTCATTCGTGAGTTTCTGTCTATCCTCCTCCAGTTGTTTGTTGTAAGCTATGATGCCTACCCGGATGGTCTCATTATCTTCAGCTTGTTTACTGCACTGAAGTTTCAATTTATCCAACTCCTCCTGATAATGGCGAATTTCGGATTCGAATTTTGTCTTATCAAGGTTCAGTTGGTCGTTCGTATCTATGTATGTTTGGATACGAATGTGCCTATTGTCATATTCTTTATTGAATGAATCTCTCATAGATTGAAGTTTTAGTTCTTCACTCTCGAGTTCTTTCATGTACTCGCTCCTTCTGGCTTCGAATTCCTTTCGCATGCCAGTTAGGTCCTCTTCCATTTGAAGTTTTTCATGCAGTACTTCATCCTTAGCTTTGACCAAGGTATTTAAATTCTCGTTCAAAGTTACATAAGTTTCATTCAACAACAGGACATCCGGTCGTTTTAATTCTTCACCTTCCGGTACCGCATAGGTTAAGTCGCCATCTATAGCGCTATAATCTAATATTGGTAATTCGGGCCTGGGTAACCTATAAGGTAGTTCTCCGAATGTTACCCTTTTTCGCATTGGTGCCGGATGTTCTGGGTTAGTACTACCACCGACTTCGAACATCGAATCACATAATTCGTCAACAATTGAATGCTGGCCTATTAAGTTACTATGTCTCTGTATGGACTGTTCGCGTCGTACAGAGTCTGGCAGATTCTCCTCACTATCATTATAGTGGGGTCCGGGATCTCTCCAGGATGCTGATTCTGCATCTTGTGGATCCGAATGGGCTTGGAGCATTAGCGATCCATTTCCATTCTCTTGGGCAAGTGATTGCCCTGCTGGGTTAGCTTCCCTAAGGGTGTCTAACCCATGTACTAGCCGTTCGGACGTTATAACGTCCGGGCTATACACCAGAATTAACTGGTCACGGCACCAGTGTAAGGGTTTGTGGCCTTACGGACCTGGGGGGTTCGGGTCTTACGATTCGGAAAGAAAGAGTAAGACAGTATTCCAAGTGTATGCCAACGGATAGGTTTATTACTTAATGCACACTCACGGCTGCCGAATGATATCAAAGAGGCAGCTAATATTAAAAAGCAGTGGTCTACATAGTGCGGAGGCCAGAAGGGCCTCTGACGTAGCGGCTGAGCCCTGGGCTTTATATACGGACCCAGGTGTTCGTCGTCAGATGTCCCCACAGACCCGGATCGGTGCTGCCACCTATCCGGAACCTGAGGAACGTCCGACGACTCGACTCACCCGCCACGTCAGACGGTACCCAACTCCTATGGTAGTAAAGTGTACCTCTACACATACTTGAAGCATTATTTTCTAATCCCAATATTTGAAAAGAAAACTGCAAAAAGGCTACTTTTTCTAGTACATTGCCTATATAATTTGTCCCTTTGCCTGGTCCCTAGCAACCAGGGTTCTGCTGCAGAGAATACTCATTAATTAGCACATAGTGGCTTAATAATATAAATACAACTTCAAAGGTATGGATAGTGTGGGTTATCACTCATCACATCTCCAGGTGTGGAGTCTTCACACCTCCAGGTGTGGAAACTAACCCATGTATAGAGTGGCTTCTTGACCCCTGAAGCTGCAAATCTCGCGAGAATGCATGTTTGTTAGGCCTGAGCTGGTACCCGGTAAACACAGTTACGTTATACATACGTAGATTGCACGTAGAAATTTCAGTACATTTACGTATTTTCTCAACGTAGAATAATGTATAAACGTGTATGCTGATGTACGTATTTCTGACGTAGATGTAGAATTTACGTACATACACCTCATTATTACCCAAATTAACGAAGAAAAATTATTTTCTTTAAATGTAAATATTCCTATATATTTAGATATCCAACGTATATTTTCAATACTTTTATACTAATAACTACGATGTATGTAGTTTTGCAGGTTCTGGTTATGCTCCAATATACGTAAAATTACCTCAACGAGACGTTCATATACCTACCCCTATACCCTCAGTTATTTTTATTCATTTAAGAATGTTATTTCCTTGTCTCATTCTATAATACTAGTATATTCAGGGCCAGTATTTAGAAAGAGACACCAATGCTTTAGCCATCAGTTTCATCATTTGAATTAAGAGTCAAGTATAACTCCTGATTGTATGTTGAAGGTTCTGTGATGCTAGGTGTATTTCTTAATGCTACAGCATGGGTGTTTACCATACCTGGATCCTAAAATATACATGGTAGCATCATCAATCAGTGAATATTTTGCACAAACCTATTCCCAAATGAAAGGTTGATACAATGAGTTCTCAATAATGTGTTTTTAATTAGTATAGTTGATTAATATAGATGACAATCATCATGGAGGTCTAAATTAAATAGAATGCTCAGCAATAGTGACACCTGTTGAGATAAACTGAAAGTACAGAAATACGTAGATAAACGTAATTTTACGTATTTCAGACCTCTTTTCGTGTAGAAACATTTAGAACAGATTAGGTGAGCACTAAATGGAAATGAATCTGCCCTTGTGATTTTTATTTTCTATATTTAGATAGACCCAAACTATGTTTGATAGCTGTAACCATACAGCTTTTATATTTGTACTGGTATTGAATATACTGCCATCTAGTGAGATAGGAGTGAAGCACAAAATAATGTATGTGGGACGTAATCTAACATATTTCCAACCTCTATGACCATGTGCTTTCTATATTCCCTATTATCACCCTCTGCACACCTACATTTCCACTGTTTGTTTGGAATCTAGAATTCATTACTGAATGAGATTTTGCCACATGATGCTCTAACCCATATGGTACATATATTTTATATGACCAACAAATACTCTTGCTTAAATAATGCATATTTAAGATGTAATGTCAATACAGTGTTAATCCCCATAGGGATATGAAAATAGGAATTATTATCCATTATTACCTAAAAATGCACATAATTACAACTACTGCATGTAGGTCAGATGCCTGTCCACCAATAGATTTGATTATGATAGAAAACATGGTTTATTCCAGGGTCAATCTGTTATTTATCCTATCTATCTGTACTGAACTCTAAACACCATGATATGTACAGGATTCTTGTAGACCTAGGCCCAGCTGAGTTATCTTTTTTCATGTCAAGTGATTGATTTTCATCATTATTCATCCCTGATCTTTATAATGCAGTTGTTAATGAAATGAAAGTTTGGTTACATAAATGAAACAATACTATTTATCATTAGAAGTTTTTATCCAAAATCTACATACATGAACCAACCAATATCTACGTCTTACAATCGTTCTACCTACGAACAAGGCCAATCAAAAATATGGATCAAGATTTACGTGGATAAACCTCTTCAAATTGCGAAGCATAAACCTTATTTATCAACATATATCCACCAACTGATATCTACGTTGCTGGAACCTCATATAGAGGTTCAGTAGAAAACCAACCTAGATCTACCAGAAATCTACGTTGAAACACGTAGTGTGTTTACTGGGTATAACTGCAGTGTAGTCACACCTGCATGCACTACCAGCATGGTACTAGCACCCACTGGTAAACATGCAAAGTCGGTTGATAGGACTCAGTATGGATGCCTAGTGGATCTACCATCTTGAATTTCGCTGGTTGAGGTAAACCCCACTGGTAAGACATACTATGATGGGTACCTTGTCCCTGGGTAACACCCACTTCCAGGGACATGCTGGTCCCATCTTATCAGTTCTTATCAGTGTATGTCGCCAAAACCAGCTGAACACCCGCTTGTTGCCAATATCATAGCATATGGATAACACCTACACAGACTCAAACTGGTAACCAGTCCTCACCCATGATTGTCGGTAAACCCCTACTGCAAATCATCAAGCAAGCCCACTGCGATAAATTGTAGTCTGTCATATAAAAAAACACTGTATAACTTAATCAATGTTGATCTGGTGCTGGCATGACTATATCCTTACATTTGTAGAGGTACACGTTATTAAACCATAGGAGTTGGGTACCGTCTGACGTGGCGGGTGAGTCGAGTCGTCGGACGTTCCTCAGGTTCCGGATAGGTGGCAGCACTGATCCGGGTCTGTGGGGACATCTGACGACGAACACCTGGGTCCGTATATAAAGCCCAGGGCTCAGCCACTACGTCAGAGGCCCTTCTGGCCTCCACACCATGTGAACCATTATTCCTTAATATTAGCTGCCTCTCTGACATCATCCGGCAGCCGTGAGTGTACAATAAGAAATAAAACTAACCGTTGGCATACACTTGGAATACTGTCTTACTCTTTCTTTTCGAATCGTAAGACCCGAACCCCCCAGGTCCGTAAGGCCACAAACCCTTACACTGGTGCCGTGACCAGTTAATTCTGGTGTATAGCCCGGACGTTATAACGTCCGAACGGCTAGTACATGGGTTAGACACCCTCAGGGAAGCTAACCCAGCAGGGCAATCGATTGCCCAAGAGAATGGAAATGGATCATTAATGCTCCAAACCCATTCGAACTCGCAAGATGCGGAATCTGCATCTTGGAGAGATCCCGGACCCCAGTATAATGATAGTGAGGAGAATCTGCCAGACTCTGTACGACGCGAACAGTCTATACAGAGACAGAGTGACTTAATAGGCCAACAATCACTTGTTGACGAGTTAAGTAATTCGATGTTCGAAGTTGGTGGTAGTACTAACCCAGAACATCCAGCACCAATGCCAAAAAGGGTAACATTCGGAGAACTACCTTATAGATTACCCAGGCCCGAATTACCAATATTAGATTACAGCGCTATAGATGGCGACTTAACCTATGCGGTACCGGAAGGTGAGGAATTCAAACGACCGGATGTCATGTTGTTGAATGAAACTTATGTAACTTTTAACGAGAACCTAAATACCTTGGTCAAAGCTAAAGACGAAGTATTCCATGAAAAACTTCAGTTGGAAGAAGACCTAACCGGCATGCGAAAGGAATTCGAAGCCAGAAGGAGTGAGTACATGAAGAAACTCGAGAATGAAGAATTAAAACTTCATTCCATGAGAGAATCATTCAACAAGGAATATGATAATAGGCACATTCGTATCCAAACATACATAGATACGAACGACCAATTAAACCTTGATAAGGCAAAATTCGAATCCGAAATTCGCCATTATCAGGACGAGTTGGATAAATTGAAACTTCAGTGTAGTAAACAAGCTGAAGACAATGAAACCATCCGGGTAGGCATTATAGCTTACAACAAACAACTGGAGGAGGATAGACAGAAACTCACAAATGAGCTTCAGGAATTGCAGACTACTGCAATAACTCTAGATAAATATGTAGAAGCCGCCCAGTTAACTATAGGCAATATTGATCCAGCTGTGGTATCTACAATGTTGGGAAAGACATCCAAAGATGCAACCCCAATTAGATACAGCCCATTCGTTGATGATGGGGCTGACAAGAATGTAGTATCCGGAATCTACAAGAAACCGGATAATACCGCAGTAAATGGAACCGCACCTAAACCAGCAACCCCGATGCTGGATACGATAGGTCCGGCACCACCCATACCAGATTTGAGTCACAAAATTAAAGCGACTCACGATGGTGCTACTGGGACTAATAACAATACACCCGTGGCACAACCAAGAGCACCCGGACCAATGAGGCATATGTTGACACCACCTTCATATTTCCCCCAACCCGGCCACAGTACACCAGCAGGGCCAAGATTACCGAATCCACCTCCGGGTTCTGGTAATGGTCCTACTGATGGATGTTTCCTAAGACCAAACCCGCCACAAAACAATGCTAATGGCGGTACGTATCAACCAAGAACATCTTCCTATGGATATAGAAATAATTATAATCCATCAGGAAATGGTAATTACCAAAATGGTAATAGCTATAACCAGGGATGGAATCAAAATAATTCTTACCCTAGATATGTGTCTTCTGGAAACGCCGGTTACAGTGGTGGATGCTCAGGCGGTTCGTCTGGGAGCTATAATAATAATGGTCCACCAGGAGGAAATCCTCCAGGCGGCCCAGGAGGATCCGGATCCGGAGGATCAGGATCAGGAGGAGATGGCAGGAAGCCAAATAGGAGAACTTCTATGCCTGCAGGGATGCAAACCATCTTTGATAGGAGCCAATGTATCCAAAACCTTGGCATTGACTGCTACCGAAAGGGAGCAGACGGCATGGAAGTCATGAACTGGAGCATGCGAGAAGCAGATAGACTACGCGGATGTAATAATCCGGCACGTAGGCAGGCACGGATACCCCCTCCATATGATTCTAATGATCCATGGAAGGACAGGTATCAAGCTTTTGTCGACGAAGTCAATTGTAGTGGCTGGACAAAAGAAGAAGCTCTGCCATATTTGATCTGTTGGTTAAATAAAGGCGGAAAAGTAGCTCTCAACCAATGGAGAGCAGCTTACGGATTATACGGTACCTATGACCAATTGGTAGAATGTGCCGCATACCTATTTGGATCAATCGTTAGAGAAGATCCGTGGGTAAGTTTCAAGAAGAGAACACAAAAACCTAAGGAATCACACAAAGTCTTTGGTTTGGAGCTGCAGGATTTGCTTTCAAAAGCACGTCCAAATTGGGCTCATGACGATGATTGCTATCTACAAGAATTGTTTATACAATTCTACAGTGGATTGCGGGATCCGGATCACAAGCAAGTGGTCTGGGATTCTTGGAAAGATGACACTTCCTTCAGTGACCTGTTCATAGCAATTGATGGACATGACATGAAGAAACGATTGGTAGGTCTTGGACCTAGTCCAGTAAGAGCAGCTCCATTCCAATACGGAGGTACACCTGCTCCGGTATATGATACTTCCCAATTAGCTCCAGTTGAATCGAATGAAGCTGATGAGGAGTATTGACTATATCTCCGATGAAAACGGAGAATATATTGGTTCAGTCCAGATAGCTGGAAAGTATTACCGACAAAAGCGGTATAGGAAGGTTCATTCGAGAGGGAGAGGAGGATCTGTCGCTGGTAAAACAGCTTCCGGATCAACTCAACCGGGCAGTGTAGCCTCTACGGCGAAACCAACCGTAGCAGCCACTGTTGCTCCGACTAATATGATGGAAACGTTAATAGCCGGATTAACAGAAGCTCTAAAGAGACCAAGAGTTGACAAATCTCAAAGGAGATGTTTCAGATGCCAGAAACTGGGGCATTTTGCTCCCGAATGCATGGCTGAGAAGCCTGTCCCGCGTTAACAGGAGGGTGTCTCTGGGATAAGTACAGATGAAAACTAGAAAGGGATCTCCCGAGGGGCAAAGAAGGGGATCCCAGTGACAAATCTTGCCATGATATCACCATCCATGATGATAGTTCGCATGTAGTAACAAGATCGCCTAACACCGAGGTGGTTGTAGACACCCGGAAGGTTAGGAAAGCTGATATAACAGGTGCCATGGGAGCACAGGGGAAACCCAATATCAGTAACGAGGCAGGCGGCTATGAATTAGCCAAGGTCTGTGGTGCCCACCTGCCCCCGGGTCATCCTTGTCTGGAATTCCTGAAAGGATGTGGATCGACTCCTGGTGTGAAAAATGACGTTCCGATCGTCACGGACATGCCCTCTGTTCTAAACGGAAGGCGGTGGTACGTTTGCCTCACTGTTAACGGAAGATCTGCCGAATTCCTTGTGAATACGGGAGCTAGCCACTCTTGTATCTCCAGGGGGTTCTACGATCTTATACCGGATGAACATGATACTCTCAAATCGGGAGGAAGTGCTCAGACGGCCGACGGCAGTACCTTGCAAACGTATGGTAGAACTTGTGTGAAACTACAGTTGGATGGTATACATGACTATGTCATGAGCGCCACCGTTGCGGATATAGCAGATGAGGGGATACTTGGGTTGGATTTCGCATCCCTGTATGGTGCTGTGTTGGAACCTCAAACAGGAGTGTTGAGTGTGAGATACCCGTATCCCGTAAAGGTTAGATGTGTACTGAGACAAGTGAGCAGTATGGCTAGTGTGGCACACACTGTGCGAATCCCCCCGGGAGTAGCCTGTGATGTGCTTGTAAGAAGTGATCCTGCAATGCGTAATAAACCTGCAGTGATAGAACCGGATGTAGTTACTTTGTCAAGTATCGGATTAAATTCTGTAGACACGATAGTAGCGAATGCATCCTGGTCGGTAGTACCTGTCTCCAATACTGGAAACAGTACTATCTACTTGAAAAAGGGACAAGTTTTTGGAAACGTGACCCTTTCGGAAACTGTAACGGATAGTAAGCTAAGCTTACAAAAGGTAACAGGAGATGGTGAAATTTCGGAAGACTTACTTAAGTTGTATGAAGAAACTTCATTAGAAGATCCGGAACACCGGAACGAGTTCTATGAGATGCTCTGTCAGTATAATACTGCCTTTGCCAAACCTGGTGAAAAACTAGGTACGACAAATAAGGTATTACATAAAATAGATACTGGAGATGCTGCACCCTTTAAGATACCGTATAGACGGTTACCTTTAGCGAAAAAGAGAGTAGCTGAAGATGAGATAAACAAGATGTTGGAACAGGATGTAATAGTCCCTTCCAATAGTCCATGGAGTAGTCCTGTGTGTATGGTAACAAAGAAAGACGGTACTATCCGCTTTTGCATAGACTACAGGAAGTTGAATGGAATAACGAAAAAGAATTCGTATCCATTACCGAGAATAGACGAAACCATTGACTCCTTAGGAGGGAACAGTTGGTTTTGTACCCTAGACTTGCAATCAGGTTATTGGCAAGTGGGAATGAACCCTTCAGATATGGAGAAAACTGCATTTTCGAGTCATATTGGACTATTCCAATATAACGTAATGCCGTTTGGATTGTGCAATGCACCGGCAACATTTGAAGCAATGATGGAAACAATTCTAAGTGATTTATTGTGGAAAAGATGTCTTGTATATCTTGACGATGTCATAGTCTTCGGAAAAACATTCGAAGAGTGTTCTAATAACCTAAAAATGGTACTAAAACGTATTATTTCTAATGGTCTCAAATTGAAACCTAAGAAATGCCACATGTTTAGAAAGTCCATAAATTATTTGGGCCGAATCATTAGTGATGAAGGGATAAAGGCTGATCCGGAAAAAATCGAATCAGTTACGAATTGGAATAGACCTAAAAACACCCAAAGAAGTGAGGTCCTTTTTAGGATTCTGTTCCTATTACAGGGAATTTATTCCGAATTATTCTAGAGTCAGTTATCCATTACAAGCAATAGCTAACTGGACTCCAGGAAGTACCAAGGAAAAATTTCCTTGGACACATGAACAGGAAACCGCTTTTCAAAAGCTAAAAGACCTGTTCACGAGTACTCCTGTATTGCAATATCCGAATGAAACGGATCATTTCATACTGGATACTGATGCTAGTAATGATAGCATTGGTGCAGCTCTCTCGCAAGTCCAAAATGGGAGAGAAGTACCGATTGCCTTTGCCAGCAACACACTGAGCAAGACTCAGCGCAATTACTGCACAACCAAAAGAGAGTTGTTAGCAGTAGTCGTATATACCAAGAAGTTCAAACATTTTCTATGGGGAACGAACTTTACTTTACGTACGGATCACTCCTCTTTAAGGTGGCTACTGAACTTCTGAGATGCTGAAGGAATGTTAGGCCGATGGCTAGCCCATTTATCCGAATATGGGCTTGAACATCAACAGATTCAGCATAGACCCGGAGTTAAGCATTTAAATGCTGATGCTTTGTCTCGAATACCAATTCGGAAATGTGATAATCCGGATTGCACTGATTGTGGAGCTCATAGGGCAGTGTTAGCAGGGATTCGAAGACCATTCGTACCCCTAGTTGCCAGTATACTGGATTGGTCTATGGATCACATACGACATTTCCAGGAAGCTGACTCGATAACTGCGCAGCTACTGCAATTGGTACCAAAGGGTATACGTCCAGTTAGACCAGAGGTCTCTCTGGAAAATCGAGAAATGAGAAGGTTTCTTGCTCAATGGACCGAGCTTGAAGTCCGGAAAGGCGTGTTATACAGTTGGAAGCCATGCAATAATGGTGAGAGAATCATGCAAGTGGTGATACCACATGCTATGAGGCATGACATTATGTACTTCTGTCATGGACATCGGACCAGTGGTCATTTCGGAAGGAAACGATCGTTAGCACGACTTTCCAAGAAATACTATTGGCCTGGCATGACACGGGACTTGCAAAGATGGGTAATCACCTGTCCGGATTGTTGTAAAAACAAACCCAAGAATCAGGGTAGATATTATTAGTGGATTTAATACAACCACTAATGATAATACCTGTATGATGGTAGTTTGTGATTATTATACGAAATATACTAAAGTATTTCCACTACCGGACCACAAAGAAATTACTTGTGCCGAAGCCTTTGTAAAAGGTTGGGTACTAAGTTTCGGTGTACCATTGATGTTACACAGTGACCAAGGCAGAGAATTCGAATCAAATCTCTGGCAGGGTATGTGCGAATACTTAGCTATTTGCAAGACTAGAACCAACCCGTATAGGCCACAAAGCGACGGATTGGTAGAAAGGTTCAATAGAACCCTTATCCAAGTCCTAAAGTCACTCGTCAATGAACACATGGACGACTGGGATGAGCAATGCCACTTTGTGACACATGCTTATAACAGTATGGTACATTCAAGTACAAATTGTACTCCGAACCTTTTAGTATTCGGAGAAGATCTGATAATGCCTGCTGACTTAGTATTTGGAGTTGTAGGGATGGACCCGGAACTACCTTGCCATGTAGTTTTTGTGGAATGCTTAAGAGACAGATTTAAAAAAGCATATGAGTCTGTCCGAATTGATTTGGAGAAAAGTGCCAAATGGCAGAAAGTAGGATACAATACCGATCTAAAGTATCGGAAATTCCAATCCGGAGACAGAGTTCTCAGATTACATGAACCACTTAGACACATAAAATTAGCGTCTAACTAGGATGGTCCCTTTACTATAACACAAGTTATCAGTGACTGTACCGTAATTATCAAATCTGACCTTGGTCGACTTTATAAGTCTAACGTGGCTAGATTAAGGAAATGGTCTGGGAGGGAGACCTCCACAGAAATGTATGGTGAAGGTTCCGGAAAGATCCTGAACCAGAATCGCATAATAGACCAGGTAAAGAACACTACAGTGAAGCGTGGTCGTGGTAGACCTAAAAAGTGTTCCGAATCAGTGACACCCACGCCAACACCGATTAAGCGTGGGGGAGTTAAAAAAGTCTCGGCAGGTGAAGACAAAAAGAAGAGGAAAGGTGTTTCTAAGGCTAAGAAGCATCTAGAGAAAGCTATTCAGACTGTCAGGTCCGATAAAGAACTATCCGAGAAGGGGAGATACGTTCGCCGCAGCCCCCGAATTGCCCAGAGGACTGCAGTGACCTAACCTGTATACACAACGAGTGTAATGTTTACATTTAGAGGAACGGATGACAACTGACCCGAAAGGCTTATTTGTCGCCGCCGCATGATGTACCAATGGGTAGTGGACGGATAATCCGGTGGATTTGCTTAAGCTTTCCATAATCTCCACTTAAATCCCCAGACGAGTCATCGGTGTGAGCGATAATTACCTAAAAACAATCAGTTTGTTGATGTACAGCTTGTAGCACGTGCGTTTCCGCATGACGTCACAGTGTCCAGTCTCGGCTGACCTCTCGTGACCCCGCGCGCAACGGGGAAATGACGTCACGAATGCTGGCCTGTCGCCATATTGTTTTTCGGTAACGTCCAAGACGGTCGAGCTCGCTCCCTTCTTGGATTTTACCGGCTAGCAAACTCCTCGCTGCTCCTCCAGAGTCTGTCTCCTGGTAGACAGACTCCGCTTGTGTAGGCCCCGGCGCCGTAAAAGCCGGAAAAAGGAGTAGTTTACTCCCGTGGGCGATTCCCCAGTCATGGCTGAGGAATCCGTAGCTGCAGCCAAGCTATCCGGTGACCCGGATAAGCTGACTCCGTCCGCAGAAGCTTTTCCGGAAGCTTTGTCGCTTGTTACACAGGAAGAGAGCGAGATGATGGACGTGGAGGAATCCACGGATCGCTCGTTCGAGGAGAAACTGGCTTCATTTTCACTAAATGAGCCAGAGAAGATGTTATCTCCACTCCCACCAGAGGGATCCGGAGCGACTGCGAGTGCCGAACCCGCAGCGACAGAGTCCGAGACCACACAAGTCGACGGCGCGGAGGACCAGTGGAAGCCAGCAGTGGCTGACCCGTTCCCAGTAGAGTACGATGGTCGCTACCTGTATGTCCACCCGGAACTGCAGGCACAAGTGACCTACGCGGACGGGACACCAGTCAGGTTGGACCCGAAGGTTAGGATAGCTGTTGAGGGCGTTATGGTTCCCGATCAGCTGACCAGGACGCCTCCCGAGTGGCTTCGAGACTGGCCGTGGTTCCAACGGGGACTTATGGTAGACGCTGACTTCCGCGAGACAGTGTATGAAGCCAACCGAGCCTTCGAGCTCGGAACGTACCCGAAGCCTGACAAGTCCCTGTGGAACGTCAAGGCTACGAATATTAACTGGGTAGGCTGCGTCTCGGATTCCGAGGGACAGACTTACCCACGCCCTTGTGCTACCCGGCCCCAGTACCGGACCACTAAGGAGTATCGGGAGGCCGCTGCTAACTTCGAGCAGTGGGATGAAGGTATTTATATTACCGAGCAAGAATTAGTGGACGTCCAGAACACTTCACTAATCGGTTTGGACCGAAGCGCAGCCCTTCGGACGGTTCTCGTCCGCCGAATGACTGCCGAACGGGAGGCTCAGGAAGAGGCTAAGAGGGCCGCGGAAGTACCTGCACCTCCTATCCCCGACCTGAAACTTGCCACCAGGAGTTCAGCCAGTGCTACACCAGCCACCGGCAGTACTACCACACAGGTAGAAGCCTCGACCTCCAGCGCATCCGGAACCCAGGAACCGGAGGAAGACTGGAAGGTCAGCAAGAACCGAAGGTCTGCTGCTCGGAAGCTTAAGAATCTCCCGGATTCTGCTAGAGCCGAGCCGAAACCCAGCACTTCAGCCACTGGTAGTTCTGCCATGGAGGTTGAATCGTCTGACGAGGAGTCTGTGCACGAGTCCTCGGTTGAGTATGATGAGAAGGCCACTCCATCAACTCAAACCGAGGCCGAACGCTGGGCTAACGCCAAGTCCGGATTCAAATCCCGGATTCCGACGTTCTTCTCCGACTGTGCGTATGGAGTAAAGAAAGACGGCTCTACCCTCTATGCCTGCCCGGACTCAGTCAACAAAAATGATGAGTCAGACGATGAAGATTGGATGCGTCTTTCGGACGAGGACCCCAATCCGAGCAAAGCCTATCGAAAGATGTGGCTTATGCTAAACCACACCGAAGGGTATTACACTTATACCCAGAGGAGGAAGCTGCGTTGGGCTTTAGAGAAGTGGTACGGTGATGACCAAAAGTCCTGTCCCTTCTCTATCTGCCAGGATGCGAGTGATGTCACGATCCGGACCTGGAGTACTCCAGCCCGGTTTCAACGGCATCTGGTAGAGGCCCACTTCCACCATCACCCGGTTTACATTTGTGATCCGAGTTATGGTAAGAAGGGCAAGAAGTGTACTACGAAGGTGCAATACAACCGACGTAGTGATCTGGCTAGACACCAGAAGAAATGCCACGCAGAAGGTTTGGACGAGGCACGGAAGCGCATCATGGAGCTTCATCAGGAACTCATGAAAGAGTTCGACAGTCTGAGCGAGGATGCTTGGTCTAAGATCCGACCGGGGGACCAAGTCCTCTGCGAAGTTCCGAAGACCAAGAATTCGAAACTCCGAGCAAAGATAGTCCTGACTCCTGGAAAGGGTAAACTGGACATGCACGAGTCTCTCTGGCAGAAATGCGAGGAATCCGGAAAGGATGCAAAGAGAGCTCGTGAAAGGAGCAGGAGAGATCAGAACCGTGGCGGCAACGGTAATGGTCAGGGCACCACTAAACCGAAAGTCAGAGCAGAGGACCGTTCCAGGTCCCCTCTGGCTAGGCACCCCGCAGAGCAGGCTCAGGGCACTCCGGTGTTCAAGAAGCCCGAACCTGCCGGATACGCTGGAGCCGTATCTAAGCCTGGGAAAGTTAGTTCTCGAAACTTTCCGTCCTTAAACCAGGGACCTGGACCTGAGAGCCAGACCTTGGTGGTAGGAAAGGATGGTCGCCTTATGCCAAAGAAGACCACCGCATCTGCTGCCGCCGGATCTGCATCCGCTCCAGCCGCCCCACCAGTTACCTTTACCCAGGAGCAGTTGAACATGTACCTGCAAATGGGATTGAAACAAAACGCACCACCTGCCTACTGTGTACCAACGGCAGGTGTGTCCGGAAGCCCTAAACCCGGAAGTGGTCCACAGGCCGCCCCGACTCCTCCCAAGGCTGTCGCTGCACCTGCGAAACCAAAAGACGCTATTACCATTAAAACCGGTAATGCGGAAGTTTGGTTTGAGAAATCTCGCCAGGGAGAGGCAGATGTCCAGAAGGCCATCTACACCCACTGGGAGAAGTGTGTTCGCGAAAAAGCGACCGAGTTCCATCAGGGTCTCCTAAACGACACCCTGTTGTGTATGAAGGAGGTCGCGGATGCTGAAAAGCAGCGCCTTGAGACCCTCATCCGGGACGATGTGAAGGCCCAGGAGGCTGCCGCAGCTGCCCAAGAAAAAGCAGCTATGGATGTACACGTGCTGGAGAAACGTGTAAAAGAGGAGATAACTCGGAACACCAACCTGAACACTAAGTTCATGAGGGTGTTCGGAGTCGACTTGGACGAGTGGGACGGCACTCCCGAGTCGGCTCTAGCTCTTCTTAAGAAGAAGCATGCTAAGAAATCTGCTTAAGCATGCTACGGGTTATTTCTCCCATAATTTTTTTCTTTTCTCCATAACCAGATATAGTCTTTGCGGAACCCTGCAGGTCTGCGAATGTTTTCTTCACTAGTGTATGAACACCTATGGCATGTGTTCCGGGTTCCTCTTATGACCAGTCTATTGTATAATTCAGGCTGTATAACCCTTATTGCACCCTGAATAGTCTATTCGGATTTATAACTTCTTCCATGAACAATCCGATAGTAGACTTGCTGCTGTGAGATGTATCCGGATACCAGTTCCAGACTCCTGCTGTTACCCATGCTAACCACTTACTAGGATGGACTTTACGATTTACCTCTACAACTCATCTATACTCCCGAATGGACTTATACCAACTACTACTATTACTTCCGGATCAACCTATACTGGACTATTCTCTACTTATGTCAACTAAACTTAAAAAAGGATTACGTTTTCTACATAGTTGACACATCCGGACTATTATTCTACATTCTACGCCATTCGGATTTACTTATAAACTTTAGCACTACTAGAGGATTGTGGGTAGCTGCCCCAAATTCATCTACCGTGTTCACTCTATATATGGAAACCATAAACTTTAGCACGTCCATCCCGTGGTTAGCTGACCACACCTACCTACTAGTACCCGGAGGATTACAGCAGAAGACTCCAGCAGCATCTATAATTTCTATATATTGTATATAATGTCATATTTCTATTTTTCTATAATATTATATGTATGTGCATATCCACTAGATACATATTATGATACGGGTACATAGACATTTCTTGATACGGATCTCTGATTATTATTGATATTCATATTATAAGATCCGTTAAACTTCACCAGAAAACACACATTATTGTCCTGCGAGACAAATTGTATAATAAGTATATTGATCTGGTGCTATAAAGGTTATTAGGTACACGGTGATAATATATTATTATTATATTCATTACTACACCGTGATTTTTTTTCTTTTCTTTTCAAGTGTATGGTATAAATGGTCCTATTCGTACTACTCACGGAATCCTTAACGGATTCGTATGTTAATAATATACGACATGTCATTATATAGTGAAGTTACTATAACAGTCTTCTTCAAGACTATATATTTAAATGTGGTGTTAATAACTACAAACACACATACGGATGTTATTATGTGATTTATTTATTATCGACAGTTCCGTTACATATAACTGTCATTATCACATGTATATGATTCATATTACTTGTCTTATTAATTATACCGTAGATATAATATGATATTATATGGTATAGTAATTTAACTAACAGTTCCGTTTCACACAACTGTCACTTATTCAAGTAATTCGTATAATACTTCGACATCCTAATTGTTATTTGTAACTACATTCACTATCGAATATATATATATATGACATTCGTTTCATACTCAATTTGGTGTTAATGTTATACCTATGGTTGTACCTCTATTACTAAAGGTTTAGACATATAGAAATGTTATCCTAGTAATATTATTATAACTATAACACCCTCCTAAATGTCTGGGGGAGTGGTGTAGAGGTACACGTTATTAAACCATAGGAGTTGGGTACCGTCTGACGTGGCGGGTGAGTCGAGTCGTCGGACGTTCCTCAGGTTCCGGATAGGTGGCAGCACTGATCCGGGTCTGTGGGGACATCTGACGACGAACACCTGGGTCCGTATATAAAGCCCAGGGCTCAGCCGCTACGTCAGAGGCCCTTCTGGCCTCCACACCATGTGAACCATTATTCCTTAATATTAGCTGCCTCTCTGACATCATCCGGCAGCCGTGAGTGTACAATAAGAAATAAAACTAACCGTTGGCATACACTTGGAATACTGTCTTACTCTTTCTTTTCGAATCGTAAGACCCGAACCCCCCAGGTCCGTAAGGCCACAAACCCTTACACATTAGTCAATAAGCCTTCTTGAATCCCTCTTGAATCTCTTGAATCAAGGGCTCTCGAGTGGTTATCCGGTGTTTTTCCCGCCGGGGTTATCCCATATAAACAACCATGTATAGGATGTAGGTCCCCAGATGGGTAAAATCGACAAGGGGACAAGAGTAGTTCTTAAAATCGACAAGAGGCACGCAGTTGAGAAACAAAAGGCAGGGGTACTTTTTAAAATCGACAAGGGACATGGGCTTAGAGACAAGGGACCTTTTTTTTTTTTAATCGACAAGGGATAGAGGCCTGTGGGGTTTAGCGACAAGGGCCTTTAGGGGCAAGAGATTAGGGTGTTTTTTTTCTTTTCTAGAATCGACAATGGATATGGGACACCCATCTAGCCTAGGGCCCTAGATATATATGCTAAGGCAAGGGCCCGGGGCAAGGGTGGCATAGTTTAGACCTGGGCCCCGGTCGGAGTCTCGCATATGGCCTATAAGATCGATACTAAGGATGAGAGGAAACAAATAAAGCCTAAAATGTGTGTGTGTGTGGCCCTGTGCCTGTGGGGATGGGGTCCCGGGGATGAGTTGGGGTGGGGAGGTATTCATTCTATTCGTATAAAGACCTCTGACTTCATAATCTGGAAGTTCTTCAATACGCCTGACTCCAGTCCCCAGTCTGGACGAAAGTTAAGGGGTGGCTCTAGAGGTTGGTTAATACAATGTAATAGCCTTTGTCGATTGTCGTCCCCCGTCGTCCACAGATATCCACGACCGGGTATTCAGTCCCCTCCGGACTGACCTCAAGTCGACCTGACTGAGGGTGTAGTCCTATCTACTATAGATATGAGTATAGTAGGTACACCCCCAGTTTGATATATTTTCTAGCAGGACAGGTATTATATGGTCAATTGCACTGAGTTGGGGTCACACAGGGCTCACTAAGTGGTGAAAATTAAACTGCTTGGATTGTTTTGAAATTGTGTGTCCAAAATACTGGTGCACTGAGGCACCTACCCTGCAAATTGGGAACACTAATATCAAAAATTGCCAATTTTAGAGTCAATTCCATTATTTAGCATTAGTTCCTATGGGATTCTGGTCCAAATAGGCTCTTTTTTGGGGAGTTAATTTTTCCACCATCAGGTGAACAGATTTATATGATATCATTTTTGCATGATGCTGGGCATTGTCCTTTTATAATAGCAATCTGTCATAACAACAAAACTTCTTAATTCATGGTATTTCAGGCATAATACATATTGTGGTATGTATGGTTCCATGTGGCACGTACAGTTCCTGACATGGAAAAACTGTCATAGATTTCCATTGAGTTGTATAGTGGGACTGTAATATTTACATGTAGATATGTGCATAAGTGGTTAATCTTTATGACAATGCATCTCTAGGAAATCCCATAACTATGCACTGGAGGAATCACTTTATGTGGCACATATGGTTCCTCTAAAATTACACCAAATCACATTGCAATTTCAAATATGGCAATACTGAGGTATAATGTTAATGAATCTAAAATTCTCTACCTAATGACTAATAGTTGACACCTAAGGCTTTCTAATTATATTTTTACATTTGATAAATATGATTTATTTCTCCCCACTATCATGTATTAAAGAATGAGGCACATATGGTTCCACTTTACCTACAGGCTACACCACAAGGTTTTTTTAGCAATAAGTCCAGGCAGATAAGGGGAATAGTTCTTGAATTGATTATATATATAATGCTAAATATTGGGGGCTAGTGGAAATGAAAAATATCCAAAACGTTCAAACTTTAGTCATGTTAACCCCCTTCCCATGGTGAAAAATGGGTTTGTCCCCATCTTAGTGCAATTGTCCATATAGTATTTGCCCCTCATTATAATGGGTGTGGACCACTAAATTTGACATGGTGACATGGCAATTTCTTAAAATCGACATGTGACATGAGAGGTTCTTAGAAGTGACATGGGACATGGGGATTTAAGTGACATGTGACATAACCATTTCTTAAAATCGACATGTGACATGAGAGGTTCTAAGAAGTGACATGGGACATGGGGATTTAAGTGACATGTGACATAACCATTTCTTAAAATTGACATGTGACATGGGGGACCCCCCATCCACACCCCCATTATAGGCGTACAGTCATATGCACCTCACTGCGGATGCGTTCCCCGGGATGCGTTCTTCTCAGTCTCAGAAAACTAGACTGAAAACTATGCACACGAGTTCCGTGGTTCTTTAATATATATACAGGAATGAATCTAGAGTAAATTGTATATTTAAAGTAAGATATCAGACTTACCACTCTTAAGCACCTTCGCATCCAGTCCCCAGGAATAGGTATCCACCACTGTGTTGTAGTAAAGGCCGGGGAAAATCGGTGAAAAAATGGTGTAGTCCAGTGTTACTGAACTTACTCCAGTCACGGCGACATCTCTAGACGATGTTCACTGTCAGTATGATGGGGACCTGCACTGGTAAGGTTCGTTCTCATAGCACCCCCCCCCCCTCCCTCGCCTCTCGGTACGTCTCCTAGCAAGCTGTCCCTTTACCATGCCATCTTGCCCGGAAACATGCCATCCCACAGTAAATTGAGTATCAAAAACCCGAACCCCGTCGTGCCGCCTTACCTTAAGTACTGTACCCATTAACTTTGGCGGTGTCTTTATAATCCTTTCAGGGTCGCAGAGTGCATTAACGCTTTTAATAGTGGCCTAAATAATGATTTGTTCAATAAAAATCACAGAGTCCATTTGATCTATCATACCAGCCAAAAGGTAGAGTGAGTGAGTAATAGAGGTTTAACGCCATTTCGACAGCTAAGGTCATATTCATGGTGAGAACTACATTACACAATTTCACAGAGGAATGTGTCAGTGCCCGCACATATGTGCACCACACACATCCCGAGGGGATAGGAAAGAGGAGAAATAGACCCTTTTAAGTGGGCTAGGGAGGCCCGACCAAAAGGTAGAAAGTTTTGTGAGAACCCTGGATTTCTATAGTCGAGTGCAAGGAAAATACCAAATTATTAAATTAGGAAATTAGTTTATGTAAGAAAATTATGAAAATTTCCTTGAAAAATTCTGAGGTCGGCCCCTTTTGGCTGAGGTAGGTTGTGTGACCGGAAACCAAACTTTTCTTTTTTCGGGGTTACTATCTCCTTATATGCGGCCATTAATGGTTTATATAATTAATGAGTCGGCCCTGTGTATAGGATAGAAACTTTGATGGGGTTTCTACAGGCTACAGACCCCCTACGTAGCTCCTGCGTTGGGTGTCTATATCCTGTAGGAACCCAATAAAAGTTTCTATCCGACTTAGAACCTGAAACTTTTATTGCCCAGTGTTCTACAGCATATAGACTAAAATCCTGCATTCTCATTGGTCAGTTCAAACTATCATGTTCTATCTAGTACTGTCAGGAGTATCCTTATGTCAGCTCGAAAGGGGATTATGCCCTATCGTGTCAATAGTGACATGCTCGGCATGTGACATCAGAGAAGTGTTAATTCTATAGTTTGAGACTTATACTTGTAAGCGGTATTTATACCAGTATTTCCATTCCCAAAGGCTGGGCTGCACATCTGCTACACCTCTGTTGAAGGTGGAGTGGGGTGCGTATCTTAGGGAGTGGTCATTATTCATCAACGGTGGGGGGGGGGGGCAGATGCGCAAAAAAAAAAAAATTTGCGCCCCCCCCCCCATCAACAGCAGTCAAATTGTTTTGCGACCGACCCCCCGCACCAGAAGCGTAAAGAATTTTCGCGCCCCTCTTTGATCTATAGTAGTGCACAGGCTTTTTTTTTTTTGCTAAATAGAGGGTAAAGAGCCCCCTCAAAAATGACCAAAATCTTTTACCCCTCAGGGGGGTTCTGAAAATTTTACACCCCCCTCAACTGAAAAATAATGGCCACTCCCTTATTTTACCCCTCCCCTTTTCTTTTTGAGCATAATAAATAAATTGTATTACGCCCACTATTACCGGATGTCCTCATAGATCATCTAATCTATTTAGGACACTTTCGCGCGACCCAACCTGGTTAACCGGGTGACTTGATCTGGTACATATGGGGTGTAGCTGTGGTGTATGCCCGATGGGTACAGCCGGTAGACCGGGTTAACCGAATTGGGGCACGCGAAAATGCCCTTAGATGCCAATCGCTGCATGACAGAAACAGGAACATATGTGACTTAATTAGGGCACATTTCCCCTGGTAATTAGTATAATTCAATACACCGGCACAGATATCTACTTTAAAAGCTATCATAACCTGGGAAATCAGTAAAGGTGACATCTTGACTTTGCCGCGGGGAGGGGGGGGGTCACTAAGGTCGGGGGCGTTCGGAGGGGGGGGGGGCTTGGAAGGCTGTGGCTCCCTGTACAAAATCGAAGGGCTTACAATATCCTTGGTCTCTGGTAAAATAGCCTGGGCGGGAGTGGGGGGGGGGTAATCTATATTTCTTCCTAATATGTGATTACCAAGTTTGCTAGACTTGTTCAAGTCTATCTTAGGGAATTGAATTAAAATGAGAAACGATAATTTATAGTATTGAGAGGGATGGGGCAGTTACGACTAAGTGTAACTCTGAGTGGGTTGGGGGTGCTTAGGTTTTGAGCTTGAAGTGTCAATTTTCCTATTGTTTTGTAGTCTAGACCAATCACTTGAAGCCGTGATTGGCCACTGAGTCTTGATTGGCTTGGGGCGGGGCGAAATTGAAGTGGGTCTAATTATGTCTAGACGAATTAACAGGCTCTTTCAGTAGCTTTCAGTGGAGCAAGGGATACCTGCATCTGCATACTACCATGTTCCAACTTCATCAAAGTGACGCAATGTGTAGAAATCTTAAGATACAATTTACATACTTTAAAAATATACGAGGGTTAATCCATGTATATTCAAGCTCAGGAGAGCTAGAATAAAACCAACCTCGTATTTTGCAGAGGTTTATCAAGCTCGGGACTTCAAGGCTAAACCCACAATGTATAAGGGAGTGATCATTTTTAACAACAGGGGGGGCTGGTGGGTTTGCGCGCGGATGTGCGAAAAATATTTCGACCCCCCCCTCTCGAGGGGGTAAATTTTTTTCAACCCCCCCCATAAGGGGCAAAAATCGTACGCGAACGTCCCCTTTTAGCATATATTAACGCGCAGGGCTTTCCACTGAAAACAGGTGAAATTAATTTGACACCCTCCCCATCAGAGGTGTTGAAAAAATTCTGACCCCCCCCCCCCCCCGGTCAAGGGGTTGAAAAAATTCTGACCCCCCCCTCAAAACCACCAGCCCCCCCCCCCCTGTTGTTAAAAAATGATCACTCCCTAAGTGTCCGTGGGTATTGCAGGCGTGGGGAGGAGAGCTCAGGGACTGCCGCCAGTCTACAAGTTTAGTGTAGTCCTGGCAGAGGAGTCCAGTGTTTCCCTGATTTTAGGAGGAGGGTTTAACCGGGGGGGGGGTAGGGGAGCTGGAGAGGAGAGGCTAGGGGAGTGGCAGGGAGGATGGACATAATGAATAACCACCATGTTGTGTATACCATTAAAATGCTTACAGTGATAACTCCAAATTAGCAACACCCCCAGGCCACACCCCATTATCTAGTCAGTACTGACTTATCTATGTAATCTGCATACATAAACAGGCAGTGCTGGGCCCGGGGCTGGGACACTTGACCACTGGGCCATGTCCAGGAGGGGGTGAAGGGATGTGTCAAGGGTTTACTCCCATGGCTGGTTGCTATGGTGATCATGACAGGTGGCAGCATCCATGGGGTTGTTACCTCTACTTATAATATTTTGTATAAAAAGATGGAATAATATGGGCAACGGGGAGGGATAGGGGCAGTTACTGTACTGTTTATTCATATTAGTAGGGCGGCTTCCCTATGTAGAAAAGGGGTGGGCGGGGGATATTCTGCCGTCCTCTACATTCCTGTCAGGCTAATGCTATCATATATACATGTATCATCAGAGATGCCACTCCCTGGCCGACAAGCCAGGAAAACTTTCCGTTTGACGTATTTTCCAAGGAAACTTACATATTATATTGGAATCTTGAAAAAAGTAAAAGTGGAATCTATCTCTGTACCTTCTTTTTTTTAATGATTGTTATTATAGTGCATGGGCATGTGTAGCAAAAGTGGGATCTGGCGCACATGGGATGTTAATTTTTTCCAACACAAAAAAAAATGTTTATTGGGTCTCTTAGAATACAAATCCACATGTTGGATTTTTTTTCTACTATTTCGATCGCCATGGCTTTTTTGATATGGTAACTATAGGCAGAAATCATGAATCAACTGCTGTTGCTAAGCAACCACCCTTCCTTGGAAAAGGAACTTGAAATTGCCTTTTATTAAAAAGGGGGTTAGGGATGCTTAGTTCCTCAACTTAAGCAATTTATCGGGCAATTTAGAAGCACTTTTTGTTATTTTCTTGTGTTGCTAAGGAAAACTGTTACCATGGCAACCAAAATGGTAGAAAATTTTTCCAACGTGGATTTGCATTCTAAGACACCCAATACACATTTTTTTTTGTGTTGGAAAAAATTAACATCTGTATGCGCTAAATTACACATGGCCATGCACTATAGAAGACAGAAAAGTGAAGATAAAGAAAGACCCATTTAAAGATGGGCTAGGGAAGCCCGTCTATATGAAAAGATGCCACGATGCAACAATGCCCCTTCTTCAGAAAGAAGGGAATTCTTACTTGGTCTCGGTTATATGACTTGTTACAATTTCTGACTTTTCCATGCTATTCTCTTCTAGGTGAAGTTTTAGAACCTTTTAGAAGTTTTCAATCTAAAGGTAGAATTTATAAAAGAAAAGAAGTTTTGCCAATGCACAATATTCTTTCTCCATAATCCTTCTACGGCATCACCCAAAGGTAACTTGAGGTAAAAGTACAAAAAATCGTTGGGTTTCAGAGATTTCTATAGCAAGAGACGACAAGTCAATTTCCATTAAATATTGCACTTTAATCTTGGGGCAATGGTATTTTCTCTCGTCTGTACATATACATATGCTATGTACAGGTATTTCAATATGTCAACGTCCGGGATCAATGTGTAATGGTTCGTTTCGACTTATATGTTGGGTGGCTCTTTGGCTCGCTTACCACTAGAAATACCAACACAACACGAGTAGTTCGGGTTGGGCAAAGCCCCAGAAACCCCTACCTCTCGGGTAGGACTTTATTTCGCTCTGGTCTACAAGTTAGGCTGCGCGTCTTGACTGGACCAGATCCAGTCACCTTCTGCCGCTCGTCCGGCTCCTTAGTAGGAGCTGGACGCGAGGCATGGTGCCGCCCCCTCTTGTACCAACAGGGTATCACAAAGCGACACCTAGCTGGCATAGAAGGAACAGGCACCACACGAACACGTCTCTCGGATGAACGGCACTAATATATATACGACGATACTGGCCCCTACACCACCCCCACTAGACTATACCTAGGGTTGGGTGTAATTAATAAATACCTATTGTTAACTTTATACAATAATATTATACACAAATAGGTAAGTCTATATATACAGTTCGTATAGCATATAGAACATTTAGGGGCATTATAAATAGTATGTACATAATGAGGCATCGTCGCATATAACCCGAAGTATTGGTAATTAATAATAACAAATAGGAAGTGGCGCCTTATGCACCATCGACCTATGGTGATGTGTAGTAACAGTGTTACAATAGTGTTATTATTATGAACAAGACGCATTAAAAAGTCGTAGACGAGTAATCAGGCGATGTGAATAAAATTTTACAGTATTAACCAACCGACCCGAGGTGGGGTAGATAACCCGAGAGAAAAATTTGTTTGTTTTAGTTACAAAAATATATATTTGATATAAAAATATATTTATACAAAAATAATAATACTGAAGAATAGAGGTGTCCTACCAGGGTAGCAGGATCACCCTTACAATATACCGGACTTCCGGCGAATCTGGAACGACTGGTTTCTGCAGCTCCATCCGGCGACATATGTGTGGTGGCAAGCCACGTTGCTGTTGTGATGTGCCCTGATGAAGATGGGAAGATGGAGCCCCGGGTAGGTGTGGTAATCCCTTTTGGTGTGTCGGGTTTAGCGTCCATCTTCGTTGCAGGTTACGTCCCAGATATCAGAAGTCCAGCGTAAGGTACAGTGCCTCTGGCATATTAAATGCTTTTACCCTCGGGTACAAAAGAGACACCGTCAGATGGACACTTAAAGATCTTCCGGATCCGTGTCCATCTTCTCAGCTGACTCCATTGTGGCAGATGGAGCGGAGCTGCTACAGCTGCTCGTAGAGAGCGCCGCGGAAGCCTCGCTGGGCGTATCGCCCTCCAAGCTCAACGCCCTCATCACCGCGGATGGACTGTCCATTGCCTCGGATGCTGGTGAAGCGACCGTGGCAGATGTAACAGTCCGGGTGACGGTAGGGGGTCGAAGCAGAAGAGCTGCCGGAACTGGCGGAGCAGCCGGGACCGGTGGAGTGGCCAGAACCGGTGAAGCAGCCGGGGCTGGCGGGGCATCCGGGGGTGTATCTGGCACGAAGATAAGGGACGACGGTAAGCCGTCCCACTCCTCCAGATGTTTCCCGAATGCCAGGAAAAACTTGAGGTCAGCCTCCTTAAACCTATGGATGTATCTGGCGTTTTCAGCTTGGTGAAACTCCTTAAGCTTCTCGGCTTCCTTTTGCTGACGCCGGCAGGATTCGAGAGCCTCCTGGACTCTGTCCTTCTCCAGCTGCCTGATCTTGTCTTCCTCCCTCTTCTGGATTTTGTATACCAGATTGAGGGTGGCTTCAGTCATCGCCCGCCAGTAGTCGACTGACTTCTGGCGGTGCAATGCCTGCCACTCCGCCATCAGCTCATTCTGGATGTGAACCGTTTGGACATCTCTGTGGTCAACAAACGTGTTCGGATCCTGAAGACCTGACAGCGTATCCGAAATTAACTCCATCAGGGGTACCCGAGGGCCCGTTGGTGGAGCAATGACTGGTGGAGGCGCGGTGGCTTCCACTGGAGCAGGTGGGGTACCTGCTGGAGGAGCAGACGGGCCCTCAACCGTAAGACCGCCCCGGCCTCGACCACCGCCCGGGGAAGCTCGGGTGGACTCCAGCCCACCACGGCCTCTACCACGGGGTTTCGTCCGGCCCAAGGAGGTAAGGACCTGCGACTCGGGTCCGGCTGGTCCCATAGCGGGGAACTTCGCCGCGTACTCACTGTACGTGGGGCGCTTGCCGGAAGATCCTTCTCCGGCCCACCAAGAAGAATACCCAGATGGGGGAGCGAAGAGTTCGCCCCCACCATCATGGCTGCCAGCGGCTTCGCCCGGGCGTTGTTCCGCGGGTGCAGGTGTAGAGGTGGTGGTGGCTGGAGTCGCCGTTGTGACTGCCTGGCTACCCGACCTTTGGGCCCGGTTGCTAGGCATATCTAGAGCCGAGACTTGTTGTCCCGACTCGCGACGATCAGCTGGGTTAGCTGGTCTTGGCTGGTCCTTGCCACCCGAAGGGCTCACGGACCGGTCTGCTCGGGTCCTCTTGGAAGCACCGGTAGCTGTTGTTGTGCCTCCGCCGGGACCCTTAGAGCGGGCTTTGGCCTTCTCTCGCTTATCATCTCCTCTCCACTTTTTTACTTTCAGGTGCACCTCGCTGGGCATCCCGAACTTCGTGGAAGAGAAGTTGATTTGGAAGAAGGCCAACAAGTTGCCGCTCTTCCATGAGCAAAATCCGGTCTCGAATGCCTGCTCCTTGACGTCTTTAACGCTCAACGAGGCCCAGTTGGCTAGGAGCTCGTTGAAGCACTTGATGGCTCGTTTTTTGGTCTTCTCCAGGCCGATGCCATGGGCTTTCTGCAAGTGCAGAGCCATGTCTCGGCGCCGGTGAGTGCTGAACGACCCATCACAATGTTTGCTCGGGCGGTCCCCAAGCACACACATCATCACAGGCTTGTGGTGCATGTGATGCTCGACGATGTGGCGAGCGAAGCGAGGCTTCGTCTCGAACGTCTTCTCACCCGTGAGAGCCAGCTGGCATGACTCGAATGGGCACCGTCGGCGGCTGCCGGTTGGTCCCCATTGGGTCATTGCCCACTGAACTTTCGTCCGGGCCTCATAGCTGTAAATCGACCCCAATTTGGATTTCAGCTGGTCAATCCAAATGAGGTAGAATTTACCTACAGGCGTATCCGAGGGGCTGGATTTCATCCACTCCTCGTCATCGCTGTCACCGTCCTTATTGACGGTGCCGGGACACATGTAATGGACCGTGTCGTAGGCACAGTCCGCGAAGCAGCGAGGAGTCCGTTCTTTGAACCCTTCGGCTGCATTCTTCCACATCCATTTCTGATTGTCGTCCTTCGGGACATCCGTGGTCATCTCTTCCCACGTTGTCACGGACTCCAAATCAGATTTGGCCGACTCGGGCAGTTCTGGATCGCTGTTGCTATCCTCACTGTCCGTGTAGATACCAGCTCCCCTACGGCTTGCTCGGCTGGTGGTGGTAGTACCAGCCGAAGCTTTGGCAGAGGATTTGGCGCCTTTTCCGCTGGTGCTGGCAGTGGAAGCTGCAGCCGAGGTGGCTACTGTGGTGGTTGTAGTCGTGGTAGTTGTGGTGGCGGAGGCGGGCGTCTTCGGCTGACCCTTACCCCTCGGCTTGGTGGGGGGTGTGGGTTCTGCGGGAGACGCTTTCGCTCCGTTCTTCTTCTTCCGGCGCTGAACCTTGGTGGGCTGCGCCGGCATCTCAGGGCTGGAATCCGACTCTCGTCGATTCCTGTCCTCAGTACGAGGGCTCCTCCTTCCGCTGACCGGGGAGTCAGAGTCGGAAGAGACCTTAGCTTTCTGTTGGGCCTGCTGTCTGCGATGGGCCCGGCGAGCTGCGGTGAGCTCCTTCTGCTGCTTGGCAAGCTCGGCTCGCTTTGCCTCCACAGCAGCCTGCTGGCGCGAGATGTCCTCTTCCGAGATCTCGCCAGGTGCCTCCGGGATGTCGGCAGCTGGGTCCGTCTCGGTCGTGGACCTCTCGATGGCGATGCGGACATCCTCAGCCTCCAGGTCGCTCTCAGTGAGAGGACCCTTAGGTGCAGGTTTACGGGTCAATCGCTTGACCCGGTCGGTTTCCACCGACGACAAGGTTACCGTGGAGTCTGTATCCATGTCGGATTCGGACTCCCTTAACTCTGAGGCCTTTCGGGTGATGCCCTCAGAGATCAAGACGGCTCGGGCCAGGCTCTCGTTCACCGCCATGTTCTCCGCTAACTTCAGGTAGTTGCGGAGCCAAGAAACTGGCATGTTGTCAGCCAGCTCGTCACTGCACGAGTCCATTACCAGAGTCTTGAAATCATCTGGTATGGGCTCGGGCACACCCTGCTCCACCGCCATTGGTCCACATCCGAACATGGAGGCGTGCATGGGGATGTAGGTCCCCCAGGAGGTGTACACGACACCGGCCTCGCGATCGACGTGTGCCATACGTTCGATCCGAGTCTTGAATCCCGGAGGATACATTGGAATGTCCAGGACATCCACATTGCTACCCGAAGCAGCTGCTGCAGACGAGCGCTCCGGGCGTGGTGGTGGTGGAGGTGGCATCTTCTCCCGGTCGATGGCCTCGGCCATAGCCGAGAGCGTCCGGGCGGCCTCCTCTGTCGAAGAATCCATAGATTCCTCGACCCGAGACGGGACCTTCGGGTCCTCGCCTGCCTCCAACAGAACGTTGGCCGTTTGACGCGCGGCGTCAATCGTCCCCTGTGCCATGGCACTGAGGGCGACTTCCAAATGGTTTGGCGTCTGTGTTGGACTCCTCCCGAAGGATTCGTCCAACAAAAGGGTGGTGTTAGACAAGCTAACCGACAGCTAGGGGCCTGTAAACCGTCGACAACAACTAGAGCAAAAACGGGTGGCGTCTAACCACCACGAGTCCGCTCTAGTTATGACCAGTGTGACGTCACGTATCTCGTCTCGCGAGATCCCGCCGTGGCTATCCGGTGACCTAGTTCCAACGTTTCCCGCCGCACCCGCGGCGCCACCTAGGGAACTAGATCCGAACTAACATTCGGCTCGACATGCGGGACGTGGCCTACCACCCGAGTGCTATCTGCTGGAGTTTGGCGGTGTATACAACGCTTCAAAGCGAATGTACCGGTTAATCCGACCGCCGCTCACGGGATACAGCTCCCCGGAGAGGGCACGTTAGGCATCTCCAGCCGTGGACGTATGTTACCCGCCTATGGCGGACAACATGCAGCAGCTCGTTGTGTACTGAGTTAGGTTACGGCAGACCTCAACCGGGGACTGCGTCTAACGCCTTCGGTTAGCCTCTTATTCTTCCCGGCTTTACGTACGGCCCTCTCTGGATTCCGCCTGGCCACAGCGGGCACCTTCCCATACGTAATGCCTTCACTCAGCGAGACATTTTTCCTTTTCTTACGATTAGGTCGTTTCCTGGCCTTTGTCTTCTTTTTCACCATACCCTCGTCTCCCGGCGTCTTTCTCGGCCGGCCTCTAGGGCGTTTCATCGGTACTACCACACTCGGTCCGCTAGGGACAGAGACAGGTGGTTTGTAGCCGAACTCCCTCTCCGCCTCTTCGCGTCCCTTCCAGGGCCGAAGTTTTCCGACATTTGTCTTCCATTTCCTACCAGTTAGGCAGTCCTCCATCATCACCGTAGATTCGGAGATGATACGAATTATTTTAAACGGACCTTCCCAAGGCGTTACGAGCTTCAGCTTCTCCAGCGGCTCATAATACCTTAGGACTTTGTCCCCTACATTAAAACGAATTCGTTTAGCATTGGTGTCATAACCCACCTTCTGCCACTTTGCACTCTTCAGCAGTTCTTTACGAACGGCCTCGTATGCCTGTTTGAACCTGTCCCTTAATGACTCCACAAACAACACAGTGCAGGGCGCCTCCGGGTCTATACCAACCACTCCATACACTAAGTCGGCGGGCATTATGATGTCCTCGCCGAACACTAGCAGGTTGGGAGTGCAATTAGTGGATGAATGGACAGTGTTGTTGTAGGCATGTACCACAAACTCACACTGTTCATCCCAGTCGTCCTGGTGGGTATTGACCAGGGGCTTTAGCACTTGTATGAGGGTTCTGTTGAAACGCTCTACCTGCCCATCCGACTGTGGTCGGTATGGGTTTGTTCGGGTCTTGCAAATGGCTAGGTAATGACACATTTCCTGCCATAGCTCCGACTCGAACTCCCTTCCTTGGTCGCTGTGCATCATAAGGGGAACACCCAAATGCAGCACCCAGCCTTTCACAAATGCCTCCGCGCACGTGGCGGCTTTGTGGTTAGGAAGGGGGAACACCCGAGTGTACTTAGTATAATAGTCGGTTACGACCATCATACAAGTATTGTCTCGCGGCGTCGTCTTAATCCCACTGATGATGTCTATCGCTACTCGAGCGAATCTGACACCAAACAATTCCTGCGATAAGGGTTGCTTACCCAGGCCGGGTCCCGGTTTGTATTTACAACAATCCGGGCAAGTGGCGATCCACCGGAGCAGGTCGCCTCTCATACCGGGCCAGTAGTAACGCCTTTGTAGACGCTCTATTGATCTCTTCTTACCGAAATGGCCACTCGTTTGGTGGCCATGGCAATAATACATGATATCCCTCCTCATCGGGGCGGGTATCACTATTTGCAACAGCCTACCGTTGGTGGGAGTTGTCTTCCACCTACATAGTATGCCGTCTCGGATCTCTAGCTCGGTCCATTGAGCTAGCAATCGCCTCGTTTCCCTATCCTCCAGGGAAACTAGAGGCCTTGCCGGTTTAATACCTGACCGTAGGTATTCCATTATGCGCGCAGTGGTGGGGTCTGACTGTTGAAACTTCTTGATGGTCTCCGGGGACCAATCGAGATAGCTGCATACAGCCTCCTCCCAGGGGATACGGGGGGTGGTATAATTAAATACCAACCCGGCTACCACAGCATTGTGGGCCCCACAGTCTTCACATGTGGCATTTAGGCACCTTCGGATAGGCCGTCTTGACAAGGCATCCGCATTGATGTGTTTAGCACCGGGTCGGTGCTCTATTTGTTTATGCTCTAATCCGAATTCGGATAGGTGAGCTAACCAACGTCCAATCATCCCCTCGGCGTCCTTAAAGTTAAGGAGCCACCTAAGAGACGAATGGTCTGTTCTTAAAGTAAAGTCACTTCCCCAAAGGAAATGCTTGAACTTCTTCGTATACACCACCACAGCGAGGAGTTCTCGCTTGGTGGTACAATAATTTCGCTGTGTCTTGCTTAACGTGTTGCTAGCAAATGCTATTGGCACTTCGACTCCCTCTTGGACCTGAGAGAGAGCTGCCCCAATCGCATCATTGCTCGCATCGGTGTCTAAGATGAAATGTCCCTCGGGAGTGGGATATTTCAAAACGGGTGTATTCCTAAATAAATCTTTTATTTTATTAAAAGACTCTTCTTGCTCGCTGGTCCATGGGAATGGGTCCCGGTCCCTACCCGGAGTCCAGTGAGCTAGACACTGCATGGGGAAGCTCACACGAGAGTAATTTGGTATGAAATCACGATAATAGGAACAAAATCCTAAAAATGATCTCACCTCCTCAGCACTCGTGGGTCTTTCCCAATTCTCTACGGCTTCCAATTTTTCCGGATCCGCACTCACTCCGTTAGGAGTAATGATCCTTCCCAAGTATGTAATGGTTTTCTTAAACAAATTACACTTCTTGGGTTTAAGTTTAAGACCGTTTGATAGTATCCGGTCGAGGACCAATTGCAGATTTGCCAGGCATTGCTTGAACGACTTGCCAAACACGACCACATCGTCCAAGTAAACCAGGCATTTCTTCCATAAAAGATCACTCAGTAAGGATTCCATCATAGCCTCGAATGTAGCGGGGGCGTTACACAATCCGAAGGGTAAGACATTATACTCGAATAGCCCCATATGACTGGAGAATGCTGTCTTCTCCTTGTCATCGGGGTGCATCGGTATTTGCCAATACCCGGACTGTAGATCCAAGGTACAGAACCATTGGTTCCCGCCCAAGCTATCTAAAGTCTGGTCTATCCTTGGTAAAGGATACGAGTTCTTCTTTGTTATACCGTTCAATTTCCGATAGTCGACACAAAAGCGGATTGTACCGTCTTTCTTAGTGGTCATACAAACAGGACTAGACCAGGGACTCGAGCTGGGCACGATTACCCCTAGGTCTAACTGTTTTTGTATTTCCTCTTCACAAATTAACTTCTTCTTTAGAGGAAGTCTACGATACGGAATTTTAAAAGGTTTCTCGTTGCCCACATCTATGGTGTGCAACACCTTATCGGATCTGCCCACCGGTCCTCCCTCCCTACCAAAAGCACTCTCGTACTTTTGTAGGAGTTTCGACAGGCAATCCTTATCTTCCGTATTTTCTAAATCGGACTGATCAATCAGCTTTTGGAATTCTTCATCCAAAGGATGCTTACTAACAGGGTTCAGTGGTTTATTGAATTTTGCTTCGGCGACATGTTCCACCGAACTCATCCTCCCAATACAGTCGCCTCGCCTCAGATAGACCACTGAACCACTTCGGTTAGTCATGGGTAATACAGTCCAAGCTGCATTAGCCACTAATGTATCCACTGAGTCCAACCCGACGCTCGACAAGTACACCGTATCGGGTTCATAGACTCCAGTTTCATTCCTCTGAGCCATGGACCCGCCACAAAGGACATCGCAAGTGGTACCCGGTGGGATCTTCACCGTATGTATCACTGATGCGACCGAAGACACCTGTCTCAATACGCATTGGACATGCAAGTCATACGGGTTCCGTATACTCATCATACCGTCCCTCGGGTCCAAGACGGCCCCGTATAAACTTGCAAAGTCCAATCCGAGGATTCCGTCATCACTAACCTCTGCTATAGTTGGCGAAAGAACGAATTCTTTGCCTCCTATACGGATAGGCATAAACGTCCTACCAAATGTACGCATGCTGCTTCCGTCGGCCGTGCAAGCATTTACCCCCGTTTTGAGGTTCTCATGGCTGCTGGCCACCGAGTCGAAGAACCTTTTGGACACACAGGAATGGCTAGCTCCAGTATCCACTAAGAATTCTCCTACCCGGCCTTCCACAGATATGGGTACATACCACCGTCTCCCCCCTAAGGGTGAGGGGTTACTGGTAAACTGGTGAAAGTCTCCCGAATCACCAAGATTCAATCCGAGTCCTCTCAGGAATTCCAGACACGGATGACTTGGGGGAAGGCGTGTCCCACACACTCGGATCAACTCTTTGATCCATCCTTCCTCTCCCCTAGTGTGGCCACTCGCCTCCATACGCTCACCCTCATACATATAAACACTAGGGTCCCCGGCCCCGGCCAAGGTGCAGGGGTGCGCACCCCCGGCCACCTGGCCTCCAGGTGTAATTGATTCGAAATCTTCCACCGGGTTACCCCCGGTAGCATTTTGGCATTCGTTCTTCCATGGGGTCGTATCAGATGCCGCTGATACAACCCCCACTAGTTTTCCACATCAGTGGAATCCGTAGTGTTCTCCCTTCCTTCGCCGTCGTCTTCGGGTTCATAGAAGGCAGCCATTACCGGTTTAGGAGCGGTACATTCGGACGAATAGTGTCCCTTGCGTTGGCATCTAAAACATTTTACAGTTCGGCGATCCACTTGGGGTCTCTGCCGACTGGCTTGGATGGCATCTGTAATTTTCTTACACATGTCCTCCATAAGTTTGGCCATGTCCGGGGACTGACCCTTCGATTTATCGGCGCTTACTAAAGGTTTGGATGCCTTCTCACTAGCCTTCGGGTCACTCTTGACCTCGGGTGGTGGTTTCGAGTCCCTTGGCTTATTGAAAGATTTCCTAGGAATATACTTCCTGCCCGAAGTATTCTTCCTTAATTGGACCGAACAGAAGGTTCCGTCCTCCTGTTCGATTTCAATCAATTCAAAATCATCTGAGGGGCCTTGCGCCTCAGACTGCTGGACCACTGATACCAGGGGAGCCGAGCGGCTGGCGTTCGGTATGTCACCAGCTAACATTGTTCGCTTCTTCACGGCCATATCTATACCATTAAATATGTCGTGAAGTGTTACACCTTCTTTCCAGGCATCCCTGGCAGCAACCTGCTCATCTTGGTCTCTCAGACCCTTGACGAATTGGGTAATCAGATCGTCCATATACCAGTCCTGGTTTTCAGTACCGGGTCTGGCTTTGCTTAGCAGGGCATGAAGCTCCATACCGTATGCTCGAAAAGCTTCGTTGGGCTTCTGCGTACGTTTCTTGAAACGGACCATCGGGTCCTCCTTGACCATGTTGCATAACAGTCCACTAGCAGATTCTACCAACTGCTCAAAACTTCCAACGAGGCCGTACCAGGTTCGCCATTGCTCTACAGCCATGCGTCCCGGGCCGCCCTTCAGACATCTTACCAGATGTGGCTTTGCCTCGTATGGGGTCCACCCATTACAGTTCATCACGTCGATGAAGTCTTCAAACCACTCTTTCCACGGTCGAGTACCGTCATATTCTTTAGGAATAACGGCTACCCTTCGGGCAGAATTATGAGCATACATCAATCTAGTGCATTGCTGTTTGCTCCATTCAACCGCTTTTGTTTCATTCAAGGTTCGGTTGCTCCCTATACCACCGAAGCTCGTATTGCCCGGTGGAGGTGGTGGTGGTGGCTGAGTATACGTCCACTGTGGGACACTGTGGTTAGTATAACCCGCGCCACCCTGGTTAGGGCCAGGACCCGAGGTACCACTGTAGCCTGTGGGACCCGGGGTACTGCCCCCTCCTTGTGTACTTTGATAACCTCCGCTAGAAGGCTGGTTAACTGTCGGATGACTGCCATCGTTTGGCTGACTGGGTTGGTTGCTGTCATTACCGGCTCCCAACCCCACATTGTCACTCGGATCTACATGTATGTGGAATCCGCTAGTCTCTGCACTGCTGTCAGAGGCTTCCCGTGGTACATAGTCCGGGTCCAAATTGTGGACCACGGGTACTTCACTTATCCGGACTCTACTAGTTCGGCCATGTTTATCTTGGGTTCTAATATAAACTCCCCCTTGATCTACATTCTGCATCGCATTATCATTGACAAATGGATTATACGGCGGATGCTTCGGCGTAGAACAGGAGACGGGGTCGCCCTGTTTAACGAAAGTCGAGTTCGGGTTTGTGTCCTTACTCGCCGGAGGGGCATTCGCTTGCTCCTGCTCTTGTAAATAATTCTCCATGGCAGACTTATTTATTGTGAGGTTAGCTAGATCTGTGGTCAGGTTTCGCTGTTCCTCCCTCAGCTGTGCGTTTTCTGCTAAGATTTCGGATCGGATCTTTTCGTTTTCCGCCACAGCTCGGTTCCGTTCTTCTTGAGCGGCTAAAGCCTCTCGCTTAAAAGTATCCTTTAGTAAGCGGTACTTTTCACTTTTTTCTTTCTGAGACCTTTGATACTCGTTGGTCTCCCTCCTTATCTCGGCTTGTTCCGAGACTAATTTGGCCTCGGTCTCCGCCTTTCGGAGTTGAAGTTTCTTCAGCTTCTCCTCCATAGCATGCAACTCGGATTGTAATCTGTTTACATCCCGGGTCTTAGCAACTTCTTCGGCTCTAGCCTTTTCGATTGCTCTAAGTCTATTGGCTTCTTCGAGTTCCAACTCAGCCAATCTTTTCTCTTTCTCGAGTTCGTCTCTCTCCTTCCTTTCCAAACGATGGGTTGCCGAAGTTAGACGATACTTTAGGTCAGATTCTTTTAGAATCGCCTCCTGCTCCTCGGAACGTAATTTTCCGATCCGAGACTTAGTTTCCTCTTCTATTTTTAATTGGGCCGCCATGAATTGTTCATGTTGCCGCTTAGCTTGTAACTCTACCTGTTCTTTGGCTTTCAAATAGGCCGGGGTATTTTTATACCCAGGGCCCATCCGACGTCCGTATATAGACCTGCGACTGCCTCCAGGGTTAAACATGGAGTCAGACAAGCCTTCATCTAGCGATCGGCCTAAGTGATGCCTTTCCGAGCTTTTCGGTTCGGCACCACTAGGCTTATTCTTCGCATTTACGCTTGGGACTATTCCGTCCCTTATGGCTTTGACATCATCGCTCTCATGGTCCGACGATGTCATTAATGGGGGTACTTCGTTTGCACCTTCTGGTATTGCTATTGGGAGGGTAGCAGTACGTTTTCCAGGGCTTTGTGCCACTGGCGTACCCAAGTTGCTAGCCGAGCCTGCTGGTACAATAGGACACAGCTGGCGTCTACTAGTTATAGCTTGGGACCAATCACTCAGGTCTAGAGTTGGGGGTTTTACTATTCCCTTGAATAATCCCGTATCTGGTACTCCCATTCGGGGTGTACCCGGATACAAGTTTACGATACCCTCACCTGTGGCACCGTCCATCAGACCAGGTGTCGAGAAAACAGTTCTGACACCCGCCGGATTATACACTTGTTGTTGACTGGGTTTCCAGTCTAACAACAGGTGCTGGGATGTAAAATCATCCTCTTCGAATCCCTCTAGCCCAGGGCTGGGGGGATCCGCTTCGGTTTTCCCGAGGCTTTCGGCCAATGTGGCCGCGCACCACCCCCGAACCGACTGGTCACGGCACCAGTGTAATGGTTCGTTTCGACTTATATGTTAGGTGGCTCTTTGGCTCGCTTACCACTAGAAATACCAACACAACACGAGTAGTTCGGGTTGGGCAAAGCCCCAGAAACCCCTACCTCTCGGGTAGGACTTTATTTCGCTCTGGTCTACAAGTTAGGCTGCGCGTCTTGACTGGACCAGATCCAGTCACCTTCTGCCGCTCGTCCGGCTCCTTAGTAGGAGCTGGACGCGAGGCATGGTGCCGCCCCCTCTTGTACCAACGGGGTATCACAAAGCGACACCTAGCTGGCATAGAAGGAACAGGCACCACACGAACACGTCTCTCGGATGAACGGCACTAATATATATACGACGATACTGGCCCCTACAAATGTATATGCTATATATAAATGCCACATCTATGTACATTTACAACTCTTTTTACATGGTTACAACACAATCACGTATATTACAGGAATGATTAAATTACATCAACTGGCTATAATTAATAAATTTGATTTGCTTTTACTGTATCAGCGCGAATAACTGCCCCAGCACTAAAAGCTTTGGAGTGATAATTATAATGGTTCTTTATACAAAATTGGCGCTCATTAAAGGTTAATTTTCTAAATAAGACTAACTTCAGCACCCCCATATCCCTATCGCTTATTCAAGACCGCCGCTTATTCGGGCACAGCCACTTAAACTTAACGATACATTTCGTAACCTTCATTAACACTTCAAAGCTTTTAGTGTACAATATGAACATTTGATTTTATAGTACCGGTACTTTGACTTCACCATGCAGCAATTTCCACACTTAACTTTGCCTGTTTACTTAGTCCCCCTGGAGTTGGTTGGACAAACAGGGATGCAAAGAGCAATTTTTATGGGGGCCGGGGTGGGGGAAGGCCTCTCAGTTGATGAAAAGGGCACTAGCATTGTGCATACTGGCCAGTACCAATAGGGTGTTGCTATGGCATCAATGTTTTTTTCTGTTGTTTTTTTTTTCCATCATAAAAAATGTCAATTGATTGCATGCTTTGTCTCAATCTATTTAGTTTAATCTAGTGTAGGGCCCAATGGGCATTCTTTAATGACTACCCCGGTAGTTACCCATAATCTTAATCACTAGTCTATACATCATCTAATGCATCTAACACAGCACACTGCATGACTAGCAGTATCACAGATATAATCAACAAAATCAGGATTCTCAATATGATAATATTATGGGTATGATTAATAAAGATCAGAAAACTCTAGATACTTTGGAGACCTTTAACCCTTTAAGGGCCATTAAATGCATCAGTACTCCATGCCCACTGACCGTCATGATGAACCAATCAAGTACTGGAAAGTCTGCTTGTCAGAATACCATTGAAGGATCAAGTCGACCATCTGGGAGTGTACCAACCCCGTGGGGTATTTGAATGTCCTATCGGCCTTTAATTGGTTTAGAGTGCCAACATACGTGGCTGGGGGTAGTCGCTACAATGCAACACATAGCGGATCTCATATAGCGGATCTCATGGCAAGGGGCTACACAGGCCCCGCGTTAACTCTGTTATACCCATTAACATTCCGTAGGTTCAAACTATTGAACCATGAATTAAAAACATATACCGTAATCTCCCGCGTATAAGACACGCTGCGCGTATAAGACGCACCCCAAACTCAGCACATGCATTTTCACGTATAAGACGCACATTTTAATGCTGAAATTTGTAAGATTAGTACATTTCTATAGAAAAATTACCCCTCGTATAAGACGCCCCCCCCCCAACTTGAGAGAAAGCTATAAGACTCCCCAGCATTTTGTTTGGCGTAGAGGACGCGTCTTCTACACGGGAGATTACGGTAGCTTATAAGCATAATTATTTCATATATACATACACGATGTAGTGAATCAGGTGAGAGAGAAAAGGGGGATTGTGATGCACCACCCCGAGGCATACAAATGTAACACTTGGTGTAATGGGGTTGTTTCAGACATTTTGCTAGGGTATGTCAAGAATTGACACACTTGTTCCACTGTTGTTAGCAAGGCAGGTGGCATTAAGAAGAAAAAATCATCACACACAAAAAATAACAATAAAAATATGAATATATAATCATGAAACGTTAACCTTTTGCTACGTTCACAGGAGTTCAACGATATTCAAGAGCAGATCCAGAAATTCTATGTACCATGATTGCACCAAAATAATCAAGTACTATTACTGAATTTATTCCTCTTATCATAGTCTCTTTAGAGTAATTACTGAGTCACTAAAGTCATTATTTACAGAAATCATTATCAACCACTGATTCTTGAATCAAATACTTATTGTATCATTTTGAGCCTGCAATCATGAAATGCCAAACATGTATTACACCACAAACCCACTGGTTATCACTTGATTATATATTTTGAACTTACAAATATTTACTCTGATAGTGAACACATTTTCATGACAGAGGAACAGGGCATATAACAGAGTAGATTAGCATGCTATTTCATGGTTGATACAACATCCCCATAGGTTTACCTACAGAACCGTCAATATGTACACCCACTGCATTTAAACATTTCTGGATCTGCAGTCATGGCCACCTTACCTCTTTGGATGATGAATTCAGTTTATTTAAGCCACTTGAATTCAATGTCAGTTAAAAATAAAATAAATGGGATAACCTCAGTATGTCGCCCTACATTGACCAACACATGTGTTGCCTCGACCTATAAGACTTGTATGCTACAAGCCGAGGAAGAACACATACAGATCTTTGTGGTGCGCCATTATTAACCTCTGTCTATATATTTCACTTCCTGTACACTGTGACATCATTTCCTGTACATTATGACGTCACTTCAAGTTCATAAACCTATTAATAACATGATTAAACATCACATGTATAAACACCATAGGTCAGCCTTTATCTAATAGTTGTTCACTTCCATACTTTGACAACGCCGTCTCGCGATGCAGAAATGATGAAACACTGCGAGGTTTGACAGATGTTGATGTCGGTTATAACGTCGTGATGACCGCTGGGCGGTGTGTCTGGCCCGCGACGAGGAATGTCTTCTGAGGCTGGTGTGCGTGCCTTGCTGTAAGTCTCCTGTATCACTTCTGTGCCGTCTATCAACCGTGATCTGAAGAAAGAAAGGGGATTTTAAATTATAGACTTACAAACAGTCATTTGTTTACTTCAGTTCTACACTTTAAATTTGTTTTATATGTATGAACAATTAGAAGCAGATTTCATGAAAGATAATTTTTATTTCACCAATACATACCTTTTCCTCTCACACGTCTGAAGATATTTATCCTATGTGAACTGAGTGTGGCGGCAGTATTCTTTTCCAAATATTTTCTTTTGTTAAATCTTAAACCTTTTTATATGCAATCACTGATATATTTAAAATCATGTCCTTATCCTATCGCATGTCTAAAATGAAAATCGCTTAAAACTGACAAGTGCTCCTTAATCTTTAAGAACAGCGAACTCTAAATCTTTCTAAATAGTGCATTTAAATAGGTTATCATGAATTACTTACCTGTACGAGACAACGGTCTGGTTGAGTGGGTCGGTGGCAGCATGTGCCACAATGTGTGAGTTAGCAGGGTAGGAGAGGTCCCAGTAGCGTATCCGCATATCCGAGCCAGCCGTCAGTAGGAATGTGTTACTGTCTGTCATACCGAGGTGCATGCCGTTAGCAGTGTGACCTGATGCCTGGGGAGGAATATTGATATAATGATTATATCATCTCAATTTTTCTTAGACCTGTGCAATACTATCCCAATGTACTGCTGAATCCATTATGTTCTGGTTAAAAATGAAGAAAGAAAGGAAGAAAGAAAGTAAGAAAGAAAGAAAGAAAGAAAGAAAGAAAGAAAGAAAGAAAGAAAGAAAGAAAGAAAAAGAAAGAAAGAAAGAAAGAAAGAAAAAGAAAAAAGAAAGAAAGAAAGAAAGAAAGAAAGAAAGAAAGAAAGAAAGAAAGAAAGAAAGAAAGAAAGAAAGAAAGAAAGAAAGAAAGAAAGAAAAGAAAATTTCTCACACTCGAATGAGACACCTGAACGTTTATCTCACCCCCCCCCCTCCTTATTTCTATTTTCTTTCTCCCCATCTATTTTGATTCATTCCTTATAAACTGTTGGCCAATGTGCAAGTATTATATCCTACCTGTGTCAGTGAGAGTGGTGGAGCAGAGCTGGCCCACATTGTTTTCTGTCGAGCGCCTGTCTCCATGTCCCACATAGACACCTCGTTGTTACCTTGTACTGCCGACATGATCCACGACTGCTCTCCAGGGTGTGTTATTAGTCTACGCACACGTGCACCTACCGGAGGAAAATATAAAATGATGAGTGCAGTTGGACGTTGACACAAATGACAGGCTTATCGCTCCTCTTTCAGACAACAGCTGGTCGAATCTGATATCTGGCAGGTTACTAGAGCGCTAATTGTATAAAGGTAGGAGGCGTGGTCCTCTGGATGATTGGGCAAGCACTCAACAACTTTTAAGTCTCAAGAGGGAAAAAAACCTTCGTGACCTCCCTCATGAAAATCTAAATTCACCTGAAAAGTATTTAAACAATCCCAAATGTCACCCGTTTTCAGCAAAAAAGGCCACGCAATTATATGCAGGATACAACTTGTTACATCAGTCTATGCCCTGGGGGCATTCAGTGCCGCCCCCTGTGGTGACGCGTATATTTTCGGGACTGCCGCGCAGAATTATGCATGCCCTGAGGGCATATTGCTGGCCTTGCAGAAATCAGCAATTTACCCATGCTAGTCTATGCCCTCAGGGCATCTTGTATCGGCCCTCAGGGCATAGGCATACACAGGACCATTCCTGACCTCTAGATCTAGACGTTCTGGCATTGACCAGAAAAACATGCACATGCCCTCAGGGCAACATACCCTCAGGGCATATTTCTTGCTTCTTTAAAGCATGATTGACCAAAGCATGCCCTCCAGGCATGTAGTACAATTCCACAAGTTGTAGGCTAGCTACAAGAAGGGCCTATAAGTATGCATACGCCCCAGGGCATATATCTTCCTTCTCCCGGGTTCCTTCTACAGTCTACAAATGTACGTTACTCCTCAGGGCATAAAGTTGATGATAAATGAAGCGGTATTAAACGGGTATGCCCTTGGGACATCCATGCATGCCCTCAGGGAATATTGGACTTTAAGCTAATCAGGGGGGAATTAGGAGCCTACTAGGCTGGGGCACACTCTCCAACCTTCGACTCATATGACTATCAGTGCATTCCCTGGGGGCATCATCACACATCATCCACATTATGGATGCCCCAGGGGCATGGTACAGAGAACAATGGGGGACAATGCCCCCAGGGCATTAATAGTAAGCTTAGATAATCGTACATACATAAAAAAAATTGACGATGCCCTGGGGGCATCCATGTACTAAACGATGCCCCCGGGGCATAGTCCAATACCCTATATAGGCCTACATGTCCTGGGAGCATCATCCTTACCATGGATGCCCTGGGGGCATTTTCCCAGACTTGCCATGGGGAGTGTGGGAAAGCGCACGCCTCAGCTGCTGCTGTCTGCGTAATTTTCGTGTCACTCCCACGCGGCAATCAGTATGCCCCTAGGGCAAGTTGCATCCTGCCAATTGCAGACCGTAATCTCAAGCGTATAAGGCGCACCCCGCCTATAAGGCACACCTAGAGTTTTAGAATATGGTCAAAAAATCAAAAAAATCATAACTTCTCTTCTACTGAATGGATTCTCAAAATTCAAAAAGCTACTGTGGTCCTAGATTATTTCACGCTGTACATATTTTCGCGGATTTCACGGAAGTGTAAAATCCGTGAACTTATGTCCATAGTGAATATATCTATCATATAGAATAGCAATAACTAATTTTGAAAATCCGTGAATTCAAATACACATGAAATCGGGCCATTATCAATTCCGTGAAAATTTATACCAGTGAAAATATCTATGACCACAGTATGTGTTGCTTGGACCCCCAGGACCCCACTGGACCCCATATGCAGCAGATGCGGCCATATGGGAGTGTAACATATTAAAAGAAAGGTCTTGGTGTCCCCCTTGTGGATCCAGGTAGAACTGTAACCCCGCGTATAAGACGCGCCTTATACGTGGGAGATTACGGTAGGTGAAAAGTGGGCATTCTCACTCGATTTTGGGCCCTTCGGGACTTTGACCCCTCGAGGGGGGAGGGTAGAATTTTTTTCGCGCCTCCGTGCGCAAACCCACCACTCCCCTGTTGTTAACATATTCCCTAAATTGTAACAGCTCATATCACTCCCTACGAGCGTATTTATTAGTGGGGAGCAGCAATTACAATGGCTTGCCGGAGGCCTTGCGGGTAGGGGTGGGGCTGGAGTAACTTTAATTGATATAAAAAAGATGCTTTGACAAACAAACCACTCAGCATGTGGACCCTCCCTCCCACCAGACCGGAAGCCCAGGGGAACGTTCCTCAATGGTGACAGTATGTCTTCGAGAGAAGACTCCTGCCACCCGCTTCACGCTCAGGAGAGACCACTGCATCTCGTCATCGCGGTTTGCAGTCCGGAGTCAGTTTTACCTGACGTCCTGGCGATACATACTATAGAAGTGATCCCTAAAAGTATGATCTTGGTATGTAGTTGCACGCCAAAAATACTTATAATATTTTATTTTACCACAGCTCAGGTGTTTGTGCTCCATTGACGGGCTAACCAACATTTCAATCTGCATTATATTTAGGTATTATCAATGGTTGTGATCAAAGAATCTCTAATTTTTGTACAGATAACCTAAAGAAAACATGATAAATACAAAATGAAGGATTTAGAAGGGTTTTAGATGTGACGGAATGGGGAAAGTATGAGAATTCTGTAGTGCTGCTAACTGGTGGCACAGCATGGCGTTAAGGCTGATGGTGGCGCCACCTGTGAGTAAGTCTAGAACTATATACCCTGGGCTGACACCACTGAGGCAATATGACGTAACACCACATGTCTGTGCTTTCAGGTTACAAAAAGGGGAATGGTGGAGTTTAGGGAGGAGTTGGGGGGGGGGAGGGGGGCTGGACAGTACATTTGTACCCTGCGCAGTCACTTGTGGCGTTTTCTCTTTTCACCCTAGTACTGTACATGTGCTCACCCCCCGGGCCTACCTACAGCTAGCTGCTCTAGTGGGCTGGAGTGAGAGAGTGATCATTTTAACAATTGGTGTGTGTGTGTGGGGGGGGGGGGGGTCAACATTTTTTTTACCCACCTGAAGGGCTGAAAATCGCCTGCAAATGCACCCTTTTAACCTATAGTAATGCATGTTTTTTTTTCACTGAAATTATTCTGGTCGACCTCCTGGTCAACTTGGGGTTGAAAAGTTTCTGACCGCCCCCTCCTCAACCCCCCCCCCCCATGTTGTTAAAAAAATGATCACTCCCTAAGGGAATCGGGGGGGGGGCTGATAGTAGGCGAGTTGGGGGGGGGGGGTAAAAACTTTTGACCCCTCCTGAAGGGGTGGGGGGGGGGCTTAAAACTTTTTTGACTTCTTTAGAAGAGGGCGGGACATAAAAGATTTAGCCTCTTTCTAGCACAAAGCCTGCACACTACTAAAGATCAAAGAGGCTCATAAAAAGTTCCGCGCTTCTGGCGAGGGGAAGGGGGATGCAGACATTTTTTACCGCTGTCGAGGGGGGGGGGGAGGCATAAGAAAATTTTTAGGCATCTGCTCAAAATGTGCTGACAACTCTATATATCAGATCTAGATATCGGCCCATGTAGGCTCAAAATGGTAAAGGAAATTTTTTGATGATGACAAATTTAACATATCTACTTTTACTTTTCCTAAGGGAGTGATCATTTTTTAACAACAGGGGGGGGGTGGCTGGTGGGTTTGAGGGGAGGTCAGAATTTTTTTAACCCCTCTGATGGGGGGGGGTCAAAATAATTTCACCTGTTTTCAGTGGAACACCCCACGCATTACTGTAGGTTAAAAGGGCACGTCCGCGAACAATTTTCGTCCCTTAGGGAAGGGTCAAAAATATTTTACCCCCTCACGAGGGGGGGGGTTGAAATCTTTTTCGCACGTCCGCACGCAAACCCACCAGCCCCCCCTGTTGTTAAAAAATGATCACTCCCTATTTAAAGAAAGAACAAAAAATAATAAGTAGATACATATGTCATTTTGCTAGTTAAAGGTGACCGTGTAAAATACAGGGAAAAAAAACATGGAAAAGACGTTGCTTACACCCTAGGGAGGTCCCTGGGCGAATCACTGTAAATGCTCATGTATGAGGCACAGCTCGCAGATGAAGCATTAAACCTGAATTTAAGCCGGAGCAATAAAGGTGCACCTCGATCTGCGACCTATATGCATGGATTTACTGTATGCCTTACCTGTGGGGTGTGTGATGGTGGTGATGGGGAGCTGAAAGCGCAGGTCCCAACACACGTGGCTGCCGCTACTCGTACCCACGCTCAGCCAGCTCTGTAACGGGTGCACGCTGAACGACGTGATCAGTCCTATAAACATCAAAGTAAAATTTTGATATAGCTGTTCCATATAATAAAAAAGTTTTCAGAGTGAATTTTTTTATGTTATATACATTCTTTTTGATGATAACTACTTTTATCATTTAAGGTATTGACATTTTTCAGATAGTCTAGCCCAATTCATAAGCAGTGTATCATGGTACGCACCGAGTTTCGAGTCATTTTTGAGCTGCCAGGCGACCCTGGGTGCGCGAAGGTCCCACCCGACAAGGAGCCCGTGTACAGTAGCGTAGGCAAGCACAGATTGTGCGCCAGTGTCAAAATGTGTCATGTCGACCACAAGCCCCTCCTCCTCCACATCCAGGTTCTTAGTGTGCAGGATGCTGATACGTGGGGACGAAGACTCAATCCTAGCATGGAAAACATGGTATAGACATGAGGGATCTAACCCCTGAAGGCACACATTATGACTGAATGCATGATGCAGACCCTATGAGATAATATACTCCAGAAGGGTTGGAATGATGCACAAAGTATTGCAGCTAGAGAATGTCCTCAAAATATCGCATTGCTGAAAACTAAACTTCCAAGCACACTATTGGTAGATAGAACAACATTTCTGAGGGATTTACTGACTATATCGTAAAAAAAGTTTGAGATAGATGAAATCTATTGCAATCCACATCTGCAATCAGTTCATTCCTATCTTGTTTGGTTGATGCATTATCATTTATCAAAATAAATTTCTGGGCCAGTGATACCTGCCAAAAATCCTCAAGCCAACGACCTATTTATTTTTGATCAGGAGCAAGGAGGTGCTGACCCCTACTGAATATATGTACCACTAATACCCCAAATCATCTACCAATGCTATAGTTCTTTGGTACCACCATGGTCTCATGAACACAAATATTTTGACAAATATCACTACAGATATGCCCCTCTCCCACAAATTCGCCCATACATATTGCTATGTATAAGGTCATAATACTGATAATAAGTGATTGACCTATGTATTGATGGGGGTTCCAGGTGGTTGTCTATAAAGGTAAGATAGTTACACCTTAATCCTATCAGAAAAAAACTATCCCAGGTTACAGAGAAATGTGAGTGTTAAGACATTTGTCACTATCTAAATGAGCATTTTGAATGGGTGAAACAAATTCCATTTTACTCTATCATGAAGATGTAGACCCCTCCTGTACTACTGGTATAGTATTATGTACCATACTGTAATCTCAGGAGGGAGTTCCACAAGGGGGACACCAAGACTCCCACTCCAGTGTTACACTCCCACTAAGTCATAATATGACATAGGGTGGTGAGAAGGTTCCTGGGTACCTCAGGTACACATAGGTTCTTAAATTTTCAAAATCCATTCAGTAGAACAGAAGCTATGAATTTTATATTTTTTTTTTTTACCATTTCCTGAAACTCTAGGTGCCCCTTATACGCGAGGTGCGCCTTATACACGGGAGATTATGGTACATCCATTTGAGACAGTGCAGGACATGCATAATGTTGCGAGTTTTAGCACTGTGACACATGTAGTGGCCAGAGTCGAGAACATAGTTGGGTGCCCTTTCTGTACCGGTACCTTTCATTGTAAAGGTCTTTGCTATAAATTTAATCATTTCTTGCTTATCTTACCTGAAGACGTGAATAGCGCCACTGTCTGAGGCTGATGCTATGGAGTAGGACTGTTCACAGAAGGCGATCGTCTTAATCTGACCGCCCTGTTTGTTGTACGTCTGTCGGGACCGGTTAGTCACGCTCTTACCCTCCATCCGACTGCAGTCCCAGATCTTCACTGTGCCATCATTAGAGCATGTGGCAAAGAAGGCACAATCCGGGCTGACCTGAATCCTGTTGCATGGACAATATTTGAGAACTTAAATAGAAGTTTTACAATTTTTCTAACTGGTTATCAGTAATAGGCCTATAGCACATTTCCCGTTCTAAAGATACAATTACCGTTAAACATCTAAAATACTATTCATACACATCCCAAACATTTCCTTGAAAGCCGTAACACAAAAGGGAAGGAAGTCTTCTCTCAAATCGTCCTATCACATCTTCCATACACAATTACCAGTAGTAGCAGAGTTTCTTGGGTATAGCGAGAATTCCCCTAGCTCTATACATATTGCATTTTTAAAGTATGCACTTAGTGAAATACATTCATTTCAATTACTCATGCTAATCTCCCTCTCAGAGGGCTTCATCGATATGCCATAACGTTTACCATAATCCTACATGTACCGTAATCTCCCGCGTAGAAGACGCGCTGCGCATATAAGACGCACCCCAAACTTAGCACATGCATTTTCGTGTATAAGACGCACATTTTAATGCTGATATTTGTAAGATTAGTACATTTCTATAGAAAAAATTACCCCTCGTATAAGACGCACCCCCAACTTGAGAGAAAGCTATAAGACTCCCCAGCATTTTGTTTGGCGTAGAGGACGCGTCTTATACGCGAGAGTTTACGGTAGTTGAGGCACTTTATTTCCCCTCATTCACTGACCTATTGACTGCACCACGGTGTTCGTGGAGGTGCGCCACTAGTTGCCCCTTAGGTCTCCAACCAGCAGGTGGCGGCCGGTTCTCCCACGTGGCACTGTCTAACAGATCCTTGGTGATCTGGTCTGTCGAATACTGCTCCCGCTTACGGGACACAAGATGGTGCAACTCAAACTTACAACTCGCATAGCGTGCTGCAGGGAGAAACAGAAAATATTGATGTGTTCAATAAGGTTTGAACCCACTCAGCTTAGTATTCATTTTAATCCCACTTTAGTTCACATCCCTTGCCTTTAAAGGTTTATGAAACGTCTTCCATTAAATACTCATTCAAACATACATTTCTAGTCTTTGATTAAAAAGTCGACACGTAAGGTGTAGAAATTCAAAGGGCACCAATCGAACATACAGGGGAATAATGCTTGTTTTTTATATCTTCCATTTCACAAAACAAAACAAAAATAGAAAAAAAGGAGCGAATAATAGAATACATTCAGTACATACTTTGTACAATACTTCTATCTGGTATACTATGGAGGCTCTGTGTGGATCTATTTTTCTCCAGACCCTGCTGATTGTTTGTATTATTAGCACCAGTTGGTGTCGGCACGGTGGGGGCGGGCTGCCCGGCCGTAGTGGGAACCGGCCCTCCTGCCGCTGGTCTTCCTGCTGGGTTACTCTCTGCTGCCTATAATGGAAGAAGGAACCCACTTAGAGAAACGTCTTATTCTCTTTTACCAGTGTGTGCCTTATGGACAGGACTCTTACATAAACTGTACTAACATGTCAGAAATCTTATCCCTGCTGTTTTAGACTATCTTCATGGTATGAGCCCTATGGGATCTGAACAAAGGCTAATACTCTTTTCAGTCACATATTGCCCCATGCCTTACACCGATTTTACCTGCAGTTTTAACTTCTGCACGGCTGACCCCTGTGGTCGGTCAGGGTCGTGATGGCTGCCAAACATCTGCTTCCAGTCTTCATTCTGTGAAAAATTTTGAAAAAAAAACAACAATATGTAAGAACCGGTAAGGATCTAGCAAAGTGGGTCTCTTAGTGAGATGAAATATAGAATGCCCGCCTCCGCTGTCGACGTGAGAACCGTGCAGCCGGGCCGCGATGTTTACGGGAGGAGGTGGGGGGATCCCGGGAGCTTAACCCAGTCAGGCCGGGCTCCTGTATATGCTACAACTACAAAGGCAAAGCCTGGGGGAGGAGAATGCTGTCCACCTCTCGTGTCGTCTCGCATGTCTCGCACTTTTCGAGACTCACCGAAATGTTGATAAAAAAAACCACCACTTGAAACTTTTATGGAGAATTACAGCTATCCTATGTACCATTTGATGAAAATAATGTCTGGAACCTCATGCCACATCTTTTCCACTCATATTCTGCTCTGATTTATGGGCAGATGGCTTCTGTACACATTTTAACATGACCGATTGTGAAGGGATCCCTCGTCAACCCCTACGTTCCGGGGCTATGTTTGTCAATAAGTAAAAACCGCTGCGCTGTTAAATATATCAGTATATGAGCTACTTCCCTGGCTATTATCATACCCTCCCATAGTACCCCTATTGTAACAAAATGACCACTCCTTACATCATCGGTTTAGTACATGCATATATACCATACTAAAAGCAAGACTTGCAATACCACATACCACAATCATATGAACCAAAAACGGCAGTACATACCATGGAGACTGTTGGAGAATCTGGCGTCCCCGTCTTTTTCTTGACAACTTTTCTGTTCAGAAAAAAAAAGAGAAAAATATTTAGAAATTGAAAGAAAATCAACTTTTGAAGTGTGGTATAAGCCGCATCAATCAATAGATTCTCAGAATTCTCCGCCCCTACAAAAACTTTGCAGGGTGCTGTAATGAAGTAATATGGCTACCCCTTCATGAGCTACTCTACCCCCACCCAGTCTTCCTTACTTGAAATAGTATATTAACTTAGGCTTATACATAGCGATTTAAGGAAGTAAAGTAAAATAGTCCTTACTTGGTGGGTGTTTGTTGCCCGTCAACCTTAGCGCCATCAGCCATGATGAGGTCTGCATGACGTCGTGTGAGTGCCTTACCGAGTACGGCCAGGTTTAGTGACCCATGGCGCTGGACGTCTTCTTCCTCTTCTTCTAGACCTGATGTCTCAGCAGATCTATATAACACAGAGAATTTACAGTAATTTTTCATGGGAAAATTTTTTTAATAGGCCCATCATTTTTTTATGAATTGATGATGCACTAATGTTGTGGTGGCGAATAACTTAACAGGACTACATTGGTGCATCATATCAAGCCTTCAGGTGTGTAACAACCTACAGGTTAGGCATGATGCCTGGATGCAGCACCGGTGTGTTACTCGCCATGGATCTACAGGTTAGGCATGATGCCTGGATGCAGCAACGGTGTGTTACTCGCCATGGATCTACAGGTTAGGCATGATGCCTGGATGCAGCACCGGCGTGTTACTCGCCATGGATCTACAGGTTAGGCATGATGCCTGGATGCAGCAATGGTGTGTTACTCGCCATGGATCTACAGGTTAGGCATGATGCCTGGATGCAGCAACGGCGTGTTACTCGCCATGGATCTACAGGTTAGGCATGATGCCTGGATGCAGCACCTGCGTGTTACTCGCCATGGATCTACAGGTTAGGCATGATGCCTGGATGCAGCAACGGCGTGTTACTCGCCATGGATCTACAGGTTAGGCATGATGCCTGGATGCAGCACGGTGTGTTACTTGCCATGGATCTACAGGTTAGGCATGATGCCTGGATGCAGCACCGGTGTGTTACTCGCCATGGATCTACAGGTTAGGCATGATGCCTGGATGCAGCACCGGTGTGTTACTCGCCATGGATCTACAGGTTAGGCATGATGCCTGGATGCAGCACCGGTGTGTTACTCGCCATGGATCTACAGGTTAGGCATGATGCCTGGATGCAGCAACGGTGTGTTACTCGCCATGGATCTACAGGTTAGGCATGATGCCTGGATGCAGCAATGGTGTGTTACTCGCCATGGGTCTATCTTGCATTAGAATGACAAAATGACATGCTACAGTAAAGCACTATTTGCGATCCTTAATGGGTTATACATACATCCACACATGAATTAACTTACTGATAACTATGCTATTTAGTACATGCATCATGAAGTAAAGGGAACATTTTTAGAACTTACCCAGCCCTTGACCTGTGCAATTTGAGAACAAACTCTTTCATAGCCTGTGAAAAAAAAAGAAACAAAAATAAGTACCGGATAAGTTACATATTATAACCAATATCGATTTGAAGTGCATGTCTTATCGACATAGATTATTATGTGGTATGCAAAGTTGACAATATGCTTAGATATATATCTTTTAGTACATTTATCACAATATAATTTAATGTAATGTTGCCATTTACTCACCAAGAGTTTATCCTCATCAGCCTCAGTCATTCCCTGTGATGTCAGTTTCCGCATCATCTAAAACAGACCAGTTAGTACAGCTTAAAAAGCCTAATATTGAAAATACAGGTCATGGTAAATTGGATGGGAAAAAATCGCTTTTATGTAATAAGAGACTTTGGTGTTTGTGATGTACGATTATGTATTGGTGAATAACTCACAAGCGAGGATACAGGTTGATCATCACCGGTGAATACAGGGTTCCCACTATTTATGGGTCACGGTTTTAACTAACTTTTCCCTTACATTTATTGACTTTTAACCGTCCAAATATTGGATAATTTACGGGTTTCATGAAAAGGTTCACCCACTTTCGAGCAAGGGTGTTGCAGAAATTTTGTAAAATTCGACGTGAATTCTTGACCATCAACCTCCTAAATTAGTTGAAATACCGTTTTAACTGACTTTTTCACAAAACATCTTTTTAACTGACCTTTTAAAGAAAAATAGGTTTAACTGACTTTTAACTGACCAGTGGGAACCCTGAATTACCAGTACTGACTGGGGCTGCATTGGTGCATCATGATGAAAAATAAAAAAAGCATCATGTCGTGCTTAAGGGGTTAATTTATATCACTTATCAAATTCTATAACGTACCTGACTAAGACTGTCATCTATCTCGGTGTAATTTGGTGCATGGCCATGGCGGCAGATATTCCGTATAAGTTGTCGGTCTTGGAGACACTCAAAGAGTCGATCAATGAGTGGTGACCGCACAATATAGTCATAGATACTACGAGGCACAGGGTCTTCCAACGCCGTTAGCAGCACAACCTGGTGATAAACATAGAACCTGGTGATTCAGTGATGTAAAAAACAGGGATGTAATTCAGACTGTTTGGAAAATTCCGAAGACACATTTAGAAATCCTCAATTTAGTGTAAAACATTATCAAAACTTTGATGCAAGAAAGGTAATTTGGTCAAATCTATTAGAAACATCTGGTTCAAAAGATTCTGAAATCAGACAAAATTCTGAAAACTTACATCCCTGAGACAAAATTCTGAAAACTACAGTGTAGTAAGTTAATTATCCATGAAAATAATTTGGGCAATAGATTTTGTCCTACCCCTCCCCAAGGGCAGGCGTATCTCAACAAGTATCTGGTACATGTACATCATTCTCTCTGTCCACCTGTTTCACGGGTGGTTTGTTATCAAATCTTTCTCTTATCTGTGAGTATGAAAAACACAAAACAAAAAGACAACAACACTAAAATCACAAAAAACAACTTTTTCATCCCTGTCGAATACATACCTCACTGTCTACTTGTATTACTGGTTGTTTGAGGAAAGGTTGTATGAGGGGTAGCAAGTTACAGTGTACGTCCGCTATGTTAAGTATCCGCGCTACACTAGATACAAACCCGACCGCTCCCTGCCGGATCCACACTCCCTGAAATTATACAAATGATTTTTTTTAATAAATAGAAAATGCATTTCTTCAAAAAAAAAACATTGATGAGAAACAGCAAGTTTAATTTAAAATGAAACTTTTCATTTAATCCTTATAAAAACCTTTATCTTTGTCTTTAGCTCTAGAAGCAGCTTACAAGATTGACCTGAGTAGGCTATGTCTCTTATATAATGGGTGTACCTTGTACATTTTTATAGTACATTGAATACTACATTGTGACAAATTTTACAGGCACTTACCGGATGACAGAAGAAAGGTACAACGTCAGCGAGCAAGTCGTGCAGCGTGGGTTTTTGTAGAAGACCAAGCTCGGTGAGCGACGTTAGAGCACTGAGCGTCTTATGTATCACAAACTCTTCCACATCACTCAGACCCTGAGAGAGACAAGTGTATCATTTATGATAAATTATTGCAGCTTACAGATCTTCCTTAAAGGGTCACGATCATCTTAAGTTTCCACATCCAGAAATTCATTATTTTTTTAATATAAGATTTCTATACACATGCATTTCAAAAATTAATTAAAGTTCAATATTTATGGTTTAGTTTGTGCATAGCAGCCCTCTGATTATGGGGGCATTTGGAACAAATTATTGAATTTACTCCATAATAAACACAGCCCCTTTTCCATGACTTCAAAAGCTGCTTTTACTGTTATACTGGTTTGATTATGAAATGGGATGTGTACACTTAGAGAGAAAGTGTAAAGTTTGAATTACATGTACTTGATAGCATAGCAGTTTTAAGTATGCTTTGCATTTACTAAAACTGCATGCAATAGCTGCATTTTCATAATATGAACCAAAATAAACCAAGATCCCACATCCAGATTATGATAATATTTCACCAAAATGAAGCCTGTACACTTCTTTATAGTGTAAAAGAAGAAAATATATCAGTTACGGTGCTAGATTTCCACAATGACCAATTGTCTGAAATATGTTTTGTTCAGATGATGCTTTGCATTTGTAAGTGATTTCAACTACATCGATTCATCTTGTAAAAGTAAAATCCAGTTTTATTTCATGCCTAAGACAAATAGAATCTGAATGACGAGATCGGAAATAGTATGATGAGTTAGAATACTGTCCACATCACTCTAAAAAACGCCACTTTAGGGCTCCCCCACTGCCAGCCTGCTGGGGGCTGCCTGTGGTATGGCACAGGTGTCCAGTGAAATACTCTGCTCAATACCCACAGGCTGCCCAGTCTGTGCCAAGGTCCAGGTCACAGCCTCAATTTTCTAAATTTTATCAAAATATGGATAATCAAGGATATGAAAGTGAAAATTAAATACTGCAAGAACACAACTAAATGTTACATTAAATCTGTGAGAAATTTGAAGAAGGACAGTGAAGGAAAACTATATTTTTTCATGAGTTTTCTGCTAACTATGAGGCCAGCCAACTTTCTACAGCCGTTAACTGTAGAGATAGGCTGTCTCTGTCTGGCCTAGGCAGTCTAGACCATTTAAAATTAAAGAGTAGCTTATATGTTTTGATCTTCATAAATATATATCTGTACAAATATCAAAAGTCACGAAACAAAGGTTTGGCTTTTAGCATAATCTCAAAGTTGGGGGTGGCTCAAGCACATTATCTAATTCACAGTCATTACACATCCATCTCTTTATTCCATGTTTCATAGAAATTCATGAAATAATTAAATACTCACTTACTCAACCTAAGAGCAATGCACCAACCTGTTCTAGTAGAGGTTTAAGTATAGAAGAGCTCTGCCACCCGACATAAGCGGCCACACCCACAATGCTGTCGAAGAAGGCGCCGCGCAGATACCAGTCATACTTGTCATTCAGGAAGGTGATCATATGAGACAGAAGGACATCGTTAGCTGGAAAAATAAAAGGAACGGATATATTAAAGGCACGTTTCCCCCCCCCCTAGTTTTCCCGGTATTACCAAAATCTGGATTGTCAAAATTTCCTCTCCTCAACATAAAACATGAGAGGTACCGTAAAGATGGTATGTCTCACCTTTCTGACGTCCAAAAAATACACAAAGGCGTGTGATGCCGGTCTCTAGGAGCGTGTGTTTGACAATGTTGTCGGGGTCACTCAGTAGAGTCACCACCTTCTGCTGGATCATTTCATGCAGTGCCTGCAGCTCAGCATCATAACTAGCCTACAAGTAGATAATATAAAAAAACTTAAAAGTAAAACCCTGCATGTAAGCTGTGGTTCAAACATCATTTCAGAGGCATACTGCAGCTTATATGATATTTTAGGGTGTGACTTTTATGCAAGGATTTACACTACAGTCCAGGTGAGACTTTTAGATTCTCCCAGAATCAGGATGCGCCATATGTGCAGGTGTAGCTTATATTGCATTGTGTTTTACGGATGCACAACATGGTTGAATTGATATTCATTTCCTTCTCTCAAAAGAAATTTCTGATTTTTGTCTATGGTGACCTACCGTAATCTCCCGCGCATAAGGTGCGTCTTATACGGTTTTTTTTTAGTTCTCATTGGATCCAAAAGGGGGACACCAAGACCTATCTTTTGATATCTTACATGCCCCCTTGGTCATAATAGGACAGAATGGGACACAGGAGGGCCCAAGGTGGCCCAAGCTTCTCATAGATTTTTGAATTTTGAAAATTCATTCAGTAGAACCAAAGTTATGAATTTTTCATTTTTTTGAGAATTTTCCAAAACTCTAGGTGCGCCTTATACGCGGGCTGCGCCTTATACGTGGGAGACTAAGGTAGATATACCTAAATAATGGGTTGAACCATAGGAAAAATGTGAAGGACATACACATTAGCGGTAATATAACCATCACCTGAAATATACTCTTCCTTGTTGGACCTATGGATAGCAAACATTTTCATTGGCGGCAGTAAATGTCAAAGTTTAATTCATCTATCAGAGACATAATTCAATTTGGAGATAGATCTTACCTTATACTGCATGCTGTCTTGAGTATCTTCTTCTGCAGGCCCGTCAGCCGAGTGGTTGAGCTGAACGATCTCCAAAAAGCGGAGCGCAGTCTCGGCCAGCAGCGCAATATTCTCGGCATAAGCAACACGCACCTTCACCACTGCATCCTGACTTAGGTGACTCTGGGAATATAAGATAACAAACATTTGATGTCTGTATCACTGCAACTCAGGAAATATTTCATAAAACTGCTAACAAAAGTTATGATTAACAGTGTCTATACCCCATTTTATTAGATACCAGACATGCATAGCATTATGCTGCTAAATAGGCCAGGTTTACCGAGCGACAAAGAGTGACCAAAATGTTTTTTTGTTGTTTTTTTTTCATTATTTTCTTCCCTCAAAATTAAGATAAATGATCCCCTGGAAACATACCATCTGTGGTAGGATGTATTCCGGGAAGATGTTAGCGTCACTGATGGGTACCTTGTTGACGCTGGCCAGGCACTGGGTGAGGGTGTGGATGGCCTCAGCTCGCACCGCCGGGTAGGTGTCAGTCACCAAGTGTAACTATTTGTACAATTTAAAGAGTATGACTTGAATATATGTACCCGGTACCACCTTAATAATATTTCATTCAGAAAAAACACCGCCGCTTTCATGATCTAACACAAAACTCAAGGATAATGTTCATTTGTAAATTGCAGTCTTGATGATGGAAGCATCAGGGCTAGCAAAGAAGATGGTAGGTTAGGGTAAAGAAGTATGCGCCCTTTTATGAAGAAAAATAAACAGGACACTTACCATAAAGGGTACAAGTCTGTCAAGGATGATATCGGCGGTAACAAACTTGGACAGCGACAACATAACCTCTAATGCTGTCAACTTGGACTTACAGTACTGTGTGAGAAACAAGTTGGGTTTCTTATTCAGTACTAAATATAAAAGTTCTATGGATTTATCAAAGTGTCAGAACATCAGCTTTGTACATAATGTTTAGTAGTATTTCCATGATATAGTACTGGGTTTTGATTAAAGCGCGAGTCTTAAATCGAGATACTGAAGGTTGGGTTTTAAAATACTTCTATCCCTTAAATACAATAGAATCTGGTCTCAAAAAGCGCTTGAATAAGTACATGGGTATGTAAACATACAAGCACCTGGGTGCTTATAATTAATTAAATGTTGCATGAACTTACATGTAGACTGGAGATAGAGGCGGTAACGAGGGAGATCACAAGTACTAAGACGGTGTTATTCTGCGGCTCTGTCTCATCAATGTCCAAGTTCTTCAGGATAACTGGTAGGTCCCTCTTCACCCTGAGAAAACACATTGAGTATTCTTGAGCTGTCATTCTAGGAGTGTTACAATTTAATTTTTTTCCAGGCCAAATATTCCTTTATTGCACTGGGCGCCATTGTCAATCTGATGCATAAATGCAACCCTTGTGAGTAACTCGCCAGGGCTGTATTCATGTATCATGCTGATCGTACATTACATAATTGGTAGGCTTTATCAGAAAACAGATGTACCATAAGTGTGACCTATAATACAAAACCTCTCCTCAGAAGTAGATTTTGAATAAACTCCCTACAGTACACAAATAGCCTTACCGGGCAATCTTATCGTCTGAGGGTAGGATGGGCGCGGTGGCAAAGCGCTGTAGGTAGAGTTTAAGGAAGGTGTAGAAGTACTCGGGGAAGGCCTTGTTCCGCTGCTGTACCAGGTACTCCTCTGCTGATAAACGGTGCTGCGGCTCCTTCTGCATCATATGACGCACCATCTCCTGAAAGGGTGTACAATAATAATGAATTTGTGCCAGTGTTTGAATCTAAGTTTTCAGAATTTTATATCAAGCTTATATATGGATAAATTAAGAAATGTACTGCATTGTTTCTCTTTTTAACATTCTAGAGTGAAAACATTGAAGACCATCCTCAAGTATAGAGATCTATCTTCGCGTATAAGGCGCACCCTATAAGCTGGTTATAACGGTAAGGCCACTCCAAATTAAAAATTTGGTCTATGGATTTTCTTTTCTAGAAAAAGAGGCGGGAGGGCGAAATTTTTATTTTATTTTTCTAGGAAAATATATTTGTCTATGGATTTTGCATGGCCAAAATATGGAGAGGGCTAATTTTTTTTTTTGGTGGAGGGGGGGATCCCTTTGCTGAAAATGTTCATTTTTTTCCTAAGTGTAGAATAGGCCTATATAATGAAACTGGGGACATCTTTACCAATCCAATGAGTGGTCTGCCATTTCTGTACTTTTATTGATTGATCCTTTAAGCTCCTTGGTAAAAAAAAAAAAAAAAAAAAAAAAAAAAAATCTGCAATTTTCCAGAAAATGATGCGGGCGGAATCCAAAGAAATTTTCTTAAAAAATAAAAATTTGTAATTTGGAAATTAAGGTGCGGGAAATCCATAGACCAATATTTTAATCTGGTGTGGCCTAAGATCAGAAGTTGGCGAATAAAAAAAATGTCATAGTATGTATTTTGTGTTCAAAACCCCCTAGGAAACCAAAGAAAAACTGGTTCCAGGACCAAGAGTTTTGCAACGAGGGTCCCCCAGAACCAAGACCCTTATGATAAGGGCTCTAAGATCCGAGGGCCTTGGGCAAATAGGGTTTTATATACTATGCTGCCAAGAACCAGGGAAGAATGAGCATCAAACTGACTAATAACAGTAAAACCTCTTATTCTCACCCTCATATGTGTGTCCTCTATCTTCTCTAACAGCTTCCAGGGACTGAACTCTCCACTACGGTAAGACAGGAGCTGGGACAGATCAAACACCGGCGTACCATCCGTTAGCAGCTCCGCAATCACACACCTGGTATAAATACATTAGATATAACACCGGCATTGGGAATCTTATACATGTATGCCATATCTATCTGATTCAGGTGTAAGGGTCAGTGTTTTATGTCATGGCAGATACGATCGTTACTATAGATTAGTACTAGAACAGCTGTATTCCATGGGGGGCATGGAATACAATATGCTTGTATGCAATGGGGTCCGCCATCTTGGATTTTGAATAGAGCTGAGCTGTTTTTCTTTATCTAAAAGCAAATTAACCCCATAGGCCATGACATAAATGCAAATGTCCACTCCCATGGAACATTTTTGCATCGCATTCACCTCAGTGAGGCCTGTCCATATTCAACGACGCCTCACCTCGGTGAATACGATGCAAAAATATTCCATGGACATTTGCTTGTAGATGTCATGGAACTTAAGGGAATCGAACCCCAGCCTCCAAGCTTGCAGACCGGTGTCATACCACTAGTTCTTTGCTTGACATTTCCAACTTCCACCTACACCTGGATTGGTATGATATACAATAGGGGTCAGTAGTGACCCGACGACCCAACCCAGGTCAACATACCGGGCAGGAAATCTGATTCCCTACACAGGTAATAGCCAATGCCATCATTCAGAATTAATGATGATAGTTTACACAGTTTTTAAACTTTAAAATGATATCCATGGAAAGCATGAGAACAATAAAACTGAACATTCATCTCTGAGTTTACAACGTTTTAAAGTGGCATAAGTATATTTCTGCCTCACCCTGCCGCAAAGATATCCATGGCAGGTGTGAGATCACCCTTCTTGACCTCACTCGCAGTGAGATCCATGTCGGCGCGCTCCTTGGCCTCGGAGTTCCTCCAAGAGCTCTCCACAAACCGCTCTGGGGACAGGTTACATGTCCGCCGCCTCGAGGTGTCAAAGAAGTATGAGAAGTCAGCAGGGTTGTCCTAGAATTGAATGAAAATGAATTGGTGATACTCTTGTAATGCCTAGTATTTTCCTGTATAAACTGCTTAAGAATTGGGAGGAAAACTCATTTAAACATGGTGCAAGTATACCTTGTGTAAGCTATTTTCCCTTTAACACCATAAAGCATAACTAATCTAGGGTACCGGTAAAGTCATTGTACACCGCAGACCACAATATATTTCGATTGGCAAATCCTTAGCATGAGTCACATCACCCAAAGCGACGGAACACATCCACCTTTACTTAAAAGTTAGAGTAATCATCTTGGAAGGTTTAAAAGACTTTCCAATGTTGAATATCATATGTTCAAAATAAATGAAAAATGAATAATCTGACCTCAGGGACATATGTTGGTTTGAAGCTGGCAAAGTCGGTGAGTAGCAGCCAATTCCAGCCCGTTACCATGACGTTCTCTGACTTTACGTCACCATGACACACCTGGGTAATGCATGACGCACATATATGATAAACAGATATTAACTCACGGCCAATTTCCTGCTCTGTGGGTATATGTTTTTTTTTTTTCTTTCTTATCTTAGGAGAAAAGTGCTGACAAGGCACGTAAGATACCCAGGAAAAAACAGTTGATGTAAATAGGGTACTTACATTATCAAGGAATGTATAAGAACTCATCCCTGTACTAGAACAGGCTTTTGCAGGATATATTACAAAATTTAGAATTTTAATTGACTCCAAGAGATTTAAGCAAGTTTTACTAACTGATTCAGCGTCACTTGTGAAGGTTAAAATCAAGTTCTTACATTTTTCTTGTGACACTGATTGAGTGCACAGAGTAGCTGGAAGGCGATCCACTTCTTCTCGATAGCATTCAGGAAGGGCCGCGTACTGATTCTGTCGTACAGACTATCCTTGACGTACATCCGGCACAGTAAGGCTGCCTTATCTGACAACTAGCAAATATGAAATGCTCTTGTTTAGACACTTAACATGTCACTCTAATGCTCTCGCACATTTTCTATCAACATCTACTACTATCAAGATATTGTAGTAGTATTCTTTCACATACTTATCTTAACAGGCATGGGACTGAGGTTTGAGGAAATATCGAAAATGCCTCCAAAACTCGTTATCAGGGTGGTATTGGAGATGAAACGTGAGGGATGAGTCCCTTCCATAGCCTAACCCCACCCCCTCCCGTTAATGTTAAAACGTGTTCTCAGTGGATATGTGCAAATAACAAGAATGAGCTTTTTCACCTCGAACCTCCAAATATCCAAGTTTTTTTTTTTTTTAGCATACATCCTGAAAAAAAAAAAAAAACCCTGCTTTTTAAAGCTGCTCTCAGATTTCCAATGAGGTGAGAATCATTGAAGGAGATATCTTTGTAATCACACAAAAGGTACCGGTAATTGCTTACCATGGTTTTCTGGAAGGGTAGACAGTTGGACGCCTGGCTGAGTTCTTCCCTGTATTCTATAAAAAGTGATTGGAGGAACTTACAGTTTAGTAGAAATCAGTTTTGCGTGACCTGAACATATGAGCAATTTGTCTAATTTGACTTAAGAATAAAATATTTAGAACTATGGTACTAAAATCTCCTGAAATATCTCAAAAAGTGCCAAATGTACATATTGGACATCCTCTAGGTAATTGTAATGGAATAGAGCCTTTTATTAGGCGTCGGCGAAAACGTTTCTGGAGAAAGGGCAAGGCAAGGTCGGGTGATCTGGAACAAATTCTTACTTTCTATCTTGTGTTGATAGGTGACAAGCGGTAGGGACGGGTCGTGAATGACAAACACCTTCACCACTACCAGGCCCTCCTTGTAACGTGCACGGGCCACCTTGAAGAACCGGGTACTTCCCAAACTGAAGGAAAAGCATTTACTAAATTTAAGTATTGGCAAAGTTGTGGGTTTTTCTTTTCACATAGATTTAGTTGTTATAGCCTGACATCCCTTTTCTAGGGAAATCAAAAGAGCTTCAGGTGAACTCCAAACTAAATAGGCTGCAATTCACTTGGTTCCCTAAAGCCTAGGGTTCTCGAGTAAAGAAAGGCTGAGTTTGAAGCAGTTATTTTTTTTCTCTGTATTTATTTTTCTTATAGGAGATTTTTTTCCCCAAATAATATTTTGATAAGGGGTTTGAGGCTATTGTAAATATAGAGCAGTCCAATTCTATAGCAGTCCATGTTACTATATGTGTATATATCAAAACTGTGAGTGTGTATGTCCATCATCATAAGCTAATGTTTTATTAGCAGGAAGGGGTTAATACCCACATACATGTAGAAGTTACATGCTTATATGGTGATGTTCAGGAGTTCATAGCGTTATTCAATTCAATTCAAATTTCTTTATTTAAACTGCAACAGGGGGAAGCAAACTGGTCCGAGTTGTCCTACTACTGTAGCTCGTGTTAATCAACATATACATTTGAAATATTAATTCAAAAACACACTTAGTGTGCCGAAGAATCATTTACAAAAATAGTCAAATTCTAGATAACAATGTCAATGTATACAGACAGCAATAAACTTATTACTGTTGACATGTTAATGGTATCAACATTATTCTTACAGCAATTTAAATTAAATTTGGTTAGTCATAGCTCTTTATAGTGAATAGACCACACTGTACCTGTTGGGGGATAATACGATTACAGGCTGGGTATAATGGCCCGGTTATTTGACATTTAGACCCCCCCCCCCACCCAACCACATCATGTAGACCATAGATGAATATAAGAATGCCTGTACCTAACTGCTTGAGTTAAGTGTCAGACAATTGCACTGCACGAACCCACCTGTCCAATTGACCTGGGATAATTATGTGTACCATATTGGCCCTACTTGAACTACTCATGTGGGCAAATTGCATAGAACGACCTATTGAGGGAAAAGGATATCCCTTTGCTTAAATCAAACCTCGAGAAAGCCCATTTAAACATTCTTCAAGCGCATTTCAACTCAAAATTCCCATGTATCTATACCTGTCCCTTATAGAACCATTCAATCTAATGACATACACCAAGGAAAAAAGACACAAAACAGAACCTTGAGTCTCTAGAGCTGATAGAAAAAGCAGACATGATTTAACAATGATTTAAGCATACACACTCACAGAATTACCACTGCTTTAAACATCTCCAAAGTACTGGTAGTTTTCTTTAACGTTATTGATTCTGTTATTTGTTTCTGATCTCTTACCTAACATCATACTCGTAGTCCACATTGTCCGTTAGGTAGTGTTCCACTGGAAGAATCTGGGACGGGGCGATACCTGTCAGTTGGTTCCCCATGACTAGCTGGTCAGTGGTTTAACAGACCTGTTAAATATACAAAAGTGTGTAAATATATAACATGTCCTAGCAAAATTTTCTAGGCTATTCATATCATGACAAAAGTAGCTCACTTGATTGCATGACCTTTCTTAACCTTTTAAGATAATTTTACTTTTTTTTTTAATCTTGAAAATTTGCCTATGAATATATGTTTTTGAATTGTAATTGTAGAGGAAAGGTATGTATTATTTGCCGCTGTAGGGCCTAATGCATTGACCATGGAGTAGGAGGCGTGCTGAACGACATATTGTACATCATGTCCGAGGGCATTCAAACTTCAGTACTGTAGGTATAGGATCCCATATGCTATTTTGTTATGGGTAGAAGAAAAGAATTGGTTTTAGGTGACCGCAATTAGGCCCAACTCGAACGGTAATTAGGGATTCGGTTTGTGTCTGCAGTGGAAGTCCTGTCGATTGAGTCTGAAGGATCAAACATGTTTTACTTTATCAAACTATGTTGTATCCGTGTAAGCGGGCGGAAGTCTCTAGGATCGAGAGGTCATAAAAATAAAGTACTTCCGGTTCAAGCAATGCCATCGTATGGTTCGTTTGTTAATTACAGATAACAATCTATCACCATCTGAGCAATATAAGGCTATAGATGTGACAAACTACATCAGCCGACCAGATCTGCCGACCCAGCCAGGCCTGTCCGCAGTCCCCTTTATAGACCAATTTAGAGATTCTGATCTATAATACCGTAATCTCTCGCGTATAAGGCGCAGCTTGCGTATAAACCGCACCTAGAGTTTTAGAATATGGTCGAAAAAATCATAACTTTACTTCTACTGAATGGATTTTGAAAATTCAAAAATCTATGTCTAGCTAAGGCCCTCTGGGGCTTCCTGAGCCCCTGTCTGTCATATTACGACTTACAGGGAGTGTAACATATCAAAAGAAAGGCCTTGGTGTCCCCCTTGTGGATCCAGGGAGAACTAAAACCTCCCGTATATGACGCGCCTTATACGCGAGAGATGATGGTACTGGTATTTAAAAGTCAAAAAGTTTTAAACCCGGGGGTGTGTGGCTTATAGGCAGGGTTATGACACCTAACAATAGTGTGAATTTTTAAACCCCAGTTGCAGCTTAAAGCTCTATCTAAAGCTAAACACAAACAGTGTCTATAAATGTGCACATAGAGGACCATTATTACGTTATGCCAACATACACAGGACAGCATATTCTGACACAGCCAATGCATCAGTCAATGCGTTCAATGGAAAACGTGTCAACATTTTCTGTCAAAGTTACCGTAATCTCTCGCGTATAAGGTGCACCTTGCCTATAAGGCGCACCTCAGGGAGGTCTGTTTCACGTATAAGGCGCACCTCTATAAAGGGCAGATATTTGTTACTCTAGTACAGTTCTTTAGTAAAAATAGCCCCCCTATGAGGCACACCCCAAACTCAAGGCAATGTCCCTCCCACGTATAAGACTCAGCATAATTTTGTTTGGCGTATAAGCCGCACCTTATACGCGGGGGATTACGGTAGGGGTGTAGCTAATACGTGGGTTCAACTTTCAGCTTAGGCCACACCAAAAAAATGAGTTGATCAACGGATCGCCCTTTCCATATTTTCGGAAATACAAATATTTTTTCAAAACTTGTCTATGAATTTTGGTCGCTTCACTTTCTACAAGTTTTCTCTTTGTGATGTGTGGCAAATTGTATTATTAGTTCAAAAGTTATATTATTAGTTCAAAAGTTTTATTACCCGGTAGTTCAAAAGTTATGTCTAGTAATATAAGTGTGCATTTTATCAAATTTGAAGAAACTTTGCCAAAAGACTACAAACTCCCCTCTAACCCCCCCCCCCCCCGGCTGTGGTCCATAGGCTTATCAAGCCTTATGCATTAGCGTTCCCCACCCCCTTGCATACCCACTCATCTTGTGCAAAAAGTAGTGTTGGAACCATATGATTTTACATTTCTATCTTGATTAACACATGTCAATAGACATATTTGTAGTTTTTGAAAAAAAAATGTTTTGTCCAGTTTGGGAATTTTTCACCAAAGTTCCTCCAAAATCCAAAATGTCTAGGTGTCAGCCCATTGGACTCAATGCTAAAGCATCTTACAAAAGATTACTGCTACCGAAGAAAGTAACATTGCTACCCCAACTTTTTATTCCACATTTCAATTACACATCATGTAAGGAACAAATATTCCAAGTTACAAGGAAATCCTTTGTCAATTAATTTTTGGGTGACCTGGAGCCCTTGTGACTTGTCCTTAATGTTAAATCGTTTTCTCATGGGATCTGTGCAATCACAAGGAAATTGAAGGATGACCAATTTAGTTTCCAGATATCCGAGATTTTGGATATATCCTGAAAAATCCCCGAAGAATCCCATGCCTGTGATAGGCTATGGCCTAATGGCCAAAATAACTGCCTGCTTAAAGGCAGCTATTTCGGCCTATGGCCAATTAAACAATTTGGGGAGGTTTCAAACTTAGTTTGTTGACAAACAAGCCTACAAAGTTCATTCAAGCAGCCAGCTGATGCAGGTGTCAACAAAAACGCCCACTCCCGTTTTTGTAAGGCTAGGCTGAGCCAAACAAATAAAATTTGACCTGGTTGTGAGAATCAAGGAAATTTAAATACCCTTCTTGTTAGACTTACCGATGAAATGTGAATATATTCGCTAAAATTGACTGAAAACTGCGGAAAACTGCTGTCTTTAGTTATGACTCCTCCTCCTTTATGGGCGCGGCCATATTGGTTTAGTTTAGCCGGGATTTGATAGTTTCGTAAATAATCATATAGATTAAATTTATTATATCGCATAAATGGGGAGTTAGATATTCGTGAAATATTTGACTTGATTATATTACACTCAAAAACGTCCAGATATTTACAACTTTTTACTTATTTCGAAATACCGTGCAACGTAACATGTGAAAATGAAAAACATGGCTGCGCCCATGGACATCCTTTCTTCGAATTTCCCGGCAATTGATAGCACATATTTCGAGTATATTGAAGGTAGGTTAAATTTCTCACAGTTATAATCGATTATCAATAAACCGTTTATATGTATGAATGTTTTTGGACATTCTCCCCAGAGGGGATTAGCCATTTCCTGCCCGATTCGTGACAGACGGTCTGAGACTGAACCCGGTCTCTGTAGACTATATGAGATATATAAAGGCGCTCTGAATCCAGAACCTACGTCCGCTGACGTTAGCACTGTGGCGGACGTAGCTGATTCAGAGCCGGTGCGACACGCCAGTTTCAAGAATTTGCCCCTTTGTGAAATTTGCCTTTTTGACAGAATTTGAATGCACCATGGCTCGAGAGAGCATTCCAGACTTTCGCAGGTTTTTTTTTTAAATGTCGTAAATCGAGGTTGCCCCTAAAGACATACATGGGATTTTTTGCTCAATACCTCCGGTGCACAGCTAACTATTTTATCCACCCAGAACTCATGTAGTATTCAGTGTGGAGGTCTTCTGCAGTAAGGATGCACTGAGTGACCCCGGGATTTCCCGATGTGAGACCTAAATAATGAGGGGAACTATATTTTCTACCCAGCTGTTTACATTAAATTCTTTTTTTTTTTGGGGGGGGGGGGGGTATAATAAAGCCCAAACACAACTTTTGAATTGTCAGGGTACTAGCATGCTTCACTCGCATATGCGTCGTTCCTACGCTGCCTCTGACGCATATGCTCATGAAGCATACTGATACCCCGACGCTTCAAACGTTGTGTTTGGGTTTAATACTCCAAGCTCTAATAGAACTGGAGACAATTAAAGGGCTAAGGATACTGTCCCTATGCCGTAAAACTACTTTTGCCAAAAATGGCCATTTGTTTGTTTTTTTAAGGACGATTGTGAGTTTGCACTATGTTGACTCCTTGAGAATTCCGCCAGACTTGCATTTGTACACGTCCCCTCCAGAGTGTACACCTTAAGTGTACACCTCAGTGTACACTCGAGCTTGAGCCATGCTTTTATGCAGAATTTGCCCTTTCTAAGGATTTTTCCTCTTCCTGTGAAAAATTTGCCTCTTCTCAGATTATTTGCTTGTTTTCAGTCCACATAGCCTAGGCTAAAATTCCACGGCAATCCTCTCCTAACTATAAACCGTGTTCTGAGGGGGAGTGTAAAAGATTCTGACTCCTCCGTAGTGGGGTGTACAAAATTTACCAATACCTAGCGATGACAGCCAAAAATCAGGACCTGAACGGAACCCCACAATCTATATATCAAATGAAAGAGCTTAATATTTGTATTCAAATACCTTTTGAATTAAGCTGATATTCCTATTAGAGACATTTTTATGCCCGTTATGGCAAGCTGAAAAATAATTTCTTTCTGTTGAATAGTACGTTTACATGTTTAATAATCGTCAATATATATCTTTATAACACCAAATCATTCTTAATCAAAAGTCCAAGGAGAATTGCTCTGTATATTCGTCCTGCTTGGCAAAAAATAATATATTTCAGTGAATTTGGGTCTATGTTGTACAAGTTTTAAATATTGATAGACCCAACTTTCCTCTTTCTCAGTTTGCATTAAACTACATACATGGATCAAGAAAACATGCTAGTGGGATAGAATAATATTTTCTCTTCAATTTGGTGTTGATTTGATGCAAATCTAGCCAATAGAACCCTCAGAATCAAATTACCAGTACCAGGTATTTAGCACTGTGACAGATACAGGGAGTATTTAGCTGTGTTTGTCTGACATCGCTACAATACCTACTATAGATCAAAGAGGGGCGTGGAAATTCTCCGCCTCCAGTGGAGGGGGGGCGCAAATAACTGGGGAGGTCAAAATATTTTCCAACGCCTCTGAGCTGGGTCAGAATAATTTCATCCATTTTTAGTGAAAAAGCCTGCATTCTCTCAATGAGGCAAATCTATTTCAGAAGAGCAACATTTAATTTGATCAAAAGGGCAAACTTTATTGAGGCAAATTATGATAGAAGGGGCAAATAATCTCGAAAGAGCAAATATTTTGGATGAGCAAATTCTAGGCAACTGGCAAATTTTGGTCTATCGGAAGAGCAAATTTTGTCAAAAGGGCAAATTTTATTGAAAAGACAAATTATCATGGAGAAGCAAATATTTCAGTGGAGCAAATTCTATACAAAATGGCAAACTTTGGTGAACTGGCAAATTCTCTCAAAGGCAAATTTCTCAGAAGAGCAAGTTTTATCAAAAGGGCATATATACTTTTTGAAAAAGGCAAATTAATCTGAAAAGGCAAATAAAAGAAAATTGCAAATTCTTCAAACTGGCGTGTCGCACCGGCTTTCCGTAGCAATAGGTCGAGAGCCCCCACCCAAGGAAAACTGCGCCCGTAGGAGGGAAGGGCCCCACAGTTCGAGCCTCTACGATCTAAGTCTGAGACTGAGGAGTTTTGGCTTCCCTGCTAGCACAACTCATCCAAATGATGTCTTTTTTACGTAAATCATATGACTTTTTACGTAAGAATGATGTAAATTGAACGAGTTGTGCTAGCTGGATAGGCATAGTAGGGGGTTAAGAAAATGTTTTCCAAAAATTCCAAAAGCAAAATTTATCAATACTTTAGGCCACTCAAAAAAAACAACTGGTTTCTCTACACCGCACGCATCATAAAATTGTGTTTTGAATAATTTTTTTTTTTACATATTTTTAGTCAAAAATCATGGTAAAATGGACAAACATGGGCAAATTTGGTATCAAATTAAAGCTAACAATGTTGGCAATGCAGGGGACTAGAGATTGAGTGCATTTTCACAGCTCTTTATAATCAGTAAACTCTTAAGTACTAAAGTCAAGATTTTCGGTCTCGTCCACACAGTTTTCACCCCGATACACCCAGGGTAAAAAACAAATCTCCCTCATCATATTCTTCAGGGGTTGGTGATGAGAAACGAGTTTTCTTTTTCTTTTTGAGTGGCCTAAGGATGCGAGAAGTGTGAAAAGTGTGTTTTTGATAGGTTTTGAAATGGGTTTGATAGCAAAATCCATTATGTTGAGATGCTGTCTCAAGCAGGCTTTTCACTGATACTAAAACTAGAGGTGTTGTAGGCAATCATAGCATTTGGAATCATGTAAATATCTTTGTAGGTTTTCCTTGTAAAGTTGACCTTATCCAGATAGAAAAAGTTGGGCAAGAATGCAGCGCAGAGTGTTGGTCACGCCACATGACAAGTACTACCATCCCTATTTTGGCCTAAGTTTGGCTCATTCTGAAACCGGCCTAATTCTGCGAGTTGACTGAAGTTCAGTACAGTACCGGTACTGACTCAGATGTCAATCAATTCTATTAAGAAATGGCGAACTACTCATGACTAAATCATGGACATATTCAGAAATACAACCAGTACATTGATAACCCAGAAAATACTGGCAAGTGTAGAGTTGTTAAGATGTGTAAAGATGTTCTCAAGGACATTTATGAAGAGCGTGAATACCTAACGCTTACAGAATCACCAAATATTAGAAGCATTATTGCTAAACTCCAAACTGACAATAACTGCACATTTGACAGCCTGTCAAGAAGATACATGTATAAAGGAAAAAAAAAAACCTGTCAACTCTATGTGTTTATATTGTAATACTCTGCAAAATGTCAATCATGTAATACTATCAGTGGCCCCATACTGTAAGTCGTCTAAAAGGCCAGGAGCTGTGAACTGTATATACTTCTACATGTATATAAAATCTGTCTACAACATTGTAAATGAAAACCTGGTGCTGACATAAGTGTACATGTACATTAGTCAATAAAGCCATCTTGAATCCTATTCTAAAGAAAGTTTACTAAAAGTCGAAAGGCTAGAAAAGAAATGGAAAGTGGCATACATAAATATTTCCCCCCCCCCCCGTCTTTAATCTAGTAGTGCGCAGGCTTTTTTGATAAAAGAGGGTACATTTTTTACGCCCCCCCCCACCCCTCAGGAGGGGTCTGAATTTTTTATGCACCCCCCCCCCCCCGTTGATAAATGTTGACCAGTCCCTAAACCATGGCACCAAGTTCACTCAACAGTTCAGTCAACAAGTATTGAACTTTGATTTCCGGGTACAGTCAGTGGTCAGTCGGGAGAAGTTTTGAGAAGATCAGGGATAAGAGATAAGATAAGGGTCCAATTGAGGCCTCCTACTTCTGACCCCTGGTTTACAAATCTCTCTATTTTTCATAAAGGAGTTATTTCTTTTACTCAATTGGCTGTATTTTTTCTACATGTCCTAAGGTTTAAAAATTCCTGATTTATTTTTGATTTTTCTGTTCATTTTCAATCTAATCTTTCAATGATTTTGTGATTTTGAGAAATGTCTCTCTTATTTTCTATGACCCATATGCTCAGAGCCCCACTGCCCATGCCCACATCACCCTCCCGGCTGGGGAGGTTTCAGAAACGACTGACGACTGACTGGGTAATCTTACCCAGCTAACCGGGTCCTAGCCTAGGGAGTGGTAATTATTTATCCACAGTAGGCTGGGGGGAGGGGCTGGTGAGTTTTCATGAATCATGTGGATGCAATAAAAAAGTTTACCCATCCTCCCCCCTCCCTGATGGCATGCAGTCGCACCCTCCCCCCCCCCCTCTGCTGAGGGGGCGGTGGGGGGGGGGGGGGTTATAATCCGTTTTTAACCAAAAAGAATAATATCCAATATAGTCAAAGCAATGGTTCTGTCTACGTTGAAGCGAGGGACGGTCCCATTATTCTACCTCTAACAACAAAGCATACAAAAATCCTATCTCTACAGCACTAGGCAAGACCCATCAGCCTTCTCCCTACAGTTCGGACGGCCTATACAGCACTGAAGCTTATATGTCCACAGCCTCGGCCAGCTGCTATTGATACCAGTTAAATAGTCTCTGATCACCTCTACGTTTCACTGGATGTGTATTCCAGTTAACTGTTTTATTGCCCTCTTTGATCTAGATAAGAATCTGATTGAAGTGGGATGTGTATTGGGCATTGTCCTGACTGTATAGTAAGTGTGCAATACACAAATTTGCACTACCAACCTGATGCGAGTATCAAGTTAAGGTCTGACTCCAGCACGTAGTATCTCGAGCTGGATGGGTTGAGCCCGTCAGATATGCCCACAGGTGTGACCTACAATACACTGTATGCCACGCTTCTGTATGCCACGATAAAAGTGGAAGCACCTTCTATATAGAAACCTTTTACACTATCAGCTCTAAAAAGTTCATTTCTAGGTCGATTTTCAAATTTAAAAATCACAACAAAATGATCGGGAAACAATAAGGAAACCCATCCACGTACATTATGCCTAATATTAACATACATGTATAACAAGTGTATCACGATCTAAATGGCGTTGATTGGCACTCGATTGGACAGAAATCTGTATTCCCAACCACTTCATCTGATCTCCCTCAACATTTTTCTAATAGCTCTCTGAGGGTAAAGCGTGGTGATGAAAATTGTTTGCAGTTTTTTTCTGTCATAGGTAGAATAAAACAAAAAAAAAAAAAAAAAACACAACGCATGGGGTATTAAATCCACAAGAAATTCATAATCATGGCAGTGGATCCACAGCTTTACTAAGCATACAGCCTCTGTATGCCCCACTCGCTGTGTTTTTGGTTATGAATGATGATCGAAGAATGATGGCCCCACTTCTCAAAGTTACTATTCCCAAATTGTGTCTGTTTCAAATCCCTGAATATGTTACTAACAAATGAGTATTTAGATTTTATGGTGAAATATTATATAGGAAGAATCTTAAAGTCATAGACTATCTACCATAGTACAAATTACAATGACAGTTTTAAATGTGTGTAGCCTACGTTAGGTACCGTACTCTTCAAGTAGCTGGGTTAGGGAGGGGGTGAATATTTGTTATTCTTTATCTTAATTTTCCTATTTTCGTTATATCTTGTCATCTTAATACATCATTTCCACCTACAAAGCTGCATCAGTATACGTCTTTTACCCCCGGTACTACTAGATGTGGTTGGGATTTTTTCTAGTATTTCTCACATTGTTTGTCAGTACCATTTCTACCCATTTCCATGCGTATATAGTCAACAACTTCTGAAATACTAGTGAAATCTTTGATTTTATAATAAAAAAGACAGTCTCTGATATTTCTGTAAATCTACTGAGAAAAAAAAAAGCCATTAGAAGGGGGTTCTGATATCCAATGTCTTTCTTTATTCTTTGCAGGAATTGTCGAAGGCGGTCGGGATGAGTTTGAATGCGGAGAGGATCTTTACGAGGCAGTGGGACACATCCTGGAGGAGGTGGACCAGGCCAAGTCAGAAGGAGATGTACGCAGTATCTGTGATCAGATGATTATGGCACTCAAGATGTAAGTAATAACCATTTTATCTGGGGCAAGGTCTGGCTTTATTAAGGTATATCAGTATCTTGACTCCTTAAATTCAAGCAAATGGTTCGCATTATAGATTTTTATAGGGTGCGCCTTACTACATATTACAGTACTTATACTTAAGGTTTTACAGTCCCCCGCAGGCTCGCCCCGTCCAGTCTGACAAAGTATGGGCTAGACGCATCCCTTCACCTGAGTCGTCATAGATGCCCAGGCGGCGAGCTAGTTCTCCCAGCACAGGCAGCACTAGCTGTTATGTAACATCTAACATTAGTTGGAGAGTGAATACACTTTCCAATTCAGTCAGATTCTTATCTACCGGTAGATCAGAGGGGGCAAGAAACAATAGCATGGAATACACATCCAGTTCAGTGTAGAGCTGATCCCAGGCTATAGGACTCATTATGGAGGCCTAGTGGAGCCTCCATCTTGAATTTCACTGGTTGAGCTAAAACCCACTGATAAGACATACCATGATGGGTACCTTGTCCGTGGTTAACACCCACTTCCAGGGACATGCTGGTCCCATCTTATCAGTTCTTATCAGTGTGTGTCACAAGGAACCAGCTCCAGACCAGCTAGTGGCCAATTGAACTGGTATTAATAGACCCTGGCCGAGGCTGCAGTCCTCCTGGCGTTGGGGACAGTAGACGTGGGAGAGGAGAACTAGACGGCTGGCTGCAGACAATAAAAATGATGCTAAGTCAGTTAGCTAATGGCCAGTTGACATTATCAGAACTTCTTTTTCTTTAATGGTTGGCTATCAGCATTTCCGAGAGTATTCATTTAGAAACCAACTACTTGCTATGCTACCCTGTCTTACTTCCTTTGTTTTGCCTACCATAAATACTTGTCTAAATTAAAAGCTGTAGCTAAAATTAATAGAGGAATCAGATTCCAAGTGGAGCAAGACTAAGTGGCAGTTTTCAATACTCCGTGGCGTATCCAGGATTTCGAAAAGGAGGGGCCGCGCCCTTTATTTAGCCTTTATTTTTGGCTAAATTTGGGGCATAGAAGAGACAAATAAACTTAACTACAGGTAAAAAGGAGGGGGCCCGCGCCCGCCTCTAAATCCGCATAAGGTATTGCAGGGTATGTAGAAAGACTGTGGCAACAAATGGCACATTTCCAAATTCCAAGTTCAATCCAGAGGAGGTTCCAAATTTGTTCATGTTTAATTAATACGCAGAGGGTTTACAGTCTTAGTAACTCAAAAACTACTTCTGTAAAACCCTTCATGTAAGTTGCAGCTATGATGCTAAACGATGCTACACCATGTTTACAACTCAAACAGCTACCGCGTTCTGAACAGGCCCAAAAGTTGGTCTGTTATATAGTGGACCCCCTCTTTGCCATAGCGACGTGATGTCATCAGGTAGTGTGGATACCTGGTAACATGGAAACCTCTCAGTGTCAACAAATTTGATTTGTTGATGTGGTGGAGGTGGGATCTAGGCCCTGTAAGTTGCAGCTAAGGTGAAATTGAGAGAGTGTTGATTTGATAGCAAAAGTTCATATTGTCGTGGTACGCTCCATGTTCATTGATGGTCATTCCCCGCTTTGTATACAGGACAGAGCCATTGCTAGTACCAAACAAATTTCCTAGGTGGCTTGTGTAGTCGGGGGCTAGATCAGCAGTTGGCCTCCTTGTACAGTTTACTTTGGTTGGCCCTTCCTAATAGTCTATATAAAGGTATATTCTAAAAATCTATACCTTTGGATAGCAAATACTTTAGACTTAAGAAATATTAGCTTTATATAGACTTAGTACTTCAAACACAAGAGAAATTAAACTTTAAAAGTTTTCTTAGAGCGAACATATAATCCAGGCTGAGTAAAACCTAGCCATTGTCTCCCTATCAGGCTAATCCCCTCCATTCACACCTAAAACAATGGACAGGTACTTAAGGTAGAGGCAGGGGCAGCTTATCAGTCATCAATTCCCATTGTTTTCTGTGGGTGGAGGGGAAGATAAAAGATTACCCACAATCCTCTGCCAGATCCAAGATGGCCTTTGGGGGCCAGTTACATAACTAATTTCATGATGGCCACCTCCATACAAGAATGGCTCTGTTCCCTATACCATACCGATCCAGTTGGTGAGTGGAAGGTAGTAGTGTCGGACCAAAGACCATTTTCCACCGACCCTTACATTTAATGGACCTGGTTATACAACAGGTTTTGCACTTATTTAAGTAATAAAGAAATATTTTCCAATCCCCAGTTACGGCTTAAAACTACCCACAGATTTTGGCTGTAGCATATATTTACAGGAGAGCACTTCTTTAAACTGAGATCCTTTTTTCAGCATTTTTAGTGCAGGAGAGTGAGTAAAACACTTGTTTTCTGTCAGTTACATCTCAAAGGTTGTCTCGTTTTCAGTCGATCTGTTCTATATAAGTTCAAATTTGTTTGGTTGGGTAAATACTGCATACCCTGTTGCTGTTACAATCCATAATTCTGAGCATTTTCAATTCAAATCTATGTCATCCTTCCCCAAAAAAAGGTGAACATAGATAACTGTACTTAAAATCTTAAATACACTCTCTTAAAAGTATGGCTGATGAATAAGACAGAAATCACCAAATATCATGAAAATGATAAAATTGAAAAATGATTAAAACAAAACATGGTGGTAAGCTTCCTTGCTAACGCGTCCAGTTTCTACACTCAATTTTCAAGTTAACCAAGATTTCATAAACTGGACCGTTGTTACCAGTTGGGTCTTGAATTTTTATTTTTTTCAGGAAAAAGTGGTTTGAAGTGGCTTATCTTAGATAAATGTCAGATGTTTCTATATGTGTTGTTTTACCCTATTCCACTCGAAATTAGCATGTGAGAGAATATTCAGCTCCAATAATTGTTGTCAAAGAATATTTTCATTTTCCCCATAGCCTCAACATTAGAGGCCATTATGTAGCATTAGAGGTGAATCTAGGTCAGTCAGTATGTGCAATGAGATAGGTTGGGCCCCTTTAAGAAGATTGGCTTGCACTTCCTTTTCCCATGGGAAAGGAAGGAAATTGTAACAAGTAATTGTAACAAGGTCACATCACCTTGGCAAACCCTGACTGTCTGTGACCCTGTTTATTGTTATTGACATGGATGGTTGGATGGATGGAGAATGGGAGTGGGACCCTGGTAACCCTTCTGTGATAACCCTTCCATAGTAACCCTTCTGATAACCCTTCCGAGGTAACCCATGGTAACACTTCTATAGTAACCCTTTCATAGTAACCCTTCTATAGCAACCCTTCCATAATAACCCTCTTGTGATAACCCTTGTGGTAACCCTTCCATAGTAACCCTTATGTACTAACCCTTCCATAGTAACCCTTCTTGTACATTTTCACACCACTGGATAGTCTTTGGGAAGAAGGGTCAAGAAAGGTGTCATTGCTGTCAAGTTTATCTCTTAAAGGGGCAAATAATTAGATTATCAGTAGAAATTAGCTCATCCCTCTATGTTTCTATATAGATTAAACACATAGTCATGAATCCACCACCAGATCCTGGTGGTATGTATAAACGCAAGTATGATGTGTATGCTGGGTTTTATGTTACCTAGCAAACTGGACGCGTTGCTAAGGGACTCTAGACACTTTTGCCATGGTCAAGCTAAATGTACACGCCACCTTGTTATGTGAGTGAGCCAAAGAAACGTAAGCTTTGAGAATAAAATAGAAAAAGAAAAGAAAAAAAAATCAATCTTTTGCCATTGCATCGCTTACAATTATGTCTGGATGTATTCTCCGCAGTGAATCCGGCAAGACAAAGCCCAAAGGCCCGATGAAGATTCTAGATGCGCCAGTTCACCTTGGAACTCTCGCCACAAACATGGTAGAGGAAAAGGACGAGACCAACAGTATATGGATCGACAAACGAGACAAGGAATCAGTAAGACTATTAATTTACATATATGTTTTTTTAAGACTTTCTGTAAACTGAATGGATAAGCTGCACCTGCATATATAAGCTACATCCTGACTTTTGGAGTGGACCATATTTTGCTCATGCAGTAGATGCTGGGTTGATACCTACCCGTTAAACGTGATGACCCATGGTATTGATATACTCCTGAATGGTCAGCATGATCATGGTGGCATCATGTACTAACGGGGTGCAGAGGCCCTGAGGGGAGACATGACGCCAATGTCATAGTCCATATTGAATATCTATTTATTAGAACAAAGGTTAGATGTTAATGCAGCTTAGATGTAAAGTTTACGGTGGGTTTTAATTTTGTCTCTTCCGACAAGGAAATATGCTCACCTAGAAACATATACATGTACATCACTCAAAAAACTTTTTTTTTTTCTTTTTTGAGAAATAATGTTTTTTGTTTTGCTTCTAGGTTGTAGACCAAAGAAAACTTGCAAAGGCAGACCAGAAAATCAAGCAGAAACAGGAGCGGCGAGCAAATGCAGATGTTAAACCTGTTTCAAATGGGTAAGTTGATCAAAATGAAATTGATTTAAAATCTTCTTTATAAGGCCACCCACCCCCCTTCCCGACTATCATGAAAACCTGTAATGCGGACCCCCCGACCCTCGGCACTATCATGTAAATCTTTACTGATAAACTGTATTGAAGAGAACTTGAAGTCAAACTTTAACATCACTGCTACAAGTATGCTAATCACTTTTCTATTGTAAGGCTGACCTTCTCTCGCTTCATCAGCCCCCTATGTGTTTGATCTAAAAATGGATACGGGATGATAACCAAGCAAGTTAAATAGTTTACACACCAAAAAGAATGCTGATTAGAATGATTATAAATTTCTGCTGATATGCATATATCTGATGGTGAAAATATTGTTCAGGGTATTTTTTATTCAGTCTACTGTACTATTTATCAGCATTATAAATAGTGAAAACTTTATTGAGGCAAACTTTTATAGCTCATTTTCTAATTTGAAAACTGCCCAAAAAATTGAAGGGGGCGATGGGACTTTTCGAAATTTTCGTCCTGAAAAATTTTGTTTCTGCCAATATCAAAGAGAGCCTTTCGGCTGAAATTTGTGTTGAGAATGATAATCACATGGTGACTTCTTGACCATCTTGAGTAATGTGATAATTGTGTGCTGGTTATCACATATAATCCAGTGATCAAAAAGACTGAAAGTAAAAAAGAAAATGCCCACTCATGCTTACAGATATGTAGAAAACACAGCGAGTGCGAGTCAACAAGGGAACCGCAGAGAGGACAAGAAAGAGGCGAGCGGTACCAACAAAGTCTACGACATCCGTCTAGAAAACTTTGACATTTCATTTGCAGATCAGTAAGTAATTAACCACTGACGGTAGTTCTTGTAAGTAGATCATTTCCGTGAAGAGAAACTTCCTGAATCAATTTATGTGGCCAGTACATACAGTTGTGATTGAAAAGAAACTGCAAGAAACAGTGATTTTCCTTTTAGATATCTTTTGTGTATTTAAATTGCATGTGAGTAAAAAATAGTTAAAACACTGGACAACTACTATCATTGATCTGCAGTAATTCATATTCATAGCAATAGGTTTACCGATATGGGTACAAATCATACATCAGAATACCTCTAGATACATTTTAATACCTGCTGTTCTTTTACCCGCAGAAAGTTATTAGTTGGTGCAGATATCCTATTGGTATACGGGCGGCGGTATGGATTAGTCGGTAGGAATGGTATTGGCAAAACTACGCTACTACGTATGTTGTCAAAGTGAGTTCCATGCATCATATTTTATGCCGCTAAACCTGCGGTATTTATAAGCCAAACCAATAAATGAAATTTAAAAAAAACAAAACAGTGTGACGACTGTCTTCTAACAGAATCAGATAGGGCCTTGCTACCGGTAATGATATCTACATTTGTTTTCAAATCGCCACATTTAGATGGTTCCTGTTTAACATTTTGTGTATTGATATTTTTACAGTAAGAGTCTTCGTATCCCATCTCACATGACAATCTTGCACGTAGAACAAGAAGTGGTTGGGGACGACACACTGGCGCTCCAGAGTGTGCTTGAGTGTGATACAAAGCGTGAGGCGCTGCTAAAAAAAGAGCGCGACCTGAATGCAAGACTAAACTCAACAAGGTAAGGGAAAGGTCATACCTTAACAGAGGGGCCAACGATTAAGCCAAAAACGTCATATACATATATTGGACCCCCAGATCTCTCAGTAGCTAAGGTGGAGAAAGAGTAAAGATTCAAATGCCGTTACAATTTATGCTTTTCTGGTTTTTACAAGTACCAATAGAATCATGACGATACTAATGATTGGCATGTACCGTAAATCCTCGCGTATAGGACGTACCTTGCATATAGGACGCACCCTGAGTTTTAGGAAATGCTATAAGACATCTGGGGTCACATTTTGATTATTTCAGTGCTGTCCTATACAGACTTAGCAGGTTTAATTTTTAGCCAATGAGAGAGCTCCAATCTATTCACTGCGGTCCTTTGGGGGCCAACTGGTACCCATTTGCTAGGTCTTATCAGTAGAACTCGCTGGTAGCAAGCTCCAGCAATGGCTGCGCCCATGGGCAGGGGTGTGAAATCTCAGCCTAAAGGCGGATTTCAGCCTTTTTTAAGCTCACCAGAAAAATTACATCATCCAAAATTGACAAATTCTAGTATCCCAAAGGTGGTTTTTGGCCTCCCTGTAGATCAGAAAGTGTGATACTGTTACTATTAGACCATTTGAATCACTATTTTGTAATGTAAAGATGCTATTTACTAATCTTTACAAGGCTGGTCAGTGCACTTCCGCCTAAATGGGTTTTTGGTATTTCACACCCCTGATGGGACAACCTGCTACCTTGGAATAGTAGCAAATCCTCGCTTATAGGACGCACCCCCAACTCCTAACAATCCTATAGGACGCACCTGGGGTTATTTTAGTGCATAAGACGCGTCCTCTACGCGGGGATTTGCGGTAGTACCGGTAGTATCTGTTATGGCATCCATTGATCATTTCTATTTATGATTCTATTTAGCCCCACGAGTGGCGACTCAAACTTAGGTGCAGAGTTATCCAGAGTTTACCAAGATTTGGAGCTCATAGAGGCAGACAGTGCACCCGCACGCGCCGGGCAGATCTTGGCCGGTCTAGGTTTCTCGAGTGAGGGTCAAAAACGACGGACAAAGTAAGAGCGTTATTATCATTTTTTCAACCAGACATAATCCCAATTATTGGAAAGAAAAGTGTGTCTTGATAGTATCACATATATTGTATTTTCTGACTTTAATAAGTTCATTTAATGTCATCTATGTATAGAAGAATGGATAATCCTTTACATACCATAGAATTTCTTTATAATCTAGATGTATTTGATTTTCCTTGGAGGCACCCGTTTTCAATCTCGACATTTACTTAAATTTGGTAGTAGGGTAGTGTTCGGATCATTTTTTGTCTCCAACTACAATATTACTAATTTCTATCTTCTCTCTCCTTACCAGGGAATTCTCCGGAGGTTGGCGGATGAGGTTAGCGTTAGCGAGAGCCCTCTTCTCAAAGTAAGTTCACTCTTGATGTCTGGTGTGAAGTGCAACAGGATGATACAGTACAGTAGACTTGACATTTCAAAATCAGCATCTACAGTTTTATATTCTAATAATGAATGACCCTGTTATCAGAAGGGGTACGGGCTTCCCTAGCCCACTCAAAAGGATCTATATCTCCTCTTTCCTATCCTCTCATGATGTGTGTGGTGCACATGCGCGGGCACTGATACATTCCTCTGTGAAATTGTGTAATGTAGTTCTCACCATGAATATGACCTCAGCTATCGAAATTGAGTAAAACATCTATAACTTGCTCACTCAGAAGGGGTACAAGATAGAGTATCACCCTAACCTTAACCTGATCTATTTCTCTTTACAGACCAGACTTGTTATTGCTTGACGGTGAGTCAATCTTCAATTCTTATTTCTACATGTTGATAGTCTGCCGAATTACCATCCTCCTTTCTACATATGATTACCCATATGCCCTCAATATTACCTATGATTCTGCTGAGCATAATGAACGCTCTTGTTTGCTGCTAGGAAAAAGTTAGGTTATGACATGACAAAGAATCAGAAAGGGCCGAAAGTTTCCTTCAAATAGCCTACTTTAATTTGCCGTGAGGATTCAACAAATCACCAAGTGCATAGATTGAATTCTAAATCAGAATGAACAAAATGGTATACAGGTGCCGCCACCTAGATTTTTACCTGGAATCTATCACGGTGATAGCTTAGTGTATCGACCAGCATTCTTCTAGTTTAATGGGTCTTATATACACTTACTATACTATACAATAGTGTACATTTGTTGCTTAATATCTTCTTCTTCTTTCTGTCCACAGAACCTACAAACATGTTGGATATGAAAGCCATTATCTGGCTAGAAAACTACCTTCAGGTACGCATTTCTATCTCACGGAATTGATTTTCTTTTCTTCTAATTGATCAAAATTATGTTGTCCCACAAACCGAGTGTTGCATATGATGATGACTTGGGAAAATATTGCGGACTCATGCAATAAACTGACTTAAGAATGTTTATTCTTAAAGGAAGTAAAAATCCTCGAAAGTCTACCATATCTAAGCAAAGAAGGGCCCTCCTTGATCTGTGATTTAAGTACAATGTAGCTCGGTTATAGATCCTTTTCCACCTACCAAAGGTTTTATTGGAAAAAGGAAAAAAAATAGATAATCATTCTGTAATACTTATTTTTAATTAGATAAAATGTTTCGATAACCCTTGAATCTTGATATTACAGACGTGGCCCACAACGATTCTCTGCGTATCTCACGACCGACAATTCCTGAACTCAATCACAACAGACATCCTGCATCAACACAATAAGAAGATCGACAGTTACCGGGGAGACTTCGAGATGTTTGTAAAAACGAGAGAAGAGAAGATCAAGAATCAAATACGAGAATACGAAGCACAGAAAGAGTACCGGGACCACATTCAAGTAAGTTTCATGAGCGCTACTGCCATTGGTAGCGACAAATCACAATACGATTTGATTGTCAACTGGACACAGAGGCGAAAGAAATGTGTCCAGTAGGTAATTTATGGGACTGTTGGCTGGCAGTACAGTATTAATGAGTTCTTGCAGGCACAACATTAGTGCCACAGGCTATAAATCAATCTTAGAGCAGAAATATTTAAGAGTTTGACCAGAGAGTGAAGCAACCAAAGGAGGAAAATGGAACCTGACCATATTGAATGTGTTCCCCATTTTAGGTGTTCATCGACAGATTCCGGTACAATGCAAACAGAGCATCACAGGTCCAGAGCAAATTGAAACTCCTAGAAAAATTGTGAGTACGATTATCTTCTTTTCCTTAATTAGTGTCTATTTAAACAGTACATTCGGGCCTCCCTAGCCCACTTAAAAGGGTCTTCATCTCCTCTTTCCTATCCCCTCAGGATGTGTGTGGTGCACATATGCGCAGGCACTGACACATTCCTCTGTGAAATTGTGTAATGTTCTCGCCAGGAATATGACATTAGCTGTCGAAATAGCGTTAAACATCTATTACTCACTCCATACAGTACATTACATGGGTTCGTGATTATGATGCGTATGCCCTCTTTGCACCGAAAAAAAAGGAAAAAATGGGGGGGGGAGATCAAAATCGAAAAGTTCCGTTTGTAATTAAAGCAATTATCAACTTAATTTATTTGAGATCAATTGAAGCTTATTGCTATTTCAAAAGATTGAATGCCTTTTCAATACAGTGTATACATAGCCCCCAGCCGTTCTGACATTGGCATATATGTGTTTCGCTATTACCAGACCGCCAATCACACCAGTCGTCAAGGAATCAGAGGTAGTATTGCGCTTCCCAGAGGTAGAGAAACTGTCACCGCCAATTATACAATTAGACGAACTCACATTCTACTACGAGAAGGACAAGGTCATCTTCCGCAACTTAGATGTTTCTGCAAGCATGGACTCTAGAATATGTATAGTAAGTATGGCTTTGATTCTGAAGGTGTGGATGCCACTAAGCATTTGTCAAGTGTTTGAACATTTTACGGGCGACCTGTTGGCTTGATCTGGCACCTGGCGAGATAAGCACTGATAACCAGCATGATGGGTACCATTTTTTACATTACGTACCCAAAATGTTCTGCAGTGAATACAGGGAATTATCTAATTGGTTTATAATGCATCCTGGGTGAGGCCTATAGACATATACGGTACCTTCCACCCCACATTTTCTAATAGGTCGTGACATTTGATTACAATGTATACATATATGAATGTGTGCCATACAGGTCGGAGATAATGGTGCGGGTAAGACAACGTTACTGAAGATCCTGCTAGGTAAACTAGAACCGGTGAAAGGTATACTACACATACACCGAAACCTGAAAATCGGATACTTCTCACAACACCACGTAGACCAAATGGACCTCACCAAAACATCTATAGAAGTACTCGCAGAACTGTACCCAGGTTAGTTCCCACCTCTGTTCTCTAGTTTGAAAATAGTATATAGTCCAACTGTTGCTAGACGTTGATACTTGAAAAAAAATCCTCATGCTGAACCGGGGCAGGCAGGAAACATGACATTTGTATAAGTACCGTTAGTCAAAGCAAGGAATTGATGTATATCATTTAACCCTACAGAAGTATGGTTTAATTGATTTAATCAACACTTATAAATGGGATATAATCACATTAGTCTTCCTTTGTTCTAAGGTGACATATGGCTTAAGTGGTTTCTGTTTCCTACTTTTAGGTAAACAATCAGAGGTGTACCGGGGTCAACTCGGGTCCTTCGGGGTCTCAGGTGATCTTGCAACTCGCCCCGTGGCCAGTTTGTCGGGAGGACAGAAGAGCAGAGTAGCCTTCGCCCAGATGTGTATGGGAAAGTAAGTATAGTCTACAAGTTTTGTAGAATAATGTTAAACATCTCAATCATTGATCAAAATTCAAATATTATCTACAAAATGTACATACAGAATTCAACTGATATTTCTATAAATGTAATTTTATGAACTTAAGTATGAAAATAAGAGTATGAAAAAGGTACAAGCAAGCTAGTAGTGATATTGGTTATGAAAGAGCTAAAACTTGCAAGTTGTAAATGCAAATGATATATCATTTCAGCCCCAACTTCTTCATTCTTGACGAGCCTACTAACCATCTCGACATGGAGACCATTGAGGCGCTTGGAAAGGCTATCAACAAGTTCCAGGTAAAATGATTATAATTTCACTCCCTTTCCTGCTAAGTTGATAAAATTGGAAATCATTCACAATAAAAGGGAGGGGAGAAAAAAAACAACATTGTGGTAAGATTCTGAATTCCACTTTGAGCTCATTTGTAGACAGATTCCCCAAGTGGGAAGGCAAGGGTTCAGTCATCGATAGATGCGGCAATGCTGTGATGCACAAGCAGCACATAAATACCTGTCAGCTGTTTGGACAAGCAGCTTTTAAATACCTGTCCAGACTGAGAAAGAAAGGACTGAATGTCCATAAACTAATGAGGCAGTCCGATGAAGTGGGGATCCCACTTTTGGACATTAAACAAATCAATCAATCCAGCCACCCTATCTATATTAACACTTTACTATTAAAATTAATGACATGATCCCAAAAGCTTGCCGTTAAACATCTATTACTCACTCACTCACTCCCTAGCCCACTTAAAAGGGTCTATTTCTCATCTTTTCTATCCCCTCAGGATGTGTGTGGTGCACATATGTGCGGGCACTGACACATTCCTCTGTGAAATTGTGTAATGTAGTTCTCGCCATGAATATGACCTTCGCTGTCGAAATGGCGTTAAACATCTATTACTAACTCACTCCCCAAAAGCTTGCTAGCATAAACAATGTATCACTTAATGCATTTGGACCAATTGTGACGTCACACAATGCACTAGAGAACCCTTCCGGCTGTCCTTATGACAGCAGATATGTTACTGAGCATCTTTTCAATCAATCCAAAGTCTAGCAAAAGAGGTCATCATTAAAAAGGGTGACCTTTTCTTTTCTATTAAGCTCTAGCATATAATAGTCAGAGGTGAGTATGAATACTGGTGGGTGGCACCATATAATGGCTATGTGACCCTCCAATTGTTTGGTACAATGACATAGGTTGGGTGTGTCTCCTTAAGCCTCTTAGTGGCTGCTCTCTTCACAGATTAGGTCTATGAAAGGATATTGGTTGTCTCAATACTCTGTGTGTTAGCTCATATAAAGTACAGTAACATGTGAGAACATGGTCAAAAAAAATTGAAAATTCATAACTTTTGTTCTACTGAATGAATATTTAAAATTTTAAACCTATGTGTGGCTAGGGCCCCCTTGACCCCCCCTGCCCCCCCCCCCATGTTCTATTATGAGTTAGGTGGATTGTAACATATGAAATAAAAGGTCTTGGGGTCCCCCTTGTGGATCCAGGGAGAACTAAAACCTCGCGTATAAGACGTGCCTTGTACACGGGAGATTACGGTATATCATGAAAAAATGCTCTATGAAATATATATATGCCTCAGCACTTTATTAGTATCCATATATATATATATATTTATGTTCCTTTTTCAGGGCGGAGTTATTCTAGTTTCTCACGACGAGCGACTCATTAAACAAGTGTGCAGTGAGTTATGGGTTTGTCGCAACCAAACGGTGAGAGCACTCGAGGGAGGAATCGACGAGTACAAGAAATTAGTCAACGAGGAATTAGCTGCCCAGGTTTAATGACCAGCGATTTAATTTGGATAGGCAATATTTCTCTCATTTTTCTTCAGTTACTTTTAGTATTAAAGAGCGGTATTTTGATGCTACTCTACTGCTTATAATGTCCGAAATGGTAATTATTCATATGTGAATAATCAAGAGGACTGCTTTAGTATTTACAAAAAAGAAACCAAGATAGAAAAATGGCAATTAATCATGTGATTACGGATGAAGGCATTCATTTTAAGGAAAATGTATCAAGATAAGGTCTAATAAATATGAAGTCAGCCAAGGTTGATATACAAGCGAATTCCTTTTACTCTTTTGATGTATTTATATGCAATTTGTTTAACTGAAAAATATGCTTGTATTTAGCCGATCATGAAGTACGTTTGACATTCTATATTATGGAGTAAAATGGTCAAAGTTGTCGGTATTGAGATGAAAATATCACAAGAAATCAGGCTACTTGTACTATGCACTTTTATCTGCCAGGTTTGCAGTATATGGGATCCATTTAGACTAAAAAAGAAAAAGGTGATTTTGTACTGAAGGGTATCGATAAATCGATAGCATAGCCTCTCTCATGAATGGAAATTCTCAGCGTCTGGACAGCCAAATAGCAAGGGAACATTCACAAATGACTATGGCATGGGGGGCGGGTGGCATTTTTCCAATCCATAACCATGATTTTACTAACGGGTAGTCCATAGATACAAATAGATACGCCAAATCATAAGAAACAGAAGAAATCTATGAATTATCTATTATCTATTGCTGGGCATTGAGAAATCTTGGGGTCTATCTGTATATGGATAATAAGTTTGAGGGTACTGTCCAACAGTGCCGATGTACTAAGGTGAGGTGTTCACTGTCCTCTGTTATCATGATGCATGTATGCAGCCCTGGTGACTAACTCGCCAGTCCTACATTCAGAGGCATCAGCATGATGCATGAATGCAGCACTGGCGAGTAGACTGTAAAAAGTGCAGCATGCGCCAGCGCTGTTTAACTTAGGTGCGTAATGGCGACAAAGGATTCCTACAGCCCTTCAAGGGTCACAAGTTACGCGAGAGTTGATAATGCCATGCTTAACAGGCCTCTTATCTTTGTTAGGCCACATATATTCCTTAAAACCTTGTGTATAAGCCACAGTTTATTTGAAGCACAAACAAAGTTTTCAACTGATAACAATTACATTGATACAAAGTGCAGTTACTACACATGGGGGTTTCTTTTCTAACTATACTCTAGTACATGGCTGCAGAAATTCAGATCCATGGTGAGGCGTATAGTATTTGTAAAAGTTGGTGGTGCAGCTTATACACAAGTGTGGGTTAGACGTGAGGTCTTATTGTATGTTAATAAATTAAATGCCTCTTGATTTGTGTTCAAGAGTATGTATACTTGATACTATGACCTGCAGGTAGTACCCTATATAATGCATTTTGTCTAGAAGTGCCAAGCGCGACATGTGTTAGGAGAGAGCTTCCTCCATATTTCATGGGGTATGTAATAAAAAAGATTTGATTTCGCAGTGCATATATATGTATATAACTGCGTGCATGAGGAAAATTTGAAACAAAATAAAAGGCAATTTCAGAAAATGAAAGTTTAATGTTTTATTGTGATACAGACAAGGCAAAACAAAAGTGTTACTCTTTGAGCTATTCTATCCCTCAGCCACAGAGGAATAGTCACTCACATAGATGTGAATAGAACAGTTAAAAGATGACATAGTGATGGTATTATATATTAGGTTAAGGTTGAACTACCATTTTACAAGTTTGACAAAGCTTTGCTATCCTCCATAAGGTGTAGTGAGTTGTGCCCTAGCAGTGGTTTCCTCCAGTACCTCATAGATACGGTCACCTCATGGACGCAGCCACGTTCACATCACAAAAACCACCCATAGATTTGATCATTCATCTCAGAGATTCGGTCGGGCTTCCCTAGCCCACTTAAAAGGGTCTATTTCTCCTCTTTCATATCCCCTCAGGATGTGTTTGGTGCACATATGCGTGGGCAGTGACACATTCCTCTGTGAAATTGTAATGTACTTCTTGCCATGAACATGACCTTAGCTGTCGAAATGGCATTAAACAACCATTACTTACTCACTCACTCACTCAGAGATTCGGTCATCAATAGATACGATCACTTCTGCAATTGTCAAGCAGCTTGCATATATACCTGTGTAGCTGTTTTTGACAAGCAGCTTGTAAATACCCGAATGTCCGATCAAACATGAACAAGTCTCGTGAAATACCTAGACACAAAAAAAAATAATCACCCAACCAACCAACATCCAGAGGGATCAGTGCTATCGCAAGTAGCATTGTTAAAGGCCTGTCCAAAATAAGTAAAAAGCTTTACCCTATGACAGAATCTATTAGTCTATTGAGACCCATCTGAATACCTATCTACTGATACTTAGAAAAACACCTGCAATCAGATTGTTCCTTTTTCCTCAAATGAGGGTTACCAACAGTAAGTTAAAGGCTACTTCTCATTCAGGGTCAAATAAAAGTCATTATTGACCAATGAAAGGTCAGTTAAAATATAATTTGACAAATGTAGGGGGTGACCATCATTTAATAACAGATTGGGTTGATATTGCAGTATATGTACTATTTCTTTTTGTCTGCACACACGCAATGAAGTGGTAGGAGGGGGTGGAATGGGATCTAGTTTCTTTGTACAAGTTAGTAAAATTGAGAATATCGTGTTAATGCCAAGACATGTTACGATGGTAAGAGGTACAAAGGCACTCACAGAAACAATCATATTTTCAGCTTAACTTCTCAGTTGCTTGAAACGCTAGTCATAAGAAGTCAATTTATATAAAGAAATGTGGTATACAATAAGACTACTAGGTAGTCATTCATTATTAAATTCGAGAGTTCTTCACATTCAACAAGGTATGCCTACTCATGAATATCATTCTGAAGTGATTTCCAAGTCACAATGAATGGATCGGTAGTTACCATGCTGCTAATTTGTTACTGGCGTCATTCATGACCCAGAGACCCATATGAAGCTTATTTGTTGGGGAAATGTCCTTAGTGAGGGTACTTCCACACACTACCACAACTAACTTAGCTCACTTTCGTAAACTACCCCGGTACTACTTGTAACTGAAGTCACTTTCACACACTACTACTGGGGCTTCCCTTGCCCACTTAAAAGGGTCTATATCTCCTTGGATGTGTTTGGTACACATATTCCTCTGTAAATTTGTGTAATGTAGTTCCCACCATGAATATGACCTTAGCTGTCAAAATGGTGTTAAAAATCAATTACTACTCACACAATACTACCACTAATGTAGCCCACTTTTATACATTACCACCAGTAACCGAGACCACTTTCATATACTACTGCCAGCAAATGAGCCCACTTTCATCTATATACTACTACCACTGACTCAGGCCAATTTCATACACTTAGTATCTACATCGAAGTTGGGCTACCATCATACATTACTAAATGTACCACTGACTGAGGCAACTTTCATATACTGCTACCACTAATGTAGCCCACCAGTAACTGAGGCTACTTTCATATACCACTACCAGTTACTGAGACCACTGTCATATACTACTACCAGTAACTGAGGCTACTTTCATATACTACTACCAGTAACTGAGGCCACTTTCATATACTGCTACCAGTAACTGAGGCTACTTTCATATACTGCTACCACTAATGTAGCCCACCCGTAACTGAGGCTACTGTCATATAATACTACCGTAAACTCCCGCGTAGAAGACGCGCGGCGCGTATAAGATGCACCCCAAACTCAGCACATGCATTTTCGCGTATAAGACGCACATTTTAAGGCTGAAATTTGTAAGATTAGTACATTTCTATAGTAAAATTACCCCTCGTATAAGACTCACCCCAAACTTCAGTAGATCCTATAAGACGCACCAGGCATTTGTTTGGTGTAGAGGACGCATCTTATATGCGGGAGTTTACGGTACCAGTAACTGAGGCTACTGTCATATACTACTACCAGTAACTGAGGCTACTTTCATATACTACTACCAGTAACTGGGGCCACTTTCATAAACTACTACCAGTAACTGAGGCCACTTTCATATACTACTACCAGTAACTGAGGCCACTTTCACACACTATGAAATGTACTACCAGTGATTGAGGCCACTGTCATATACTACTACCAGTTACTGAGGCCACTTTCATATACTACTACCAGTAACTGAGGCCACTTTCACAAACTACTACCAGTTACTGAGGCCACTGTCATATACTACTACCAGTAACTGAGGCTACTTTCATATACCACTACCAGTTACTGAGGCCACTTTCATATACTACTACCAGTAACTGAGGCTACTTGCATATACTACTACCAGTTACTGAGGCCACTGTCATATACTACTACCAGTAACTGAGGCCACTTTCATATACATCTACTACTACCAGTTACTGAGGCCACTGTCATATACTACTACCAGTAACTGAGGCCGCTTTCATATACTACTACTAGTAACTGAGGCTACTTTCATATACTACTACCAGTTACTGAGGCCACTGTCATATACTACTACCAGTTACTGAGGTCACTTTCATATACTACATCCAGTAACTGAGGCCACTTTCACACACTACGAAATGTACTACCAGTGATTGAGGCCACTGTCATATACTGCTACCAGTACCTGAGGCTACTTTCATATACTACTACCAGTTACTGAGGCCACTTTCATATACTACTACCAGTAACTGAGGCCACTTTCACACACTACAAAATGTACTACCAGTGATTGAGGCCACTGTCATTATCAGACTCAGTCATATACTACTACCAGTAACTGAGGCCACTTTCATATACTACTACCAGTACCAAAGGCCACATTCAGACACTTCTAGCAGTAACTGAGGCCACTTTTTTATACTGTCAATAACTGCGGTCATTTTCTTGCACTAATTACAACTGCCAGTGTCTCTGCCTGAGATCACTTTTGCAAGTTTAACTCCATTCAGAACTGTGAGGTACAAAGTAATATCTATTTGGATTAAAAAAAATAATAATGGGGTGCGGCTTATTCAATTACAAATGACATCCTAGCTAAAGATAAATGTAGAATTTAGGAGCCTTAATTTAAAGAAAAACCCCTATTTTCATGTTGACATATTTTTGTAGTATTTTCATTGAATAAAAAGGTTCAAACATGCTATTTAGCATATCTGCTATTGTAAGGGCAGGAAGGAGACCTTTTGAATGCAGAGTATGACGTCACAATAGACAAGATGCATCAGGTGCTGCATGGTTTTAGCCTAGAGGGTATTACAAAATGTGTACTTAATGATAGAAGTAAAGTGTACAACCACTCTATGTCATGCGGAGTAACTTAATGGGACTATTTAGTGCTAGTTATGAAAGAAAGACAGAGAGTACTGTGCAGTTAATAGTGGGCTGCATCTGATCTCTTGTGACGTCATACTCTGCACCATAGAGGTCTCCTTTCTGCCCTTATGATAGCAGCTGCATTAAAAAGTATGCCTTGATATTTTTATTCAATGAAAATACTACCAAATAAAGTCAACATGAAAATAGGCTTGTCTTTTCCTTTAAGCTTCCTCCCCGATGGACGCATCAAGGAACGGTACCATACATTTTAACAAGCGTCTAAGTTGCCTATTTCGATGTGGTAAAGTAAAAGTAGGTCATATCAACCCTGCCTAGACTAGTTGGGAAACTAGGAGTGATCTGCCCTGCGGTCTGGCATCCGTGTGGCCTGCACACCTGAGACCCTCCCCCACCTGTACCACATGACCATGGGGCATGAACAAGGTTAATGAGAGGACGAGGGTGCTATCAGGTAAGCTTGCTGAAGCTTAGGTGATCTCGGTACATCTCAACTAGTGTAGAATGTTATATAGCTCTAAGTTAAAATTAATTTTGCTCTATAGAGCTAAATCGTTGAATATTGGCGGACAATTTCTCAAGTATATCATAAACAAGCTTCTGCTGGGAATATTTGAGAATATTAAACCTTTCTCATTGTATTGCTCTCTAGCCCCTACTCCCAAGCACGACCTTTGAAATAACCACCAAAGCTTTGTGATGTAGGGCCTACGTGAGGGGTTGGGTAGAGCCCATAACATTGTTATGCTATCCCAATGGCTTCTATATATAGATCTAGATGGACAAACAAACCCCCAAACTATATCGTTTGCTGCGTCGCAGGACGATTACCTGTGGGCAAACATTGCCTATACATAGCCAAGTACCTACACCACGGGTGGCATCTCATACTGCATTATCCTTCACACATATAACAATAGGGATTGTGCAAGTTAATTCATACATAAAACACTATCTGAGGGATCCCTTGACCGATTACATGGCCACCCAGGTATAACTCATGGTATGCCATCTGTTTATGGAAACCATCTAACCTCATTGGTAATGGAGATTGACCCTGCAGGTTTTAGGATTTGACTAGAAGTGGAGATCAGGTAAGAAATCCAAAGTCTATGGAACTACAGACCTGTCCGTTGTACACCGCCCCTCCTCCCTCTAAATTCATTCTCGATCATAATGTAAGTTGTCGGAGGTTCAGTAGTTGCTGCCTTTATTCGTCTAATTGAGAACGTTTCTACTAATTGCACCTATACCGGAAACATGATTAGAGCATTTGTCCTCTACCCATCATTTATCCACCCACTATCCTCCTTCTTCTCCCCCACCTTACCCGCAAACACCCACCCATTTTCCTCCCATCACTTTCTCCTCTCCACCTCCAACCCCCTGCCCTCCTTCCTCTCAGTGATCTTCTAGTTCCACACTGGCTTCCCTAGCCCACTTAAAAGGGTCTGTATCTCCTCTTTCCTATCCCCTCGGATGTGTGTGAAACATATATGCACGGGTACCGACACATTCCTCGTGACGTTAAACATCTATTACTCACTCTCTTCTAGTTCCAGCATCCTTTTGCCGCCATGGATATGACCCTAGCTGTCGAAATGGCGTAAAACAACTACTTACCTACCTACCCTTACCTCCAGCATCCTTTCCTACCACCTCCTTTCAAACCCCTACCCAGGTTCTTAAGGCCACTCTCCACCCCCTCCCATCCCAACCCCCACCCATACCCCAACCTATACACTTCAAGCCTTCCCCCTACCCCCCCATACACACACATCAGTCACGTCACACAGTGGCAGGTAGGAGTAGCTCAGTGTGCATCCAGGAGCCGCCCTGAGCTATTCCAGTGTCAGTAGGAGGTTCCTCCAGTGTGTATGCACAGATACTAATACCTCTAATCCAGGTAAGACCTCTATAGGCAATAGTCTACAGTGCTAGGTTTATGCCAAAGCCTACCTGAGTTTCACTTGACCACATGGCTAGCCACTGTTACAGATGCTCACCTGGAGACAGGTGGGGTGGTGGGCTCATCTCAACAGGAGCACTGGGGAAGTTGTGATCTGGAAGCTCAGGTATGTATAGCGGTTTCTTTTCACAGGGGATACTATAACATAGCTATACAATTGATTACTTATAAGTTGTCATATATATCCATAGACTATACCTATGTTTGATAATGTAGACTTGATATGGAAGGAGGCTATGCAATTGATAGAATGTGATACAAAACATGATCGAAGTTAAGTTGATGAGCATTTTATAAGGTGTTGATAAGTATAGACAATTCTCCTCTTTCTAGCTGCTGAGTTACATTCTCTTGATCAATCTCAAAGATTTCTGAGGGAATAGACATATCAAAATCCAGAGCTACCTTTTTTAAGACATCAGTCTAAATAATTTTCAACTTGAACAGATCTCCTCAGTATGAATAATAACATACACAATTATGTGAAATGATGAGAGATGGAGATGGTCTCATGAGACTACACATAGTGATAGCCGTAGGGCGTGATACATGAAGGTGCACCTACAATGGTAATATCCTTCTGAAGGACGATGTATTTATAAATACACAGTACTGAAAACAATCAATATTCACCAGTGTGGACTGTTACATTTGACCATATCTGCAAGGAGATAGCAGAGTGTGCAGTGGACTCTAAGGGCTGAGCTCATGCATTATATAAACTTAAAATGCTATACTTTATAATCAAACTAGTCGAAGAGGGCTCCCTGGCCTATCTTAAAAGGGTCGTCCTCTCATCTGTTCTGTCCCTTCTGTGTGTCTGGCGCAAAGACATGTTATATCATTTATAAATCGATTAATGCCTAATGTAGTTTTGTGGCCAGGAATATAGACATAGATGTTGAAATGGTGTTGGTGACTAAGTACTTTAGGAGTATAGAGCCATGCACAATACCCTGAGATAACACCCATTTCCAGAGACAGGCTTCTGACATCTTATCAGCTCTTATCAGTGCAGTCTGTACGAAAGGTTTTCTCCCCACAGGCCATTCGGTCCTGCAGATCTTATTGCTCTGCAGGCCCGGACTCATCTTAGCAGGACCGGGTTCCTCAAGATCATATATGTCAACAAGGAAATGATGAAAAAACAATAATGAACTCACACCTTTAATCATTTATCCCTTTACATTTTAATAAACAGTAATGCCTTTTGTTTTTAGGCTGTAAAAACCTTAATACCATAATCTCCTGCGTAGAAGACGCGTTGCGCGTAGAAGACGCGTTGCGCGTAGAAGACGCGTTGCGCGTAGAAGACGCACCCCAAACTCAGCAAAGGCCTTTTCGCGTATAAGACGCACCTCTTAGGGCACAATTTTGTAAATTCAGTACTGTTCTATAGTAAAATAACCCCTTGTATAAGACGCACCCCCAAGTTGAGATTAAGCTTTAAGACGCACCAGCGTTTTGTTTGGCATATAAGACGAGGCTTAAACGCGGGAGATTAGGTAATGGTATGATTTGCATCCCATGACAACCAAAATGTAGCCTAAGGTCCCAAGATTACAGCCGAACATTCGGTCCTGCAGTCTGGTCAGTTCTGCAGGCCGGGAAGTCCATCCTGCGAGTTTTCGTATTGATTGTCAGTGCATATCATGTGTAACCTTTTTATTCCAAAGAAAAAGGTATTAGTAAAATGCCAGTAGAGAAATTCAAAACATTCGAAACTTACAGACTCATATATATATATATATATATATATATATATATATATATATATATATATATATATATATATATATACACTGAAAAAATGAATCTAATATAAGTTAGTCAAAACCCCTAACCAGAGACATAAAGATAACAGAGATACGACACCCTGGTGAGCATCAATGGAACTACTCCAGAGGGGCATCAATGGAACTACTCCAAAGGGTCCTCTAAATGACTGCCTGGAGAAAATAATTTTGGCCCACTTATAATTGTCACAGCAAATTGATTCAAAAAGCATATGAAAGCTCTAGACCTGTAGTATTTAGCTGAATCTTCATTATCCAAAATTTAAAAGGGGGAACTTTTGGAAATAGGCCCCAAAATTTCCGATTTTTAGAAAAAATTCAAGAGATTTGCAACCCCCCTAAAAATAGGTACTATCAGTTATTCATTAGAAACCATTTCAGTTCCAAAGTACAAAACAAGGGCTTTCTGACCCTTTTTGAATGGGGTTGATACAAAAATTCCAAGTGGCAAAGAAAAACTGTCCCCCTCGGCTCACAGACTGGGTCAGTGTCCTTCTAACCGTGATTTTTCTCTGACAATGAACAACTGGAGAAAATAGTTTTGGTCAACTTATATTTGTCACAGCAAATTGATTCAAAAAGCATATGAAAGCTCTAGACCTGTGGTATTTCACTGAATCTTCATTATCAAAGAGTTCATAGGGAGGCATTTTTTTGAAAATAAAAATCATTTTTATCGAGTGCTGCCATCTGGTGGATATTTGCACAACTCAACACCAGGTGGCAGCAGGGTGCCATGTCAAGGATGGACGGCATGCTGGCTTAGTATCTTATCTCTGTGTACCTTCATATCTCTGCCCTAACTTACCTCAGTTAGCACATGCGACTAACACAGGACTAACATTTTACTAACAATAGCTAGGTCCTTAGTAACATTCACTAACCTATTCAGACAAGCTAGCTTGACTAAGTCAAGAGAGAAAATTAGTAAAAGTTAGTAACCTTTCCAAAGTTAGTAGTTTTGTCTAAGGGTTAGTAGTTTTTTCACACCAGGTGGCAGTGCAGTTTGTATGAGGATTTTTCTGGTAGGTGCACATCATAGAATAGTCTATAGATGTCAAAATAATGGTGATTTTCAATGACCCTTGACTTAAAAAGTCTTTTGCAATTGTACTCATATAACATTTAATAAAATGCACCTAACATATTGATAAGTTATTGAAGGAAGAAGGAAGAAAGATGGAAACACCTTTTGTGTGGATATTCAATATACACATTATCCACATTGTTAGTTCTCTAACTAAGCCGGGAGGCGTGGCGCAGTCGGTAGCGCGTCCGCTCACAGGCCGTAAGGTCGTGGGTTCGGTTCCCGGCCTGGCTGGGGCACAGTGGTGGTTCCAAACGTCGCCGTAAGGTGTCGGTTGAGTTCCTCCCTGTTCTGGCTAGGCTGTGCTGGAAAGTCTCTCAGCGGTCATGGCAGACAAATGACTTAAAACAGGCCTGTCCATCTCTCACTATGCCTATGTAGTGACGGATGTTAAAGAACCATTGCCTCGGTAAATGTGTAGGGGCGTGCTTTCTATCTTCCCATAGATTCGGTCACCATCATCCCCCCTCCCCATTAGACTAGGGTCCGGGCAACTTCGCCACAAGGGTAATCTCACTTCGGTGTGGATACAACCCGCGGGACCTCTCACCCTTGAGTGTCGGCCGTAAGGAAGGCACGAGGTGAGATAAAATTCGATCATCATCATCTTCTCTAACTTTGTATTAAACTCAGAGCAGCCTAGCTCAGGGGTTGTAAATAAAATTGATTTGAGGCATAGAACATGCTTCTTAAATGAAGAGGTTCTGTTGCAGGTGTCAAAACCTGATATAGAGTCTAAGACTCAAAGTAGGTTTTGAATTCAATGTAGCTTACCTACAATAAAGGGATAGTTTCAAAGGGTTAGGGATTGTATCATACTGTATTCAGTGATTTAAACTAAACTCTTCATGTCTGTATGTGAGATTTCCCATGTTTTGATGTTTATAGTATTCAAATATAAATTTGTTTGCAGAAGATTAAAATTACAGGCCCTATTCCATACTACCAATAAATGAAAGTCTTAGTAAAAGGACTAACAAATTACTAATAATGTCAGGCAAATGCTAACATTTTACTAAGGGTTAGTTCGAAAACGCTAAGATAGGATAGGAAGTTTGGACACATGCTTTTTGATAACCTTTGCCAAAAAGTTAGTTCGACCTCCTAACTTCTTACTAATATTTGAGGATCGTTTTTTTCAGTGTAGTGCCTCATAACCTCCAATAAAAAGTGTTCCTGTCACTTGATAAGTGAGGGTTTATAAATAGAAAATGTAGTAAGTATAATATTATAGATATAATGTTAAAAAATAGAAAAAGAAAATATTGGTGTTTCACTCCTACCGTAAAACCCCGCATATAAGCCACAGCATCTATACCACTTCAGCAACAGGGGGAGTGGGGGAGGAGCTCTCGAGGGGGTACCTATACCAGTCATTTTCCACAAGGCCTCTCAGCTCTCTCATATGTACTTTGAGGGAAGGGAGGCCGATAGGCCCTGAGGCACCCATGGCTTGAATTTTGAGAAGCCATTGATGGGAATAGAGTAAAAACCTTAAAAACATCATGTGCCACTTATGATAACTGTAAACGTTGGGGTTGTAGCCTCTCATTACTCCGTCTGTGAGTGCCTCCCTTTGTTCCTACTTTATACTTTCATATTCTATTGTGTGGCATGTGGGAGAAGCTAATGCGATGTATATGGGGGGTATTATGATGTAAAATAAAGACATGCGGGTAAATTTATGGGGATAAAACGCTGATGACACAAACGAAACCGCATATATGACAGTCCTGATAGTATCTACATTAATGTGAGTGAACCATTCTAGATTATAAAAAAAGCCTTTATAAAGGTGCTTTCCTTTTGAATAGTATAGAAAAGGGGCCATTACTCAGGTTTGTGTTCATAAAATCCTTAACCCTTTAAGGGCCGCTGATGCATTAATGCATCATGCCCATTGGTCGTCATGATGCACAAATGAAGTGCTGGCGTGACTGCTCGCCAGCACTTCATTTGTGCATCATGCTGACCCTATGAGGTTGATACATGTACTCCTGGAGTATGCATCAGCAGCCCTTAAAGGGTTAATGCAATGTTACTTTTGTAATATATTGCCAGGCCTGCATAACTCGCATGGTTATTACTCATCAAAATTGTTAGAATATGCACATAATTATATATTGTGATACATCAGCTATCGCTTATCATTTGCAAATTCCCATATTCGTGTTCTATAAGTTGTTCAGGTAAGATCGTTTTGTAATCAACCTATCTCTACCAACCTAGAGCCCATCGAGCCCACTTAAGTAACCGTTGTAAATGGTCTATTGGGTGTAAGCGGGACTGGAGCTAGTTCCTGGCGACATGCACTGATAAGAGCTGATAGGATGGAACCAGCATGTCCCTGGAAGTGGGTGTTACCCAGGGACAAGGTACCCATCATGATATGTCTTATCAGTGGGGTCTACCTCAACCAGCGAAATTCAAAATGGTGGACACACAGGACGTCCATACTAAGCCCTATACAGACGCATCCCCCTCCCCAATCACTGAAGAACATTACACAACGTTTCAGAACGTTTCTCAATGGTCCCAATCACGGCCAAATGTTAGAAAACGCCATTTTGACGTAAGATTATTTTTGTTAGCTGGCTCCCGCCCAAAGAAAAACTCATCATTCGGGTTTGAGTTCAGGCGACTCTTGAAAAAAGGGAAGATGATTTTGATAAAAAGAAAAAAAAATAACAACGTCTTTTGAAAGATCTCTCTTCTTTAATCATCAACGTTAACGTTCCACCAACCTTTTATCTCAAACATTAGTGAATGCGGGAAAGAAACCAAACTTTCCAAAATTTCTGTTTTGTTTCTTGTGTTCTGCAAATAGCATGTATATCAACGTTTTCCTCCATTTGAAGCTAATCATAGCTATTAGAATCTTTATGTTGACCTCACACCGGGGGAAACTCAAATGCTGACAACGCTCGCAATTGTTGGTCTGAGGTTGGTTTCTGACGTTTGTGTAAAGGCTTTCCTTTCTGCAATATGTATAGGGAGAACTAGGATCACTGCAAAATGACATTGCTCACCATTCACTTTGAACAGGCAATCAGCGGAAAATGGCCTTTAAAGGAAAAGACTACCCTATATTCATGTAAACTTCATTTGGCGTTTTTTTTTATTGAATAAAAACATTCTGACATACTCATTTACACATCTGCTATTGTAAGGAATGCAGCAGGATTCTTTGGTGCAGGCTATAACGTGGAAATAGACCAAATGCACAGGTCTGAATGCAGAATGCACAGCACTATAGCAATAGCTATTCTAAAATAAAGACATAATTATTATAAAAGTGGTTGCATATCAAGTTCGATTATCAGCACTCAATAGCTCCACTAAGATTGCCCATAAGGTGCATGATGTTGTACACTTTAGTTTTATGAAAAAACAAACAAACATAAATTTGCAACAGCCTCTGCAATGATAAGAATGCGTCACCTGGTGCATTTGGTCTCTAGTTACATCATAGTATGGACCAGGACTGCTGTCTGCCCTTATAGTAGGAAATGTGCTTGCAACTGTGTCAGACTCATTTTATTCAAGATTAAGCCTATAGCCAGTATACCTCGAGTAATTTTGAGGATGAATAGGCTATGTATATTCTCCACTGATATGATTCAGTTTTACAGCCAAAGTTGTAATATTTTATTTCTTATTGTGTACCCTCTCCCTCCTTATCACCCATTTATAAACCTGTTATGAGTACTAGTCCCTGCCTACTAGTATTGACAGGTGCTATTTGCGGCTATTCTTAGTCTCTACAACCTTCACGTTGTCCATTAACGTACATTTCAACACATTTAGCTCGGTCCCCTGGGGAGGGCCTATTGTTAATGGGTACAGGCTGGGTTGATAAAAGGTCGACTCTCATGAGTTTGGCGACAATTGGTTATTTTACTAAATGTAGCGTATGGCTTAGTGCTTCATACTGTATTAAGTCTACATCATCACAAAATTAACAACAGTATCCGTGACTGATATTTTAACTATAAAATGGCGCATTATAATGCTGAAAATAATGTCATAGTTTTGAAAGCTTTTCGACATATTTGTGTGAATCAACTAAAGACTATACAAGGCTATGACAACACATTTTCCTGTTTTTTCATCTACTCTATATTATTTTATCAGACACTTTTATATGAAATGTATGTATTTGATAGAAAATCTCTTCTTTTATATTCCCTGAAAGTGATAATGCATTTCTACCTACTTACTACTTAAAGAATTCGTCTCTCTTTTTTCAATGGCAGAGGGAAGAAATACAAGGATGGCTTGCACTATAGCAATGCCAAATTTAACTGAACAAAGCTGTTTTGAACATTGAAGATAATAGGTGAGGCTCCACTACACGATTTTTGCAGAGAATCGCAGCAATTGTCAGAAAATGGGAGACAAACATGGGTTAAAGTGTAGTATTTGTTACCATTACAAGGTAGAATGTGTATGTTGAGGGAGCTATTTGTTTATCTGGGGATGTGATTGTGTGTGATCTCAAGCATGCTTGTGTTGTCAAACAGATGTTTTTGTTTACTAAATCAAGCTGATGTTATGTAAACATTGCAGACTTTCACATTGGGGGGTCTCTGCAACTCAATATCAGACAGGTTTGATTTTTACAGTGCAAAACCCTGCAATCTGTGTGACTGCTGTGTTGTTATTTATATTTTGCTGTGTTGATGTTTATATATTGAACTCACACCCAATCACAGAGTCTATGCAAGTGCAGGTTAGTTTGTAAATACAACACACAAGAAGAGAGATCACCTATGAAATCTCATGTTTACAATTTTGAATCTCATGTTTACAATATAGGAATGTCAACACCCTATAGCTTAGGCACTATAGGGATGGCAGTTAGTGAGAATGTACCAAATAATTGCGTAGTGGAGCCTCCACTAATGCTATACATGCAATAAATCTGCTGATGCACATGCTGAGCAAGCTTTGTGTAAATTCCAGTGCAATTTAGATAATAATTATTCATACCAATAAAAACATAAATAGGGCTTGAGTGTTAACTGAATCCAGGACTTTAATAAATCCACCGACGTTTTCACACCCAAGCCGTCGAAGATTCAGGCTTTCCTTGATTAAATTGTATCAATATATGTCTGGATATAAGAATGAAGATTATGTGTCCGATTCAAAGTGAAACTACCCATTTTTATTTTCAAGCAAAGGTAGGTAAGAATGGTACATGGACACAGCTGCATTGAGTCTCACAGGTATAGGCGTTTGGTTTAATAATGACAGGTATCATCCCCAGATACCACTATCCTATACCATTTCATGATGGCACAAAATAGGAATTTGCACAGATCTGGAATTTCACAGAACTGGTAGATGTATTACCAAGTTTTTTTTTAATATTTTCCCCCTCGTTCTGTATTATTGCCAAAGACCTAAGCCACTGTTCGAAAGAATGGCAAGGGCACGTCTCACCTTTATTTATACCTGCCTGCAGCTGTGGAATTAAACGGAAATATGCATGGACACATTTATTTCAAGTCTACATGTATATCAATATATTAACTTGCTTTATATGATAACTATCATTGAATTAAATCTTATATTGCACAGATTCTGAGATGTGCCTAACATTTATAGGCCATGGCGTCTTATAATTGATATCATATCTGTTAGCTATTCTTTTTACAAAGGGGAAAAAGGTAGTAAATGCAAAGAATACTATAAATCGCCACGCCCTGGATACAGGTAGAGTCTAATGCTTACTGTAAAGATCCTTAGGCCTATAGGAGATTGGTCCCAGTACCCATAGATACACCTGTACACACACACCCTCCCATCCCCACCTCACCCCCAAAGTGACCTCGGGCTCTCCTTCCACAGGGCGCCTTGCACCAATCTTACAACTATCTAGGCCAAATTAGAAAGGTGTTTTAAGTTCAATGCGTGGGAAATACAAGACAGTAAGTTTATAGTGAAAAGAACCTTTTAGTGTGTTTTTAGCAATCCCAATGCTATGACTAAAGGTAGTACAGCCTCTATAAGTGACTGTCTGGGGCCAATATTGAGACTATACCCACTCAAATGGCAGTATAGGTTCTGCATTGGCCTAACTAATAGGTCATTGAGTTTTAATCAAGTTTTCCCCCTCAGAAAGTCTTTGTGGAGAGCATATGTTAGTGTCGGTCATTTTTCTGCCAGGTTTTACCAGTCCAACATACAACATTGTGTTAACCTCGATCGATGTTTTTCCTGTTGGCCTAAAACAGTGTTGCAGTAATTGCTGCCAACCCCGCCACTGACACATCAGCCTCAAGGTAATACTAAGGCAAAACAACCAGAATGCTAAATGGTGTGATAAAAGTCGCAAAATCTGAAAATCCAAGCTAGGAAGGGTGGATCTTTCCTCTCTACTTGAGGGCTTTGATTTGTAAAGTAACTTGCAGGCTAGTGTCATCTCGCAGATCGTTATAAATTAAATTTCTTCAACTTTTAGATCAGTAACAAGCCTGTTTTTGACTATACAAAACTCAACATTTATAGAAGAAATGCAAATTTTCATTTTAAAAAGCCCTTGAAGACTCGGCCCTGTTTACTGAGACATACATTCTTTTTGGTCTAATATTAAGTGAGTGCTCTCCCATCAAGGTTATACTGGTCGATCTACTTGCTACTTGAACTATTCTAGCTAACCTAAGGGAACCGTGTCAAATATACATGTTAACGTTGCTGTTGATTTTTCTTTTCTTGTTTTTTTTTTTTTTTTTTTTTTTTTTAAGATGATTATTTGGCAGTTCCTTTATATACTACAGTTCCTATACCTTGTGTTTATAACAGACAATGAAGTGATATAAACCAGGTGAGGTTATGGGATATTGATGATGGGAAAGATCGGAGTGAGGGAACCACGGCTACAATGCCAACGCTGCTTTAAGAGGCTCAGCGAGCTTATCCTTGAAAGAGTAAAATTTTCTTTTTAAAACTTTTGTCTATTGTCGATCCCAGAAAAATTGACGACAGCTCTAACAATTATGCCTACCACTGCTTGCTTCACAATACATCCAGTAGTAGTAACAAGGAGCTTATACACCCCTGTAGTATCCTTGGTAGCTACACAAAGGGAACCTTATGCCAAAGAAGCATTCCCATGGGACTACTCTGTACGTGGCCTTTAGCTTAGATCCTTAATGGTCACTTAACGCTTTAGGGGATACACTATGTATCCACATATTCATGATATATTCCTGACCATTAGCTTGGGCACTACAGTGCATTCATGCATCATGCCGCCCAAAGGAGTTTAAGTTTGAATAATTTTATTTGGCAAAAAGATCAATTTAGTTAACAAATAGCTGTTCGACAACCAATGACAATGAAAGACATCAAATACAAGAATTATGTCGAAAATATATCAAAGTACAAATACAATAGTACCAGGTCTGCGTCAAGTCACCCTTTGGCAATTTGCATGGAGCCATATGCTTTGAATAAGTGTCACTTTGTCAGTATATCTATACTGTGGCAATGATGCTCTGATGCATTTTCTGGCAAGTAAAGTCACCAGCACTGCATCTGTGTATCATAGCAGCAAATGAAAGCATCATGACTCTGGAGGCATCATGGCGCCTTGAAAGGATTCACTCCCTCTTCTTTAGCCTATATAAGTCAAACTTTATAACGTCAAACAATGTAGCCAAGGGGCATGGCGTAATCAGCATGACGTCATAAGCAGACGACTTCCGGGAGTCATTGATTGTTGGCGGGAATCAATAAGGATGTTCTGTGAGCAGGTATTGACAGGTAACGTGACACCCTACACCCAATCAGCAGAACACTGCTACTGTTTTGTCATCAATAGCCAATAATTATAATGAACGGGTATAACAGGGTACACTTGTGTAGGTATTTATTGTATGCTGCATTATGTGTGTATTTATTATATGCTATATGGGAGAGTGCTATGGGAGTCCTGTATAGGGTTTATGGTAGGCTGTGGAATGTGTAGACGGAGGGGAGTCGGCGAGATCTGGTCAGGTAGATTCTGTAGAGAGGGAGGGGGGAATACGGGTGAGCCAAACACCGGCGTCTGAGAGGTGTGAGGGGTTGGTAAGAGATAGGGAGGAGTTAGTATGGTGGGAGCAGCCGAGGAGGCAACACATACTCCTGGAGTAGACGAGGATGAAGCCGTTTAATATTTAGTATTACACTTAGCCAATGTAAGAACGGATTGAGCAGGATCTCTATGGCACTTATACCTCTCCAGTAGCATCGGATTGTTAAACATGAACTGCTTGTATGAATAGACTGATGTCGTTGAAGCTGTACAACCATGAGTGGACTCATCATCAGCTGTAACTGTGAATAACCAATGAACAATAAATGGTGACTTGTATCGGCGTCTTGGTGTTGGTTAAAAGGATGGGCTGAGCCAACATCATACCACTAGAGTTAGTCTTCCCAAATACGTGAGAATAGCGGAGTGAGCTGATAATAACTACACAACTTATACCACATTAATATACATATAAACACAACCCACACAGCCCAGATGGTGGAGAATTAGTGGTTGGGCTTATCATTGTACTGATGAGCGGCTCGCCGTACCCGATACCTAACAGCTCAGACGCTGGATGTGACTCAGCGGCATCGCCACACACTGACAGTAGTGACGGTGTGGAAGTCTATACTATCATACCTGCAGCGCGCACATTGCCTGGGAATGCAGCAGTAGCACATAGTGGTGTAGCAGAGGGACAGGGTGGAAGATCCGGAGTGAGTGAAGCGGGACCTGATCAATCACGTGTCACTCTTAGATCGGATCACACACATGTGCATGTGCAATTAGGGCCCAGGTCGCAAGTGGTGCTTTTGCCTGGAGAGGAGGTGTCTAGAGAGATTGGATTCCCCGTGGCTCGGTCAGAGGAGGAGCGGGCGTCGTCTCAAAGGGATCCCAAGTCTGGGGGGACGTCTGGCCTACAATTGTCTACTGCGGCTGATTCTGAACCAGCAGGGTCGGTGGTGGTGGACGATACCTCTGGACCATTCTCAGCATTGGGAGTGGAGAACGAGCATCAGTCATCTGCGGCAGAGTCGGAGACCAGGGCTGATATTTCTAGTGATGGGCAACAGGCGGCGGTTCAGGAGCACACAGTGAGTGCTGATGCAGGGGAACGGCCTGATAATCTCTGCAAAGGATGGACGACAGGAGACAGATTAGTGAATTATAAGTATTTTTCGACGCCCATTGCTAGGAGCTCCAGTATTAATTTCTGTAAGGCTACTCCTAGGTGCCTTGAGTTTGAGGGTACAGCGGACCAGGGACAAGTCAGACGCGCATCTGAGGGGGATGTGGCGGATATTGGTGATGAGGATTTGAATTTTGAAGCGATTGCAACGTCATTGGGGTTAATTGAGCCAGTACATGAAGACGGACAGGTGGATGAGAGTGGAGCAAAGGATGGTCATGAGAATGAGGGGGACGCACATGGGGAGAATGATTCAGTAGAAGGGGCGTCTATGGTGGTGGCAGTGCCAGGGCAAAGCGAGGACGTCGGTGGGAAGATACAGGAACAGGGGTCGGAGGCCTGTGGTGATTCACAAGGGGGGAGTGCAGGATTGCTACCGTCTGGTTTCTTGGTGGTTGTTGAGAATGGGAGAAAGTTAAGTGATAGAGACTTGGTGGGTCAGGATGAGACTGGTGGAGTTGGACAGGATTGGACAAGCTGTACTACACCGGTTGTTACAGGTGATCGAAGTGACAGTCGTCTGGGAGAGTCTGTGAGTAAAACAAGGGTGGATGAAGTTATTACAGGTCTGCAGAACACTAATATTAGGGTACGACAAAGCATAGAGAGGGGGAGGGCCATATTGGACCAGGAGCTGAGATATCGGCAGGCCATTGATGGGGAGGAGCCGCCCGCGAGGCCGGAGATAGACCGGGAGCGTGTAGCACGAAGGGAGAGATTTTTGAACGACACTGTAAATTGGAGGAAGGTAACTGCGAATATCCGCTCAGGCAATAGTACAGGTCGTACTACAGATGAGGGGCATTTAGATGATGTTCTAAATAGCCATCTTCAGACTGATGTTTCGGGTGACTGGGAGGATTGGTGGGCTCGGAGAGCGGACGAAAAGAGAAGACGGCAGATAGAAAGGGAGGCCCGGGAGGAAGCCGCTGAGGGCTCCGTAGCTGCAGGTGTTGGAACTGGTGTACAGGGGAACGATAGTGAAGAGAGCTCAGTGGGTGATTTGGATGCGGAGAAACAGGTGGAGGAGGATATTGCACCTATTATTGGTTCTGAAGACGACGACATGGCGCCTAGTCCGAATGTTAAACTACCATCCTTCAATGGGGAGCCTGGGGAGGATTATCGGAGATATTTCAAGGAATTGAATGGAATGCAAAAGCTATTTGGATGGTCTCCGGATCAACATCTTGAGTATGCAAAATTGGGCTTGAAGAAGGGGGCATCGAAATGGATGGATGGTATTCCAGAGGGGGAAAAGGATACTTTGGACAAAGTAGTGGCTATAGTGAAGAGGGTTTTTGAAGACAAAAGGCCACTGTGGCAGAAACATAGGGATTTGCACTGTCTGAAGCAGGAAAAGGGACAGTCGGTCTGGGACTTCGCATTGAAAATAAAGGAATATGATGAGTTGGATGTTCCTGATGTCATCAAACTGTCAGTCTTTGTGGGGGGTTTGCTTCCGCCCATTGATAAGGACCTGATGAAACACAATGCTGATTCTTTTGAAGAGGCTCTCAGACTGGCGTCTTATTGGGAAAATGTGGAGAAGGGCAGGAACTCCAAAGGTGTGGCGCAGCTACACATGCTAGAGTCTGAGGGGACTCGGGATGGAGCATGTGGGGACGATCAATTCGATCCTAAAGAGTATGCTAGAGAACAAACTAAAGCAGTGGTGGAGATGTGCACTATGGAATATAGACGGGGGCTCAGGGAGATGGAACATGGACGGGAGAATCAGCAGGGACAATATGCTGGAAGGGGTGGTAACTCACAAGGGCAGTATCAGGCGCAGGCGGGCAGAGGGACTGGCGCGGGAACATATGGTCAGAATAGGCAGTTTGCTACAGGCGGTGGAGGCCGAGGATGGAATTATCAAGGGGGACGCGGTGGAAATCAGTATAACGCATCTCAGTATTTCAATAACAGGTTTCAGGGACAGAGATACACAGGAGGAAGCAGGCAGGGTCAACAGGGGGATGATAAAGGTCAGAGAAGAGCACAGGAATATGCTAGGATGATGGGAGATGCAGGAGAGAGTCAGAAAGGAGGAGGAGCGATCTATTGTTTGATTCATGACTCTACTACACATTCTACAGAGGAGTGCACGTTTTTGAAGAAATACAGGGATCAGTTGTCATCCTCTCAGCAGAACAGAGACCAGCGAGATCAGGGAAATGATGTTCGCAGGCCGGGAAACGGGCACAACGGCTCATTCCTACCCCAGAATTAAATTTGATATCAGGGGATGGGTCGGGAAACAGGGGATCAAAAGACAAAGCGCCATGGTTGGTTCAGTGTACTATTGACGAGAATACATACAGATGTTTAGTGGACACGGGCGCGTCTGATTGTTTTATAGCACGGACAATTGTGAGTAGTATAAGTGAGAGAGCAATTTGGGACAGGCAGCCATCTCAATTGGGGAAGGTGCGTCTGGGGGACAAAACATCATTACAAGTTTATGAGACGGTGCGACTGCAGTGTTTTATGGATGGTGCTTGCATATACTATGATTTTAATGTGGTGGATTCACTGGCTTATGATATTGTGCTGGGACGTAATTTTCTGATTGACGCAAGGGCACAGATTATAGCTATAGATGGAAAGGTGCGTCTCTTTACTGAGGATCCGGTCTCAATTGAAGTAGCGGCGATTTTGGACCCATGGGAGGAAAGATTGGTGACGGTGAAAGGATGGGATGTTGCGGCTAAAAGGGTTGGAACAACGGTCTTGTTGAGACCATCTAATTTGGCGGTGGTAGCTGCGGATGGTGCGGTGAACTATGTGGGGAAGAAATGGTATATGAGAATTGCTAATCTCTCTGACAGGCAAGTGTATGTGGATACAACTGAGGTTATAGCATATGCGGAAGACATAGATGAACCGGAACTTAATTTGCTGGAGGTAATTGATACAGCTAATGTTGGCAGGGATAAAAAGGATGAGGCTCGTGAGATTGTGGCACGATGTAATGAAGACCGGCGGGAGAATGGTCAAGATGCTAGGAGAGGGTCAGAGCATCGGCAGGATCCTCAGGACAGTGGTGGTGGATGTGGTGTTTTTACCTTAAGTGAGCAGGAGAGGCTGGATAAAATTGAGAAGATCAGGGGCCTTGATTTGGGTGACACTATGATGACGCTGGAGGAGCAGAAGGTATTCAGAGAAATGTTGGTGGTCAACATGGACACTATAGCATTTTCTATGAAGGAGTTGGGTCATTGTTCATTGGCTCCAATGAAAATAAGGGTCGATGAGTCCAAGGGTCCGTGTATGGCACGACCATACAGGTATTCTCCTCAGAAAATGGATATTATTGATGAACAGGTGAGGGAATTGTTAAAGTTGGGAATTATTGAGCCCAGTGACAGCGTCTGGAGAAGTCCGTTGGTGGTAGTGCAGAAGAAGGATGGAAAGGCTAGATTATGTACAGACTATCGCATGTTGAATCTTATTACGGCGGATGACACATATCCTATGCCCACAGCCAGAAGCATGTTTTTGTATATGGCATACAGAAAACCTATAATCTTTACAGCCATGGATTTGCTCAGTGGGTATCATCAGTGCGATTTACATCATGACAGCAGGCAATATTCAGCATTTGAATCACCCTCGGGAGTTTGGCAATGGACGAGGATGCCGTTTGGTATGAAGCAGAGCCCATGGCAATTTACTAAGATTATGTCATTAGCACTAGGAGGCTTAATACCACGTACTTGTCTAGCCTACCTAGACGATATCATTATCTTTGATCCGGATGTGGAGAGCCATATTACTAATGTCGGCAGAGTATTGGCAGCTTTAGGTAAAGCAGGTTTAACAGTCAAGCCAGAAAAGTGTGAGTGGGGCAAAGCGGAAATCAAGTTTTTGGGGCACATTATTAATGCTGAAGGAGTGCAGACGCAATCTAAAGTGATCAGAAAGGTGCAGGAATTTGGCAGACCGTATAATGAACATACAACTAGGTCCTTTCTGGGGCTTTGTAATTATTACAGGAGTTTTATTCCTAACTATGCTGTTTTGTCGATGCCTCTGAATAATTTGTTGAAAATCAAGGTGCCATTTAAGTGGACAGATGAGTGTGAGGTGTCATTCAAGAAAATACAAGCAGCATTAGCGAGCACACCGTTATTGGTACATCCAGAGATCGGGGGTCACTTTTATGTTTTAACAGATGCTTCGGATGGCGCGTGTGGAGCGGCCATCTGTATAAGAAGGGATGGATTGCTGAGACCGGTAACATATTATGGGTATACATTTACAAAGGCTGAAAGAAACTACACTATAACAGAGAAAGAAGGCCTAGCTGTTATAAGAGTATTGAAGAAATTTGAGGATATGCTGACTGGGGCTAAGATCACGATAATAACAGACCATCAACCATTAATACCTTTGCTTCAACAAGCCAGTAAGGCTCCATCCAAAAGGTTGACTAGATGGGGTTTAGCAATGACTGACTTTGACTATGAGATTAGGTATGAGCCGGGAGCCACTCACTACCTGCCGGATTTTATATCCAGAGTGCCGTTGGCAGTGGGACAGGATACACCTGGCGAGGAGTCGGGGGAGTTTGAGCCTGAGGTGGGATGTGAGTTACTCGTGATGGAACTGATAGGGGAGGAATTGGATAGGGAAACCTTCATTCAGGAGCAGTGGAAGGATGGATTTTGCAAGGGAATGATGAGATATTTGGCGGGAGATGAATTGCCAGTGGATGAGGAAAAGGCGCGAGGGATTTTACATAATGCTGATTTTATGGGTATGAAGGATGGATTGTTATGCAAGTATATAAAACCAGCTAGAAAGAGGGGTGGGCCTATAGCTGACCTAAACCCAAGAATAGTGGTGCCTAAGGCTATGGTGAATAGAGTGCTCTATCTCATGCATGATGATATCATGTGCGGAGGACATGTGGGAACAGTGGCGCTGAATACAAAAGTACAGGCTCGGTTTTATTGGAAAAATATGATGGTGGACATAGCTAGGTACGTGCGGCTATGTGAAAGGTGCGCGTTGAGAAAAAGAGCACCTCATTTTAGGGCCAAGGCAAGGTCATGGGATACGCCGGATTATCCATGGCAAGTGATACAGACAGATTTTGTTGGGCCACTACGTAGGTCCAAAGAAGGTTATAAATATATTATGACCTTCATAGACCTTCTGACGGGATGGCCGGAGGCATTCTGTACTAAAGACACGACTGCGCACACGGCAGCTGGGGTGTTTCTACGGGAGATCGTGTGTAGGTACGGCAAGGTGGAAGTGCTGTGCAGCGACAGAGGGTCTACATATATGGGTCAGGTTTTTCGTGAGGTTACAGCTAGATTATCAACCAAACAGAGGTTTACGTCTTCTAGGAATCCGACCGGAAATGCCAGGGTTGAAAGATTGCATAAGTCATTAGAGGATACGATAGGATGCTATGTGACCGAGGATCATGAACACTGGCCAGAACTGTTACCCATTGCATTGTGGACAGTGCGCTCCAATATCAGTATGAGGACGGGGTTCTCACCATATGCGCTACAATTCGGGAGGGATCCAGTGGCTATGTCCTTTGCTGAGGAAAGGCCACTGCCTAAAGTGCCATCTGAGAGGGATTGGTTTCTTAGAACAAATCATAGCATACAGTTATTACAAGAGGCGGCCAACGCTCATACTGCTAGGTATGAGGAGCAGCTCAGACGTAGATTGGATGGACGGGCTCGACCTGTATCTTTTATAGAGGGGGAGTGGGTATATTATTATGATCCGAAATGCGCGGTGAATAATACATCGAAGTTTGCTGGTAGATACACAGGGCCACACAGGATAATAGAGGTGGTGGGGGATAACAGGGTGAGGTTGAGAGCAGTGAAGACGGGCAAAGAGATACCTCACTTAGTAAATGTGAATAAACTGAAGAGAGCATACAAAGGGGAGGGTGAAAATGGCGAAGGAGAAGCCAAAGATGAGAGAGCGGTGGAAGTGGATAAGTCAGAAGTGGAATTACAAGTGGATAAAGAAGACATAGGACATGAGAACCCGAGAGGGGTGACTGAGGTGGAACATCCTTCATCTGGTCTGGAGGATACAGCGTTAGCGGACGCTGATAAGGAGGACAAATTGAATACGTCAGACGACGATAGAAGTGCACATGAGAAAAAGAGAGAGGTGGCCGGAGCTGGACCGCGCGCACCTATACAGGAATCTGATAATGAGAAAGATGGAGTTGTACGGCGAGATAGCCGGGAGAAGCACAGGCAGGAAGCTGTGGTCGATAATTGGTGTAAAAAGAAAGGGTTACAGGATAGTGATATTGATAAGGTCGAGGGTGGCCGAAGACAGGATAATGAAGAGAAAAAGAAGGGTAGAGTGAGAAATGTTGAGGTGAAGAGGCAGATGGACGAAGACAGAGAGAGAGAAGAAATGGAGAGGAGACAGAAAAGAAAAGAGAGAGAGGATAGGGCTGAGAGAAGACGGAGGCAAAGAGATAGGAGAGCACAATTGGCTGCGGGGGCTATTATGAGTAAGGAATCTAGCAGTGAACATATCATTCCAAAGGGACCGATTTGTAAGCATCACAGGAGAGGCAGAGAGGAGCTCAGCTCATCCAGCGAGGGAGAATAGGGCGAGCTTAGACGGGATGCTACAGGATGGGCGATAATCCTGTAGTATTCACGTGTGTTGCTATGAGGGAGAAGGGGGGGTGATGCAGGTGCCGAAGGGGGAGGGGCCGCCCGGAGGAGCAGGTCAAGCTGACTCATGCAGGTAGACGGAAAGGAGGGCGATACACAAAGAAAAGGGAAAAGTAGGGCAAGGTAGGAAAAGAAGGGAGGGGGGGGGAGGCCAGCGCAACAGGTATATGCAGGAGGAGATGCATCAGGAGGTGGCAGTGCGCGCACAGCGAGGGACGAGATAAGACCTCACAGTAAATAGCAGGTGCTGATGGACGGATGGCAGATAGCTGGTACGATAGTGTTGGAGAACAGCAATACCAACAATACTATAATACGTGGATGATTCAAGACAACTATTGCAATAGCACTTACAATGAAAGGAGCACAGTGTCTGCAGCAAGTTCAACAACAACAGAAACAAATGAAAAAGGATTTGGTGCGACTTCAACGTCAGGCCAACCAAGCTCAGCGCAAGAGCCAATACAGGTGGTGGAAGCAGCTCAAGCCGAGGTCCTGGTAAATCATCAGGGAAACATATGGGATAGCATACGTGACATCACTGTGGGACAGACAGAATGGGAGTGGTTGTTGGATGCCACTCTACAAGGCACCGGTGGTATAATTAAGAGAGAGACTCAGACCACAGAAACAGCGACACAGACAGAACCATCAATATTTTATAGTAAAGACGATGAATTTGTGCTGGATACATCAATCAGATTGGATGACATATTGATAGAAGAGTATTATAGTAGAAGACAAGTGACCTCAAGGCTCTGTCACATTTGTGGCAGAACAACAGCAACAGCGGCAGGAGCGGCCAAACACCTGGAACAGGTACATGGGATAAAACATCTCATATAATGTCCACTAGTGAGGAAGCGGGAAAGAGAGCACCATCTATAGTAAAGGCAGGGAGATATAGGGGACAACAGGTAGAAGACGCGCTGGATGCTATATATGGATTTGGATATTCATTGCCGAAGGTATTCAGATACAATGGGGCGACGTTACAGGATATAGTAATGCAGAAAATATCAAAACTGAAATTGGACATCGCGAGATTGCCAAGATATTTGAGGGAACAAGTAAATAGACATCATTTTAAATATGGAGTAGGGAGTGTGACTAATGCATTCTTTTTCTCAAGAAAGTGTAGGAGGCATCGCAAGACTAGTAGAGGGAAACGATGCAGGCAGTGTAGACAAAGAGATGAAACTTGGGAAATGTTCAAACTGAAGCAAAAGGGAAAGCATATCACCCAAGGAGTATTAACATCCGGGGTTAAAGACAATGAGACGACCCTGGAGGAGGAGGATGTAACTGAAGACTTTGATAAATATAACTAGAAAGGATATGAGTTGATAGGAAAGGAACAGAGGGACTGTATGGTTATAAAATACAATACCTGTTAAGGGAACGTTATGAGGGGTTGAAGAAATGTACAAAATGGCAGGTATCAGTATAACGCCACCTACCTTTAGAGGAGCACCAGGAGAAAAGATAGAAGAATATTTCTACGACATGGATTTGATTAAGAGAATATATGATCTAGGGGAAATGGAATATGTGGCATTATTATTGTGGGGAATGAAAGGTGAAGTGAAAACTTGGGTTAGGAAACTACCTGAGGAAAGTAAGAATACTGCATGGAAAATACAGCAAATAACCATGGCAGTATTTGCAGCTCCAGATGCCTGGAAAGAATGGGGTACAGGAGGAAAGAGACAGAAAAGACAGCGCGAGAATGACGGCGCGGAAACAGAGCCAGCGGGGGAATGAACACGAGAGTGAGAAAAAGGGGGGGGGGGGGGAAGTGCCGGACACTGAGACAGACATATGTATATTAAGAGCCCAGTAACAGAAGAGGGGGGGGGGGGAAGAGAGCAGACATGCGCAGGTAAAGAAAGAGATAAGATGCAATGACAAGCAAGACAGTTGGCAGTGTAGGAGTGGAACTCCAGCTGTACAGACATCGGCAAGCAACAGATACAGACTACACTCAAAAGTTTAACAAGATAGAACAACCAGCATGCTACGTGGACATAACCAAGACAAGACAACATAATCAGCAGTTTAGATAAGCTATAAACATGAGTTCTAGTGGAAAAGCCTGGATCATAGACAACGGAAGGTTCATGGCGGTTGAGATGAATTAATGGAGATCAGTAATAATTTACTGAAGGAAAGGAATCATCGCCCACTGTAGAGAGGGTAGAGATATTAAGGCTCAGATACACCCTACTCTATGGATAAGACTTAACTACTTAATACAGTTTGTGGAAAATTGTAAAAGGTCGGATCCATTTAGGATGCATTTAATATAAATACATACCTGAAGTGAAGATTTAAGGACTAGTAGGAGTAGAGGCATCATCATCATCAGCAGATGAAGCGGGAGAAGAACTGAAGATAGTAAATAAAGCAGGTATATGAGATAAAGAGAAAGAAGTGCATCACATACAGGAGGCAACCACTATGGGGCACCTTATAAGTTGTCTAAGGGTGAATGGAAACACTAGTCGGAACCAGCAGGACCACAGTCGCGACACACATAGAATGACTCCAGTAACAAGGTCCATAATTAAGAGGCCTAAATTTAAAGGATATATTTGTCCAGAAGTAAGGCATTCTGTTAAAGAACCAGAGCCTATAATGGTTTAATTATTTAGGAAGCCCAGACTCTGAGAAAAGAAATACGATGTCTATAGCTGTAGATATATATTCAAAAATAAGTGTGAGTGAAATTCTTTTCTAAGAAGGTATTAGGACACATAAAATTCAGTCATAGGGGTGTATTAATGAGATCAGTTATACACCTGAGACTGTGAATGTGATCGCCACTACTCACAAATCAGAGGAGCTCAGCGACTTTATAGAGTTAGCTTATGCAGATATTTTAAAAGAAAATATGTGTATAGTATCTTATTACAAGAACGAAGTGAGCGTCTCTAGGAATCAAAGTATGAATCGCTAGGGAAATATACTTACTTCTGCGAGAGGGTAGAAGCTGGGGAAGCCAATGTTGGAAGGATAGGACCTCCAAGATTAGAAGAACGGGAGGTTTGTGGTCTGGCAGGAAGCTGATAGGGATGATGTCGCGTAGTGGTAGCAGATGAAGATGTCAAGAGAGATATGATGGTAGAAGAACTGTGAGTCAGTCGTGAGGAAGAGGCCATGGTGCTGGAATGACAGGTCAACGGTGAGAAGGGTGGATGTCCAGGTGAGATAGCCAGAGTACTCCAGAACGAGGGCGACATTACTGGAAGGTGTGGAAGTGAAGCTGCAGTGGATGAAGATGAAGTAAACTGACCGGAAGTGGAAGAGGTCAGGGCCAGAGCGGGCGTATGTAGACAGGAAGGCGGAGACCTAGAAGCCGAGGTGGAGCGGGCATCTGCAGCTGGAGCAGCTCGGATGGTGATGTGAGGCATCATTAATGAAGATACAGCAGGAAACTGACCGGAAGTAGTGGCGCTGGTAGTAGAAAAGGGACGAGAAGCAGCGGCAGAATAGGTAAATGTGGATGTTAGGGTTGTTCTGGACGTCAGAGGTGCAGTGGTGGTTAGCAACGGTGTGTATGGTAAGGGCGAAACACCGGAAGTAGCAGGAAGGTGAGAAAACACATTGTAGTCTACATATGAAGAGTGATGCTGAGGTGGCAATGGACGAGAAGTTGATGACACAGCGAAGTTGGCAGGCAGAGAATATTGGTGGGAGGTGTCCACTCGTAGAGGAAGGGTCGCTGTGCAAGTTGGTAGCGCATTGGAGGTAAAGGTGGATGCGAGGCTTGGAGCAGAGGTAGCAGGCACTATAGCGCTATAGGTGGGACGCGCACCTATGGGCGACATCAGAGTGGGATTCCAAGGTGGCACGAAAGGAGTGGTAGGGTTGACTGGAGGCGGAGTGATGTCGACATAAGCTGGTTGATAAGCAGGAGTAGGAATAGGTGGAACAGCAGCAGTTGATTGCAGGCGGTAACTGGGATCGGGCATCCCATCCAGGTGGATGACGCGCAGTGTCATATCAGTCATGTTACAAGCTAAGCGTAGATGATCTCGAATGGTGGTGTGTGAGGGCATGGTCGCGCCTTGCGGTCCGGTGCATACTAGCATGCACGGAGTAACGTTAGCATCTGTGGAGGACAGGTCTCTGCAGCCGACGATGTAGGTGAAGCCGGGCTGGAGACGATCTATCGGGAGATAGACGAGTGCGCCATTGACAGAAACGCTGGAATAGCTAGCCATCTTCAGTGCGAACAGGGTGGAAGTCAAGCATCGACTGAGAATTTAATTCTAGGTATCTAACCAAAGGGGATGGGAAGTTGAAATAAGAAAACAAAAATATAGTGAAAACTATAGTAAAAAAAAAATTGAGGGCACATTAGGAGGAGTCGCTGAGACAAAGACTCCAATCCAATAAATTGGTGTTATCAGATGGAAGAGACGTACAGCTAGATAGGAGAGGAAGGCACACGTGTTTAGAGTGACGGGAAAATATATACAGGAAGGGGTAAAAGGGTCATGAACTGGTGAACTATCTGACACGATAGGGCTTATTAAGTGTTCAAGATCCATAAAAAATTCCAGGAGCGATCAGTTAGGAGTCGTAGTAGCCCAACTCGAACTGTAACCGGAAGCCATAATAAGAAGGAAATGGCGTGGCTAACTATACTATGTGTCTTATGTTCCTTGTGGGGTGTGGTAGATGCTGGAAGGCACACTTTCGAGACTTTAGAGAGAGCCGAATTAGGTGTCATTTTGCAACCTGGTAGACGTATTTCTACGGCTGAGCACAATCATGTGTCACAAGTGTTTGTATTAGAGATACCAGATAGATTACCAGAGCCGGAAATGGAAAGTATTTATGAACAATGTGTGAAGAATATGCAGGTTATGTGTGATATTCAACATCATAACAGAACCTTATTATTTGAAGATACCTGTGACAACATCAAACAGAAAGAAGAATGGCTGAATCAAATTATTAGAAAATTAATACAGGCCAGAGAGGAGGAAGTGGAAAAGCTGATGGAAAACATACCTGAACAACAACAAGTCAAAAGGTCTAAGAGAGCAGGTATACCGGGTCTAAATATTATAGGAGAGTTGTCGTACTATATTTTTGGCACTGGGAGAGCTGATGATGTAGCCAGAAATGAAAAGGATATTCAATTACTGAAGACATCATATTATAAGATGCGTGATGTTATTAAAACATTGGCCACAAGTACTAGCAATGGCTTGGAGGACGTCATGGCGGAAGTGGGAGAGTTGGCTGATAGACAGTTACAATTGTATGAAATGGCTAAGATATCATTGAAGAGACGGAAGTTGCTGGAAAGAACTCAAACTATGCACAGTGTGGCATTATATGAACTATCCATTGTATACAACCATGAAAGCCTGCTGACAAGGGTCAAATGGGGGTATATTATACATTTATTAAATGAACTCATTGAGATAAAGGATATGGCAGCTGAGGTAAGATTGGCATCACGAAGAAAACTATCCTCAAAATTGGTCACTAGAGAAGATTTGAAAGAAGCTATAATCAACACTGAAGTATATCTAAAGGCTACGTACCCACGATTTAGAGTCGCTTTTACTGATCCGGAATATTACTATGATAATAGTGTGGTGCGAGTATATCAGCACCAAGGTCGTGTAAAAATGCAGATAAGGATTCCGGTGGTGTCAGAGGAACACATATTTTGTGTATACTCTGTAAAGGTGTTTCCAGTACCAGTGCGGCTGGCCAATAAAGAAGCTGACGGGACGAGAATAGAGGGATTGCCATCAGAAGTAGCCATATCAAAGAATGGGCGGTATTATATATCAGAGCCAGTGGTGAATTGGGCGCGTTGCCATGGCAACTCAATAGCAGTATGCCCAGATATTCCACACATGAGAAAAATAGCCGAGCGAGGGTGCATGGCGGCACTAATAAGAAATGACAAGGTGGCCATAGCAGAAACATGTGAGATCAACTATATAGTGCAACCAAATTTTCCTTCATTTGCGATAGCACTGGGAAAGGGTCGTACTTTGGTATCGGGACCCGACATACAAGGTCAATTGATGTGTCAGTCAAGCCCACCTGTTAAGGTGAACATGCATCATTACGCCATATTGAACATTGGGTGTGATTGCGCATTCATGACTGCCGGGGCGTGGATGCCTTACAGTTTGGCAGGATGTGGTCATGTGAACATGGAAACTAATGTGACTTTTGTAAATAACGATTTGCTACAAATGAACAGCGTTAAGAAATTGACATGGATAAAGGCCGTATTAAATGGTGAAACTGTAGAGGTATTGCAAGATGAAGTGTTGCCAAAATTAGTAAAGACCAAAATGAAGCACAAGGCTAGGATACAACAGTCGCCAGCAGCTGTCAATCTGAAGAATTTGGTGAGTGCAATGGAAGACGGATCGGCATTACCTGATTTGGATGGCATGAGTGGTGGAGGCCATTTTCCTACTGAATCACTATGGGATTATTCACCAATAATGATTGCAGGGGTGATTGTTATGACTCTGATGGTGGTACAATATTTTTGTTTAAAAAGACTATTAATGGCATACATATTAGCAAGAATGCCTATGAGAATAAGGAGTCTAGAAACTTGGGACTATGAAAAATACGATGAAGATGTCGGAGGTAATTATGAGGAAGAAGATCCGGAACACAAAACGACAATAGCTATGTTATCATTGATATTGATAGTACTGATAATAATAATAGCGTTACTGGTGAGGAAAGTGCGACAACTAAAGAGGCTTCAACCAGTGGATGGACTGTATCTACAGGTGGCAACTAAAGAGATCACAGAAATAATACCATTGGGGGAGAGTCTAATGCCTTTGGACCAGGTATTTCAAAGACCAGCAGAACAGGCTCTTATTAGAGACGTAGCAATAAGCTATTCGTGCCCGAAGTACATAGCTACAGTGCAGTGGGGTCGAGTGTTATATTCCACTGAGATGGCAACGGCGGAAAACGCAGTGCCATTGCCATTACCGGCCACTGTGAAGGTGTCAAAGAAATTAGCAGGGATACTGAACGGTGACTATGGATTTACGGTGATGACAAGATTGATTAGGTATAGTGGGGGCCTGGCGACAGGTGTACCACTAGAGATACCGATGATATCAGCGGCGGGCTGGACACCAATAAGGAACAGAGAGATAAATACACATCAGTTATCTGACACGGGACATGCCAGAGCCATGGCTCAGTTAAGAAGATCAAGACAGTTACCAGAAGTACCTGGAGAATCATATGGGGCTACGGCTGTATCATATTCAGTAAACAAGGGTCATAAAGAGTCGGTGAACGTGGCTTTGCGAGGTCAAGAGCCCAGGACGGGATCGTCATCGGTGTACGTGGACCTGAATGAATGAGACTGAAGGTGATGAATAAAACGCCATCATGATAGAGACTTGACATAGACGGTGGCAGGACATGAGAAAAAGGGGGGGGGAGAAAGATATCGTGCAGCTGGCGTGAGACGAAAGGATGGAATAGACAATACAAAGACTATCTACAAATGAATTGATATAATGTCTGGGAATGGTGCCAGTGTATATTATTAAGTAAGATAATATAGCTAAAAGAAACTGTAATTTAAATGTACGACCAACTAATGAGACACTAACTACGACGTAATGTGGCAAGTGAAAAGATTTCTGATGTATATACTCGTTGACAAGCTGTGCACGCGTGAGTTAAGTAAGAGGTTGCCAGGTGTAACCCAAGACGCGTTAGAGTGTGTTTTAGAGTGATGCTTGGGGCAAAGGGTAGATAGAGGGGAACGTTTCGGAACAAGGAGTTGACAGATGTAAGGAGATTTATTGGCCCGATTGGGTGCAACTGGTGTCGACTCCCGGGTAAGGATAGTAAAAAGAATATATAAACATAGAATGGGACAAAGTGCTTAGTAAAGGCGAGTGAATGAGTAAAATAAATAACAAAGGAAAGAAAAACAAATTGAGAATCAAGAAATGAGAGAATTGTAATAATAAAGTATATGTTAGAGGACAAGTTTGCGCTAAGAATAAGTCACCAATGCAGTGTGGAAAATATATATAATAATAATGCATGGTATTATATAAGTGTGTTGCATATGTATGTACATAAATAAATATTGAAATGTATAATATAATAACGATGATTACCTCAGGTATTAGTGACAAAACAATACATAAGATGTATTCAAGCATAATTTATGCTTGACAATTGGTGTGACTCGCGTCACAAGAGGGGAGCGCCCGCACCTGTTTTGTCATCAATAGCCAATAATTATAATGAACGGGTATAACAGGGTACACTTGTGTAGGTATTTATTGTATGCTGCATTATGTGTGTATTTATTATATGCTATATGGGAGAGTGCTATGGGAGTCCTGTATAGGGTTTATGGTAGTATAGAGTTTATGGTAGGCTGTGGAATGTGTAGACGGAGGGGAGTCGGCGAGATCTGGTCAGGTAGATTCTGTAGAGAGGGAGGGGGGAATACGGGTGAGCCAAACACCGGCGTCTGAGAGGTGTGAGGGGTTGGTAAGAGATAGGGAGGAGTTAGTATGGTGGGAGCAGCCGAGGAGGCAACACATACTCCTGGAGTAGACGAGGATGAAGCCGTTTAATATTTAGTATTACACTTAGCCAATGTAAGAACGGATTGAGCAGGATCTCTATGGCACTTATACCTCTCCAGTAGCATCGGATTGTTAAACATGAACTGCTTGTATGAATAGACTGATGTCGTTGAAGCTGTACAACCATGAGTGGACTCATCATCAGCTGTAACTGTGAATAACCAATGAACAATAAATGGTGACTTGTATCGGCGTCTTGGTGTTGGTTAAAAGGATGGGCTGAGCCAACATCATACCACTAGAGTTAGTCTTCCCAAATACGTGAGAATAGCGGAGTGAGCTGATAATAACTACACAACTTATACCACATTAATATACATATAAACACAACCCACACAGCCCACTACCTAGTTTAGGACCAGTCATTTGGTGCTTAGTCTGATATAGTGGGGGGGGGGGTTAAATTTCTCCTATATATCATGTGCCTGTTGAGCGTTCACATACCAGTATCTAAATGTGGATCAACATGGTAAAAGGTAGGCCCGTGAGGGGGTGCACAGGCGTACCTTTTACCGTGTTGATCCACAAATATCCATCTTGACAGTGATATTGTGGGGATGGGGGGGGGGCGGCTGTCTATTCCTTTTTCCCCATCTTTGTTTCAAATAGTGTCAAAAATAGGCACTTTCTCCAATGTTTCTTGAACTAGAATAGGTAATACAATTATAGGTCTATCTGCTGATGGCCGGCTGATAGATAGCTATACTGATAACGATACAGCATGTCCGCTTTGCCTGCGTTTTGAAAATAGCCCCCTACCCCGCCACCCCTTTACCCACTTTTTGAAACAATTTAACTTTTATTTGGCCATTGATTTATGCAGTTACATTCATATGTCAAACGGTATTTCATAATTCATTGCTGTTGTTATACATTCAAATAGATATAACACGATTGCATCGCCACACCCTACACGTTAATAAATCTGTTCAATTGTACAACAAAGATACCGTAAGTAAACTGTCCTACTGAATACCATCACACACATTTACCTCCCCCCCCCTCCCATTGTCATATCTAGCTATAGGGTATTCACAGCTACTACATAAACATAGTGATAACAAGAAGCTGACAATTAGTGGATAATTGATAATAGCTTTATTGTACAAAGTACATGCTGAAGAGATAGCTAGATGGTAATGCTGGCAGGTGTATTAGCACCTGGCTGTATACATAATGACCATCAGGTGTACCACCCCTAGTGGCAGGGTGTGGTACTACTGCCTACATTATAGGCAAGTATGGCATAGTGAGTGATAATGGATGTCATATGAATGGTATAATGTACAATATATTGTAGTAATCACAAAAGGACCAGACGCAGCCAATAAAGTTTTATAACAGTAGAAGGTGTTTGGTTTATTTCTTTCAGGTCTTAGCACTAACAGTTCTCATTAATTGACATCAATTATCCTTGCTTGTATTGAGATGCACCACCCTTACAGGTCTCCACCGATCGCAACCACCGAACCCGGAGTCACCGACCACACTTCTGCCACCTGCAAGTCTCTTATCGCCTCTCCTCTCGCGACCACCGGACCGCCCTTATATGGCGTCACTAAATGTGACGTCACGAGCGTGACGTCGCCGGTCGCCACCGTGTCGCCCCCAGGTGGGACGGACCCTAACTAGCGCTCCCGTGCCGGTGGCTACCACCGGACCGATCGCCCCAACATTACAATTATTATACAAGTGATATGATCACTACACTCTCCCCTTATCATTTCAAACTTAGGTTGTAGAAAATATATCCGTGAATCTTTGCCATAGTGGTCAAAGGTGTTACAACATTTACGCCGGTCATAACCGCTACATTTTAACATTTATACATTTAACTGGGGACTCCTACAATGGGCCCCCTCTTATTACTATAAACTCTTATATGTGAACTTGGGTAAAGTCTATATCAATAGTCCAGAACATATAATACAACATCCGGTCTAGATGGGCGCTGTTACACGAAGCTAACTGGTAGACGTCCCCTGTCCGGCCTCATCCGACTGTCTCCCTTGTTCCGGCCCTCTGGTCGGTGTCTGCTTATGCCGCCTCCGCTCCACTCTGGCTGGGACGGGACCGAGGCATCTCGGTGACCCACGAGGGGGGGTTTCCCGGCAGGTACTCAATCCCCCACCAGTACTCCCCCACCCCGCAGGCCCCCGACTACCCCTCCCTTCTCCCCCTTCCTTGCTTATGACCCAGTCAGGTGGTCTCTCCTCCTCCCCCTTGCATGCCCTAGCTGGACAACAAGTGGAGGCCCGTCGGCTCCTCCACACCCAACCACCGATGCCTCTCCGGACCCCCTCAGCCTCTTCAAAGATGTCGCCCGGTTGCTCCATGAACTGCCCCCCCACCTCCCCTGTTCTCAACCGTCCCGGTGCGGGCGGGACGTTTCCTCCCGTATCATGCGGCGTATCCGCTCCTCCAGGTCCCCTCCGAGGTGGCCCGGACTGTGACCCGGAAACCTGGCTGCCGCGTGAGCTGGCCCGGGGCCCGGAAATCTTGCTGCTGCGGGCGCTAGCCCTGGTGCTCCGGACGCCCGGAGGGTTGAGCTGAAGGCTGGTGCGGGTGGTGCGGGATATCCTGCAGGTGTCGCCCCGGCCGCGCCCCCTGCTGGCCGTGCTGATGGAGGAGGAGGCGGTGGAGGTGCCATATCCTGGTTCCCCCTTGGAGCGTATTTCTGGACGGTCGTGGCATAATAATGGGTTTGTACTGTCGACGGCCCAATTAACTCCACCCAACCGTGCGCTCTTCCCCCTACAGGCGTATACTCTTCCCCTAAGTCCGGCGATGGGGCCAGGCCTGATGCCCACTTCTGGAGGCGATCCGGTTGTTCTACCCGCTTCCAGGGTATACGCTCAGGGTGCTCGCCATACCAAACAGGGCGACCCCCAAGAGGGTCCATCCCCTCCACGCGGGGGAACCCCGGCTCCCGGGGCCTTTCAGGGAAGTACTCCCCCCATTCGTCGGCCCATTCGTCCCTCCTCTCGTGACGTCGCCGTGGACCCCCCCAATCTCCGCTCCGGCTTCCTCTCCGTGCTTCCTGCTCATACTCGTTTTGGTCTCATCGTCGATCATATTCCTCGTACTCTCGCTGTCTCCCAAAGTCCACCTCTTCCTGCCTCCTGTGTCCCGCCTCTCGCTATCTCTTTCACGCCTAAGATCTTGGTCCTCCTGACCCCTATATCTTCCCTCTCTCCTGCTTTCCTTCGCTCCTTCTCCCGATTGCTCCCTCTCTGTCTCTCCCCTCTGTCTCTCCTCCCTTTCCCTCCTTTCTCGCACCTCCGCTTGTTTCTCCTCTCTCTCTCTTCGGTCTCTATCGTCCCTCTCCTTCTTCTCTTTCGCATTAAGTTCCTCCCAGTCCTTCTTTTCTTTCTCACTCCTCTCCTTCCGCCTTTCTCTGTCCTCTTTCTCCCTCCTCTCTCGTTCTTCCTTCTCCCTCCTTTTCCTTTCTCTGTCCTCCTCTCTCTCCTTCCTTTCTCGGTCCTCCTTCTCTTTACGTTTCTCCCTCTCTTCCTCCTCCCTCTTGTCCCTGTCCTCCTTCTCTTTCTGTTTCACTCTCTCCTCCCTTTCTCTCCTGTCCCTCTCCTCTTTCTCCTTACGTTTCTCTCTTTCGTCCCTTTCTCGTCTCTCCTTGTCCTCCTTCTCCTTGCGTTTCTCCCTCTCTTCCCTCTCTCTTCTGTCCTTATCCGCCTTCTCCTTGCGTTTCTCCCTCTCTTCCCTCTCTCTCCTATCTTTATCCTCCTTCTTGCGTGTCTCCCTCTCCTCCCTTTCTCTTTTGTCCTTATCCTCCTTTTCCTTGTGTTTATCTCTCCCCTCCCTCTCTCGCCTTTCTTTATCCTCTCTCTCTTTGTGTTTCTCCTCTCTCTCTCGCTTCTCTCTCCCCTCCTTTTCTTTGTGCCCTTCGTTCTCTCTCTCCCTCTTGTCTCGGCGCTCCCTATCCTCTTTCCCCTCTCTCTCTTTGTCGCGCCGCCGATCTCTGTCTTCTCTCTCCTTCCTTTGGCTTTTATCCTCCCCCTCCGTTCTCCTAGCAAGAGGCGCGGTCTCTTCCTCCGCATCCGACTCGTGCAGCGACACCCCCTTAGCCCCATCTGTCTCCCCCGTCGGAGATGTGTCAGCCCCTGGGATCTTCTTGGGAACGCGGTCCCCCCTGCACACGACTCTCCTGACATCGCCTTTATCAGGCGAAGAGCCTCCCTCCTCCGACTCGGTGTCTAAGGCGACGGCCTTGTATGAGACTTGGTTGGGTGGGAGCATCAACGGGTCTTCCTCCTCCTCCTCCCAGTCTAGCTCCTCCGGCTCCTCCCCCAAGTCCACTCGGGAAGCCATCAAACGCTCCAACCGCCCTCCCACCACGGGTGTATTGTTATCCGATGTGTGGGTTGGGACCGTCGGCGGTGACGACGTCAATATCTGGCGCACCTGCTCTGCGTCTCTGAGGGTCGCCGGCCCCTCCGTCTCCGGTGCCGCTGCCTCGAAGAGTGGGGACGACGCTATCCGGACCTCGTGGCCGGCAGGGGACAGCCACGCCTTTTTCCACAGTGCTTCTGCAATCAGGTGTTTCTGGAACTGCTTCTTAGCAGCCTCTGCCATCTCCTCTGCCCTCCGGTTCGTCTCCTTCAGGAGCTCCTCTCCCACCTCAGCAGGAACCAGGGCCCCGTCGCTGTCGATCATCAGGGACTGCAACAATATGGGGTTCCCGTCTCCACTGGACGCCGGCCCGCTCACCACCTGCTCCAGCACCTGGCTCGCCTCCTCTGCCAGGTTCTCCGGCTCCCCCTGTCCCAATTGTTGCGCTAATATCCGCGCGGCCTCGAAGTCCTCCATGGACCTGGTGCTCAGTAGATCCTCCTCCGCAGCTGCTGACGTGGAGGCCACCGGTTCCAGTGTGGTTTTCAGCATCTTAGGCGGGGGGCTGCACTCCTCCTCCCGTGTCCCCTCCTGGCCCCCGTCTGTCGCCGCCGAGGTGAGAGCCACCGGGTCGGATGCCGTCTTGGGGACCTTGGAGGGCGGACTTCCCTCGCCGCCTTGTGCCTCCTCCGGAGTCTGCTCCCCTAGCACGATCGCCGGTGGGTCTGCATCCCAGGGGGCCTCCTCTCCACCCGTTTCCGGTGCCCCTTTCCTCTTCCGGCTGACCTCTCCGCCGATGTTGGAGGTCGGTGCAGCTGGCCGGCCTACCGGTGAGCGGCTGCGCTGCCGGGACGCTCCGGAGATGACCCTCCCAACCACGCTACGAGGCTTGGGCCGTCTGGGTGAACGCCTCGGCGTCTCCTCCTTCCCCTCCGGCGTAGGAATCCGGGCCTTCTCCTCCCCCGTTCCTGTGCTCTCCAGCAGGCATTCCGTGGCCAAGTGCGCGGCCCTCCTGCTGCTCCTACGTCGCACGGTTGGAGAGGTAGGAGATCCTTGTGACGAGTCAAGGCTCTCCTGACCTTCTCCTTCCTCGCCTCTCCGCCTTGTCTCCACCTCCCCGGCTGGCGACCCCTCGGTGGCCGGTGAGGCAGCGGTGGCCGGTGACGCCGCGGTGGCCGGTGACGCCGCGGTGGCCGGCGACCCTGCGGTGGAGGTGGCTTCCCTCGTGTGATACTGGATCACAGCCTTCGGTGGTCGCTGGCTTCAGGGGAGCTTTATCCAGCTATGGCCGGCGTGTAGTGCCACCAGATGATTGACGAGATCGTCCCACCTTCCTCCTTTGACCTGAAACTTACATCCTTCGACCGGACAGTTCCACCCCGGTCCGCAGGACTTGTGCAGCGCTGAGATATGTCGATTCAGGACATCCCTGCGCCAAAAAGTGCGGCCACACTCTGGACAATTCAGTGGAGTCTCCGACTTCCTCATTGTGTTATTGTCGAGTTCTGCCGACCGCCCGGTGGCCCAGCTACCGCCTTGTTCTCGTGCCGCGTGGTCGGTGGCAGAAACTAGGTCACGGTGCAGTTCCCGGCCCCTTCGCCAGGTGGCCTCTTCCTCCCGGTGGTCCTCTTCGGTGGCCCACATTTCGCTTGCCCGCCTCTGCTCCTCCCACCTTTTATTTTTAGCTGTGAAAACCGCTTTTACTGCCCGACTCATCTCCCCGTCTTTTGATCCCCTCCTTCCAACTAATCTCTCTCCCTTTTCTTTTGCAGGAGAGCCGTGCCCCGCCGCTGCCCTGGGGACTACCTCCACCGAGCCCGCCGACCGCCCTCCTCCAGCCACCTGCAGGTAAGTTTCCCTTTTACCCCGCCGGGGGGGCCCCTCTCAGGTAGGTTTACTATAAAAGAAGGTAAAAGGCGCCTTCCCCTCCCTTTCCACGCCTTTTCTTGCCCTTTTTCTTGCTCTAGTGGAGCCATAGGTTGGTCTTCCCTCTTCCTTTCTCCCACCGCGGCGGCAGTTGCCATGGTAACACCGCCGGGGTCCGGATGTGGCGGGAAACCGCACTCCTCCTCTAGGTGGCGCACCGGTGGCCCCCCCACCGCGGTGGCGACAGGTGGCGCCACCGGAGAGCTGAGCCACCACTCGGGGGCCCAGACCGCCCGGGCCTCCCCAGCACCCTCCTCCCGAGGCTTCTCCACTTTCTTCAGTAGGTCATAATGCACTATCCTCCTCTTCCGTCCCATCTGGATCTCCCATACAGGACCCCCTAGGCTCCTGAGAATTTTCCAAGGCCCTGACCAGGGGCACATGAACTTGGGGCACTTGCCTACTTCTTTCCGGGGGACCATATAGTAGACAGTGTCCCCTACCTCTAGCGGCTCCCCCCCGTACCCGGGTGGAGTAATTCCTTTCCTGACGACGGACCGCCCCCCCATCTGCCGGAGGGCATACGCATGCCCTCTGGCCATCCTTCCTTGTAATTCCGCGGCGTAGTCAACATAGTCGTCGGGTTTCCCTCCCACGAATTCTGGTTGCGGGTACAACAGGTTACCAGGCAAAAGAGTTTCTCTTCCCAGCATCAGAAAGTTGGGGGTTTGGTTAGTGGAGGCTTGGACTGAAGATCTATACGCAGCCATTACGTATGGCAGTTGCAGATCCCAATCCGTCTGGTCCTCAGCCACCGACATGGCCAGCATCGACTCCACAGTACGATTGCAACACTCCACTAACCCATCGGATTTAGGATTATAGGGGCAAGTGCGCGTCCGTGCCACTCCTAGCAACCGGTGCACCTCCTGGAACATCCGAGCCTGAAAGTTTCGACCTTGATCCGTGTGGATCGTGCCCGGGGGCCCCAGCCGGCACACCACCTCCGTTACGAAGGCCCGAGCCACCGTCTCCGCTTCTTGGTCCAGTAGGGAGACCGCCTCCGCCCATCGCGTAAAATAATCCATGACGATAAGGATGTGCTTGTTCTTACGCGGGGTGCGCGGGAGAGGACCCATAAGGTCCATAGCCATTCGTTCCAAAGGGAACGCTACCGGTACATGCCGCATCATGGCTCGAGGGGGATGGGGCGCCGCCTTACGGCTCAGACACTGGGGGCAAGAGGCCAGCCACTGCACCATATCTCTCCTATAGTCGGGCCAATAGTAGGCCTGCTGGAATCGCCTCAGGCTCCGGGCCCGACCAAAATGGCAGCTCAACGGGGCCCCATGCCCTCCTGGGCCTGTCTCCAGACCTCCTTTTGGTCCATAAAGATCCCGTCCGTCTCCTTGGCCGTCACTTCCAGGCCCACCCTCTCCTCTGCTCCCCTATCGGTGGCGGCTTCGCTACGAGTCACCGCATGACACTCGGCCAGGGCATCGATTGCCCCCTCGCCTGAGAAGTCCTCGAACAAAGGAGACCCGGAGGGCTCCCCCATGCCGCATTGATTACACGGCCTCCGGGACAGCCCATCCGCGTTACCGTGATCCTTCCCTGGGCGGTGCTCGATGACATGATCGAAAGTCTCCAATAACTGTAGCCACCTGGCTACCTGCCCCTCAGGCTCCTTGAAACTGGCCAACCACTTCAGGGCGGCATGGTCGGTCCTTATACGCACAGGGCGCCCTACCAAGTAGTGGCGAAACTTTTTCACCGCAAAAACCACCGCCAACAGTTCGCGGCGGGTGACACAATAATTCCTCTCACATCTACTCAATGTGCGACTGGCGTAAGCTAAGGGCCGCTCCTGACCATCCTGCACTTGAGTCAGAACAGCCCCCAGCCCCAGGTTGCTGGCGTCGGTGTCCACCAGGAGCCGTCCCTCTGCCATCGGGTAGGCTAGGATAGGGGCACTCACTAACTTATCCTTGAGCACCTGGAAAGCTTCTGCACAGTCTCGGTTCCAGGAAAATTTCTTGTCCTTCTCGGTTAGTTCCGAGAGCGGCCTGGCTATTGAAGCAAACCCCGGCACAAAGCTACGGTAGTAGCCACACAGGCTTAGAAAGGAGCGTACTTCCGTCACTGAGGTAGGCACCGGCCACTCCGACACGGCAGCTATCTTCTCAGGGTCCATGCCGATCCCGTTCCTGTCAATTCTGTGCCCCAGGAAGTTCACCTGTTCCCGTACTTGCTGGCATTTGGTGGCCTTTATCTTCAACCCGGCCTCCTGGAGGCGTCCCAGGATCAACTCCAGTCGCTCCGCATGCCCCTCCAAGGTCTCGGAGAATACAATGATGTCATCCAAGTACACCAAACACACTGTCCATTGGAGACCCCTCATGACAATTTCCATCAATCTTTCGAACGTCCCGGGGGCGTTACATAGCCCGAAGGGCATTACGCGGAATTGAAACAACCCACGGTGGGTCACGAAAGCTGTCTTGGGCTTAGCGTCCTCCTCCATAGAGACCTGCCAATACCCTGACGCCAAGTCGATGGTGCTAAACCAACAGGCCCCGGACATTGAGTCTAAAGAGTCGTCTATCCTGGGGAGAGGATAGGTGTCTTTCACTGTGACCGAGTTCAATCGTCGGTAGTCGACACAAAATCTGACACGGCCATCCTTCTTCTTCACGAGGACCACTGGGCTCGCCCATGGGCCCGAAGCTGGTTCGATCACTCCCTGTTGGAGCATCTTGTCCACCTCCTGATCGACAACCGCCCGCCTGTGTGGGGCTAGCCTGCAGGGCGCCATCTTTATGGGGGCCGCCTCCCCAGTGTTAATCGAGTGTGTCACCACGTCTGTATGGCCCATGTCCTCGTCCCCCTCTTGAAATGCCGCCCTGTTACGCTCTAACAGCCGTATCCATACAGGATCCTTCTCCACTTTAGTTCCCCCTAGTAAGACGGATATGAGGTTGTCGCCCTTACTGTCCCGACTGGCCCCGGAGCCCCCTGAGTAATCTTCCGTTACCAGCCGGCACACGGGCTTGCCTACTAACTCCACCTGACCCAGGTGCATACCCCGGTAGACCGTGACAGGGTTAGGCCCCGGATTACAGACCAACATGGGCACCTCGCCCCCTCTTGGCATGGACACTGTGCGGCCCACCCGGATTCCCCTTGCGCCCTCCACTCGAGGTAAGCCTTCCACCATCACTTCTTCCCCTTCAAACTCTGGTGAGACACGGCCCAGAATCACCCGCTCGGTTGCGCCTCCCACCACCTCCGTAGCAACGCTCACTATCCTGCAACTGCCATCCACGACCTCCCTTGGCCATAACAACTTGCCTTCTGCTAGGTTTATGGTGGCCCGCGTCTCCCGCAGAAAATCGGCGCCCAGGAGCCCTGACGCCGCAATGTCAGCGATAATAAATGAAGCGCGTTCTTTCCTTGACCTGCATTGCAGGACCGTAGAAACCTTGCCCTCCACCTGGAGTGGTTTTCCATCGGCGGTGTGAAATGCCGAAGTGACCGGAGCCACCTGTCCTGGGGATCCCGCCCCCTTCCACCATGCCGTGGACAACAAGTTGCTTGTTGCCCCGGTGTCCACCACGAGATGGATGGATTGTCCCCATAGCACCCCCTCCACCTCTAGGCCGTTTCCGCTCTTTTCTTTCCGTCCCAGCCATTCTCTCTGCCTTTCGACCCCCTGGGCCTCCCCCCGGCTGGCGGGGGAGACCCCGTCTAGTTTCCCGACGGCTTGCCCTCAGCATCCCTTTTCTTTGCTGCTTCCACTCGCTTCTTCCAGGCCGGGCAGTTACGTTTAAAGTGGTCTTCAGCCCCACACTCAAAGCATGACCTCCGCGGCCCCATCGGTGAGGTCCCGGTCTTGGTTACCTGGCCCCCCCTAATTTCGGTAGTTAGACCCGCCAGCCTTTCCTTGATCTCAGACATCTCCTCAGCCATGGACAGTGACGTGGCGCGGACCTGCTTGCTTTTCTCCCGCTCCTGTTTTAGATATGCCTCCGCTTGTACCCCCCTCTCCACAGCCTGAAGCAAATTCTTTGTTTCCCCCTGATATATCCAGTTACGGAGTTCCCCATCATCTAAGCATTCCACGAACCTGTCCTTGGCCATCACGTCCACCGTTGTTGTGTCTGCGTTAGGGTATGACAGACGGACCAATCGGGATATCTCTTCGGATAACGTCTGGAGCTCTTCTCCCGGCTTCCTCACTCGGGTGCGGAGCAGGGCCTTGTACGACTCAACCTGGCTTTGAGGTTGGAACCGGTTTATCAGCGCCTCCCTCAACAGTTTGTACCCATTCTCTGATGCTCGTTTCACGGCTGCGAGCAACCGTCTCGCCACCCCCGACAAACTGATCCCTAGGAAGGTCCCTGCTTCCTTCTCCGACCATCGGTTGGCTAAGACACAGAGGTCAAAATGCGAGAGGAACTCCTCTAGGTCACCTGACCCGTCATACTTTCCCGGCATCACGATGGGCTTGCGGGCGGGGCTGTCACCCCCAGCCCCTGGGGCCTCCTCCCCAGGAGTAGGGAGATCCCCCACCCCCACTGGCGATGTACCCTCTCCCCTGTACTCGAATGAGGGGGTGTTCCTCCGATCCCTAGGTAGCTCCGGCCCCCTCCTCTCCTCCCACTGATCACCAGCTCCCGAGTTACCGCCTTCTGTTGTTCTCCCCGTTCCCTCTTGTTTCCGATAAGTATCCCCTCCGGTGGGACCACCGGCTCCGCCGCTTGCACCACCGGGTGTACCACCGGACGCCCCACGGAACAGATTATAACCTCTCCTGGCGAAACTTCCACCAGCCCCAACTTGTGATTTAGCCGCTCCGTCCAAGAGCTCCCCCAACTCCTTCTCCCCCGATTTATCCTCCTCTCTCTCCCACTCCTGCCAACTTGTAGCATCTTTCCGCACTCTATACCACCTTTTACCACCACCGGTCAAGTCGGCGGAACCACCGGACGCCACCGGGCCGCCGTTTTGCATCTGTCTCCGAAATAATATCTCCTCTTCCACTATTTCCACTAGAGATCCTTTTCTTCCCTGACCTAGACCTCCTTCCTCCCCTCCACTATAGTCACTATCAGCCATTTCCATCCTTTGTAAATGCGCAGGTTCGTAAAAGCAACAACACCGCTGTCACCAATGTAGTAATCACAAAAGGACCAGACGCAGCCAATAAAGTTTTATAACAGTAGAAGGTGTTTGGTTTATTTCTTTCAGGTCTTAGCACTAACAGTTCTCATTAATTGACATCAATTATCCTTGCTTGTATTGAGATGCACCACCCTTACAGGTCTCCACCGATCGCAACCACCGAACCCGGAGTCACCGACCACACTTCTGCCACCTGCAAGTCTCTTATCGCCTCTCCTCTCGCGACCACCGGACCGCCCTTATATGGCGTCACTAAATGTGACGTCACGAGCGTGACGTCACCGGTCGCCACCGTGTCGCCCCCAGGTGGGACGGACCCTAACTAGCGCTCCCGTGCCGGTGGCTACCACCGGACCGATCGCCCCAACATTACAATTATTATACAAGTGATATGATCACTACAATATGAATTAAGTAAAAGCAGTCAAAATTCTATATATCACACCATATCTGCCACTAATTGCCTCGTCCCATAGTCACATACATACTACAAACTGATGAATTAGTCAAGAGTATAACAGAGCACGAAATATGATAGCACTGCTAAGAAAACCAATCATTTGGTGTTTATAAAATAGGTGACAAGTATTATTGAATGTTCTAATTTGTGGACCCCGCATTCAGTCGAACAGTTCTTGTAACCATACCAACCTGCCACCTTGGGGGGGGGGGGTTCTAGATATGATGTACCCTCCAGCAGCTGCACACAGCCTTGTATGGTGTATTTCTGTCATGGATCTAAGGAGGAAGCACTAGTGTATTGGGGTATAGTGCACCTCCTCCCCTGGTACCTCAATGAGATGTCAAACAACAAGTGCTCAGTATGTAATATACCACTTTAAATGTACATATAGGGAACTTGAGATTGGCAAGTAAGGATTGAAGCTTAACTTTAGACCACATATCACACTTTTTCGACACTGTAGTTCACGAGGCAAAGCTGAGTTTCTGCAACCACGCCAACTGCCGCCATTTTATTGTGATTAAAATAGGTGTTCAAGACGCTTGATGTCTATTTAGTATACTACTAACTCGATTTTCCTCTGACTGTATTCATTCATATTTACTTCTTTTTTCCTCGTTTACTTTCTTTTTTTTTGGAGGGCGGGGTGGTCGGGGTGAAATTGAAAGAGGTAATACTAATAAGGCCAAGGATGTTCTGATTTTGCCCCGATCCTCCACCATAAAACTAGCGTAGATCGGGTTCTGATTTGATGGCATTCATAAATAAAGGCTTAGATTAAAGCTGAAGTCATCAAGGATTTTTTCAGCATGGTCAAGAATAATGGAGTCAGATCTGTTTTTGCACCAGTTGCCATGGAAACCACCATGTTGAATAAATTAAATGATACAGGCCCCCTAAAAGGTCACAAATGTGACCTTTGACCCCTCTCGGACACAAAAGGTTCCATGGGGACCAAAAGACCTTTCTTATGGTACCAACATTATTAATCTGTGATAAAGATACGTTCCTCTGGCACTGATTATATCAAGCAAAACACTGGTTTTAGGTGGGACTATTTAGCTGTCCTAGGTTTACTGGGGCGGAGTACACTGTGACACCACAAGGATGATAGTTGTGAGTTACCATGTACTGTTGCATATAATTATATTCGTGACATTGCACAGACCTTGGGAAGCTGCCGAGATTCAACTGCCAAAAGGCACTTGGTCAGGATAACTGCCGAAAGCCAATCCCAAGGGCTATATCATAATCATAGAAAGAAGACCGAGTGTTCTTTATGACAGCCTGACAGACACAGACACGCAGAGAGACAGAGGGAGACAAAGACAGAGAGAGAGAGAGAGAGAGAGAGAGAGAGAGAGAGAGAGAGAGAGGCAGGCAGACAGACAGACAGACAGAGAAAGAGAGAGACAGACAGACAGACAGAGACAGACAGAGACAGAGAGAGAGAGACAGAGACAGAGACAGAGAGTGAATGACTGAATAAGTGAGTGAGAGCAGAGTAGAGTAGAAGGCCCAGCTAGGTGACCTGCATCTAGAGTGGCCTCTGCTACCTGAATCCCTGCCCTCGTCCTCCTCACCCCTGCTGGAGTTACCAATTATAGACTAACTATTGATCACGTCGACAATCAAGGGTAGCTTTGGAGGAAAGTACTCTAGTCTACTGGGGCATGAAAGTACCACAATTCATATAATAATTATGAGGAAATCTTGCAGGTATTTATTGAACAAACTAGGGGAAGATGATTAATATGGAAGTCCACGTTTGACAGATATCTTTTTTCACAATGTATATGTGGTGGAAGATCCTAAATCCCCCTGTGTCTCTGTCTGTTTATCTGTCTCTCGTTTGCCTCCCCCTTAGTATGCAAGTTCATCAAAGTGAATGAAGAACATCGGGCTTCAAGGATATCTTATAATACTCAGACATGTATTAAGAAAATTAACTACCCCTCTTTCCAAGTTAAAATAATCTCGTATTTAGTCCTATAGAATCAGCGCTGAATTATCAGGGAAGGCATGTGCTGTGTGATATAATAGTACATTGTCTTCTTTGTACAGAATATCACTCAGATCACCCCCTTGATGTACAGCCCCTTTGTTCAGCAAAATAAGTACACCACCTTATGTTGCCTCAGGATAGAAATGACAGGTTTAGAGCAAAAAATGATATAGGCTTGTTTCAGGGTATCCTACTTGGCCTAAGAATCTAGGGTAGGTATGTCTAATTATATTTTATTTAAAGCTTTTTGCTCTTAAAAACAAACGAATACCTGGAAGGAATCTCACTATAGGTTCTGCAATAAGACAGTGGAAGTTATCGAATCGACAAAAAAAGAAATGATTATTATTTAATAAGTTATATTAAATAAAGAGTGTGTAGGGTCGGTCCAGTTTTGCTAATTAGCAGTGGGTAACCTGAACCAAACCATTTTTACTGTCATTATTATCTTTTTTTATTTTTTTATTTTGGGCTTACAAACTTTATTTACTTATAAATAGAGTAGTTATTTACTTGTAAAGGTGTGTCTATGTGCCACAGGCATGGTGAGGTATAAAGGACGTTGACACCTGAATGATCAGGTAAACAGGTGACAGGTATAATTATATAGACGTCTTATAGGATGAGTGAATAGCCATGCCCAGGTCTAATTAAGTATCATGTAACTCTTAATCTAAATTGATACCTTCTGCTTACCTGTCACTATGGTGTGGGAAGGAGGGGATTAAATGTACAGATATCTTAGATAACGAGGGGCAGTGTATTTAGGCCACCCTTAAAAATACGTTCGTTTCCTGTCCAGAGGCCTGGTGGATTTTTTTTTTGTGAGAATGGGATTTTTTTTATCTGAGTTCCGATTTTTTCCCCGTATCAGCACAAGAATCTAGGTTTTCAATCACTAAATCTTAGCAAATTCATGCCATCCCTTTTTACTGTGTTTATGACAAATAAAAATATTTGCCTAAAAAAATATTCCCCCCCTGGGTCTGCGAAATCGCACCCTCTGGACAAGAAACGGAAATATTTTTAAGGGTGGCCTTATGACGGAGTAAAAGGAGTTTTAAGGAATTCCCTTTGCGCCCCCTACAAAAATAATCATTCTATCGTTCTGAAATATTCCATCACACCTTTATTGTTTTGCAACATTCTGCAAAATGAAAGTTTAAAAAAAAATGTTATCTCTATTAAGCCACAAAATTGAGAATCTGAAATTTGCAAAAAGGTTGGGTGTAAATCTACACGTGCCTTGCACTACATGTTGAGTTCAGATGTATTCTTTTTTTTTTTTGTAAATATACATTGGTATGAACATCAGGTTCAGAGGACCTATTGATCAGTGGGTTCTTTACCTGCTCCATTCATTAAGTCTTCAACATACCCTTTCATATGACAACCTGTATGAAGGTCCATATATGCAATTTACTTACTTCACATCTTTCTTTGATATATACCGCTTTGCCTTTTTATACATATGTATATGTATATATATATATATATATATATATATATATATATATATATATATATATATATATATATATATATATATATATATAGGCCTAGTAGATCTGAAGGTAGACTCGCAAAACATTAAGCAACCGAAATCTACTTAACTATTGAAAAGGCTGTGGTGTGTACTATGACCAGTATGCTAATAGTACCACACTCTCGCCAAAGGGTGACCCATCTTCACAAAATGCGGGACAAGTCATGTTTTTGACAAGGTAGATACAGACCCTCAAAGGTAAAAATGGTGTGTTGTCCAAAAATGAGTTATTGGCAGTTGTAGGTAAAGTATATGTAAACTAAACTGAATCAAACATTTCTAAGGAGTTTCTCCCTCTAAATAGTGCTATTTTAGTGGTAGAATTATGCATAAAAAATATTATTATGTCATCATAGCCTACTAAATGTTGATAACATATTGATGTATATTAGGATATTGACAATGTCGAATGGAATGTTTCAGCTTGCCATGGTAACCAAATTGGTCTTCAGATTAGTAGGCCATTCCACCAGATTTTAGAAAATGTAATGTAAGGTATATATCAAAAGAGTATGTTTAGCCATGACACAATATATATATCGGTGTCATAACTGTTGAAAAAATTGAGGGTTATTCAGTTTATATTGATCTTTGATGAAGTCTCTTGAACTCTTAATTTGATCATATTCTTGCGATGCATTTTGAACCTTTACTAATGTATTTGGAATGCTGTAGTCGAACAACTCGGGCCGTGGCGCCCCCAACTGCAGGACAAATAAAGAATTTTGAATTGAAAGGAATTGAAATTGACATTCACCAAAATCTATAGGATTCATTAAAATGGGAGCAGATCCTTTACAAGGCATTTTCTCTTTAAGCTTTCTGACGTTATTCTTTGCAGAGATGACTGCCTATACCTATATAAGCGTAATACATCAAATTAAAGCCCTTCACGCCCTCCTATTAAATTTGGGACTAACTCAATTTTTCCCATCTGCGACATGTCCCTCACTTTGTAAGGATGGTTCACAAAAATTAGGGATCCTATAGATGGAATTGAAAAGTACTTGTATCAGGGCGAGCAGAATATGATAGGCCTGATGAGAACATGTACAGTGAAAATACACCTCCCATTAAGGTCCAGCAAGATGTTGTGCTGAAGTTGATAAATGAAATAAATATATACAAGCCATCGGGCATATCTAATGTACAAGGCAAAGTTCTAAAACAAGCTCTGAGCCATATCGCAGGACAAGTCACACATCTTTTTCAGTGCTTTTTTGACAAAACTCTTTTCCTGTCAGTTGGGCTAAGGCCACCATCATTCGACTACCTAAATCAGGGGACCCAACCCAGGTGACCGATCTAAGGTCCATTAGTATACTACCAGTCATAGGAACAAGTCAAGAGAAAATTGCCCACACATATTTATATGAATTCATTGAGAATACAAACCACATGTCTAAATTCCAATACGATTACAGGAAAAACACAAGCACTGGAGAAGCTGTCTTTGACTTGGTCAATTTCCTATTCACTGTGAGAGACAAGGGATATTGTACAGCCACAACATACATTGACATGAGAAAAGCATTTGATAGCATCCACCATAGTATTTTGCTGCATAAATTAAGTAAATTAGGCCTTAATCTAAAATTCTTAGACTGGCTAGAGGATTATCTAGGGAATAGGCAGCACAGCACAAAGGTAGGTTCTTTAATATCCGATTCTCTACCGGTACATTTTGGAGTACCACAAGGGTCGGTTTTAGGACCACTGTTTATAGATGATATTATAAGTTGTGTTAAATATAGTAATATAGCCTTATATGCTGATGACATTGTAATAATTTCCATGGATAAAACCCCCCAGAATGGCAGTTAGAAACTTACAATTAGATCAAGGATGATATAGGTTCCCTATATCATCCTTGATTAGATCTCTAAGCAATTGCAAACTGGTGCACTGTAAATAGTAAGACCATAAACGAGAAAAAAAACAATGTATGTGGTTTGCCCCTAAGCACAAAATTGAGGATCTCCCCAGTCTCTACCTATCCATAAATGGACATAGATTAGAGGAGGTCAATTGTTACCAGTACTTATATAGGGGTCACTCTAGACAGTGATCTGACGCTAGCCAAATATGTATCTGAGACACACTCTATTAAAGGTGGCCTCAAAAGCTTTTAAATTAGCAAAACTAAGATATATGATTTCTGAGAAGACGGCCCTCACTATTATATAAGCAAGTTTTTTTTTACCTCATTTTGATTACTAGCAGACTTTTGATTACTAGCAGACTTATCCAGGAGAAGCTGTGAAGATAGCTTCCAAATTCTTCAAAACCAGGCTCTTAGAATATGTCTTAGATTAAAGATAAGGGATGTAAGTGTGAATGAGCTGCATGACAGAGCTGAGGTACCAAAGCTTGCACAAAGACATAAGGAATTATTAGTCAGTCTGATGCGAAAAAAAAGGATCACACTAATAGTCAAATCAAAATGTACAGGGTCAGATGGTAAATTTATTTTCCGGAACAGGTTTTCCAGGTCTTTGATGTTTGCGAAAGCTCCAATCACAAGAGGTATTGTTTTATGGGCCAAGCTTCATGTACAAGTTCAAAAGTCGAAATCAAATGATAACTTCAAATGAGCTATAAAGAAAGAGCCTCCATGTGTCAAATGTTAAGTATATATTAATCCAATCTTAAGAGGTATTGTTTTATGGGACAAGCTTCCTGTACAAGTTCAAAAGTCGAAATGAAAGGATAACTTCAAAAGAGCTATAAAGAAAGAGTATGGGGCCTTTATGAATGGGAGGCGCAAAGCCTTCTTTGCCAGAAGAAATGATAGACATTGATCACTTTATGAATTATAGGTACCAATAACATGCTAAATCTAGGACTGAACAACATGTACTTTCCTCTATAGGGAATCGTTATATTCAGTATGAATGCTATACTTACTATAATGGGACAAACATGGCTTTGTCTAGTGATATGATGTAAATACTTGCATAACATGCCATATACTTTTCAAACTTACTGTTCTGTACAAAGTTGTGCGCTGGTTAACTACCATCACATTTATTTATCATTTATATTGTATCGTAATATTCCTTGTGAATGGTACAATAAACAATATATAAAAAAAACATCAAAGATAACGTTGATCAATAAGTTTCTGCACACATACGCAAATCCCAGGACAATTAGGGAATTGAAAAGCCTCCACGTGTCAAATGTTAGGTATATATTAATCTCCATTGCGTATGAGATGGGATCAAAGACAGGGCAGCCTCGGTGTGGTCTGTACTAGGGTCTTAAGAACCAAAGTATTCATAACCTTATTATCTAAGACTCAGTACTAGGTCTACATTTGAAGGCCTTAGAAATTGTGTCTATAGATACCTGATATTAAGCTGGAGGTTCCAAAGATAGATCATGTCTATACATCCTTGTCAGAGATGTAATGGAGTACCATAGACCTTTATATCAAGGCCTAATCCCGCCAGAAAGTATCCAAAAATAACTGGTATTTGATATGTCGGGTCGGATCATATTAAGCTAAATTCGAGCATTGGTAAATGGCATTTGTGATTAATCTTAACTAATCGCCCTGCAGGTTTTCCCTCTAGATTGTAATGGGTATGAGCTATTGACAGCTTATTGATAAGGAAACAAAAATGCTCACATAAGTTTCTATGTTTTGTGTTGCAGGTAATTCAGAGCAACAGGGATGAGTCACGTTCCTTGTATAATGGCCTCCTCTCCATATATTCGCGGACATCCTATAAAACCAACATGATCACAACCCATCACTGAACACGACCTAACCGCGCATGCGCGGCGCCATGACGGCAGTGACGTTACTTCCAGTCAGCTTCGGTGACGTCACAACTCTGGCTAGTGACACCAGCACGTCACTAGCCTTACTCTCTGACCCCACCATATCAGTGAGCAGTGCCTATGGGTACACTGATAACAGTAGTAACACCACAGAGGTACCCCCTGATGGAGGAAGGGGTGATAGTGATGCACTGAGATGGCTTGTGGCTCATAGTCTGGAGGTACAAGTAGTATTTCTGTGTATACTGGATCTGCTCTGCCTCTGTGGTAATCTGCTCCTAGTGCTGACCATCTACCGCTGTGTGGAGCTCAGGAATGTCAGCAACTTCCTCATCCTTAACCTAGCCTTCATCGGCTTCCTCCTCTCCATCATTGTGCTGCCAACTTGGATGCTGACCACAGTTACAGGGTTAGATGTGGTGGGGGATGGTTTCTGCCACGCTGCCGCCATGCTCATGTTATTGCTATTTCTAGAGGCTATTCTGACTCTGGGTGGGGTAGCTATTGACCGTTATGGCAACATCTGTCATCCTTTCCGATACACTATCATGATGAGCAATTGGAAAGGTTGCCTTTTCATTGCCTGTACTTGGCTGGTTTCAGGGATTCTCTCAGCCGTGCCATTTGCAGGTTTTGGCAGGTATGCCTTTAGGATATCAGAAGTTCCTCTGTGCACTGTAGATTTTGGGCACAATGCAGCCTTTTCAATAGTAATCCTCTGTCTAGTCGTCATTCCGTCCTTCATCACCATATTCTTCTCCTACTGGCAGATCTTCTCCGTCGCACGCAACCAAGCCAGGAAAGTCCGCAACCTAGCAACATCAGTCTCGCAGAATCTCACCATTTACGAGAACTCTGAAACACCCGGATGTAGCAGCAATGAGAATGGAAATGGCAAACCAGCGATCTCTCCTCAAACCCCAAAACCATCACCCCGTCCACGTAACAAACTCTGGCAGATAGCTGCAAGAAGTGTTAAGAACTCCGTCCGACAAACCCGTGCCTTCCGAACTGTGTTCACCATTATAGGCTGTTTTCTTGTCAGCTGGACGCCCTATATTGTCCTCATCATTTATGCCATCCATTCCAAATACAAACCTAGCTACTCACTAGAGTTCACCTTTACTTATCTTGCATTGGCTAACTATGTGGCTAATCCTGTTATCTGTATCAGTATGAACAAGGAGTTCCAGAAGGGGATGAGGAAGCTCTTTGGGCTGCACAGGAAAAGGTTACTGGAGGATGTGGTAACAGCCTGGATGTCCACAGCTATCAGGATGGCAGAGACCCAGAGGAGGGAGGACAATGCTTCTGTTGCCTCCAGGGCTACCTCTACTGCATATCCGGCTGCCGATTGACGTCACTTCCGTTGTAAAAATAGGGGATAATATATGTATAGATCAGCATAATGATATTGTACTATTCGGATATTTCCCAAGACTCTGCTTATCTGGAGTTATTACATCAATGGTATCTGTTATAGGGCCATGTAAAGGTATGACAAAAATTGTCAGGTCAGACTTTAGGTTGATGGAATAAAAGAAGTATCTTTTTCTTTTCATCTCAGCAGTTTGTATAGAGAGGCAATATGGAATGCCTGCGATGCATGTGATATGTGATTTCATTTAATCAATTCATTTGGTCTTTCAAGCCCAAATCATAATTTTTTGAACATACATGAAATAAGGCAAACTTATCCTAAATCGACCAGAACAGGACAGAACCTATAGCTCTTTTTTCATTTATTTTGAAATCTAGCAGTTTGTGACTTGTGATCTTGACTCACAAGTAACCATTGCAGAAAATATCGATTTCTGTGTAATTTCAATTCCAAGGGAAAATCACATTGAAGAAAGAAATATCCAACCTACCCTCCATAACGTTTGGGTGCTGACATGCATTTCAATCGACCTTGTCGTGGGAGGAATTGGCTCGAACTTATGGAAAACAGTGCAATATTCCTTATTCCTTATTATTATTATTATTATTATTATTATTATTATTATTATTATTATTATTATTATTATTATTATTATTATTATTATTATTATTATTATTATTATTATAAATTTTAACTTACAAATTGAGCCATTTTCTCTTTTTTTGGTGATGATATGACTTGATATTGACACGATTAGCTGATTTTGTAGATTGGCCGTCTTTGTGGTATTGGCATTATTATGGCAGATAGGGAAGCCTGTGCTCAAACGTAATGGCATCATGTAAAAAGGGGACTATCAGTCAAGTAATTTGTTTCACGAATTGGGCATTGAGACTGTTAAGTTGGATATCTGAGATACTGCAATGCGTCGTACTCATCTTATATATCACATATCCTGTCGTGTGTCTATTCTAAACAGCATGCTTCCGCGATCTATAATTTTATACTTTATACTTTTGGAGTTCCTACAGAAATTGCCTCTACTATGGGATGTTTTCGTGGTTTTAACATCATGTGAATCGTGGAATGTGTTTATTATCAACAGTGTAAAGGCTTTTGCGGCACCTGAGAGGGAGCGTTTGTAGAAATTCCGTTCCTTCACGTGTATTTACAAGGACAATTTGAGGCAATTTTATATACGATGAAAAAGCAGGGCATTAATTTATATCTATCATCTTTGGTAATGACGACCGATATTCTGTACATAAAATTCAATGTAGGATCCATACTTTCACATTTGAAGTGGATAATCATTGCCAAGGAATTTAGTGATAATTGCCCTCAATAATCCTTTCATCATTCTTTTGTAAACACTCCAAAGGTGTGCAATGTAAATAGAAATTGTGATAGATGCATGGACGATGATATCATATAGCACCAACATCAAAGAGCCACTTCTATGTGCATCTCGATTGATTTGATGGCAAGAATTCCAAATATACCCAGCATTCCATATCCCAAGTATCATATTATTCAATATGGGTTTCCATTGACACCGATGTTAAATGTTGATAATGTAAACTAATGAAAGTCTCTGTTGAAAGTCATTACATTCACCATACAAACCAGGTTAATCGTGTTTTTGTCTCATTTATTTTGGCCAGAATTCAACAACTGGGTAGTCATCTGCTATTGTTAATATTCAGCTCAATAGCCAACTATACATATTTTATATGGTTTATCACTTCTTGCCGCTCTCCTACAGATGGCGCGTCAGAGTTAGCTCTGTTACAGATAGTACATAAGACCTCAAACAGGGGGCGACTCATCTAAGTGGCAAATTCCATATGAAACCCTCAGGTGGGATCCAAACACAGAGCCACCTTATGTAGACATACCTGATATATGAATCCCTACACTGCTATCCATCTTATGGCCAACTACCATGTCTGGTGTCTTTCTCCTTTCCCTCTGGTCATAGTACTACAGCGAGAACCGCCGCTATAATGGGTCTTTAATAGTGCAGTGTGCAATAAGACCCCCCTTTCATAGTACATTACCACAAATGTTTTTTTTTTCATTAAAACCAGAATCTTACCTGACCTTTGAAAAGGTACTAATCTCGGATGACTTTTTTTATTTGCCGACACATGGGAATATCTTGCAGAATAAAGTTTAATGGTATAAGATGGTTCAAATTTGGTGACGCCGAGTCCTTGTGGCAGAGTGCAGGTTATTTTTGTCCTATCTGCGCTGAGGCAGAACGGCAAAACCTAGAGGCACGAGCGCACTGTTTGCCCTAGGAGGTATATAAATAGAAACAATCCCATACATGACTGTAGCATTCGTTATGTAGGACACCGTCTTGTTTGCCCTCACACCACCAACCTGTGACACATCAGTCAGCATACTCACTACGCTATGTACGTGCACTGAACGTGCAAGGGAGATCACGTTGTGGAGAGAAACGGCCTGGATGGACTTAATTATGATACAAGTTGATCTATTGAAGGTAGGTAGAATGGATTAAGTAGTTTAGCGGACGTGTAGTGAGTACTAATTTGGAGACAATCCCAACATCTCGTCCCTTGGCCACCTTCTTAAAATCAGGGTAATAGGGCTGTCCCGCAGATCTCAAGTGCTCCCCCACTATACTAGGGATCATGTGCGTCATAGGGGTGTTCTGACCAGCTGGATTGTTGTTCACACATATAAGTGCTCCCCTTGGCTAAGGCAATTTACTATATATACAGTAAACTGCAGAAATCTTATTGTTGTGCTGTGCTGTAACTTCTAAAATGCCTGATAGGATCATCTTGCAATGGTTCACTCAAAAATAGAGAGTGCCTATCTTAAAATTGAGAGAGAAAGAGAGAACCCCCCACCCCTCAATACAGGTCAGGCCCTCACCCAACCCACGTTTGTTGTAACCCTTTAAAGACCATCAGTCATGCAATGTGTCATATTCCATGCCTATTTTCAAGCACCGCCCTTTCAGAGTGTACCATACCTGTATGGCCAGCATGCAAGATGTTAGTCATAGCAAGTAGTAGTCCGGTTAGTTACTTGCCAGGGCTGCATTCATTCATCGTGCTGAACCAATGTGTTATGTTGTGATCAAAGGGCTAACACAACATAGATCAAGCAAGATGGAGGGTACAACCCCTGACCTCAGGTCATCCCAGACGCTGACCCCAAAATGGCGACCACTCCTTTCTGCTGAGTCATCCTTCATCTTGCTCAACAACTTACTAAAAGTCCTGGCATGGATCTCCCTTCATAGGTGAGGGTCCTGCAGATACGAGTGCCATGTTGGTGGAAAGGAAATTAATGAACAAGTAATTCATGACAAGTGTGTGTTAGTGAAGGATAATTACACAAGGCCGTAGGCCGAGTGTAATCGACCTTTGCTAACACACACTTATTTTATACCACGAAACCAATAAATAATCAATAGAATACCAATAAATTCAAGTTGAAAACAAAAATTGTTCCCCTTCCCCGGGACTCGAAGCCAGCCATTGTGTGTACAGGTACATACACCTCGGTGCCAGGCAGTGGACAGCGACCGTCTCGGCTTGGCTTGGCAGCGGCACACGGCGAAAAATAGTGTTTGTACACGACCGGTACACACACCTCGTTGCCCGGCAGCGGACAGCTAAAGCTTTGAATGCATCTCGCGTTATGTTTGTGTATAATACACCTCGTCACCCAGCAGCGGACAGCGACAGTGCACACGGCGAAAATAAGATGCTTCTCGTGGTTATGTTTGTGTATAATAGACCTCGTCGCCCGGCAGCGGACAGCGACAGCACACACGGAGAAAAAAAGATGCGCCCGGACCGGGACTCGAGCCGCGTACCTCTTACGGCTGAGCGCAATGCGCTACCCACTAGACCACCGCTTCTCCTCCCTTCTCGGCTTGGTTATGTTTGAATGCCTCCTGCGGTTATGGTAGCGGTCAGCCCGCAGTCGTCGCCTGCTCGGGCTTTGTATCATATTCAGACCTGGTTGTAGCCAGCCACTACCTGTCAGTCCCTGTGGCGCAATGCATAGGGGGTTGGACTAGGGATCTGAGACTGCAGGTGCACAGATATGTGCAGGGGAATATCCAGCAAAAAGCACTGAGCAACCAAGAAATCGTGGTATAAAGGTAGATATTGCATTATTTGCACTGCAATCATACTACACCATAACATTGTTCAGCTTCAAAATTCTACAGAAGAAGTGCTCCCTTGGATTTAGTAAGTGGTACCTGATAGGCCTAATTTATAGCCTCTAAGTAGCTTCAACTTCAGAGGTCTATCTTTCGTTATCACCATAACAGATTGAAGCTGGTTCCAGGAAATCCAGGGCGTAATGTCCTATCAGTTGTCTAAAATGGTGCCGTAGATGTGCCTGCTAGTATTATATCATGGAAGCAAAGGTAAGTCCATGACAACCTCCAGGTGCTGCTAAGGGACAAGTTACTGGGCCCTACCCTTTACTACCTATGGGACTTCAGGGGTGCGGAGTGGGCATGCCTACGAGGGTCATAATTAAAAAAAAAAAGGATCAACAGTTTTTGCCAACATTTGGGACCAAGACCTCAATACTGAGGTGGCGGGGAACAATAATTTAATCATTTGTGACAATGAGATGTGATCTTTTAAAACACAATCAGTTGTTCGAGGATTGGGGTGGGGAAAGTCCTTCCTAAAAAATGAGTTTGCCCACTTAAGGATTTGGGATCCCCAGGGGGTGGGGGTGGGTATAATTTACTTTTAACCCAGTAGCGTTTTCAAATTACTTCAATTGCAACCCATGGCTATAGCTATATTATGCTATGGCTATATTGCCATATTATATCAAGTAGGGGGAACGACAAAATGGAAAGAAATGACTATCCTGGAACTTCTACTAGATCTCCCCCATTCAGAAATAAATGGCCTATCCCTTATAACACAGTAGACCTCCTTGCTCTAAGTGGACATCCTGCAGAACCCATGACGTTACGTCAATATCGGTCGACGTCACACTGGACATATTATCCATCACCATAGTGACAACATATACGTCACCATGCCAACTGACCGGAACCTGCATCAATTACATGTCTGGGTATGTGTGTGGTTTCACCCTACCAGCAGATATCATAGTAGCAATGTACACATAGGACATTGGCAGATTGTGTTTGGCGATTGACTTGGCTAATGGAAAGGCGGGAACCAGTGTTAACAGATGACAAATGTCCGGGCTTAATTGAGTGGTGACTGGCCAGCTTCCTTAGGTAATCACTTCATGGTATGCATGTCTTTGCCTTCAACCTCCACCTTGTGTCCACAACCTAAAAGAGAGGACTTTCACCAAGGGGTGGGGAGGGGCCATAGCTATAGGTAGCATTGAGTCCATGTCTTGCGGACCTTGCCCTCAACCAAGATGATGTGAAGTCTAAACTGAAAAACTGGAAGATCCGAACTACTCAGTTGTGATGATTTTAGGTCCCCAGGTTGACAATACCTAATATTACAACTTAATGTAGTCAAATGACTAGATTACTACTTTAGGTTGTCCTCCGGATGACTTAGGTCTCTGTATTGTCAGTATTGTCATACTGACGACTTAAGTCATCAGGATGATGACCTAAAATCATCATCTTGACGACCTTTTTTGAAAGTCATCATCACTGACTAGTTTCTGATCTTACAGGTTTTTAGTGTAGTAACAAGGTGCTCTTACTCTACCTCCTGTACCACAGGATCAGTAGTCACAGAGTCATGACTGATACCCGGTAGTCCTGGTTAGAAAAAGGTCACACCTATGTCATCCTTACCCTTAATCTACAAACTGCTTCGGCTATGTTCTACATGATTGTACCTACATCAACCTATAATCTATATGAGGCTGGGTTATTAGCTGCCTGTGTCAAAATACAAATTGTATGGTACCAAACTACATAACAATATTATACTACTTTACTATACTACCCTACTTTTATAAGACACACTCAAGCGAGATATATAAGGGGCATCTGGAGATATATTCTGAGCTATACTGATCTATGGCATGGAAACCTCATGTATAGGACGCATCCCTAACTTTTGCTGATTCTGTAAAGTGTACTAGGGGTCCATCTTTGTGCATAAGCTGCGCTTTACAGATGGGTTATCACGGAATATTAATGGTTGTGTAGGTGTCTGTGTCAAACCCATAACTAAATACTACTAGGATATAAAATGCCTGTGTCAAACCCCTAACCATACATACTACTAGGTTAGAAAGTGCCTGTGTCAAACTCCAAACCATTATACTAGTACTTACTAGGTCTACTAGGTTAGAAAGTGCCTGTGTCATACCCATAACCATATACTATTAGGTTAGAAAGTGTCCATGTCAAACTCCTAACCATATACTACTAGGTAAGAAAGTGCCTGTGTTAAGGTGGCTCACTCCCATGCAAAGTAGGCCCATTGCACAGGTTTCTGAGCATATGCATTTTGTAGTTCATTCACAAACCACTAGGTAAAAGCTGGACCTGGCCGAGTCTTGAACACCCAAACTTCAGGTCAGAAGTCTAACACCTTACCAATACACCACCAAGCCATGTGTAAGGATCCAGCGTTGAAGGTTCTACACATAGACCACTAAACACTATTTATTACTTTTCTTTTACCTAAAATGCCAAAAACCTTTAAAATATGCCTGGGACCATATGTTCAAAATAGACTTTTTGGACCACTAACACTATAAGCTACATTCTGATTGATTTATAGAGATATTTAGTTACTCTAAGATATCTTTCTCTAAACATTTTATGCAAACACTATGTAATCCTATGACAAGGACACTCAGACTTCAAGATGAAATATCTTGAAAACTAGCCTGGGACATTTTCTTTTCATCATTCAAATGGGCATGTAATGAAGGGCACATGGTAAAGGATTGGTTAGGATTTAGTTACTTTTGGACCATGGGAGTGACCCACCTTAAAAACTCCAAACCATATACTACTGGGTGAGAGAATGCCTGTGTCAAACTACAAACCATGTACTACTAGGTTAGAAAGTGCCTGTGTTAAACACCAAACCATATACTGCTAGGTTAGAAAGTGCTTGTGTTAAGCTCCAAACCATATACTACTGAGTGAGATAATGCCTGTGTCAAACTATAAACCATGTGCTACTAGGTTAGAAAGTGCCTGTGTTAAACTCCAAACCATATACTACTGGGTGAGATAATGCATGTGTCAAACTCCAAACCATATACTACTAGGTTAGAAAGTGCCTGTGTCAAACTCCAAACCATACATACTACTGGGTGAGATAATGCCTGTGTCAAACTCCATGCCATAATGGCCAATAATGTATCCCGTTAGGTCGGTATACTAGGCCTAGATTCTTATAAAAAAAGTCAGGATATTACCATGTTGGTAAGTGCCTGTGTTAAACTCCAAGCAATATACTACTAGGATTGAAAGCACCTGTATCAAACTACAAGTGCGTAGTAACTCCCTTTACATCGATTTGTATATCAGGGTGGTGGACGACTTTGCAAGCATATAATATGTCTTTGTAGTAGGCTAATTTGTAATGGACGAGTTGGCGGCCACTGTAGCAGACTGTGGCATAATACTACTAAATCTGTAGGCGCCTCTGTCAAACCACAGAATATGTGTAAGCAAATGTAACATCCATGGCATATTTTTGCATCGTATTTCCTGGGGTGGGTCCGGCGTATCCCACGAAGACACTATAGAGTCTTATCCCCCCCTGTACAAAAGGGTGAGAGCTGTTGTCATAGGGTTTGTGGTTTGTCTCACAGCCTTGTCTTCAAAGCGTGCATTTATTGCCTTTATACATGTGCAATAAAGGAAAGGTTATCTGACAAGCAAATAAACAACTCTGTAATCTACAAAAACGCATTCCATAATCTTCTCTGTAACTACTCATCATTCTTGAATACATCACACTCAACTCCACAGATGGACAGTCAGTCGATGAGCGATTTGAAACCGAAGAGGCAAACACAGAAAAGTTAAAAAAAAAAATAGAAGTCACCAATAATGTGATAGAGGAAGATGAAGAATCCACAGATCCACAGAATCAGTTAAAAGGACCAACAATAAAAGCTGGAAGTATCCCCCTCCATGTCTGGTCACTGGATAGCACCTCACTCACCTTCTCACAGGATGATTAGTTTGGACACAAACCTTTCATGGCCACTACTATTGTTGCTGCCATAGACACCCTATGCGGACCCAGCGCCATGTTGTATGGTACTAGTCCTAAAGCGCACCTTGGGGTAAGGCTGTGTGTCTGTTCGCCCCAGGCCCCCCATACTTCTGCCATGTAACAGCAGGTGGCCACCATAGAAATGCTACTGTATGGGGGGATACAACTCTTCCTCTTCTGGGTTTTGCCTGAAGTACAGGTTCCTCTCCTGGCCACATAGTCAGAAATAGGGAAGCTACAGTAACGCCAAGGTGTGTTATACAGTGAGTTTAGCCAGGTATCAGGTAGATTCATAAGGTGGGGTGGGATAAGACCAATGCCACCGGGGTGATGCAAAAATATTCCATGGGAGTGGACATGTGCATACGGGGATGCTGTATTCCATGGCCCCATCTGCAATAGTCCTCCTTGGTTAAACCTATGAAGCTGTCGTATTCACCATGAAATAAATAAAAAAAACGTATAACTGTATATTCATGGATTTATTCATTGTGGCAGTGGGGACAAAAGATCCAACCCCCTTTTATTGATCAGATTAACTGCACATTGAAGAGGCTTGTTCAAAGAGAAAAAGTGAAATAGATCTAGCTTTCCTCCATAATCCCCCTCAGCTTAACCAGAGGTAGTGACCCACAGGACATTTCCCTTATTTTGGTCAAAGGAGGGCGATGATAGAACCATTTGGTGCTCGTTTCCAGGGGTCCTAAGAAACTCCCCCTACTCAGCCTATATTAAATCTCCTCCTGAAGACCAGGGTAGGAATGAATGGGTGACTCTCCCCTAACCAACTCACCAATTTATTGGGAGCCAGGGGCAGTGGGGAGCAGGAGGACGAACTGATGTTTAAATCATGGTAAACCAATGTAGAACACACTCAACAAGATGTACTACTTCTAGAACCCAATTTGTAGGACATAGAGTCTTGGGGTAAGTGGACAATGGGAGAGTCCCTCCTGGGTAGCTCAGAGATGCTCTTACCGGGCGTATCCTTTTGTGTATAGTAGAGTGGGTGCACTCTCCCATACACAGAGATATCTCTGCACAATGCTGGAATTTCTCTTTGTATAAAGAGAGTTGCCACCATCTTGACATGTTTTGTCACCATCTCGCAGTTTTGTGCGTATCTAGCTTGATGGGTGCTAGATGCTAACAAACCTACACATTTTTGTCACCATCGCGCAGTTTTGTAACTAGCTCCCCCCCCCCAGTTGCTGGTATCCCTACACAGAAAGTCCTCAAGTGCACTGTAAAATTTGTTGTCAAAGTAATAGGGAAATCCTTGTCCCAAAGTTGGCAGAGATCCATTGTTTTTTTCCATGGAAATCCCTTAAACCACTGTACTGTTATCTGGGGTTTCGTTGTAGAAACTAAAGTGCTTCACTGCAATACGATTGAGGTGATTCATTGTTCAGTTTTACGAGAATCCCTGGTGAATTCAAAAGTCACCTTTTTAGACTCTAGGAGACCTAAACCATTCAAATGCCCATTTATAATACTAGCAGGTAGGCTAAGGCAGAGACACCATGGCTGGTAGTGTAGTGGGACCAAGGTGACCTTGTCTTCTGGTGGGATCTAGATTACGAGAAGTCATTAGAAGGTATACTGGAATGTACTATAGAGTCTGATTAAGATTGATGAATGCGCAATGCATTATATATGAAAAGCGATGGTTTGAAATCCTTCACAAAATTCTAAGTTCCATATCTATATCCTTCTATATTCATACATGAGACCATATATGGAAGTCAGTGGCTGATTTATCCCCCTGAGAATGACCATCTCTTTGTACACTGATTTCTTTCATTAGCGCGGTGACTAGTGAGTACTACTCGTGAGATGAGTAGACTAGTGTATGGTTCACAGTCGCCACGGTGTAAGGGATAGGGAGGCTTTGCAATCTATTTTTGTTTGTGGCTGCTCTGCTATGGACTATTCCTGCTCACTATTCTAATGTAATAACAACAGTGTGTGTACTTTACTTATCAGTGAAGGAATTTTCAGAATATATCTCATACTTTTGATTTTATTCGCAGATAAGACATTTCATCATTTGGAGCCCTATGGCAGATTAGCATTAGAGCATTTTAAGATTCAGAAATGCATCCCTGTAGCCTTTGTTTTAGAATTGTTCGTTTTGAAACTACTATATATATGTAGTACAGGTTTTATCTCAGTGGGTTATGGTACAGTTGGATCATATTTTCTGTATTTGAATAAAGTATTCACTGTCAAAGATCTCTATGGAGAAATCAGTGCTAAAGTGTGTTGCCATATGTGCATTTTTGTAAATCAGAGGAGGTTGAAGTGTAAGGCCACCTTGTGGAACTGCTACATTCTTTTCTGTGTAAAATTTGTAGTTTTCATTGAAATAATGCTATCTCAGAATATGTATCTACTATTGGTGATGAAAGATTAATTTGATTACTCCTTTCATTATATAAACGATTTTGTGGAACACTGAAAACATGTATGTACACCAGGGTACTTACACTGTGCTCCCCCTCTAAAGAGAGGTGGAGTGATCCGGCTTGCTGACCACTGGCCCGTGACGAGGTACAGACTATTACAAGTGATTGGCAGTTGGATGTGTGTGTGGGGGGGGGGCAGGGGGGGCAGAGCAGGCTCCTGGCAATCTGAGACAGTGTACACTCATAATGACACACCTGTTGACTATGGCATTGAACATTGAATAAGACAGGTCCCTGTGGCAGCTGAGTGAGGTGCATGCAGAATGGACAGTCTACAGACTATTAGTACTTAGCTGCAGTGGGTAGTTTAGGTTGAATTTGTGCTATATACTACCAAAAGCCCAGATGATAGTATGCCCTATCTGTCTCACCAACTAAAACTAGACACAAGATTACAAGTCGCCGCGCCATGTCTCACAGGACTATTCTCTACTATTGTATTAAAATCTACAACACTATGGTTTTATTGAGTTTTATATACATAGATTTATTCAAAACAATGTCTGGCAACTGTTTTAATGAGGTGGGAGGGAATTCTTTTGCTGGATTGATGAAATATACAATTAAATGTTACGACAAAAATGTTAGTCTTTTCTTTACATACCCCACCAAGGTTGCATAAAACGGTAGCAGAAGATGTTGACTACAAGAGTTAAGTGGCAGTGATTATGGGTTAAACCCATTTTATTTAGATGGTGTTTAAAACTTAAACCATTTTAATAAACAAATCTTCTTCATAATAGAATTGGAGGCAAACTGAAACTTGGTTTACCTTAGCCTAGTATAACCTCAGAAGATTTGTGTAATTATCAAACAGTTCTCAGAATTATCATGCCTTCAGAATACAACTCAAGCAAGCATGCTTATCCAGTACCATTAACAATGTATCATGTACTACATCTCAGGTATCAAGTACACCTCAGAGCAGGACACTACTCAAGCCCATCCACCCCCTGGAGGGATCAGGAGCAGCTCACAGACCTGAGCCACATCTAAACCACCCTGGAGGACACCCACAAGGACCTCTGTATGACCTTGCACCCACCATGACCCAATCTCAGGCCCACCCTGGAGTGCTCCTGGGTACTTCTAGAGGCAGCTTTATGAGGTGAGGGGAGTAGGCCTTAACCTTGGAGGATGACCCTAACCCTAGAGGACCTCCTCCTGCAGCTGATCAAACAGAAGGTGGGTATCATTACACTGATAAGAGTATAAAGGGTGTGTGGATGTGATGGAAATGGATGGGAGATGGAATGAGTGGGTGGCACCCTGAAAGAAAAGAAACAAAGGGTGACCTGTGAGTGGGCTGTGGAGAACAACTTTTTATAAAGTATGAAAGTGTCTGCAATTAGGTGTTGACAGCTTTTCTCTGTTCAAGCGATTATCTAGCATAAAACACATGAAATACAATACAAGCATGAAATTTGTTACGAATATCTGACTAGTATATATACGAGTGATTTCGTTGTCTTTTTTTGTGGACCAGTCTATTTCAACTGGAGAGGGTTTTTCCTTTTATAAAATCTAGAATGTGATTTCTCATAACGCCAGACAAGTGAAATCTGCAGTTCTTACAAAAAAGGAGACTTTGTTTGTCAAAGGGGTATCATCAGATCAAACAATTAAATTGGGTTTTGACAATAAAGATTGGTTCATTGAGACATTCTTCAAGTCCATTTGCATAGGACATTAGCACCTAATATCTCCAGGGCCCCTTACCATGATCTTTCTACGCTAAGGGAGTGATCTTTTTTTAACAACGGGGGGGGGGGTCAGAATTTTTTCAACCCCTTGACTTAGGGGGGCCAGACTTTTTTTCCACCCCTCTGATGGGGGGGGGGCAAAATATTTTCCACCCCTCTGATGGGGGAGGGGTCTAAATAATTTCACTCTTAAGTACTGGTAAAAGGGATGGGGCACGCGCCCCTGCACACCCCGTCTAAATCCGCCACTGAATGAAACTATGAGGAAGGAAGATGAGAGAAATTGTAGGTGTATATTTAGAAAATGGATTAGGGCTTCATAAGACATCATTCAGGATCCTTCCTGGTTGTTGGTTAATTGGGTAGGGGCGGACAGCTGCTGTCAGTCTGGATATTGTTGTTAGGCTGTTCATAGGAGGGCTCTCCTGACAGGCAAACCAAGACTACTGCTTTTACAAGTCAGTTATTTGAAAGTTGAGCAGCTCCCAGTGAGGGGGTTGGGAGAGGTGCAGCTCAGTTACAGGGTCTATGTGAGGCATATTGAATAGGGTCATAGCACCTCTAATTTGCGTGTTATCATTGCTTAATTTGAATATTTCTCTTAGATATTTATTCAGTTTTCATGATTATCAGCTCTGTTCACAGAGATCCCCACAGAGAGACTGTTAATGTAAATCTAAGACGGCACTATGGCTTTCAATGCCATGGTGCCTTCTTAAAAGTCCTCCTTGTATTACACATATATCATGATAAGATGTCGTCCTGATCACAATATTATGTCCACACATGAATGGGCTCTCGCCCATAGCTGTTATATCATGTACCATTATGGGTCATATTGTTTAGCCCCAAGCCTACGCCATTATGGGTCAGATTTTCAGAGCCATGACCACACATCCGGGTAAGAAAAAAACTCAACATAACATAAACACCTTTATTCAACAGTGTAGGACTAATCGATCCCTGGACATTTAGCCACCTGCAATAGGGTCATATTGCATCTGGCAATCAGCCTCATTTTTAGTTCCTTCTCTCTCCTCCAGGGGCTACTGGTGACGTCACTAATGGCTCCGTGGTGTCTCCATCCCCTCTGCACTTCACACTCAGCAGAATTATGCTCTATTTTTTTCATGTCTTTTTCCTGAATTTGTCACTGCAGATTTGCACAACTCATTATTAGCCTCTGAATTAGTGGCAATATAACATGTTTTGCTGGAAAGGTCATATCCAAAGAAAACGGATATCATTGACTAGCCTTTGCAGTAAGTGTTCTGTACCGCTTAAAACTGTTTTTTTTTTCAGATCGCTAGGGGTGAATGATGTTGGGTATTAAATGTTAGAGAAAAACATTCATTCTGAAGCCAGCACCAATTGCCATTATTTATCCCATTTAATATTATCTGTATCTATAAGGCAATATGCCCAGTCCTTAAGAAGATATAAAGTGCATAGACTAAATTTACTTTCAAATGTTACACTATTAAAGTATAGAGCGCTTATAAAAAAAAGGCTAGCCTGGTTCTAGGAAGGGAGTAAAACATGAGAAAAAAATTATGTGCAATATGTCACCTCTGAGTTTAGAGCAGAAGGCAATGGGGAGAAAATACCTAGGCTATGAACATCGCAGGAAATGTCATATGATGGCGACACACATGGGGTGCATTCCCTTGGGTTTCTCTGGTAATACGCCCTGTCAAATATGATCATCTGGGTAGTTTGTATGGAGCTCGAGGCTGTAGCCCCTAACCACATTGGTGGAAAATAGGGAGGGATGGTTAAGGTAGGGAAGGATGCAGTGCGTGAGGTTGATGGAATAGTGTATAACTGCTAAATGCATCAACACTGTCTTAGTGATACTTTGATACACTTAGTCTTGAATTTTTGACTGCTAAAAATGTAGATACGACGACAGCTAACATTGCTGTTGCTACGTTATTTGATAGTCAGCCACCCAAGACTAAGTGTATCAGATCGTCAACCATCAAGGTGTAACGTGTAGTAAATATTTCATCTGTAGTAAAATGAGGGCCAATTGAATAGATAGACTTAGACTGTGAATATTTGATAGAGTTAAGTGTTGTTTGTTGATGGCTAAGTGTAACTATTGCGTTTAGCCGTCTTCACTAGAAGTTCTACAAAATGGTCATTAAGGGAAGGAAGATGAACATTAGGGAGTGGTCATTATTTATCAACGGGGGGGGGGGTGGTGGGTTTTCGCGCGGACGCGCGGAAACTTTTTAGGCCCCCCCCTCGACGGCAGTCAAAATTTTTTGCGCCCCCCCACGCCTGAGGCGCGGAGAGTTTTCGTGCCCCTCTTTGATCTATAGTAGCGCGCGGGCTTTTTTGCTAAAAAGAGGGTGAATTTTTTTTAGTCCCCCCCTCAAGAGGGGTCAAAATTTTTTTAGCCCCCCCCTCGGGAAGGGTCTGAAAATTTCACGCCCCCCCTCAAACCCACCCTCCCCCCCTGTTGATAAATAATGACCACTCGCTTAGGAGGCAAAGCTTCAGTTGGGGTGGATGGAATAATTATGAGGAGTTATGAGATAGGAAAGGTGATTTAGAAAATATGGATCCATTGGGAGCCGGGGTTAGAAGAGGTACATCCCTGTGAATAGTCGTCACTGGCCGACTGGCTGCCAAACTGATGATCTGTCATTGTTAAAGCTATGGGATTATTTTTGTCAGTTGGGTCCTTCATACCAGTGACGATCATCAGTGGACTGCCGTAGGGCAGTGATGAATCTGGATAGTTCATGTGACTTCCATATATGGGTGAATATGTTCATGATGTCACACGCAGTGATGGCTGCTGCCTGTCGGCCACCAGTCAACTGCCCGTAAGTGATTAAAGTAGTATTTAACAGATTTGGGGTTGAATAAGGAACCAACCAAGACAACAAACTCCAAGCTGTAATTTAGAGCTAGAGAAAACAACAACTCTAAGGATACAGGGCTACATCATCTGTCAGTAACTGACAGCCATCAGTAAGGCATCAGTTTATATTGTGCCTGACTGGCCGCTGATGAAGGCATCGTCACCGCCTATGAAGGCAGTGACGATGCACTGATGACATGAAAGCCAGTGCAATGACGATCTGTTTATAAGGGACAGGCCAAAGGCGGAATGAGGATGACACATACCTGAAGAGGGTAAGGGAATAGGAGAATAAGGAGAAATTGGAGGGAAGGAGGAAGTCTAAGATAAAGGAGAACAGAGCAGATAGCATAGATATAAATAGGGGAATTTGAGGCAGGGACGAACAACAGGTGAAAGGAGATAGAGAGAGAACGACAAAGAGAATGAGAGAGACACACAAAGGCAAAGACAGAGAATGAGAGTGAGAGAGAAAGAGAGAGAGAGAGAGAGAGAGAGAGAGAGAGAGGGAGAGAGAGAGAGTAGAGAGAGACAGCACCATTTTGAGTGGGGTTTAATTTAGTCCAGAGAGGCTCCTCCCCTCCCTCAGCCAGTATTTGCGGGCTAGGTTTATAATTGCGAACAGAAAATGTCGACTGCTTAACCCAACTTGCTATTAATCACTAGAAATGGTTTCTTCTAGAGCAGTTCCTGATATTGCCACCAGGGACTCCCACCGACTGACACAGTTGGTAATGCCAAACGAGTGGTAATTGTTTTTAACCTAGTGGAAATTTGGTTTGATCTCATTGGATTTGAAAAAAAAAACCACGCCGCCAATCCATCTCTGAGATTCAATTAACAATTTTGCGAATTGGGACAGCATGTTGTTGTTAATCTCAAAGAGGATATCAATCTTGGTGTTAATGCCTTGAATAAGCTTACAGGGTAAAGCATTAAATGGTCCTGAACGGGTCTAACATAATGCAGAGATCATAGGCATGTAGCATCTATTGGGCTTTTTTGGAGGGGGGAAGCAATTTGAGGGACTTCCATAAAGTGATCCACACTAATCGCGTTACATATGTTTAACGATGGAGGCTTCACTGACAAATAAGGATTTCAAAGTGAGCAGCATCATAAGATAAACCAGGCAAAACCTGTAAAATTTAGTTTGTCAAAGCTGGCACAGACTCCTCACGTCAACAGCTTCTATACCTATATTACCAACTCTGCAGTCCATCACTCAACTTTCATTGGATAGGACCATCTGCCTGTGCTTTCTAAGGTTGCCGAGATGAAGAGTATGTGCCAGGACTGACTAGCTGAATTTGACAGGCTTTAACTTTTCTATTTTATACTGCACACTGAGAAGACACTAGTGATTCTGTATCTTTGTGTGTTTAGGAGATGCATGTTGTACAGAGTGGACTTTACATAGCATTCTGTCGTGCACTTTTATGTTATGATTATCATGACAGGTAGGTTATGTCAACGGCCCATGTAGATGTGTTTTTTTTTTTTTCAATGGACAAGGTCCTTGCTCCCACCCTTTGAAAGTATGCCTACAAGAAAGATTCTTCTCAAACCAAACAATAGGAAGTCGCCCACCAGGAAGAGGAGGAAGTGAGGAGGCAAGTTAAAAGGACCGTCCGAGGGGGATTAGTACCAATTCTGGCCACCAGGGGGACACCACTGTAGAGGTCGGCAGAAAATGTCCTGGAGAAACCGGGAGTCGAACCCGGGACCCTCCAACCTGCAGGCGGAAGCTCTACCGCGGAGCTACTTCCCCGTCTGACATTCTCTACCTTCCATCTACATCTGGATCGGTATAATACACACGTAGGGGGAAGCTACCACCGGATGCTAGCCCCTGGGGGCTGGGATCTCCAGAAACGGGGCTGCTGGCCTTACGGCAGAGCTGGCCCCTACACTCCTCCCTACCTACGGGGGGTAGCTTATACCGGCTGACCAGCCCCTGAGTGCTGGTGCAACCGGAACGGGGACAGATGGCATACCGCCATGGACTCACAGCCAGAGCTGGCCCCTACACCACTATGGCCTAAAAGGGGGAAAATATACGTTTTTGGGCATTTGGGGGCAGAAATCAGTGCTTTTGTTGATATTGGTTGCCATGGAAACATTATTTTCACTCAAAATTGAGGAATCAAAAAAGCCTATTTGTAGCCACACACACAAGGATCAGTGTGTTGAAAAGATGGTAAAGATCTGATAATGAGATCAAATTTTATGAGAAAAATAATGTGAAGAATATGACAATTTTCCTAATTTGCAGAATTATGCCTAATTATACATATCATCTGATATATCTTGTGAAATATACAAGGTAGACCTTATTTGGGATTTGAATAGGTCGGTAACCATCTATGTTAATAGAGCCGTATCTCTAAATCTAGCAGACATATTTTCTCATGTAATATATCATAGGAAAGTTCATGGCCTGAATTTAAAAATTGACTTTTCCCCTGGGGGACCCTTTTTGCTTGGCTATGCACGTATATGAACAGTATTGTGTCCACCATATTGTGAAGGCAAAATACCTTAAGCTTAGGATAAGGTTAATGGGGTATTTCAGCAAGCTGCCCAGTGGGGTTTGATAAAACAAGAGTGAAGAGAGCCCATCATGGTTTATGTTGTTGTGGGACTGTTCCTGGGAGGTTTCAACTGACAGACAAAACAGGACCACTGCTTTCCCAAGTCACTCACTTGCAAGGTGAGGAGCTGCCCATGGGGCCTCTGTGAAGGGAGCAGCTCAGTCAATAGGGCTATGTGAGGGGCTGTACATACTTCCTGTAAATATTAACTATTTGATGGAAGACAGAAAGAAATTATTCATATAATCTAGCTACTAATAAAAGGGGTGCTGAGTCGGGTTCGTGCATGGTATGTGTGATATGGGGTAGACACTACTAACCCGGGTTTGGTGGACAATGGCCGGTAGGTTTGGGTGAGGGTCAGTGATTTGTGTAGACCTTCTTTGATATTGGCCAATTAATATTTACAAAGGGGTAATAAAGATAATTTATAAACAAGAAAAGTGAAACTCAGCCATTCCGCGGAGGTTAGCAATTAAGCTGATACGGAATATAGAAGTTTGCATTTTGATAACTCGGGGATTATTATATTGACTTAAAAATCATTATTAACACCTATATGCAGCATCAAACTACTAGTTCACAGAGGGAGCCTCTAATCCATAACTATTCAAGGGATAGGATACCAGTCTCTACAGCACTATAAAGACACAACGTCTGAAGTAGACGCCGTCCTGGAAAGGAGGCTGTGATTAATTAGGTCCAAGGATTGGGGCACAGTAGTGTCCTTTGTGGGGATAGCTGATCCCTGGATCATCAGCAGCATCCTACAGGGATCATCCATGATCAGGGCCTATTAATCAGCAGCGTCCCTGACGCCACTCTATCTGTCTCATGATGCTTCTACGGTGTCTCCATACAGCTTTGCTTACTTGTGGAAGTCACTTATTCAGTGTTTTATTTATTGTATATATTGGCTTAGGATTACCATAATTCTTAAGTGCGCAGAAATCTACTAATGCGTTTTGCTGTGATGTTTTGATTTATAATTAGCTCGTGTGAAGGATTGGTTGAGAGCATTCCTTAAATATTGGAGCATGTGAAGGGTAGCGCTGTATATACTTCTTATCTAGTGTTTCAAAATAAAATCACATAATGCTTCCTGGTCCATTTTGCACCATAAACCTTACATCTACATGTTACACATCAATATAGACTCATGATTCCGAAGGAGTAGCATGTTCACACGTCCAAGTTGTCTATTTTGGGATTCCCATTCCCTTTAATTGGCTTGGTGGTGGGAGGACTTTGGGTGAGAAATGAGGCCATTTAGTGTTGCAAATCTGCAAAGTTAATCTGCAAAGTTCACCTCAAATTAGCTGTCAGAATTCATCATCCCCAGACAGATGATAAGTTCAGGTTTCTAATCTACACTCAAAGAATAAAGGATCGTCAAGGTCATCAGGCAACAAGCGTTAATGTTGTAAACAGGTCAAGTTAACCCTTTCAAACCTGCCAAACTAACTTGTCAGTCCTGGGAAGAGATGTTCATAATGACTAATTTAGGGTCTGTCACTTGAGTGTTGTTAATTTAAAGACCCATATCGGTGATCTAAAGCTGTCCATAGTTCCGGCAACAGTACTCAGTGACAGGGTAGAGCAAGTTTCAGTTAGAATAACTTGGAAAACCTATTTTTGTAGTGTAGTCCCTAATCCCACCTAAATAGATATGGTGCAAAGCTAATCTCTGTGATTATAATCTGTCAGATAAGAAAATGGACTTGTCTTTCCGTGTAATAACTTTATATCTCCTCTGAATTTGGTTAATTGAAGATTACAATCTGCACCATGGATTACATGTTTTAAGATAACCTCCATTTTCTGCTCATACTTGTTCTCTTTACTTTGAGCCCTTAATGTGGTCTTGAAAATAATAATCCACAGTTTTTTTTAATATAAACAAAGTGATCTCTCAGTACATCATATCATGATTACACCAATATAATGTGTCACCTCAATAGCATTATAAATCCCGTGGAGGGCTGCTCCAGGCAGAAATGGGCAATAAACGCTCATTTTTCTCTTGCAAAATTCCGTAGTTCTTGGTTTGCTAAGTGATATTGATCAGTCCTATGACATATCTCAATTTGACGATGATATGTTAAATAGTTCTGGAATTAAAAGGAAAAAAGATTTTCAGTTATTTGAGTCCCGAGGGCTGAATATTGTGTTCTGGGTAATCAGGTTGGGGACGGGAATATCTTGTTGGGACACACCAGGATCATAGTACAACAGTCTGATTTTAGTCTGTACTAAGATTCTGGTACCATGCGCAGTCTAAGGATGTACTGGGATCTTAGTACCCTTGTGTGTGCACTGGACCACGACACTCACCTCTACAGGTGTATGGGCCAATCAGAGCCCTGGTCACTGGACCATGACACCTACCTGTGCATACATTATAGTGGTCAAAGGAGGGATGGTGAAACCACTCCACCATTTGGTACTTATATTTACATTACATGATACATTTACTCCCTTATTAAACAGCACTTGGCTGAAATGAAAGTGTTATTTTGTAGGCATTTATCTATTCTTTAATCTTATGGTTTCATATTTATTAGCAAATTTAACAAAAGAAAAATGCAAATCAATTTTAGTATAGCAAGACTGGGGGAAAAATTGTAAATATAGCCATTTCTCAGAAAATATTCTGAATTTACTTCCGTAAAAAAGTGCATACATAAAATATAGATCCTTGCTACCTATGGTGGCTTCAGAATTTTGATGCAGAAGTAAGAGAAATCCTAAGTTCTAAGAACACCCCATGATCCAGGGACTATCATTCAATCTTAGGGCGTACTAAGAAATAGTTTAGTCCTGAACCTGGTTACAGTGAAAGACCACAAAGAGTCGAAAGATTTTCACATCCAGGGATTTTTACCCCATGGAGCTATATCTAGAGTTACAGGCATCCAAAAAAAAGTTTGAAAACATATGAATGTATTCGTACGCGCCCTATCACGCAGCGGAGGCACTTTTTCCCAAATAGTCCCATGGTGAGCAGATGAAGTCTGCGTCATTGAGATTAATTAGGTAGAAAGACAGCCCATAATCCAATATTTCAGTAGGGACTCTTTTACGATACTTCCTAATACTGATAATGGTTATCAGTATAACTGTAGTTAAACTTTTAGAGTTCTAATTAGATCTACATTTTGGATAGCTAAACTACTCTTTTGAATCAAATCATGACAATTGGATTTTCACATGGGTCAGTGAGATCGTGGCGTGTGCTCAAAAGTGGACTTTGTGAATTGAAAACCTTACAAATCCCTCTTTACTTTAAGCAGAATGAATGGCGTAGACATAGCTTGCTACATTGCTATTGGGTCTGGAATTCGAGTAATACAGATAAAGTAAGAAGAACAGTCAAATACAATTCTAGTAGCTTGAAAATATTCACAAAACGAGTAAATTGTGCATTGATTCTGTGTATTATCTATCTGCACAGTGGTTTTTAGCATTTATGTCAAGTTTGACAAGAAATTGATAAATTTCTATGTAGGTGGAGTTTGAGGAAGCGTCACATATGGATGCCATTGGAGGGTAAATATCTAGGGTATGAACACCCGAGGACAAGTCATATGATGGTAACACGACTGGGTTGAATTCTCCTGGGTATCCCTGGTAATGTTCCCCCTCAAATATGATTATCTGGGTAGTCTGTATGGAGCTCCAGGCTGTGGACCCCATTTCAGGGAGAGTAAGGGGGAGGGGGTATGAATAACAAAAGGTGCATAAAATATTATGATGACAGGGGATAGTCATGGAGGGTTAGAGGAGGAGATTGGAATGTGAGGGAGTTAAGGAGGCATGGGAGGGCAAGACAAAATTCTAACCCTGGACATTACCACTCAAGAATAAGGTAGATTAGAAGGTGTTAAAAGAGGGAGGCCACAACCTCTATTTGCAAAAGAAGACATATGCCCTATTAACTATAGAGAAGAGAGGCAGGAGAGAGCAATACAAGATTCTAACCCTGGACATCACCACTCAGGTATAAGGTAGATTAGAAGGTGTTAAAAGAGGGAGGCCACAAAATTTCCAAAACCCCTATTTTCAAAAGACGACGTATGCCCTATTATTACACGACTTCTGTGATTTTGGGTGCTTTTTCTGGATGTTCCCATGCACATACCTGTCGATTTTGCACACCATGATGCATGAATCATGACTTTTGTAAGGAGGCATGTTATCCATGTAAGGAGGCATGTTATCCATGGATAACATGCCTCCTTACATGTTATCCATGGATAACATGCCTCCTTACATGTCCTTACATGTCATATGTTACATGTTAAAACCTACAAAATTTTTCATTGCCTGGGTAGGGGTCAATCCTGCAGTCTCAGATCCCAAATCCAACACCCTATGCATTGCGCCATAGGGACTGACGAGAATAGCAGCAGTAGAATTAAGTTAAAACTACACCACAGTGGTCAGAGCTGCCTGTCCCAAAGCTACATACCATATTTCCCCGTTCATACACCCAGGCTTGTATTAGTACTGTCTACTACCTAAACCTCCTTACTAAGTGGCAAATTGACCAGGCCTTAACACCAGGATATACGGTACTGCGGGACGCATTCAAACCAAACCAAGCCAAGCCGGGCACCGAGGTGTGAGACCCGGTGGTCTAGTGGGTAGCGCATTGCGCCGAGGTGTGTATCGGTCTATTGGTTAGAATGCCATCAGAAGCTGTCCGCGTTTTTTTTTGCGTCCAAACCAAAACCAACGGCTGCCTGGCACCAAGGTGTGTATACCGATCGTGTACACACATTATGGCAGGCTTTGAGTCCCGGGGAGGGGGAACAATTTTTGTTTTCAACTTTCAACGCGTGTGTGTTAGCAAAGGATAATTACACGAGGCTGTGCCCTCGTGTAATTATCCTTTGCTAACACACACGCGTCATGAATTACCTATTGATTACTTGTTTACTAACTATAGAGAAGAGTGACAAAATAGGCCTATCCATCTTCACCTCTACATTATAACAATATGCCATATTTCTGAGTGAGGACTAGATAGGGGTTTTCTCCCATGTCTACCCGAAAACAAGAAGTCTTATTTAGAGAGTAGCATGTGCAAACATTTTGGCCATGAATTCTAGTTAAACCACAGGCTCTCCCAAGGACCGAATCACCCCTGACCTCACAACGCATAATTCTCCCTTTGCAAACAAATGGCGACATTATCCTAGACCGGTCCTGCATAATTGGAAGGACCACATGACATTACATTGCCACACAAAACCAATTCAATCAGGATAACTGTGAGTTTGTATGAGCACCACTGATGAATCATGAGCATGTCTGTTTATCTGGGTCCAGTTTGGTTGTTCATGAGTGGTAATGTGCTCTAACGGTGCACTGGCTACACTGTAAAGAAAGATGTGGTCAAAATGATGATGGCATTGTCATTTGTGGTAGACAATGTGGTTAGGAGATAGGTGCTTTTTCCAGATTTTGAAAGAAATAGATTTAATTAAGAAAACGTACTTCCTTGGGTTCAAGAGGTGGCTGTTTCAAGTGCTAAAGGGTAACATTTTTATTGTTCTTAAGCCAGGTTTCTTATGAGATATGTTTAAGTAGGCTAGGGAAGCCCAGGTCCCAGATAATATTATAGTAGTCATAGTGGTGGCAACATTAGATTTGAAGTATAGCAGTCATTTCACGTTAAGAACTGCCCTACCAGGTCACCATGCCCACATGCACATCCTTTTCTCAAGAGCGTGCTCTATGCTATAATTGGATCAGAGAGTGTTACTTTGGATTCAGTCCAGCTGCTCTTCCTAGTTTGGTGTTGGTTGCTGGCCCAATACCAATGGTGTTATACAAGTGCGGGACAAAGCATACAGGGGCGGAACATTTTCCATATATCTGAGCTGTTTGGTCTCATCAACAGCTGGCAAGGGGGTCAAAACAAGAGGAAATGAATGAACAGAAGTTACAATCATTTTGAGAGTATTAGATGGAATTTGAAATGTTCAGTTCTATTGAAGCAGCAGCTTGCTTGGTGGAGACACAGCAAGACAGTTACGTGACTAGTGCTAATTTGCCAGAATGGACATGGAGACAACCAACATGACTCTGAGGTGATTGGCTCCTTCTATTTCTATTGGATCCCTAACCTGTCAGAGATACCTCCTGCATGTGCGTCCCTGGTGTGTGAATATTTTTCAAACTGGATATTTCTAGTGTCAGTTTTAATTGGGTAGTGTTTTCCTTAATGATCCTAGAATTCAAAGAAGCATTACAGATTTGTTCTACACTGCAACTAATGTGTTTTCAAAGATACAGACCTTTTTTTTTAAACACCAGCATTTAAACACCAAAACAACCCTAAGTTCATGGTGGCTTATTTTGATAGTATTCTCATTGAATCAAAACATTCAGGTATACTTCTTAACATATCTGCCATTGTAAGGGCAGTTAGGAGACCTCTCTTATGGAGATTATGACGTCACAAGAGACCAGATGCATCAGGTGCTGCATTGTGTGAGCATGGGGGGATGCTAAAAAATATGTTTTTAATGGTAGAAATAGTGTATACAACAACCCCATATCATGTAGGGTAGTTCAATGGGACTATTTAGTGCTAGTAATGAAAGGAAATATGCATGCTAACACTTGATAAAACACTTCACAGGTTTAAGATTGAATGTGTTTAGCACTAAAGAAGTGTTTAAGTTAAGAAAAGTACACTCCACATGTTCCTTACAAAGGATGGTATGAGCATCATACATTATGTTAAAGGGTTAATGGTTACATTCAACATCTCCTTCCTGTGCACATGCACCTGGATTGTAGAACTAATGCATAATGACATGCCCAAATTGCCTCTCACCAGGTGACAGCACCACAGAAATTGGGAATCTCTAGTGGGTGAGAATCGGGGAAGTGACAGGTCTCTGGGCATTGTCAACCATCATAATGGCCTTACTAAATGATTGGAGAGTAGACAACCTTATGGACAGGGGCATGTACCATTGTTACATGCAGAGCTTTGCCAACACTAAAAAAATGCAACCACTAGGATAGATAATCCTAAACTTGTGAATTGAAATGGGGAAATTGTTCTGCATGAGACTCCCGTCTCCTTTTCTATTGCTGATGCACACTTGTCACTTCTAGCACAAATGTCTTCATTTTGACAGATTTAGATAACCTAGGTTCCTTGACCTAACAACACTAGTGTGCCCCTAATGTGTGTGTTTCAGGACTAAAAAGCTTATAAATCTCATGCTACTCATCTTGAAGACCCTATTTTTTCTGCGAAGACTATGATACAATATAGAAGCAAGAATAGCTGATGGGCTCCAGACAAAATCTATCAGCTCTGGGTATGTGCTCTTCTTAAGCAGTTAAGTCAGAATTGGAGAAACTTTCCTCACCTCTCACTGTTCTGGATTGTCAAAATAAAAGTGCTGGCATTTGGAGCTAGCCATTGTGGCCAGATGTATGGTCATCAACTGTCCATGCCACCCCTGACCCCACAACACATAATTCCACTTCTCCAGCCAAATGGCAATATTGGTCTCCTCCTAGTGCATAATTGGAAGAGGTACGGTTTCTCACCGAACAGCTATGCCACACAATGCCCATTCTCATTGGGCACCAAAAGAACCCTGCGACTCCTTTGAGTGGGGCAACTAGTGGTTCATTAGGACGATGTACATGCGGCCAATGACATTCTATCATGATCATTGTGAGCAAGTCTGAGCTGCTCTAATGAATCATGAGCAGATTGGTTTGTCCGGTTCAAATCGGGGACGTCGCTGGATGGCACTTTGCTAGGGTAGTACAAAAGGGAGTAAGGTAGGTCAACCAGGTGGTGGCAAACAGTATTGGGCCTGGCTACCATATGCCTCAGGCAGAAGTCAATTTGTGCATAGCAATGTCTGCACAGTTTCCTCATTTTGGAGACAAGAAACAGAATAATGCTTGGTCTATAGGTGGGTTTTTCTGAGAAATTGGTTTATCATAAGTTTGAGTCGAGATTGGAAATGTTTTATTTGTGACAAAAAAGGTTCACAACATAGTTATGATTTTCATATGTCACAGAATAAGTGGGGCAAAGATAAAATTCTCATGAAAAAAACAAAATAGAACAGAGAACAATATCTTATGAATTGTCCCACAAAAAAACAGGACATCATAGTTTAGGTATAACACCTTGCATATAAGCCTTGCATGTTATGCGGAAAAGATGGCAGTCATATCACATACATCAAGCTCGTGTAGGGAATCATATGTATTTGAGACTGTTACTGTATACCGTATTGGGGTGTTATAGGTGCTCTTTGGGAGCGTCTCCTACGTCTCTCGTAAGAGGGCAACACTGGTGGCCTCGGGCGGCGTGATGTAGGGGGCGGACCAGAGGGCGCTCAGTGTGGAACCATCCAATCATAACCAGAGGTATATATTCCACCACCCTCCTACGATCGGGGAACCATTTGTGCAGTCCTACCGAGTTGGTAGGCTAACCTGGTCTCGAAACGGCCTAATCATTATCTAAGCGAGAGCATTACCATCTTACAGGGTACTGACTATAGGCTTATGAAAGGTTGAAACCCATTTGCAAGTCCTCTTGTAAACATACCGTAATAAAGTGATTCTAAGACCTCCTTGAACCGACTAGTTATTGCTTCGATAAAATAGTTATCTCGATATCAGTAGGATCTCGAAACGGCAATACCTACACTGGTGCCGTGACCAGGATCCAGTAGGAACTTAGAGTCCAAAGTGGAATTCTGTCAGGTTGACAAAATCGGCTTAGAGGGGGAGAAGCTACAGGCTTTGCCACACTGACTTAATCGATAGAATCCAGTAGTTATGTCGTATCAGCAGGTCTAGAAAGCAAACAGAAACAGATTCTCTCCTTCGATGAAACGGAAAACGATGGATTTTTTCCACAAGGGGTGAAGCTGGACGAGGAAATCTTTCCTCCCAGTTCTTGAGGCCGAGGCCTGCTACATTTTGCAGGAAAGAAAATGCCTTTCTCGAATCCTATGGGGAGGGCTCGAGGCAGAGCTTGAGGGGGTGCTTGAAGTCCCTGTCATGGGGAAACCCTCGATGATATCGATGAAACTCTCTTCAACCATGGAGGTTTGATGAAACCGGCCCCGATGCCTCCAAAGAGGTCGGTATCATTCATGGACGAGGCAATTTGGGAAGCTGAAAAAAGCCCGAAAGGAACTCAAAGAGTTGCAAGCAGAGATTGCAAAATGGAATGTTTGCATTGATGATCTCGACAAGAGGTACAATGTGAAACAGCAGGATTTGAATGCTACTACACATCAGCTGAATAGTGTAAGGAATGAGGTAAAAACCAACCAGTTAAAACTTGGCGAGACCTTTGACCAATTTAAAAAGATTAATGACAATCTGAACCAATTGGTACAAGCTCGAGACCGAGAAGTTGAAGAAAAGGAAAAGATCCTTTGAGGTATTCTTAATGAGAATAAAGATCTCGAAAAGAAAAAAACGGAATCAGTTCGAGAACTAGCTGACCTTCAAGAGAACTAAAGCTCAGTTACCTCCTTTTAATGCACCTAATGTGAGTGCGGTACCTAATGCTGGAGATCAGTTTCAAGCCATGAGAAATGATAGTTCTGATGATGATGTTCATGTACCTACTAGTATACCTGCTCCGTCTTGAACTAAATCGATACTGAAACCTTCCAGCTCGGCACGAGCTGGAATTTCAGGAGGGGTTACGGGCTCGAGACCGAATGGTTCAAATCAGGTCCAGGTACCTGCAAAACCAATGAGCACTACAGGCAGTACTTTCCATAGCACACAAAGTCAAGCTACCCAACAACCGTTGACCGGTAGTAACAGTACCTCATCAGAGTCTAGACCTGTATTTACGGGAACAGCTGAAAACCAAACGGCAGCATGTATCAATCAAGGTAATACCCCTGTTTTATGGAGCTCAAGCCAATCCTCAACAAGGTCTAGTTTAAGCCTGAGAGTAAGCGATTTGTAAAACGCTAACCCTGCTATCGCTGGCTTGGGATTAGATCAACGTTCTGATGGCTTTGATGTTGAGAAAAGTGTAAAACTTGCTCGCTCTATCAAAAGATCAACTAATGCTGCTCGGAGAGTTGCATCACAGCCTAAACCATAAAGAGGAGATATCCCTTGGCTAGAATGGTTAGCAGGTTTCATGGATGACATGAAAATAAGTGGATGGAGTGACGAGGAGGCCCTTCCTCAACTCTGTAAATGCCTCCGAGATGGAGTGGGAAAAGTAGCTCTCAACAAATGGACTGAAGAATATTCTGGTGGGACCTTTGATAGAGTGTGCTAGCTCTGTTTTTGGGACAGTGGGACGCACAGACCCTTGAGTGGAATTTCATAAGCACACTCAAAAGCCAGGAGAGTCTCCGAAGATATATGGATTGGCTCTACAAAGTTTGTTAAGGAAGGTACACCCTACTATGCCAATGGATGACAAATTCTTTATGGAGGAATTGTGTGTTCAATTTGCTTTGGGACTAAAGGATCCGTCTGTACAGCAAGTTTTGTATGATAGTTGGAAGAATGACAGTTCTTTGAATGATCTCTTTGAGGCTATCTACAGTCACAATAAAAAGAAAACCTTGATGGCTGGTAAAGTACCACAATATAAAGCTAACCCAATATTTGTCCCGGGAGGTTTCGAGGAAAGCACTCCAGGTGACTGCAAGGATCCGGAAATGAATGTTAGTGCAGCCCATTTCCAGTCGAGGGGATACCAAAACTGGCGATGAAATAATGAGAAAACAGCCCAGAAAACCCCTGTCGAGGGTAAGAAGGCTGTGGAACCTCTTAATCTGGAGTCTGATAGGAATATGGTCGAAAGGCTAGTGAAGGAAATTACTGAATCACTAGCCAAGAAGCGATCTAGAAATAGACCAAAGGTCGACAAGAGCAATAAAACTCGCTATCATTGTCAGGAGAAGGGACATTTCGCTATGGAATGCCCTGCCGAAAAGCCTGTATTGAAAGGTAAACAGGAAAACTAAAGGGGGTTGCTTCGAAAGGCGACCAGGTAACCCCGTGTGTGGAAGTTCGCCAAACAAGTAAAACTGTGAATCGAGAGGAATCTAAAGTGATGAAAATGGCCAGCACTGTAATAGATGGGCAGGAACAACCCGTTGAGCAGGGGTCTGACAACCTGGAGAAAGAAAAATCGTTGACTATAGGTGATAGTCAATTCGAAAGCTCGAGTAAAGAGGGAGTCAAGCTTAGGGAAGTCTTGAGAGCTGCAGGTGCTCAACTCTCCCCAAGTCATCCATGTTTCGAATACCTAAAGAATCAAGGATTAGATCTCGGTGTCACATTGCTCTCTAACCTTACAGGGTTAGAGAGCAATGTGTATTACGACAGATTTCCTTGATAGCAACAGTGGCCCAAACAGTAAAAATACCTGCAGGAACTTTGTGTGATGTTCTCGTGAGGAGTAACTCGAAGTTAAGTGGTATCGAGTCTGTAGTGGAGCCCGATACAGAGTATCTTGCAAGTGTGGGATTGGTTTCTGTCGACACCTTGAAGTTAAGTAGTTGCCAAAGGACACATAGCAATGGTTACAGCTGCAGAGGCGACTCTAAGTGCTATAAATTCCGAAAAGTAGCAAAGGAGGAAGTGAGTATATTACCTGAAGCCCTGGAACGATTAGTAGAATCGTCCGTAAGCTGTTCAGAGGAACAACTGATTGAAATACGCTCGCTGCTTCAAAAGTATAATAGAGCTTTTAAAGTGCCTGAGGGACCCTTAGGACACATTGATAAAGTTCTACATCGAATCGAAATGGGAGAAGCTCCACCATTTAAGATACCTTATCGAAGGTTGCCTCTATGAAAGAAAAGACTGGTGGAAGAACATATAGAATCAATGTTGAAAGATGGTGTAATCATTCTAAGTACTAGCCCATGGTCTAGTCTGGTACAAATGGTTACGAAGAACGATGGTACTATGAGATTCTGTGTGGATTATAGAAAACTCAATGGTATCACTAAGAAAAATGCTTATCCTCTTTCTCAAATTGATGAAACATTGGATTCCCTAGGGGGGAATGAATGGTTCTGTAGTTTAGACCTAGAATCTGGCTATTGGTAGATTGCTATGTGGGAGGAGGATAAAGAAACCGCATTCACTAGTCATATGGGGTTATATCAATTGGACATTGATGCCTTTTGGGCTATGCAATGCTCCAGCTACATTCGAGGCCATGATGGAATCTGTCCTAAGTGACCTCTTATGGAAGAGCTGTTTGGTATACCTTGACGATGTGATAGTGTTCGGTAAGACATTCGAAGAATGCTCTAACAATCTTGGGATGGTTTTGGAACGAATCCAACGTAATGGATTAAAACTAAAACCTAAAAAGTGTATATTGTTTCAGAAATCTATGGTTTATCTCAGACGGATTATTAGTACTGAAGGTATTAGGGCAGATCCGGATAAACTTAAAGCAGTTTCTGTTTGGGAAAGACCAAAAGGCCCAAAAGATGTACACTCCTTTCTGGTATTCTGTCCTTACTATCGAGACTTTATTCCAGGATTTTCTAGGGTAGCATATCTCTTACAAACAATCACACACTGGACTCCTAGCAGGGTTCGAGACCCATTCCCTTGGGGAATGATCAACAGGCTGCTTTTGAGGAATTGAAGCGATTATTTAAGGAAACTCCTGTGTTGAAGTATCCAAATGAAACTGGTCATTTCATTCTGGATACTGATGCAAGTAACGAATCTATTGGAAGGGCATTATCCCAGATACAGAATGGTGTCGAGGTTCCAATAGCTTTTGCGAGTAATAGTCTTAATAAGGCTCAAAGGAATTATTGTACCACTAAACGAGAGTTTTTGGCTGTGGTGGTTTATACGAAGAAGTTTAGACACTTTCTCTATGGAGGGAACTTTACACTTTGAACCGATCACTCATCCTTGAAATGGTTGTTTAAAAATTTCAAGGATGCAGAAGGAATGATTAGGAGGTGGTTGGCACACTTGAGTGAATTCGGGCATATCCAGCATAGACCAGGCAATCAGCATACTGATGCTGATAGCCTAAGCAGAAAACCTGTTCAAAAATCTTGCAGACTGGAATGTAACGACTGTGGTGCTCACCAGGCTGTAATAGCCAGTGTAGGACCCCCTGTAGATCCTGTATTAATGCAGAATCTTTTGCAGTGGACTCCTGATTCGATACTGAAGTTTCAGGAGGCAGACCTCACATTGTCTCGTCTGAAAGAACTGGTTAAGGAAGAGAAATGTCCAGTGAGACCAGAGATTTGCCAGAATGGCACTTGATATCATTACTGGTTTTAACACAACCATTAATGACAACACTTGCATGATGGTAGTCTCGGATTATTACACAAAGTACACAAAAGTGTTCCCGTTACGAAATCATCAGGCTAAGACCTGCGTGGTAGCGTTGGTCAAGGGCTGGATCCTCCAGTTCAGGGCACCTTTGATGTAACATTCGGATCAGGGATGGGAGTTCGAGTCCTCCCTCTGGTCAGAAATGTGTCATTACCTCACCATATGTAAGACTCGAACCAATCCATACAGACCACAGAGTGACGGTATGGTGGAAAGGTTCAATTGTACATTGATTCGATGCTTAAAACCATTGGTCAATACACATAGGGATGATTGGGATGATCAATGCGATTTTGTTGTTCACCCCTACAACAAAACAGTACATGCTTCGACTAATTGTATGCCGAACATGTTGGTTTTCGGGGAAGAGATCATTATGCCGGCTAATTTCGTATATGGTGTTGTAGGGATTTTTCCCGAAACCCTGTGCACGGTTATGTTTGTTGAATCTTTGCGGGACAAACTTAAGCATACTTATGAGTCTTTTAGAAAAGTGCCCATTGGCAGAAAATAGGCTATGACACAGGTTTGAAAACTCTGCATTTCAAATTAGGTGATAGAGTGGTTCGAATACACGAACCTCTCGCCAGTATAAAGTTAGCATATAACTGGGACGGCCCATATACTATCTTCGATATAGTAAGTGAGTCGACAATCATTATACAAACTCCATATGGGAGGGAGTATAAATCTAATGTGGATCGATTACGACCCTGGTTGGGGAGAGAGCTGACCACCGAAACCTAAGGAATGGGCCTCGAGTTGGTAGAGGAGGTGAGCGAAGTTTTACGGATTACCCCGTCTGATGCTAAGAGGGGCCCTGGCAGGCCCAGGAAGCAAAAGGCAGAGGAGGGAACCCTGAAACGGATGCTACCCCAACCGAAAGGCAAAAAGAAAAAAGTTTCGGCAAGTGAAGGTAAAAGGAGGAGGAAAACGGGTGCTAAGACTAAGCAGCCTATGGAAAAGGCTCCTCCCACCACCAGGTCTAAAGAAAACGCTCCTCGGGAAGGGGTAAGACGCAATCCTAGAATTATGGCTGGGGGAGCAGTGACCTAACCTGAATATCACAATGAATGTAATGTTCTGTTTGTCTGTGTTTATGTGTAATGGCTAAACGAGAGAACGTAACCTAATGCATAGGCTGGAATGGTGACCTTTTTGACAATCGTGTGGGTGGAGGACGGATAATCCGGCAGGATAGCTATAAGGCATTCTGTATTATAATTTTAATTCCTCTATGAGCTCCAAATGAATAAAAAAGACATCATCATGGAAGACTGAATAGACCAGTTAAGTTGTGGAATGACTCGCTCCCCCGAAAGGGTGAGGCGGGAAAGTATTGTGGGAACTGAGTCAACTGACCTAATTTTGATAATAGGGTGACACGAAAGACTGCGCATGTGCATTGTTTCAAATGATATCAGGTGACGCTGTGTTTATGTGTAATGGCTAAACGAGAGAACGTAACCTAATGCATAGGCTCAAATGATATCAGGTGACGCTTTGGATCCCGCCACTTTTGTGACTTGGCTTGGTGCCAACCAGACGTGTGCTGGAGTGCACATTGTTTTTGTTTCTTTCGGTGTAAACCAGCGTCTCGGGGAATAAAAGTTAATTGAAGCTATTATCCTTGTATACCTCCACCTATACAAGGAGTGTTTGTTGGCTTCGAGTCAACCACACATATGTCTAAATGACAGAGTGAGATGTTCAACTGAACCTCGCAAGCGGCGGTGGGGGTAGCACCCCATCACATAGTGGGCTCGAAAGGGGCAGAGAAGGATACTAATGTGTTGAACGCTAGTTCAGGTAACAGTGTCTCCTATCCGCCAAGAGGAGGATGATCTCTTGGGTGTGGGAACACTAAGCATTTCGGATGCTCAGAATGAACCCCAAATCAATGTGGAGGATAACTCCGATGATGATTTCGAGGCATTTGGGCAATCGTATATCAGGACTTCTGATTCTCGAGACTCAATGTTTAAATGACCCAGTATTATAACTAGGTCAACAACAGTTAAGGTGGCTAGCTAATCAGCTTCCAGTGGTGTCGGGCCTCAACCTAGAGTCCCGATCAATGTTTGTAAGGAGTTCAATCCTGACGATGAAATGGATTCGGAACTTCACAATGTGATTCTGAGTACACTAACGCCTGAAGAGTTTGACAACTCAGAAATGTTCTGGTTAAAGACTTATGGAGGTTGTGGTACCGGTGCAGCTCAACATGAATGGTTTGCCAAGATTGTTGAGGAGGCAGCGGGAAAAGTAGTGCGGCCCCTGAAAGGACCCTCCACAGTAAAGGTCGAACCTCACTCTCAGAGTGCACAAGAATCTGAGAGTGAAATGGAGGTTGACCAAGCAGAGACCATCAGTGATAATGAAATGGCTTCTCGATTGTCTAAAAAGAAAATCGAGAAGGTTCCGGCAGCGACTTCGACACCCAAGGTGGTAACACCTAAAGCGGAGTCTAAAGAGGTCTCTCCTAAGGAGGACAAATCAGCGACGAAACCGAGAAGTGGCAAGAAAACAATGTCACAAAAGGAAAAGAAAGCCTTCGAGAGTGATGAGTCGGATATGGAAGTCGAAAAAGGCAGCCCCGACAGAGAACGACAGCGCCATTTTCGCCAACGTCCTGTCGAAGTTCAGTAGGTTCAAACCTATGAGCTTCAAGGACTGTCGAATGGAAGCTAAGAAGCATTGTGCTCCACCTGCTATCTACCCTGATGGCACGGAGGATGATGGACGGTGGCTCTGATAGAGTAACGAGGAGGAATCAGTCTTTCAATGTTATTGGGACTGGTTCAATTGGGTTATGCAGATGGATAAAACATATTACTTGAAGGATCAAAAGCTTAAGCTGAAATGGGTCCTCTCCAAGTTCGACGAGACAAAACGCTACTTGTTTACTTCGTGTCATGATGAACAAGTAAGTGATGGGGTTCCAAAGACTTGGCCCTCAAAAGATCAGTTCCTGAGACATCTCTACGAGGTGCACTATCATCACCATGGGGTGTATGAATGTGTCCCCGATGAGCGGTTTCAGCAAAGTGCCAAGTGTCCTGACTGGCTGAAGACTGTGCGTTGCTTGAATATGGTTCGCCATAAGAACGTGTGTCACGGGACTAAGTTCAAGGACGATATTCGATGTGTGAAAGACCTCCATACGGAGTTAATGGCTGGTTTCACAACCAAAGATGTGTAGTGGTTCGTCTCGTTAAGTTAGATTAAATCATAACGAAGAGAGAGAAAAGTTTCCGGGTAGGCAACCGAGCTTTTATTTCAGAGCTTGCGTTACATACGATCACAGCCTCAGAGGACTACATGCTGCTAGTGCATTCGGTTACCCTTTCGGGTAACAACCTGGTTGAGCAGTGGGTAAACCACTACTGAGGAACCTAGGGCTAGGACCAGCCTTATATAGGGGAAAAGCCCGCGAAACTCAGACCGGCCACGTGACGTGTGGCGGACGAGTGGTAGGCCCCCTGGTGTAGTGGATACGAACCCAGAGGCAGGTGCTGCCACCTGCCATCCGGATTCCCCCACCACACCCGAAGGACCTAGGTCTGAGTCTCACGGGTGCATGAACGTTAAAGTGTAAAATACCATACCCCTACACTGCCCCCCTTAGACAATAACTTGGGGGTAATTAAACCGCAGTGTATTAATAACCTAGTAAGTGATTGTTTACAATACTAAAAAGGGGTATTAATTACACTTGCTCGATGTGAAATAGGCTATAGTATAAGACTATCCTATTTCTGAAAAATTATACAATAATAGCATCGAGTGTCGTTCATGTTATTTCCATCACTAGCTTATAACAACCATAAATGATAAATATACAATTATCACAGATTTATAGTAACGTTTTGACAACAGTAGGGTCCTGAAAAGGACCGGTGGTTGTTAACAATGATCGTATTATGGTTATTGAACCCGGAAAAAAAATTTTCGACTTTTTAAATTAACAGCTCTGTCTACTTTACAGAGTGAATTAAATATTAATGATCAGATATGGACAATTAATCTGATACTATATGAACACAATTAGGTATTAACCTGAGTAATACAATACTAAGTTTAGAGAAATCCGTTGGACCTTCTCTTATTTTATAGAAAAATATTTATACTTTTGAGACGCAGCTCAGTTTATACCTTAGTGTTTTATATTTACAAGTTACAGAAGAATTATAGTCTCTTAATATATTGAGACCAGGAATGACCTATATAGACAGTTATAGGTCTAGGATTACCTTAAATAACTTTTAGGATTCGCAGATCCAGTATATTTATAGGTACCCTTATATAATAATATATCTTTATAAAAGATATTATATAGTTATAAATACAATTTTACATACAATATAATAATATCAACAAAGTTACTTGTTTTCATGATTGGAGGATGTAACAGGAGTCGGATGCTGCTGATGGCTTGGTATGGGCGAGCTGAACCCTGATGCCTGAAGTGCTATAGTAAAACTTGTTGGTGGGTGTAGCTAAACCCTGATGCCTGTAGTGCTAGCTAACTGGAGGTTATAGTAGATCCAGTTGTAGACTGTTGATGGACTCTATGGGCGTAGCTAAACCCTGATGCCTGTAGTGCTAGCTCACAAATAGTAGTGGTGTAGTAGTAAATCCGGTTTGTAGTTCAAAAGTCCATATTAGTGTAAATTGTCCATGATTTTATAATAGGCACAGTCATTACATTGTGGCACAGTACAATTATGGTGTTTACAGCATTCGTACTCCTCCTCCAGAGTGACTTGTTTGTTTTCTCCTTCTGTTTTCAGTTTCCGGATTAGGGTACAGTTTGGTACCCGAATCAATACGGGTTGGATAAAAAAATGGTTTCTTATCCAACAATGCATGGGTAATAGAACCCCGGGACACACAATTATGTCCGATCTTCATGCAACAGTTTTTTACTGTTCCATGTTCTCCTCGGGTGGCTGGTTTGGACCCGGTTGTTGAGCCAGTGGCTGAACAGGGGGGTTCATACCAGTTCCATCCGTAGGTGCCAATGCGGGGACAGCAGGTGTAAGTTTCACCTTTTGGCGTGCTTCGAACAGCTTCAAAGCATGCTCAGGTGTACCGTCCCAGTTATCCATGATAACTCCGAAGACCTTGAAGAACTTTTGCTGGTTCTTCATGTTCGTTGCTCGTTCTAGGTCGAGCATCTGAGAAGCTGTTTCCTTCTCGGATAGGGCCTCCTGCCGCAGATTAGCAGCTTCCTGCTTATCTTTGGCAACATCCGCTTTGATCTGAGTCGAGATTCGGTTGATCTCTGACTTCTGGATCGCGTCAATACACTGGAGAGTGCTCGACACGGTCCGACGATACATGTCCAGGTGGAGGTTTTCCAGATGGTGCTGTAGCGTCTCAAATTGTTTGCTCTGGATATTGCAAGACAATTTGTCCTCCTTCTTGAAGAAGGTCTCCACTGTCTGGATCAGCTTAGGCCGATGAACCACAGCACCAGGTGGGGGTACCTGACCCTGAGGCTTCGGCTGTGCTCCAGACCCACTCGCAGTGACAGCTACCTGCGTGTGCGAAGAAGCAACCGCAGTAGTAACCGCACTAGCAGTGGTCGAAGAAGGGCCTTGAGTTGGTAATCCCTGAACCAGGGGCAACCGTGACAATTCCCTTCTAAGGTCTTTGGCCGTCAACAATGGTGCGGGTGGACGTTGTCTCACCACAGCACTCATTGTAGGTCGGGGAGCTTGACCTCCTACTGTCGGCAGTTCCTGCTTGACCCTCCCGTACCGATCAAAGATTTGCATCTCTGGTCCGGGTGGGCCTATAGCAGGGTACTGCTTCGGGTCTTTGACATTCAAAGGCGCGTGTTTCCGGGCGGACTGGCCACTCGGTCCACTGACACCAAAGAATGTCGGGTTCTGTGCACCTCGTGGAGTTGGTGCTCGCCCATAATGGGAAGGAGTTCCAGTAGGAGATGGAAGATGTGGCTTCTTCCTTCCCCCATTTGTCTGTCTCTCCAGCGCCTCCAGTGGTGACCTGGCTCGGCTTGGAGATTCAGACGCCTGTCTCTTCCTATCTGCTACAGAGGGTCCCTGGCGGTAATCCCTGCGGCTTCGGACCTGTTCTCCGGATGGAGTTACATAAGCCCCACCACGACGGCGGGCCTTGTTGCTTCTCCATTCGTTTAACAGATCGTACTCCTCCTGAGCGTACTCTAGTTTGCCGGACCCGGGAGTCTGGGCAAACCGAGCCTTTAGTTTCTGGTTAGTACCAGGAACCGTAGGCGCAAACTGCTTCGTACTCGGTGTGAGGGAAGCCAACTTCTCTGCATTGAGGCCCCTAAGGTTGCCATAGAGTTCGGAGTGAATTTTCATCACCCGATCTATGGCTGCCTCCAGGCCCTCTCCATGCGAAGTCACATAGTGCCGGACCATGTCTCCGCGTCGGGGGGTGACACATCCTGTGCATTTAGCACATTTCTTGCCAACCTCTCGGTCGCAGACATATTCCGGCCTCTGGTGCATATGAACCTCCACGAGATGACGAAGGAACGCGTCTTTCTCGATGAAGAATTCAACCTCACCCTCACTTTGAGTACAACGTTGGAAGGGACAATCCTTACGATCCTCCCCGTAGTACTCATCTAGAGCAAACTTGAGCTTGCCCTTCTGGTCATAATTGTACAGACCATTGGGCGAATTCTTAACGAATTCCCAATAGATCCAGTACATATTGGCCGGCTTTCTATCAGAGAGCTTCTTGCGAAGCCACTCCTCCATATCTTCCTGCCTCTCACAGGTGATCCGAGGGGGCAGTCTCCATACGGATTTACTCCCCTTCAGGTGTCCCCTGTGTAGAGGAATGAAGTCGGCAAAGTTGCTATTGGCGTTAGCCCAGATAGCAGCCTCTTGCTCGTCAGTCGGAGTGACATCCACAACTGGGTCAACCGGCTCCTCTCCCTCCGGGTCGGATGGTACATCCACAGGTTGCACAACGGGTTGTTGACCCGCGAGGACCTGGGCTGCAGCATCTTGAGCGTCTCCACTCAAATCGGCCATTACGTCGTGTAGCTTGACGATTGGCACACCGAGCTCAACTTTTACGGTTGGGACAGCCGGTTCAGCTTCTGTATTATCAGCTTTAACGTCTACCTCGATAGGTTCAGGTTTGCGTTGGTCAACCTTCTTCTTATTCCTCCTGCGGGATCTGCCGTTAGTAGAAGTGCCAGGCTCGGATGCGTCCGTCTCGTTGCCGGAGACATCCGAAGCCTTAGCGCCCTTCTTATTGGCCGAGCGTGGAGACACCCGACGGGTTCGGGTACTGTCGTCCACACTCGTGCTGGTAGAGGGTTCGGTTCCTGACCGCTTCCCTTTACCCTTACCTTTGGTGGGGGTTGTTTTACCCTTTCCACCAGCTGCTTTCTCCTTTACTTGCTCAGTCTTCGTAGGGGTAGACTGAGCAGTTTTAAGGGAAACATCTGCATCAGGTAGGGCCTTCTCAGGTACTACTGCTGCGCCTCCCAAGGTGGGAGCTTCAGCAGGAGACATGAGACGGTCCATCCGATCGGCCATCTTGGCTGTTACTTGCACGGGTGCGGGTCCGGGTACTAACTCCGGATGCGCCAGTGCATACTGTCTCTCCAATAGACGTACTACGAGGTCTTGTATTACCCCGAGTCTGTCTAGTGGAGACACACCAATACGGGCCTCTTCTGCCTCAATGGTTTGAGACGTAATAGGGACCCCTGGACAGTAATCCACAACAGCGTTACCTGCTGCTTCATACTCATCCGCTGTGCTTAACAGTAGGATCTGGTCTCTGTCTATGTATCTAGAGACCTCATCTGCCTTGACACCGGTGTAACCCGTTTTGTCAGACACATAGGAAGGCCTATAAGAGGTATTCCTTCGGAAAGCCATTTCTGCGTCCCAGACGGCTTTACGAAACCATAAGTGGACTACCAATCCTTTGGCCATCTGATGGTAATCCATCAACCAGGACTCCGGAAAGGTATTAGCCCACTGCGGATGAGCACATTCCCAGATTGCGTTGACAACACGCTCGTCAACCTCTCTGGGCGTCCCATAACAGGTGGGTATCAGCATTTCCTCGGAAATTGCTAACATCCGTCCGTCATATGGACCGGCTACATCATGCCATTCGGGACTGTCTGGGAAGGGCAGCTCTAGGTGCATTGGCCTGTCAACCGGAGAAGCAGGTCCCAAAGCACCGAATGAGGTACTCCCACCAAGACGGGGCGGCAGTTGAGGGGGAGGTGGCATCAGAGCCCTGTCAAGAGACTGGGCTCCTGCCGGTTCTCCACTCAAACCTTCGGATGGAGGGGCTACATAAGGCTCACCTACATCAATTTGTTGTTGAACGCCTCGGCGTTCAGGACTAACTTGTCTGGAGTTGTCGGATGCGTCGTAGAACGATTCTACGTCGCTATCGTCTACTCCAGAGAAGTACTGATCAACATTCATTTGTTGATCCATTTGATCACAATCAGCATCGTATTGCTGATCGTCGTATGTATAAGTGGGACTCTTGGGAGAACCACTTCCATACTCTGGCGGGGTGCTGGCACCGGCACCGCCGCCAAGACGGACGGCCTCTTCTGCCATCGACAGAAGTGGCTGTTCGGGGATAAAATATCCCAATCCACCGGATAAGCAGTGAGTACTGCTTACCCAGTGAAAGGCGGGTGCCTTTTAACGAGGGCACACCTCGGAATATGGCTGTCACGGGCTATCAGACTCCAACAAGAGCAAGACCACCCTCGGCCACGTCTTCTTCCTTCGCAGGAATAAGACAATATGGCGGGATACTCGAACTTGAATCGCTGCGCATGATCAAACCGGCGCCTCACGTGACCATTCGAAAATGGGTCAACAACTTTCCCGCGTGCCCTTAATTAGGTCACGCGCCCTTACATAAAAACAATACAATACCCGATCGGTCGTCCGTCCGTACTCAGGGTTCGACTATGACAATTCGCTAGGTATTCTGGAGTTTATGGATAGCATAAGCATATCCACCGGATTATCCGTCCAAAACCATGGGTTCATTGTCATAGGACCTTTTCCAGAGACTCTTGACCGGCTCAAATATACATTGAACTAGGTTACAACATATAACAGTACACAGTACAGGACAACACACTCGTTGTGTTAACAGGCTAGGTTACGGCAGTCTGTAGCAACCTTGGACTGCGTCTAAGAGGTTTTGAGGCCTCTTTTATTGACCTGGTATCCATAAGAGCCTTTTCCAAGGTCTTCTTAGCCTTAGAGGGACCTTTCCTCTTATTTTTACCTGCGCCTGCCGAGACTTTTTGTATCTTCCCCTGCTTTCCGGATGTTACGACAGGGGGCACCACCCTCTTCGGGTCTGCAACCTTCCGTGGCCGCCCGGGTCCTCGCTTTCGGGTCGGTACCACTTCGAGTTGCTTAACACGACTCTGTTCCATTACTTCCAATAGACCATCGCCGTACATTTCGGTGGAGGTATCCCTCCCCCTCCATGGGCGTAGTCTCGCTACATTTGACTTGTAACATTTACCAAGCTGTGATTTAATAATCACTGTGCAATCACTAATAACCTGAGTTATAGTGAAAGGTCCATCCCAATTACTGGCTAATTTCAGGTTAGCTAGAGGTTGGTGTAGACGCAGTACTCTATCCCCTAGATTAAAAAATCTAGCTTTTAGACCTGTGTCATAGCCAACTTTCTGCCAACGCGCAGTTTTCTGCAACTCGTCTCTAACCCTCTCATAGGCTTGTTTGAAATTATCCCGTAGGGATTCTACAAACATCACCTGGCAAGGGGCTTCCGGATTCATTCTTATTACGCCGAACACCAAATCGGCTGGCATAATCAAATCCTCTCCAAAAACGAGGAGATTAGGAGAACAGTTTGTGCTCGAATGCACAGTGCCATTATAGGCATGTACCACGAATTCACATTGTTCATCCCAATCATCCATCTGCTCATTTACCAGAGACTTCAATACTTGGATCAAAGTCCTATTGAATCTCTCTACTTGTCCATCGCTCTGTGGTCTATAGGGATTAGTTCTTGTCTTGCAGATCGCCAGACAATTACACATCTCCTGCCACAGACTAGACTCAAATTCTCTGCCTTGGTCACTATGTAACATGAGTGGGACACCTAGGTGCAGCACCCACCCTTTTACAAAGGCCATAGCACAAGTAACAGCCTTATGATCCGGTAAAGGGAACACTCGGGTGTACTTGGTATAATAATCAGACACGACCATCATACACGTGTTGCCACTAGGAGTGGGGGGAATCCCACTAATAATGTCAACAGCTATTCTAGCAAACCTTACACCAAACAGTTCCTGGGATAATGGCAGCTTGCCTAACCCGGGTCCTGGTTTGTTCTTACAGCACTCGGGACAGGTCTCCACCCATCGGGTGAGATCTGTACTCATGCCGGGCCAATAGTATCGTCTGGTCAGACGTTCTAGAGACCTTTTCTTTCCAAAGTGCCCACTAGTTCTATGTCCATGACAGAAATACATAATATCTCGTCGCATAGCACTAGGTATGACAACTTGCAAGGTTTTGTTCCTATTAGAATGGTTCTTCCATCGAAACAGAATACCATCCCGGACTTTTAGCTCGGCCCATTGAGCTAAGAATCGTCTCATCTCTCTGTTCTCCAATGACACTACGGGTCTTGGGGGACAGATACCCTGATTAAGGAATTTAATCAAACGTGATGTGACTGCATCAGACTTCTGGAACTGCCTGATGGTCTCCAAGGACCAATTCAAGACATGTTCCGGATGGGTTTCGAATGGAACTCGAACCCCTGCCAACACAGCATTGTGTGCTCCACAATCAGTGCACTCAGCATTTGCACATTTCCTCACTGGGATTCTAGACAAAGCATCTGCATTCAAATGCTTTGCCCCGGCTCGGTGTTCAATCTGGCTGTGATTTAGACCGAATTCGGATAGGTGCGCTAACCAGCGACCTATCATCCCCTCTGCATCTTTGAAGTTCAATAACCATCTGAGGGAAGAGTGATCAGTCCGTAGAGTGAAATCACTCCCCCACAAAAAGTGCTTGAACTTCTTCGTATAGACCACCACAGCCAACAACTCACGTTTAGTGGTACAATAGTTTCTTTGAGATTTACTCAACGTGTTACTAGCGAAGGCTATAGGAACTTCGACCCCATCCTGGACCTGAGAAAGGGCGGCTCCTATGCTTTCATTACTAGCATCAGTATCTAGAATGAAATGATCATTCTCCGTGGGGTATCTCAACACAGGTGTGATAGCAAACAAATCCTTTATTTTCATAAAGGCCTCGTCTTGCTCGGGTCCCCAAGGGAATCGTTCCTTTCTGATCCCGGGTGTCCAGTGGGACAAACTCTGGATAGGAAAGGCAACCCTTGAATATCCTGGGATAAAGTCCCGGTAGTAGGAACAGAATCCGAGGAAGGACCTAACTTCTTTCGCATTCGTGGGTGCTTGCCAATTTGACACGGCATCCAGTTTCTCCGGATCGGCTTTAATCCCTTCATTCGAGATTATTCGCCCCAAGTAATTAATAGATCTTTTGAAAAGATCGCACTTCTTGGGTTTCAGCTTCAAACCATTAGTTATGATCCTTTCCAGGACCATACCTAAATTTTCCAAGCATTCTTCGTATGTCTTTCCAAAGACAATCACATCGTCTAGATAGACGAGACATTTCTTCCATAAAAGGTCACTTAATAAAGTTTCCATCATGGCTTCAAATGTCGCCGGTGCATTGCACAATCCAAACGGCATCACATTATACTGGAATAATCCAATATGACTGGAAAAGGCCGTCTTCTCCATATCTTTCGGATGCATACCCACTTGCCAGTACCCGGATTGTAAGTCTAGAGAGCAATACCATTGCTTACCTCCAAGGGAGTCTATAGTCTCATCGATCCGTGGTAAGGGATATGAATTCTTCTTGGTCATACCATTCAATTTCCGGTAATCTATGCAGAAACGGATGCTACCATCTTTCTTGGTCACCATGCACACAGGGCTAGACCAAGGACTGGTTGATGGAATTATTACATCCTGTTCAAGCATTTTAGCTATCTCCTCCTCAGCTACCTTTTTTTTGGCTAGTGGGAGTCTTCTATAAGGAATCTTAAAAGGTTCATTCTCACCAGTGTCAATCGTATGCAGTACTTTATCGGTACGCCCCAATTGTTCACTCGGTGCTGCAAAAGCTTTACGGTACTTGTACAACAAGTCAGTTAGAGCTTCACGTTGTTCATCACTTTCTACATGGCTTTCGGCTACTAGAGTGTCTAGTTCCGGGCTCCTTTCGGGTGAGGAAGGGGCTCCGGGTGCCGAAACATGTTTACAGTCTTCTATCAATTCGGATAAGACAACCGATCCAAGGATCGTATCCTTCTGTACATAGACAGTCTTGTTACCGGTATTGGATATAGGAACCACCGTCCAAGCAGCGTTAGCTACTAGAACATCAGCGGATTCCAATCCGATACTTGACAACATGGCCATGTCTGGCTCTACAACTCCAGTTTTTCCTGAAAACTGTCTGTCCGCTCGACATAAGACATCACAGGCTGTGCCTGGTGGTATCTTAACAGTCTGGGCTACACTGGCTACACTGCTTACTTGCCTAAGTACACATTGTACTTCGAGATGGTACGGGTCTCTCACTTCCAATATTCCCCTCTGGGAATCTAACCTTGCTCCATATAATGCAGCAAAATCCAGACCGAGTATACCATCATCCGCGATGTTCGCCACAGTAGGGGTAAGGATGAAGTCCTTATCTTCCTGTAGACTGAACCTCATACATGTTCTACCGAACGTTTGTATCATGCTACCGTCGGCCGTACGAGCATTTCCTTCCGTTGTGAAAGTTTCATGATTCGTAGGCAAAAGATCGTAGAATCTCTTAGCAATACAGGAGTGGCTAGCACCCGTATCGACAAGAAACTCAGCGGATCTACCACTCACAGATACAACTGCGTACCACCTCCTACCTTTCAAGTAGGTAGGACTACTTGCATACTTAGCAAGTTCCGTCTTAGCGCCGAGGTCAAATCCACATCCCTTTAAGAATTCGAGACAAGGATGACCCGGGGGGAACTGGGCACACCCCACCCTGGCCAACTCATTGGCCGCTCCCTCTGGACTGATATCGGGTTTCCCCTCTGTGTTCTTCTGCCGGTTCTTGACACCTGGTGTACTATCAGTCTCCCCAGCCTCATGAGTAAGGAACTGATCAGGCTCCTTAGCTTCACTGCTGGGCGAAATCGCTAGAGGATTCTTGCCAGTACCGCAAGCTGCGATAGGCTGGCAGTCATGGCAATCACTCACTCTGGGGGTAATCCGGTTGCCATTGTGGACACCCCCTCTCAGTTTTCCTTCTTCACTGAGTCCTCCTTACCCGGATTGCTCCGGTAACGAGTGTTTCTATAAACTGGCTTATCTGCCTCACACTCGGCAGCATAATGCCCAGTTTCCTGACATCGGAAGCATGTCACAACAGTCCTATCAGGCTTAGGCCTCCTAAGATTTTCAGTAATCTTCTTTACCAAATTGTTAACCAGGTCCTCTGATAAAGAAGGACCCGTCGTGGGTTTGGTATCGGGTTGAGTCACAGGAGGTTTAGAAGTGATCACTTTCTCCTTGACGTAACCCGGTTTCTTTCCCCAGTTCCGGTTGTACCGGGGGTTCCCTTGGCCAATGGCCCCAACGTTTTCATCTTCGTCAGGTTCCCCTGATTCGGATGAATCGGTTTCGGGTATTCCCTCCGGGATTATCATTGCTGACATCCGTTGGGGTACCTTCCCGGCAAAGATACGGGCCTTTCGATCATAATGATCTAGGGACTGGAACAAATCTGTCAAAGAGGCATCATTCTTCCAAGCTTCACAGGCTACTGTCCTGTGTTCTTGATTCCGCAATCCTTCAATGAATTGTTTAAACATCTCATCTAGGAAGCATTCATCATCTAGTCTCCATTGAGGTCTGGCTTTATGCAACAGTCGTTGACATTCTAAGCCGAACACTTTGGCAGACTCCTTGGGCTTCTGTGTTCTTTTAGTGAACGTCAGCCAAGGGTCTTCTCCAACTATATTCCCATATAAATATGAAGCAATCTCTATGAGTTCATCATACTTCATATGGGCTGAGAGTCCTGTTATTTGAGAATCTCTCCATTGTTCCACGGCTCCTTTTCCGTCGCCTTCCTTTAACCAGCATACTAAATAAGGCAGAGCTTCCGCTTTACCCCATCCATTGCAGTTAAAGACATCCGCGCAGCCTTGATACTCCTCCTTCCAAGGGTTCTTGGCATTAAAGGGGGTAGGTATCTTAGCTACTCTACGAGCCGGATTCGTGGATCCAGTAAGGGTTAAACCCTTACTCCATTCCATGATCTCCGTATCGTCCAGACCTTGATTGTAACAATCAACACCTAAGTTAGCAATCGCTGCATTAGAATCATGCAGCGCTTGTAACCCTGGAGAAAGAGATACTCGGCGACTGAGTCTCTTTTTCCTTGGAGGATTCGTACCATAAGTACTTCCAAAGCCTCCGGATGGTGGTCCTCCTCCACCTCCTGATCCCCCTGCTCCGTATGGAGGCACCTGTGAAAAGGTGTATCCACTGGTTTGGGGAGCCGGCCCTGGACCATTGGTGGGTTGTGTATTTCCACCAAAGCTAAAGAAACCACTATTGGGATTAGTGTTTCCTCCTGTTCCATACGACTGATTTCCATTATTGAAACCAGTCCCACTGGCAGAGGGTCTGCTCCTGGAACGATCGCTTGAGGGTCCGGATCCTTGATCACATCCGGATTGCCCCCCAGCTGTACTGGAACCTCCGGGTGCTCGTCCGGTTGTTCCTCCGGACGTGTTCCGGGTGTTACCATTGGACGGATTCGTTCCTGTTTGGGACTGATTCCATCCATACTGGGCATACGGGCCATTTGGTCCCCCTAAAGGTGACTGTTGTGGCCATCCGCCGTCAAAGGTGGAGCTTCCTGCAGAGCGGCTTTGTTTAGCTCCACTCGCAGAATTATCCCCTTTATTTCCCGTACCTAGACCAAGAGGTATAGAGGTATTATCTGTAAATCTAACCTGATGACTCTTTACTCCTTCATAACGAGGTACAGTTGTCTCTGTTACCCCGTCATTGCCCCTCAAAGAGAACATCTGGTTACTTGTCGTGTTTAGGGCAATTCCTGAAACAGTGAAGTCTGATTCAAGAGTGCCTACTGCACGACCAGTATCTTCTAGATACTTTGACATCTGGATAGCTTTAGCCTCCAGTTCGGAATAATCATCCATCATTTTAGTCTGTTTAACAGCCAAATCTGTGGATTCGCGTATCAATTGATCTTTGAGTTTTTCATGCTCATCGGTCTGTTTTTGGTACGTTTCCCGAGCATCTTTGAAGGCTGATTCTATTTTCTTCAGCTCTTCTTGATACTTGCCGTAGGCCGATTGAGTTGAATTTAACTCTTGTTTAGTTCTATTCAACTCATCATACGAGGCTCTGTATTCCAGATCCGCCGTATATAGTGCATCACGATACTGTTCGTGCTGGAGTTGAAAATCTTGCTTTTCTTTCTCCATCTGATCCAACAACAATTGTTGTTGGCGTCTACAACTCTGATCGTAATCGAGACGTTCCGATATCAACTGTTTGTTTTCAGTCAGAATCTTGTCTCGGGTTCCGGTCAGTGTAATAAGATCCTTCTGGATCTTCTCGTATTCAGCTCTCATGTCTTCAAGCTCGTCCATTTTGTTCTTTTCGAATCCACATTTTTGGTGTTTAATTCGAGAACTGTATGGAGTTTCAAACATACCTGCACTAGGCTTTGGTACCTCAAATGGTAATTTACCAAATTGAGCAGTACTTTTATGCATTGGTGCAGGTTTCGAAGTACCTCCTGGCATGAATAAGGAGTCTCCAAATTCATCCAGTTCATGATGTAAGTTTCTTCTTACATCTTCTAACCCATCAGGGTAGTGTTCTAGTGGATCCCTCCACTCCGTACCTTGGGGTGGTGACTTGATTTCACCATCCTCCATCGGGGAGTCTAGCTCACGATTTGAGCCATTTCCCCTAACTGGGCTCAGCTCAGTCATTTCTGACTGCGCTTACCCGAAGACCAACTGGTCACGGCACCAGTGTAGTGGTTCGTCTCGTTAAGTTAGATTAAATCATAACGAAGAGAGAGAAAAGTTTCCGGGTAGGCAACCGAGCTTTTATTTCAGAGCTTGCGTTACATACGATCACAGCCTCAGAGGACTACATGCTGCTAGTGCATTCGGTTACCCTTTCGGGTAACAACCTGGTTGAGCAGTGGGTAAACCACTACTGAGGAACCTAGGGCTAGGACCAGCCTTATATAGGGGAAAAGCCCGCGAAACTCAGACCGGCCACGTGACGTGTGGCGGACGAGTGGTAGGCCCCCTGGTGTAGTGGATACGAACCCAGAGGCAGGTGCTGCCACCTGCCATCCGGATTCCCCCACCACACCCGAAGGACCTAGGTCTGAGTCTCACGGGTGCATGAACGTTAAAGTGTAAAATACCATACCCCTACAGATGCAATAGTCATGGAGGAGGGTTCCGAGACTAGAACCCCGATACTAAAGGAGTCAGTTGGTGAGCATATCAACGGCAAACTGTGAGCGAGGTACGTCGTTTCCTACGTAACAGACAGGTTGCATTTGCAAAATGCTTATTATGAGGAAATGAAGGAATGGGATAAAGCCACCCATCCCTCGAAGAGGAAGGCCGACAAGAAGAATGCCTATGGCATTTCTAAGAAAAGATCTCGAGTCGAGAAAAGTGGTGCTCTTTATGTGCCAGGAGGTGTCTCTGTTCTACAGAAGGTAGAACCTAAAGCTAAACCAGTGACCTTTGATTCTAAGAAAACCGATTGGAATCAGAGTCCTAGCTCGAAGGCCCATGTCGGAAGTTTGTCTTCTTCCTCCTAGCGGTCCCGAAAGTCAAGTGGTGACACCGGGGAAAGCCAAGAAGCCTCTATCACAGGCTTCTATATCAAAACAGCCTGAGATTCCTCCTGGAGCCAGGGTGGTAGAGCTGCCTAAAATTAAATATTTTAGCGTAGACAACCTCGTTAGCTTCACCATCCAGGACAAACTGGTGAAGAATTGGCAAGAGAAGTTCTCAAAGGCTCTCAAAATCTTCGGGGATACAGTAGTGCAAAACATTCTGTCTTGTGTCGGTACCATACATGACGCCGAAAAGAGTGCACTTTACCAACAGGAGGAGGAACTTCTTCGCAAAAAGGTCCAACAGGCTGACAAACGCGAAAAGGATGCCAAAAAGAAGGAGGAGTATTGGGAAGTTAAAGTTGCCCAAGAGAGATCCATCTCAGACCAACTTCGAATGAAGTTCGAGATGTGTTTCAAAGGACACACTTTCGAGGAATGGAACGGTAAACCTTCTCAACTGCTCGAGTGGTTGAAAGATATACCGGATGAGGATTCGAAATAATTTTTTATTCCGAATTCACAGCGCAAGGTCTGCTATTCTTAACCTGAATACTGTATCTACGAAAGGGTATCGGAGTGTGTTATATGTAAATATACACACTGTCAAAACCTACTGGATGCAGACCATTACCTCCAGGGCAACTTTGATGCTGTTGAGACAATAAACCGGATCACCATTCGACTACCACTGCTGAACATGCAAACAGGACTAACATTATTTTTCATACCCTGGACTTACCTGACCTCTGGTCACGGAGGAGTTACCTTTATGTGTTCATCTCATAGGACTTATTCTACTTGTTTGCCACATCACCAATCAGGAGTATTAACCTTACCATTTGATTATATGTACTCACATCTCAAAGAGACGATATATTATGATAATATGTGATTCTCTTGATACAAACGAGATCACTCTATATACAACCTGGTGCGTGGATATAGGTTGTGGACTTGTGCTATGTTTGTTGTTATTCGAGGCAAAGCTTGGAAATATCTGTTGTTCAGGAAACCCAAATGGAACCTCTTCAGTGTCAACCCTGGAGGTAGGATATGAACTACCCTGATCTTTCCAACAGAGGCTGAATTAAGTAGGTCTCTCGAGGCTAGGCAGGTTGAACTATAAGTTATATATTGTTGTTATTAACTACTGCGTTATCACTGTATACCAGTATCATGTTTCATGCGTCTCATATGTATATTTCAAAGTTAAATGAACTGTGTTCAAGTCCTTTTCAGGGCTAGTTATTTGGGTTTCTCGCATAGGTATCACATTTGATATGCTATAGTAATAGTAACATCTCGTTATCATCTCAATTCCCTAGGTGAAATGTATAGATAAACTATGGTCAAATCATCTTTATATCTATTACTATTTCCCCCTAGTGTTATCTGGAGGGGGGTAGTGTAAGGAATCATATTTACTATGTATCAAGGTCTATGTTTTCGAGACTGTTACTGTATACCGTATCGGGGTAGGATAGGCGCTCTATGGGAGCGTCTCCTATGTCTCTCGTAAGGGGGCAACACTGGTGGCCTCGGGCGGGTTGACGTAGGGGGCGGACCAGAGGGCGCTCAGTGCGGAACCAGCCAACCATAATGAGAGGTATATATTCCACCATCCTCCTATGATTTGGAAACCATTTGTGCAGTCCTACCGAGTTGGTACACTGTTAAAAATCTTCTGTAGAAAAAACGAAGAATCATTGGCAACAACGGGTGCCAATCGTTCATCGTTTTTGTAACGGTCACCGTTTTTTAAAAGTCACCGTAATTTTGACGGACTTTCACCGTTATTTCTAAACAATGACTCACCGTATTTTTGACAGACTTTCAACATTATTTCTAAACAATGACTAAGGGTAATTAATTACACATTGTTTTGGCTTAAATGTAATCCAAAATTGGCTTTTCATATGAATATTCAGCATATGATATGCCATTCTATGGATTTCACTATAAATCCACAATGGACTTTATTATTTTCATATATGTTTTGGCTCCACATTCAATTCATCAGGATATCTTAGTGCCAGGACAACAGAATCATTATGATCATGAATGAGTCTTTGGAAGACACATCATTTCATTGATAGAGGTCACAATCTAAGAACATAGATTACCTATGACTTGTGATATAGTTTAAGAACTTCAGTGGTATGCCTATGTATCTTTTTCTATTCTCACTAAATGGGTGTCTAAGATATCTCTGCTACTCCCCTTTGCACGATTGAGATAGATTATAGTTTCACAGATTGAAACTAATGAAATATACTTGCAGTTTAATAACATGGTGCATGAATCAAAGTGAAAGCTCTTTGAATTTTGTGACAGTTTGGTCTGTTTAGTATCTATGACATTGTAGAAAGTCTCAAAGTGAGCCTGAGGCCACCTAGTGGGAAGATATGAAACTTCAGAAAAGACAAAGATTCACTGTTAAAAAAATAACGGTACTGTCCTGTAGTGTTTTACACAGATTCACTGCACCATCACTCAATCTAAGGGTGTTTCATTGTAATAGAAATAACAGTGAAAACCCGTAAAATTTAACAATGATTCTCTGTAAAATCTACGGAATTTTTTAACAGTGTAGGCTAACCTGGTCCCGAAATGGCCTAATCATTATCTAAGCGAAAGCATTACCACCTTACGGGGTACTAACTATAGGCATATGAAACATACCGTAATAAAGTGATTCTGAAACCTACTCGAACCGACTAGTTATTGCTTCGATAATATAGTTATCTTGATATCAGTAGGATCTCGAAACGGCAATACCTACACTCGCATTATTATGCTCAAAATCTTCAGTCCCTCTCACTAGAAATAACAAGAGAATTAGTCTATCCATGGGACTTTTTTCATGAATATTAATTAGATTTCATGAATATCCACCTGTCACATGGAATAGGATAAAGATAGGCATGAGGAGAATACATCCATCAGTTCATCTGATCATCGTCTGGAGGGGTCATGGAGAACACTGCTGATTGACACATGGGAACAGGATGATTACACACAATGAAAAAAAAATCACATTTTTAGACTAAATATAGAAAGAGGGACAAAGAGATTGTTTTTCTTATCATATTAGAGGTCTTATATATATGTGGGGCGCATAGCTGTCATAGTAGCTAGCAGAGTTAGATATGATTTGTGTAATTCAAAGACATGAGAAGGGCTCTGGCCGCCCCCCTCCCATGGGCTTCTAATTTATATCTGTGTTGAATTCCTGCTTTCTATTTTCCTTCTTAATTTCTATGTAGAAAATAAATTTTATTTCTTAGAAATATGTTACCACTTATATTTAGAGCCATCCTATGAAGCAACTTTTCCATGCCAGATGTCCAATTCTGTTAAACATCTAGGAGACGATACTTTCAGGTCTATATTGGGTGTCATTTGATAGAGATATAACAGAAACAATTTGTCTTAAGTGATTAGTCCACTAGATAGTTGACCAGGCGTGTGTAATACGACTGATTAGCTTTGTGCATTAATTTTGATGTGTAGACCAAATGCTGATAACAGATGCTGATCTTTGATATACAGGAGACACCCTTAGACCTGTAGTGTTTTATCTATACCAGAGGTTGGACTATAATGGGTATAATATGTTTCAGCATTTTTAGGTTAATTTCTCTATATGGGTTAGTGCAATGGTTCAAAATGGTAGGGTAGCTTAGGAAATGGGGGAATTATACTGTCAAAAAACCTGCAGAGTTGGTCTGGCTTTGGTGTCGGGTACAATATAGACAAGGTTAGCCATTATTCTGCAAATTGAAGAGAGTGAGATGTCTACAAGCTTCAAAGTAGTTGTGAGATTTAGGGGAATGCCAGAATATTGTCCAAAATAAAAACACATTTTGAACCTGCATCAAGGGAAGCAAAGGAATGAGTTTCAATTGTTTACATCAGTTAATGGTTATCAATGTATATTTAAATTCAATATAACCCCACTAGTTGGTAGTATTTGTAATTGGCACCCCCCAAAAAAGCGAAAAAAAAAACAACAACCAACAAAACACTGACGATTTATCTGTTCTTATAATAATGATTACTGACTCTGTTTCAACTGACTATCCAGTTATTGCTCAGCCTATATAGTATAACTATAATAGTGTAGGGGACCAGAAACCCTTGTACCTGGTAGATTGACCATCAGGGGATGGTTACCTGGTAATCACTGCTCCCCAAGTGTGTGTCATCCAGGTGTAGGTGGAAGGTAGGAAATGTCAGGTCTGGGGATGTAGCTCAGCAGTAGAACGTTCGCTTGCAAGTTTAGAGACCCGGGTTTTAATCCAGGTGTTTTATCTAGGTGGAGCTGTATGCGGGTGGTACGGAATTGAATAATATACAGCTATGTAAATAGGCAAGCAGAAAGGATAACTTGTGAAAGTGTCCACGAGCTATTCCTGATTTATAATCATAATGATATACATATACACCCAAGTAGAGTCAAGATAACATTAAAGAGGATGCTATGATGACATCCCAATCAGTTCTATTACACATCACTCTATGGCATTATTCTAATGAATACAATAGTGTTACATTATGATTCTGAACTGTTCATCTTTAAAGAACAGGAGGCTGCAATATCTTAGATTCAATTTAGAATCAGACCAACAATTACTGTCTGTAAATATTTATGCTCCTGCTTGATGCGGCTGACTTGCAATTAAATTCTGCCCTAAATCACCATCCTGATTGGGGAACATTCTTATCTGTAGCTTCCTATTCCCACATGGCCATTCTTATCTACATTTATTTTCCGTTCAGCTGAAGCTGCTCAGACAGTATAATACTCAGTGGCTCCAATTACAGGAACATTTGCCACTACTGCTGTTTTCCTTGTAAAGTGTAGTAAAATTCATTTATCAATATTGTAGCATATTCTTGTGAAACATAAACATAGGTATTAATGAAATTAGTATACATCATTCTTAATTAAGCTTAGACCGGTTTTATATCACTTGAGAGATTACTTAAGAATAATATGAAGGTAGCTGCTGTTGAGTCACGTGACTAGGACATACCTTTCTATTCATTACATGACCCTCAAATATAGAAAAACTTTCTTAGAAATGTCATGAGTGATGCCATAAGGTATGACGCCACTGCAATTCAGGGAGATAGAAAATACAAGCTTCCTATGCTTTAACTTAATCCAATCGCTACATGCTATTTCACCCTCCTATGGCCAGAAGTAATGATAGAGCCTTCAGAATGCGTATCTGAAGAGAACCCAATCCCAATCACTAAAATATGGATTAACTATTAAAGGTTTCTGTCAGTGATACTGCTTGACGAAGGGATGCTGCGGGCCTGTACAGCAATTCGACTGGCTTAAGTATCACAGCACAGGTTGAAAACACCATGTCTATGCTACCATAATTTTTGCAGAGACAGTTTGAGGCCTTTCATTCTCAGACTGCTCCACTAGGCGGCACTGGATGGCAGTGGTACAGGGGCACAGGTATTCCTTTGTTCTTTTTGTGTACATTATGCGCCAGTTTTGCGTGAATGTTGCAGTATTTGGCGCCAATGTCGTGCCATTGACGCACCTGTGTCGCTAAGAATATGTAAGTATATATGTAACGCTGCCGCCCCATACCGAATAATGGAGCCCTGGCTTTAAAGAACTTACCAAAAGAGGGGATGCACCTTGTAGGCTTGGTGAAACTACATTAGATTAATACTAACTGTCCACAACCAACGACCAAGTGCACCTTATAGCTGTTAATTGAATTCAGTGTGCGTCTTATACGTAGGAATCACCTTATACACAAGATACTATGGTAATCTTGGTGACAGGGCACATTACCTCAATTCTGCATGTAAGCTTTATGATGATAATGGTGTAGGCATACAAGGATGAATCACCAGATAATTAATTTGGACTTGGTAGGGGCCGGCCTGTTGATAAGGGTCGAATCCTTATCGTAATAAACAGAATCCTCTGTGGATGTGACAACTTAAATAGATTGTAATGCTAGAAGAAGGGTGTCAAAGGCAATTAAGACATCTCCTTTTTAAATACCAAAGTAGATTTTCCTATAATTTGAAAATATCAGAACAGGACTGGCAATACAAGAGGAAAATAGAGTTACAAATAAAGCTACTCACATCCATAAGAGGTTGCAGAACACCAATTGATGGGAGGTGGCAGCAGGAGACACTTTGTAGCTCCGCACTGAAGGGTGTTGTACAATGATTATTGGTCTAAAATATGACAGTGGGTAGGCAAACCAGGTATCAAATTAATCCTTAGGATGTATATTAATCGATTTGAGTGTTATTTAGGCTGATATTTGATGGTAAGTTGAGGGGGGTGCACTCTATTTGATTAGAGAATGTATTGAAATCATTCACTGCAAAACCCCCAAATCTGGGTATGTCCGCACTCTAAGGCCTATGGCACAAAAGTTAATCACATTGTACCACATGCCATGGCCCTAAATTATTGGGAAAAATGTATATCTACAAGAAAATAATAGTGGCTAAGCCCAGATACTTGCACAAGTATTTTATTTTCGCCCAAAAGCTATATAGGCCAACAGTGGAAAAATAATTAGTGTTCTGCAGCCTCTTTAATCTTTAAGAGTGAGTGACCTTGAGCCGTCCATGCACATTGAGTCGGCCATTTTTCTTGTCTCTCTGTTCCAAATTCTAACAATTAGCCATTTTAATGCATTTCAACCTATCTACCTTGATAGAATTGGGGGGCATCATTCGCACAGCGGTAGGTTTTCTTACAATTTATCAACCACTTTGAAGAAAATACCAACAGAAAATGGTAAAATGGCCTGCTATTTGTCAAGAAAGACATTAGAATTCCAGTAAAAGATGATTGATACATTACATTCAAACACTGCCAAGTGTCAAATAAGCCATTTTTTGTAATTAGTACATAAATAGACACTCTGGTAAGTAGCAGTTGATTCACAGTGCAATGTGTCCGCCTCAAGGTAGTTGTGGTTGACTCATGGTACTGATGATGACAAGTGACATGCACCAGATAATGAAGGCCTATATGGCATATAAAACATGTATTTATAATAATGTTTTGACCATATTGCCTTGAAAGTGTTAGACTTCGAGAAAAAGGTGCCCCCCTCCAAGTTTGACTACTATAGAAGATACCCTACAATAAGTTATTTCTTCTTTGTGCTTTAGTTCAGGTGACTATCTATAGCCAAGGCTCCACTGGTGGCACAGCCACAGCATCCTTTCTGCTGGTTACTTCAACTGTAAATGCCAACAGCAACAAACAAAACCAAAGTAAATCTGTGCCACATGTAAAGATGCTACAGTCGAGCTCAGGCAACTCATATGGATTATACCTGTTAGATGACTTTGCCATCTTCAACACAGAAAACACATGCATCTTTAATTATAAGTGGCAATTCCAAGAGATTTATTGATTATTTAGTGCTTCTACTGATCTTTACTAAGATTCCTAATAAACATGTTAGCTGCCTTTGAGTAGCCTATAGCTGCTAGCTACATAAGATACACAATAACAAATCCAGAAGAGCCTTCCTACCTTTAGGACCAGCACCAGTAAACCATTATAAACACTTGCACTTTAGATTGTTCCTCCACCAGCATTTGTGTAATAGAAAAAAATCTTTTCCATTTTTGAAATAGAAATGTGAATAGAAAAAAGTTTCTTTTCTATTTCTTTTTCGAAATGCTGCTTTCGAGTAAAGTGGTAGATGACGAGAGGAAAGAATGAGGAGGCAAGCATATTGATCAAATGGACAAAACAAACAAACAATAAAATTATAATATTTATCGTGATCAAAGGTGTGTTTTTTTTTATTATTATACCCAGTGTCCATTGCTTTTGGAAATGCATCCAGGGGTCCGTTACCGAATAATCAACAGTTAGATTTGTGTACCAGACCCCTGGTGTGTAACACTAATAGCTCTCGGCACTCCCAAATTACCCCTCACCATGTGGCAGCACCGCACAATGAACAACTTCTGGTGGGTGAAATTAGGGGACATGGCAGGTGCCTTGTACTATTCACTTAAATAGCAACATCATGTGTCACATATTGCTTATTATCATAGCATTGCAATAGTCTATAGGAGTAGAGAGTGTTATAGAAGAGTTGGGGGACATGTGTTCTCATCTTAACATGCAATTGTCACAAATGAATACGACATCATTATGTCTTTTGTTAAAATGTTATAGAGATACCTCCTGTCACTAGAATTCTGTATTCTCTTCCATGGGGCATACTTGTCTGTACCCTCTGTATAGACTGAACTTAGCAATAAGCAGTATTCAGTATCCCCAAGCTAGGTTGATTTGAAATAATTTGAAAGGAATATACAGGCATACTTACGTTTCCTTATTGATTTCAGTTATCATATTGCTTTTTCAGAAAACCTTTGTCAAAAAGTGCTGAATGTATCATGTGATGTCTTACAATCCATTCATCACTTTTGATGCATCAGCCATGAATGACATGTCACTTGATGTGTCAACCTGTCACAATGTCCACAACTGATGTGACAACAATTTTGACCAAAATGTATTTTTTTGAAGATAACAGTCATAAAGCCTTCAAATCGAAAGAGGTGATTACTATAGGTCTATTGCACAGCAAGATGCTCCGAAATCCATACTACAGCAGGAATGCTCTTCCTCAGCACTATACAGATACAGAATAGCAACGACACGCTGACCAGTTTAAGGGCAATAAAGGAGGGTAGCTGCAACCCATTCATTCTAACCTTGTGTTCTGCAACACACACCTTTTACCTATATTTGGCTTCACACGCTCACTAAGCAGCCAAACTGCTCACACAATGCAGTGGGCAGCTGGTGGCCGCCCCTGAGCTGCTCACAGTCTATTTATAGCTTCCCTCCTTTTATCGGCGCCAGGTCAATACACGCGGCACCGATTGGGTTCCGGTGGAAGCCACAGGTGGCGTCTTGGAATGGATTCAATCCGCGAAGTAGAGCTGGCTGTTATGGCCGCCCCACCTTTTTGGCTCTTCATGATTGAATCCCTTTTTATTGTGTGGGTTGTCAGGAAGGATAGGAGAGGATGGTTATAAAGGCAATATGGAATAATGTTGGTTAGGGATGGTGTTCTCCAATGTTAAATCCTATGCAGTAAGATATAACTACAGGAATACCTCACATATAAGGCAGCCCTGTGTTCATGTTAGACCTAAAGGACATCTGAGGCCAAATTGTGTTAATTCAAGTACAGCTCTATAGTTTTAAATCATCGCCAATGAGGCACAACCCCAACCTTTGTTGATGCTATAAGGCGCAGCAAGGCTGATATGTGTGTCTGAAATTTTATAGATTCCATGTCAGAGTCTTCTAGGTTATTCCCAAAATAGGTTTCTCCCCAATGTTCTTAATATCTAACTACAGTGAAAATACCCTTGACAAAATGAAAAAAAAAATAAATGAAAAAAAATAAATAAGGAGGGGGACGCACATGAGGGCCTCTATGAACCATTAGTATGCAGATTACCTATTTCTATTAGGTTTGGCAGGCTTTAGATACTAGAAAGGTTGACATATAGACTATTCATAATTCTTCCAAAAATTATTTGCTTTCTAACGCCAGATATGATCCACTTCAATATCAAACATGTTGAATTCCTAATGATTCATGGAAGTTAGTGGTGTAGATCTACTTGAAATTCACCACTTGTCCACCTTAAAGAAGAAAACAAGCCTATCTTTATGATGACTTCTTTTGATAGAATCTTCTTTGAATAAAAAAGATTCAATCATACTTTCTAGCAAATCTGCTATTGTAAGAGCAGGAAGGAGACCCTACTTTATATAAAGCTTTTCTACAGTTTACTTTTACAATTACAAACATGTCTTGTAGCACCCTCCATACTCAAACAATGCAGCATCTGATGCATCTAGTCTCTTGTGACGTAATAGTCTACATCACCTTCCTGCTCTTGCAATTGTCATATCTAGCTATGGGTAATTACAGCTACTATATGAACATAGTGATAATAATAAGCTGGCAATTAGTGGATAATTGATGATAGCTTTTTTGTACAAAATACATGCTGAAGAGATGTTAGTGAGTGAGTGAGTAATAGATGTTTAACGCCATTTTCGACAGCTGAGGTCATATTCATGGCAAGAACTACATTACACAATTTCACAGACAAATGTGTCAGTCCTCCTGCACATGTGCACCAAACACATCCTGGGGGTTAGGAAAGAGGAGATACAGACCCTTTTAAGTGGGGTAGGGAAGCCCTTGAAGAGATGTTAACTCAGTGAATAGCTCATTGGTAATGCTAGCATGTGTACTAGCACGTGGCTGTATATACATAATGACCATCAGGTGTACCACCCCTAGAGGCAGGGTATGGTGCTACTGCATACATTATAGGCGAGTATAGCATATTGAGCGATAATGGATGTTGTATGAATGGTATAATGTACAATATATGAATAAAGTAAAAGTGGTCAAGTTCGCTACTTATCACACAATAGCAGATTTGCTAGAAAGTATAACTGAATCTTTTTATTCAATGAAAGTACTACAGAATGAAGTCCTCATAAAAATAGGCTTGTCGTTTCCTTTAAATCAGAATCCAATGTCCAGATTAGAAATAGGTGCATTCCTATGTCAGCGGCTTAGTTTTCTTGTAAATTTCATGAAGTAGTATTCAAATCTGTAGGTTATATAACACAACTCTACTCTGTCCTCTTTGGCTCTAGTGTTATTGTAGAGTATTCTGATTGGCAGCTTGATTAGATAAAGATAACAATTGATACAACCATGTTGCTGCTAGGAGCTGCCACATAAAACCAATGATTCTCCCAAGTAAGTAACATTCATACCTGTATTATTGCATCCTTATCTAGCTCAGGCTACTCCGGCTGTTATCAACAACTGAATCCCCATAACAAACAGAAAGCTACTCATAATGGTCTGTACCCAGTGACCTTATAAAATCATCATTGCTAAATCCTAGCACATCATTGTATTGAATCTTAGTTGTATACATACATAATTTATACGTGTATTTTATAATTATGTCATACTACATTTATTCCTCATAGTAGACATGGATTACTCAATCTTGTTCTTTGCTCTAAATTAGATTGAGTTAACTCTGGCAAGGGGGGGGGGTAATCCAGCAATGATTCACCCAGTATTGTCTGTATCACTAAAAGAGTTTCTTTTTGATGATCTTTAAAATAAATTGTCAGTTTATTGGTTATCATTTAAATTCACGTTAGTTTAGAGATGTGCTTACAGTATGTTTTTAATGTAGAAGGTGCTGCAGACACAAATGTTATCATTCCTTTATGTGATCCTGGAAAATAGGGTTAAAAGAGAATTAAAACAGACTTAGTGGGGTACACCCACTGATGAGGCTGGAGTCGTTATCTCAGTGAACAGAACCCTCTGCCGATGGGACAACTTAATTAGTGTGCGTTGCCCTAAGAAGGATGTCAAAGGCAATTAAGACAACTCTGGTAACAAGGGAGGTAGATGTCCTCAAATGTTAGTACATCAGACCAGCATGGCATGAGGGAGTTATTGTGAGAGAGGAGGAGACATATCGGTCTAGTTAGAGAGAAAGAGAGAGAAGGTTTGCCAAGATAGCTCCAGATGTGCCTCATAGATCTAGCTTGATTTCAAATGTGTCTTATAAAAATAGGGTAGCATATTAAAGTAGTATACTGTTGTAATGTAGTTTGATACCATGCAGTTTGTAGTTTGACACAGGCAAGTACTTACCTAGCCCTATAGATTATAGGTTGATGTAGGCACATGTGGAATATGGTGGAAACAGTTTGTAGATTAAGAGTAAGGATGACATAGGTGTGACCTTCTAACAAGGACTACCGGGTATCAGTCATGACTCTGTGACTACTAATTGTTAGTAGACTTAACAGCATCTTGGTTGAGTGAGTGATAGAGGGGAGGAGATACAGACGCTTTTAAGTGGGCTAGGGAAGCCCATCGTCTTGATTGAAGGGAACCTATGCTACCTAGCTATGGCTATGGCCCCGACCCCCGACCCCCACCTCCACCCCATGGTGAAAGTCCTCTCTTTTAGGTTGTGCACACAAGGTGAAGGTGGAAGGCAAAGACATGCAGACCATGCAGCAGTTACCTAAGGAAGCTGGTCGGTCACCACTCAATTAAGCCTGGACATTTGTCGTCTGTTAGCCCTGGTACATTGCCACTATAATATCTGCTGGGAGACTGAAACCACACACATGCCCAGACATCTAATTGATGCAGGTTCCAGTCAGTTGGGATGGTGACGTATATGTTGATGCTCTGGTGACGGATAATATGTTGTTCCTCGCCCCCTCACTATTGAGGTCTATTAGGTGTTGGCCACAACTGTTGATCCCATTTTTAATTATGACCCTCGTAGACACCATTTTAGGGTCAGGGTCGGGGATTGTGGTTTGGAGCTCAGATAGGTAAGGAGATGAGAAATATTTCATGCAATATTGAATGAATATTTAGACTAGATCAAACAGAGAATTTAGGGATGCAGGTTTTCCAAGATTAGAGTGCCCTGATTCAAAATGAAGACTCGGGAATAGTGAAAATGAAAATAACCGTCAGTCCTGTTTGCCATGAGTGATCATCTAGAACCCTTAGGCTTTCTTCCTTAAGCCGCCAATGGCTTACAGCAATTTGCCCAGTCCTAAATGCAGTTCTCCTTTGTTGGCTGATATTAGGGATCAATGCAGGAACTAAACCCAGGTGGTGCCGTGCAGCCCCAGGGCACCAGAGCCAATCTCAACAGGGTTTCTACTCCCTATAGTATGGGGCTGTCCACCCTAGAGGTTTGTTCTCTCTCTTGATCAGGGACATGTTTTGCCTTTTGCTTTACTCTACTGCCTTATTTTGGTGACAACGCCCTAAAAGATAAATAACACACATTTTGACCGCAGTAGTTTTGGAAAGAATCAAAGGCGGTTTAGAAACACTCCTCTGAAGATATGCGGGGTTCAAAAGGGTCTTTACTTTGACTGTCAATATGCAAAATGGGTCAATATCTAATACAAATTAATCAGATTGGGCAAAGGAAATCGGGCAGGCTAACATCATTGTGCCAGGATAGGAGCTGAATGAATTATTGACATACAAGAATCAAAATTCAAATAATATTCGTTTTAGGTAGAGAATCAAGAGCCTTTCCTCAACAATAAAGGGCTGGCTTATTACCAGGTCATCTTCCTGTCCCATAATCTCCTCCGGATCTCCTTCAGGGTTGGTCCAGGATGTTTCTACGGGTACATGTGGCTAATCATGACTGCCTACTTAGGGTTGTTCCCCTGATTGGGTATATGTTCACTAGACTAATACTGACATTTACTGAGATTCAGGTTTTGTGGCTTAACCCCTTATACCTCCAGGCTAATGTCCCCTTTATATATCGTCATGATGCGCCAGTGCTGGTGAGGCACTGTATTACTTGATCACTTTGGGTCATTTGAGTTAAGTTAAGTTGAGTTGAATACATGTTTATTTAGATGAATCCCATTATAAACAGGTCTATGCGTTTGTGTGCTTATAACGGCATTGACATTTGGGAATCTATCGTGAGCTAGTAGACCCCTCTTTGTATACACTGTAAAAACAGTGTTTAGGGTTTAAACACCAGTGTTTAGAAGTTAAACACTTGGTTAAACACTTATTTGTCCCACTTTTCTCAACACTTCTTAGGTGTTAAACGTGTTTAATTTTAAACACATTTAACTAGGAAGTGTTTAACCAAGTGTTTAAATGCTAAACACTTAAACACTTCAGTGTTTAGGTGTTTGAGAATAAGTGTTTAAAAGCTAAACACCTAAACACTTCAAGTGTTTAGATGTTTAAATATTGGTGTTGAGAAAATTTGGTGTGTATCTTTAAACACCTTTTTTGCAGTGTAGCAGTGGGTAGAGAAAGGATAGGCCTGGTTTTGATGTGATGCTATTTGAGGGTGCTTTCCTTACAAATCCCATCATATCCACACACCCCATCATCTAGTGCTGTCTAAGTTCCTTAGCTCCAAGCGTTGACAAGCAGCGAGGCTCTCTAATCAAATTCTTACAGTGGAATTGCTTTTCGATGTTGGGAAAGTTTTTTTAATTGGACAAAAAGTGCATTGTGTTGATGATCTGAATGTGTTATGGGAGAGATGCTAAAGACACCATGGTGGTGTTGATAGCTGTAAGGGCAGTGCCTGTATTACTATTCTTGATTACAGGACAGGGGTTATCTAATGAATGGATTGATGTGTTAAGCAAATGATAAAACAAATGATGTATTCCTAATCTATATGAAATACTAGTGAACTTCAATAGCCTGCATCGTTCTCCCTCTCCTGCTGTTCCACTCTGTACCTGTGGCAATACCTATAATACTTTGTAAATAGCCATCAGCTACGTTTAGTAGACATGTCTGTAAAGGGCATTTCACAAAAATGCTAATTATGATTATTTAAATAATAATGATCTCCTGCACTCTTCTAAGCAAACAATTATAATATATAATGCACTAAACAAATAGATAGAGACAATGATATATTTTAGGACATTTGGGGTAAACAGACCCCCTTACTTATTAACTAAAGAACAAAAAACACAAGAAGCTTCCTCCTGGAAGCCAGGAACCAACAAAGGTCATAACTAGGACACGTCCCCCCACCCCCCCCCCACATACAGTGACCAGGTAGGTCCCTGGAGGGTGTGTAGTATGTGCCAGTTCCACTTTCATATGTAATTATAATATAATGTGAAATAGATTATGACACAAATAAAAGTTACGCGTGATTGATACACAGAATATGAATGCAGGATAACTAAAACACATATTGAACCTACAGACTATAACACTCAATGTACCAGAGACATGACAAAAATTAATACCCCATCTCCAAGCAAAGAAGACATCCATTTGGTAGGACACAATCCGTGGAATACATTGTCTTTGACAGTCACAAAACCTTGGTTGACAGCTGACAGATGATGCACCCTCCTCAAGAAATCAATGACTCAGGAAATTGGTGAAAAATCACATTTAAAGAAATGCCGGAAAGGTTGCCTTGAGGGATTTTAAGCAGTGCTCTTTGTTACCTCCGTGTGGGTTATATATGTCCATATCAAAGTTCCTTTGGAAGTTGTCAGGCAGTGGTGATTCTCCAGTAACAGTTAGGAATCTTGACACATAACACATTCTTATCAATGGGAAGCTATGTACAGGAACCCTGTGTAATAATGTATTGTCCAATTAATAATCAGGGTTTGCTGAAGGCACTGATGAATTGTTATGAAGAATTAACCACCAGCATTTCGAAGCTTCAGTAAAGGAATTCTAAATGAAGAAAGCACAGAGGATTGATTAATTACACACAATAGTATTCAAAATGTGGGTGGAGCATGGATGTCATCCTTCTTACATATTTTCCCCTTGTGTTAACAACGATATGATATCAATGTTGATATCAATGATTCCACACCTTTGTTCGCAAACCAAAAGGAGGGAGGCAAGAAAAGAATCTAGTGTAAGTAACACAGACAAAACCTCCTACAGTTGATGTAAAATCTTTAATCAACATGACAAGCCTGCACCCCATGTAAAATGGAAACTTAATTCTACCCCAGGCACACCAATGACTAGTCTATATACAGCACCTATAGATCAATCCTCACCCATACCCACATTAGTAGGTAAAGCTGTGATGATGGTATATCTCGATTAATAACACCTTGAACATATAGAATTACTGTGACATAAAGGGACAAAACCTCAGGCATAGACCAGTTCTGACCATCACCAAGCCATGATTGGTACCTTTAATTTTATCAAATAAAATCGTTAACATGCTCAATAGAGGACACAGATATGATTTACCTCTTTGGATAAGATTGGATTATCTTATTTCACCTAGCAGCGTTGAGGGCTACAGTACAAAGGCATTGTAGTCAGAATATATAAAAGCTAAGGTGTAATATAGCAGCATAACATATTGAACATGATAAAGCTATGAAGCTATGGCTGTGATATAAGTGGTCATTAATGAACAGTAGAATCTCCTCACTAATTTCACCCTCTCTAGCAGTCTCGTTGATTTACATCAACTAGTTCTTTTTATCTCCCAAACAATTAGTATAGGCTGCTTTGCCGTTCTTATTCTCACACATGGACAAATACATATAACTTAGTGCCCCTAGACACAGGGATAAATTGCAATGCTCACATGGTAAGTGAAAAGGCAAGTTAAACATAATAGCTAATCAGTGCAATGTTGTTGTATCCATTTTGTACTGTAGTAACTAGAGCACTAATTTCATAGCAGACCCCTCCACCAAACCTACCCTAAAATAAAGAACATGGCGTTTCAGGATATCAAAACATGTCATTTATTCTTTTGCCATTTCTGCAAAACTTGAAAATGCAGTTACAACCTTCATACACTAAGGCAACATTATTTACATGTAGATCCATTTTTCTTTACAGGAATCAAACAAGAAAAAACAACAACATAAAACATGATTATAGTACCACCTATTTTGGAAGTGGTCCAGTCAAGGGCAAATTTTACATTCTGCAATCAGGATATAAATGCTTGAGCTACACCATCTAAACTATTAGCCATTGAGAGACTTCCCACTTCATTAATGTACTAGGGTCTAGGTACCACTGATCAACACCATTGGCATTGGTAACTAGCCTCTCTTACATTACACAACTTTGCTTGAAGAAGGAGGGATGAAAGAATGCGAGCACTGTGAAGTAACAAAGCAATATAATGTTGAAAACCTGGAAGCCTGACACACCCTAATGTAGTGAGTGTTTCTATCACTGGCTCTGTCCTTCAGTCCTTCCTTATCCCACCTCTTGCTCTCCATTCCCTCTTTTGTGTTTTCACATGACATTCTATTTCTATGTAATAATCAAAAGTTGAGCTCCAATCCTCAATGACCGCACGTGACACAGACATTCATCATTAAACTGTAGGTGTTTACTCCTGTCATCAATTTAAACATTTAATAAACCGATACATCTCCTGCCACAAGCCATTACAAACATCTCAATATTCATGCTAGGAGAAATCCAATGTGGCACATTACTGAATATACAAATTCTTCATATGTTCACCAGACAAGTGACTCATGTTGAAGGCCTGCACCCCATGTAAGCTCAATTCCCCCATACTAACATTTTATCCCTAGATTAATAATGATTAATTATAATGAAGTGAGTGTTCCTATCACTGGCTCTGTCCATCAGCCCTTTCTTATCCAGCCTTGCTCTCCATCCCTTTTCTCATATCACTCTCTTTACATTTTCACATGATGTTCTATGCAATAATTGAATGTTGAACTCCAATCTTTAATAAACACAGGTGGCACACACATTCATCATTAAACTGTGGGTGTTTACTCCTGTGATCCACTCAGACACCCAGCACACTAATGTTAGTAGAAGGCCTCTCACTCAACCAAAGATAATGAAGAATTGTCAGCCATCCATCACCAGGAGCATCCTAATAAACCATACTGACTGTTGACATCCTTTTACCACTTCCCTTGTCTGCTTTCACTTTACCTTATCTATTGTCTGGACTTTCATACTTTCATTCCCTGTATTACCTTATAAATCAAGACCAGACTAGTATATTATGCAGGCTTAGCTTTAAATATCTGTAATTCTGTGAGTGTGTATGGTTAGTTTGCTCTGGAGCTGTAGTATTGTAGCACAAGCAGTTTAGTAATTACAGGTCCACAACTTTTAGTTTCCTGCTTCATCTAAGTCATTATGTAATATTTTGGTTCAATTTGTTTGCTATTTTGTGCTATGGTGTTATATCTAAGTGCATGCAGAGAATTACAATTGTAGAAGAATATTTGGTCAAAAACCATAGAAACAGAGCATATCCTATTTTTGGCACTTCCGTCGGCCCCTGTACTTAGATTTTTGATTTTTTCTTGGATTTTTTTTGCTAATATCATCGGGCTCGATGAGTTCTTGATGTTACATATAGGTTTTTGGGGTGGGAAATTGATATTTTAGTCTCCAGGGCCTCAAAATAGGCCAAAATTGACCCTAAATGAGCAAAATAATCCCCCAAAATATATAAAAAAAATATTTTCGGGAAATCGTACCAAATATGTGAGTTTCCATTTACGTTACATACATTTGGTGGTTGGACATTGTATCAGAGCCAAACATCCCCCACCTGGCCTCATTTCTTGTATATTATGGGAGCATTTGAAGTTTGGTGAATGTCTGTGTCTTGGCGAGTGTTTCAGCCTTATACCCCCCCCTCTAAAAAAATCACAGAGGTCAATGGGTTCAAAAATGCCTTTAAAAATTAGAATAAGGTTATATTTAATGCGTGTGAAAAAAAAAAAAAAATCCATTGATAAACATGGAAATAATAGACCCATACCTAATTTCTGTAAGAGAAGGCAGTCTCGCCAAGACATTTTCGACAAGACAGAATATAATAATTTTTTCTCCTACCTTTTAGGGTTAATATATTTAACTATCAAAAGTATGTGGGTTATGTACCCCCCAGACATGCCTAACCATCCATGCCATACACCACTCGCCTACCCTCCGTAGTATCAAACCATGGCGGCAAAATATATATAATGTCTTGCCGAAGCCAGCGTCTTCCCGAGTGACATCTGGTGTTTCGAATTGGAACTAACACGCCAGGCGGCTTCCTATTGGCTGAGCGCTATCATGTGACATGCCGTTTGGGCGTACGAAGCTGCCGGCTGCAGACGACAACGAAACAACTGTAAGAAAGCGATGTCTTTTTCATTTCTTGATGGTTTTAATGAGAAATTATGGTAAAATAATAACAAATATGGGTTGAAACAGAATAGATAATAGCCCCAAAGTAGCGGAGCATGTGTTTTTTGCCGAAAAATCGAAAATGACTTCGTACGGCATCCCCGCGCTGTCAATTTCTTCAGCGTTCCCTACATTTGTATATATTTTCTCGAAGGTAGTCTCTGTGTATGTTTGCCTATGGGATTTAGGTTGAATTAATCACTCGCAAAGACAATCCTTAATATGTGCAGGTGTACAAAGCAGTGGGACAGCGAATTTCCAACGAAAGATCCATAATAACACCATAGAAACTAAGTGCACAGTGTCAAAATGTTCAGCCTTCCATACATTTCAATACTTTTAGGGAGTGATCATTACTTATGAAGGGGGGGGGATCGTCTGAAAATTGAACACCCCCCAATGTAATTTGTGGAATGATCCAAATATGGGGGGGGGGTTGGTTTAAAATCACATTTATTTATTAATAATAATAATAATATCTTTTATTGACAACAAAGACGGTCAGTACTGACCCAGGTGTCATACATGAAAATTTATTTATTTATTTATTTTGATTTTGATTTTTAAGATGCCGTTGACTCCAGAAGAGAAGTCAGAAAGAGCAAAGGAGAGCACATCCACATGGAGGGAGAAGGTCAAAAACACACAAGAGTATAAAGACCGGGATAAACAGTCTAAGGAGGTAAGTTCAATATATTTAATTATCATATTGTGCCAAAATAAACAACCCAAAAAAAGTACTGGAGCTGCAGTACAGCAGTGTCTTCCCCAGTGATACTCATTGGAGGGTAATGCCCAAAGAAATGACCAAAATTTGATGTCTTCCCGAGTGATGCTATACATTATATGAATAAAACCAATTGGTACGGAAAAAATCTATAAATGGATATGTATTCTAATTTTTTCCTAGGATTACGAGAAGAGAAACCCAGACAGGAAAGTAAGAAGCCTCATGCCGGAAGATAAACTTAAAAGAGAGAGGGAAAGAGACAAACTTGCAAGGAGGGAGGCAAGGAGGCTCCTAAAAGAAGGAAAACCTACTGGCAAGGCTAAAGGCACAGGTATGTATTATACATGTACATGTACATGCTAACATGTATACATAATAACATAGTTCTTGTGAGTTAAACATTTCCGATATCTGAGAAGAAAATTGTATGGAGGGTTATGCCCAAAGAAATAATAAAATTTTATGAAATACAAAGTCAATAGTAAAAGCCAATTACAAGTTATAATTTAATTCATTTTACAGATAAGCAGGCAGACCCTAACCCAGGCACTTCAGGAAGGTCTTCTCACCGCCTTGCAGGTGTGAGTGCAGACACACCAGCCAAGCTGCCTGTCAAGCGCAGAAAGCCTGCAAGTCCAGATGTAAATGCAAAGATAAGTCCCTCACAGTCACGGATGGACTTCTACAAGTCCATACCTAAGAAGGCCCCTCCTGCAAAGAAGGCCCCCTCTGCAGCAGCCTCTGTGCCACCACCGGAGTCTCCAGGGTCCAAGGCCACTCCTGCTAGGAAGGTCCGGAAGGTCCGGAAGGCCCCCTCTGCAGCAGCCTCTGTGCCACCACCGGAGTCTGTGCCACCACAGGAGTCTGTCCCACCACCGGAGTCTCCAGGGTCCAAGGCTACTCCTGCTAGGAAGGTCCGGAAGGCCCCCTCTGCAGCAGCCTCTGTGCCACCACCGGAGTCTCCAGGGTCCAAGGCCACTCCTGCTAGGAAGGTCCGGAAGGCCCCCTCTGCAGCAGCCTCTGTGCCACCACCGGAGTCTCCAGGGTCCAAGGCCACTCCTGCTAGGAAGGTCCGGAAGGTCCGGAAGGCCCCCTCTGCAGCAGCCTCTGTGCCACCACCGGAGTCTCCAGGGTCCAAGGCCACTCCTGCTAGGAAGGTCCGGAAGGTCCGGAAGGCCCCCTCTGCAGCAGCCTCTGTGCCACCACCGGAGTCTGTGCCACCACCGGAGTCTCCAACCACTACCACATCCCCAACCACTGAGGTGCATGTAGAAGTTCATGCAGAGATGGATAAGTAAGTCTATTGCATCATTTCTTTGGGCATCACATTTCCTGTATGAACCTAGTATAATATAGAATAACTCATGAAGACAAGTACTTTTTGGCCATTTCTTTGGGCATAGCCCTCCTTCACATTTCTTCTATGGGTCCTATGAGCTTTAAAAATTTACGTTGTTGAAAATAAACAATGTACACGTTATTCATTCTTTTTTCAGACCTACATCTATGGCAGTCGTTCCCTTGCCCACCCAACAGAGGCCCAAACCACCACAGCAGCAGGAGGACCTAGACTCCATTGATTTTTTGGGATCAGTAGATGTCTCTCCACCCCTAACCCGTTCTCAAAGAGACAGAATTAGGAGGAACTTGAACTTGACCTTTGAAGCCTAGTAAGTACAGTTATAATTTGGATGAACTTTATAAATGCTATATATTCAATTCTCAATTATCTAAAAATTTAATAAATATCCTGACAAATTAGATAACACAAAACTATATAATGTATAGATATATCTGTATATTTAAATATGCTGACACACAACAACCTGCTTGTGGTGACTATGTAGTCATTCCCTTATAAGGTCCACAGTCCAGCCTCCTGTTAAGCCTGCTGTCCAGCCCGCTGTGAAGCCTGGTGTCGAGCCTCCTCAGGAGAGCTCCACCCCTTCACCTTCACCACAGAGTGAGTATTAAAACGACATTTTATTTTCCATTTCTCCTAGATATATATCCAACATGTCTTCCCGAGTGATACTCATTGGAGGGTTATGCCCAAAGAAATGTTCAAAATACTCATTTAATAAATAAATGTAGAATAAATAACTATACTCAATTATTGAATTGTTTTTATTCCTCAGCAACCACACCTGCAAGCACACCCGCAACCACACCCGCAACCACACCGTCATCTTCCCAGAGTAAGTAGTTTAATCTATTTTCCTGACTACTATTTGAAATATGATTGCAATACCACTGTGTCTTGCCGAGTGATGCAGGGCAATGGCATTCTACTACTAATCTATAGAATACTATATGACTAAATGATTTTAATTTTTTTACATGTATGTTCATTAAAATTACAGCAAGGATGTCACGTCCCACCAAACGGAGGAGTCTGGAGCAGGTTGTGGAAACCCTCCAGCAGTCAGCCACAGACTCCCCTGTGAGTGCTGCATCTTCCCAAGTCTCTCCCCAAGGCTCACCTGTCTCACCTGTTAGAAGATCCAGCAGGTAAGGCAAAAGAACTTTCTTCCCTAACAGCTGGCATTAAATTTGTTTTTAAAGATTGTACTTTGTATTAATATTTAACTTGGTGTTCCTTCCTACTTACATCATACTTCTGTTTAATTTTACCGTTCTGTTCTCACATTTTTATTTCACATTTTTTTACAGGAGGAGGAAGAGTGACCCCAAAAAGTTGACCGTTGCTTTTAAGTGGTGTAAGGGCGGCAAGAAGTAGACTATATATGAAAAAGTAAAAGTGCATGATCAAAAACTGTTAAACAAAGATATCATTATTCCAGAAGTCATTGTAACATTATAAAAATAAAGCATTTTGTATTAACCATGACTCACAAGTTTCTTGTTTTTTGTAAAAGATTATCTCTCACTAGTCTCCACAAAATACGTTACAGCACACCATGCCTTGCATCAGCAACTCCTTGCAACACTGAGGGACATGAAAGTCAGCTGGAAGGCAACATTTCAAAGTGTGTACACATGTATTTCTTAACATTTATACATATATATTATATATATATATATTGATGAACATGTCAATTCTTTTTCCAAATAAAGAATTCACTCATCCAATTGCATCATTTCTTTGGGCATAGCCTTCCATCACATTTTCTCTATGGAGTTTATACATAGGATCACTCGGGAAGACACAGTAGTAGTGTTATGTCTATGGTACAAAGTGGACGGTCCTAACAAGTATTTGGGACCGTTCTTTATCACTCGGGAAGACACAGGGGGTAGTGTTACTTCTATGGTACAAAGTGGACGGTCCTAACAAGTATTTGGGACCATTCTTTATCACTCGGGAAGACACAGGGGGTAGTGTAATAGTGTTAGTAAGGAAAATGGTGGATAATACAGAATGCAGACCCGCCATCTTGGAATGTAGGCCTCTGGCCCCGGAGGTCTGCAAGGTATTTGAGATACTACTTCTAAAAAAAAATAGATATGAACATACTTTTAAAGAGAGAGACTTATGGTAGATACTTGTACATTTGATGACAGAAGCAAGAGAGCCTGGTCCCAAGAGCCAGCTACACGTGCCCTCCAAAGAGAGATAGAGCGGCTCTCTAAGAAACTGAAGCAGGAAAGAGACAAAAATGTAAAGTTGCTGAGAAAACAGACACTCGCAGCACCTAACCCTGACACTCCTGCTCCTGCACCCAACCCAAGCCCAACACCACACAGGGAAAGAGGCAGGCCCAAAAAACGAGGGAGGCGACTGTCCTCCTCTCTATCTCCGTCCCCAGTCAGAGACCCCCCACCACAAGCCATCAATGTGGAGAGAGACTACTTGGGCCCTGATGCCACACCTAGGAGGAGTGCCAGCCATCTAATGAGGAACGAGCGGATGACCCCAAGGACCCGCAAGAATGTTGAGAACAGGGTAAAACCATATATGGTCCTGAAAAAACAATTGTCAACACTCGGAAAGAAGGAAAAGATGAAGCTGTTATCCGAAAACAGCATGGACGCTGAGCTTAAGGAGCAAAAGTTACCACGGGGGACCAAAAGTGTGCTCGCCAAGGAACTCGGGGTAAACCGTAATAGGGTCTTCTCTGACCTCCAGCTCCGTGAGGCAAGGAGGCAAGACGGAATCAGAAAGGCAGAGGTTGTCCGTGCATGGATGCGCGACCCTGCGAACAGTGCCATGTTACCTGGAAAGAGAGACGGGGCGAATAAGAAAAAGAACAAGGATGGGATAGAGCAGCAGAAGGTGGTGCTCATGGACACCCTCACCAACAGTTACAGAAAGTATACCTCCCAATGTGCCCCCAGTGACATGGTGTCTGAGAGCACCTTTGTGCACGCCAGGCCAAATGACGTGAAATTGTTTCACGTCATGAAGCGTCAGTCGTGTCTCTGTAAGGCACATAGCAACATTGCATACATGTGTCAGGCTGTTTCTTCTTTACCTAAGTCCACCACCAGCCTCCTAGAACTCAGTGACGAAAGAATCAAAGAAATAGTGGAGGAGTACCCCGCTACACACATGAAGTACTACGTATGGGATAAGCCACAGAAAACTGAGGTGGAGGGTGGGAAAAGTGCACGCCAACAGTGGGAGCAAGGGAAAAAGAACAAAGATGAGGATGCAGAGGAGGAAGTCACCATGTGTGGCCAGCGACTGTTTCAACGTATAGCAACCAAGGCTGTGTTCAAGGCTAAACTGGTGGCCCTCCTACCCTCCTTTAGGGCCCACTGTCGGAGAGTAGAAAATCAGAACTCCCAGGTAAAGCTTCTGAAAGACCGCCTCCCCATGCATCAGTCCGTAGTCCAAGTTGACTACGCTGAAAACTGGACTACGGACTATGCCAAACAAATCCAGTCAGCGTACTATTCTAAACCTCAGATCACTCTCAAGGCCATGGTGGCCAAGGTCAAGGACTTTTCAAACTTGCCAGTTGACCGGGAGGATCCCGACTGGGTCCCAGAGGAGGGAGATGAAGGTACCATGTACCACTACAACTTTGTTGGGGTCTCTGATGACCATACCCATGGTTTTGAGGAGACGTTTACCTTTGTTGAGGCCCTGATAAAAGAGCTCCGGCTTAAGCACCCCCAGTTGCAGTTCGTTTGGTTCGTGTCCGACTCCCCCTCGTCGCAGTACCGTAACCGATACATATGCCAGATGCTGCTGGACAGCCCCACTCTCTTCCACGTCCGCTGTGCCTGGACCTGGCTAGAGAGTGGTCATGGTAAGGGCCCCTGCGACGGGGTGGGAGGGGCAATCAAGCGGATTGCTTCTCGGGAGACCAAGAAGGAGCAAATTATACAGAATGCAGAGGATTTCATGGATAAAGTCTCCTCCGAGAAAATTCAACTCATCCATCGGAGTAAGAAGGATATCGATGCAAACTGGAAGAGCAAGAAGTGCCGCAAGATCCGGGCTACCGGTGAAGTGACCGGCATATCCAAAGCACACCAAGCGGTCACCATCGGCAGTGTGCTTCACATCCGGCCACTCTCCTGCTTCGGTCCATGCTGCATGCGGGAGGATGGGCGGATGTTGAAGGGCTGCCCCGGCTGGACCCCCTGTCATCAACCTCGGAGTCAGCTACAGCGACGACGAGTTGTCCGAGGAGGAGGACAACAGGACGGAGCAAGAGATCATTGATGAGATGCCCTTCGCAGACGAAGTCCTGGAACCGGATGTGGAAGAGGCAAGACCCCCCCGCTTCTACGGACAGACAGCTACCTCCCGCGCTGTCCGTAAAGTGGCCAAGAGGCTCGTCAGGAAGAGGAAGAACTAGCCGCCCTGTTGTCCTTGGGGCTGCCCGCTGTACCCCCTAACCCAAACTATAGCTCTGAGATCTACTGCCTACTTTTGTATATTCATGTAAATCTGTAAGATCAATGGATGCATGTATATATATAGTATAAATATCTCTTGAAGTCTCCACCCCCATAATGGAATAACTAACAATAGAGTAATTATGACAAGATGTATGTTATTATAACATAACTTTTTCATAACTTTGAGCATAGAAGCATATATATATCAAAGTGGACGGTCCCAAATACTTGTTAGAACCGTTCTCATTTTAATAGGTCTATACTGTAAGAAAAAGTGTCTTCCCGAGTGATGATCAGCCCCTCTTGTCTTTCTCCCCCTACCTGCTGCAATATTGGACAGAAGGACGTCCTTATGCATATATATGAGAGAGTATACTATATAGAAGTCAACCAAGAGAAGAAAAAAACGTAACAAGTTATAATATTATGGATGAGATGCATTCTTTATGGAACCCTATAGCAATCTTTGAATTTATTGAAAAATGTCTTCCCGAGTGATGCAATAATGATAATTAACCATAACCAACACCTTCACACATAAGGGGGAGACAAGTACAGTCGAAATAAAACAATTTTTCCATAGTAGATGCACTATGGTCTACTGCTACAACCATATGCAAACTATAGGCAAATATATGTAAAACCTCCAAAAAGTGTCTTTGCGAGTGATTTTGGTCATAATTACTCCATGTTTTGAATAGAAATTCTTAGGTACAAACAGATTTTACCCCACTAAAGCTATATACCACCTGAAAGTACATGTCGTGGGCATTGTCTCCTTTGTAATTAATAACTTCTCTCTATCTCTATGTCCCTTGTATGATTAATGACAGACAATGAATATTTTGTGCCCTAAATTTGAGTTAAAATCCAGTGTTGGCCTTGGAGGAAAATACCCCATTGCTTAGGAAAAATCACAGAATACCTAATCACAACTCTCTAAACCCAACATTTACACCTAGATTTACAATAATAATAACCTTAAACTGAGTTAAACACATATCCATGCTCATATGGGAGGCCTTAAGGGTATTTACCCTCAATTATCACTCGCCAAGACACTGTTTCCAGGGTATGTACCTTTGGGGCGTTGCCATGGCAACCGTTTTCATATTTAACTAATAATATCTCGTGAGGAGGTACCCCAACACCTATACACTATCCACAAAAAAAATCTTTAAGATAGTCCTAGGTTTGGTTCCAGACCCCCCCCCCCCAGCCCAAGGGGGGGATATGCTCTGTTTCTATGACTTATGACCATTTTCATGGCTTTTTGGGCAAATTTGCCTAAAATTTCCTCCTTGCACCCTTTATCGCCATGGTTTTTCCATTCACTTCTATAGTTAAATCATGTCTGCTTTTTCTAAGTGCTCTACAGCTCACAGTTCTCATTTTTTGTTATTATTTTTCTCCATATATGTGATGTCATTGAATGGCTCTGTAAGGGACAGTTATAGGTTTATGGCAATTTTCAATTGAAATGTACTTTTGAAGGCTGTTAATATGGACATCCTCAAAGAATATAAAACAATACAAAGACATATAAAATACTCTTTGCATAACCATTAGTATAAGTACTAAGTAATGATGCATTGCAATGGGTTTTTGTGCTCCCGGCATGGAAGGGAATGCATATTCATGCAAATAAAGTAGAGGTTATTGTATGGGGACAGGTTTGTAAGTGATATATAACACAGAGAGCTGCCTTTTCTGACCTGGAAAACGTTGCAATGAAAAATAGACACACAAAACTAATTATGATTGATAATTGATGCTTACAATTATCATACTGAAGAGGCTTGTGTATAATTTAACACTTTCACTGACATGATGATGGCTGTTCACATTCAACAGTGTCCATCTTCATCACATTATAGGAAGTGATTTGCATTGAGGGGGGGGGGAGCTATGTGAGTAAAGTCTTGTATGGGGTAATTTCCTAGTACCCGTATAACTCTAAAATTGATAGTTGTCAAATCTTCATTTTGCCCCTAGCATTCTGACATAAATTTATATTTGATAAGTTGCATCAAGTAAGATCTAATATTCTCCCACCTTTAAACTCTTTCTGTTACTGTGGGCCAGACTTTTCTCAAAATGGGATTGCCATATTCCATCACAACCTGTTGCTGAGGGAAATCCAAAAGCCCCCAAAAAATGGAGTGCCTACTAAGTATTCCTAAAAACGGTGTCTGACATTCACTGAGAGACCTGTGGACCATGTTAATTTCCAATTGCTAATTGTCAAATTATTAATTGCTAATGAGAACACTGTACAGGAAATTTATAAAGTGGAGTTTTATTACACTAACACAAGTAAATACGGTATATGATTACATGCAACTAAACTAATAAGATACCGGTTTGTATCTAAGAGGCACTAACTTGTACCGTATGTTACCAACAATTGATAAATGTTCAGAGTCCATGGTATAAAGTTTGAGTATAATATATATGGTAAGTCAACATATCAAGGTACTATGAAGTCCTGAGTTTTATAAAAAAAACCACACCATTAAAAGAGGGTGGGAGTGGTGGGAAAGTTTATAAGGCGTATTGTTATGAACGTCGGGTGAGAAAGGTAAAGTGTGTCACCCGTTGCAACCGGGGTTGAGAGTTGCTCAGTGATAAGCAGAAGGTGGGCCTGAGAGTCTAGTGAGTACTTGGAGCCACCACTAGGTGGAGTATGAATTTGCCTGTCAGTCTCATTACCCGCAATTTATCAATTACTGATAATTAGCACTTCTCATTGCTTTTACTTGTTTGCTGTGGTCTCTAATGGATACAGCTCTAGTCCAAACCACACTCAAAATTGCGACATTGGGATAGTACCTACCTTGCTTTTAGCAGCATCCCAGGACTTTACAAAACCAGTTAAACCCTAAATACTAATCTGAAAATGGTAAGACCAAAAGGGTCTAGGGTCGGTGGGTCGGATTTTTTCTTTTTTTTTTAATATTTCTTTTTGATTTTGTATAGAAATGTATGGGCACTCATTGTTGGATTCTATGATTTTACAGTATAATTACAAAACAAAATTATCAAAAATGTGAAGCATATGTAAAATATATGAAAGGCTGTTATGACCTGTATACCTACATGGGGCCTACATGAGCTCTTTGAGCTCTTTGGTCTAAAACAGGATCCAATATTGACCATGTAGCTATTTGGAGATGAAACTTTAATTGTCCTCATGTCTGGTTCCAAGTATTCCAACAGAGAGCAACACGCTTACTTGATAGTTGACCATTGCTCAGTGATTAGCAGAAGGTGGGCTGAGTCCCTGAGAGTCTGGTGAGTACTTGGAGCCACCACTTGGTGGAATATGAATTTGCCTGTCAGTCTCATTACATGCAATTTATCAATTACTGATAATTACCACTTCTCATTGCTTTTACTTGTTTGTTTGGATACAGCTCTAGTCCACGCTTACTTGATAGTTGACCATTTCCCCCCTTCTTTCTGCCTTTTGGACCCCATTTGCCTTTTGGACCCCTTGTACCTTTTAGACCCCTTTTGCCTTTTGGACCCCTTGTGCCTTTTGGACCCGTTTTGCCTTTTGGACCCCTTTTGCCTTTTGGACCCCTTGTGCCTTTTGGACCCCTTGTGCCTTTTGGACCCGTTTTGCCTTTTGGACCCCTTGTGCCTTTTGGACCCCTTGTGCCTTTTGGACCCCTTGTGCCTTTTGGACCCCATGTGCCTTTTGGACCCCTTTTGCCTTTCGGACCCCTTGTGCCTTTCGGACCCCTTTTGCCTTTTGGACCCCTTTTGCCTTTTGGATCCCTTTTGGACCCCTTGTGCCTTTTGGACCCCTTGTGCCTTTTGGACCCCTTTTGCCTTTTGGACCCCTTTTGCCTCCTTTTGCCTTTTGGATTAGGGTTTAAATTGTGATGTTCAAGTCTATAATGAGATTTGAGATTTGACTGGAAGGCTTGATGGCTCCAGTCGAGAGATGAAGGAGATAAACTTCCGAAATTCCATCTGAAAATGAAAGAGATAATTAGTTTAGGACCAGTAGAACTGGAGGGATTAATGATGAATAATGGGAAGAATATTAGATTAAGACGTAGCTACTTTACAATGTTGAGCAATAAAAGGGAAATAAATATGAGATAGTAATGTCATGAGACAAATACATGTCTCTGCGCAGGCGCGCCGAGATGACAATAATCCTCAAATAATATATTTGTGGAATTCAGAGTAGGAGATGGGGAGTTCGTTCATAGGGAGCATGGAGACAGCATTGAATGTTGGGCACTCATATCTAAGCTAACTGTTAACAGCTAGATACCATTAGATCACAACAGGGAGCAGCCTACACATGTTAAGGAAAGGAGCATTATAGTAGTGGAGATTCAACATGCACCTTTAGTGGTAACATCCTCACCTTTCAAAGCTGAGTAGATCTAGAAGTTACTCAGACATAAGCAGTTGGGACTTAGAACAACACTGCCTGGGAATGATAGGGTTTCAACTGATGGACTTAATACAAAATGGAGATAGGAATTAATAGCAGTAATTAACATCGACGGACTCCAGGCCTGAGAAGGGCCTCTCCCTTTCCATGCAGGGATCATCAATGTGTGGACTTAGGATCCACATTAAAGTTGGACTATCATAACAACTATTAAGACTCTCCATGTGAGTACACTGCATTGCTTAATTAGAAGTTGAATTGGACCAAACTTGCCTGCTGCTTTGCCTGCTGTGTGATAATATGTGATTTTAGGAAGTGGGAGTTATTGCTAATGAGCTTTACTATGAAGAGGAAATAAAGATTATTATGATCAGACTGTATTAACCAAAGTATATGATGGAGTGTTTATCATCGGAAGAGGGCCGAAGCCTTTGATGAACCTTTGTACCATTGTAGTGCTTGATGTGTGAGTAGCCGAGGAGAGGAATCAATAAAAGTCTTCAGTCAGGAGGTATCTCTCACTAGTTTTATTTGAGTAGGATCACTGCACAGCTTGATATGTGTACTGGGCTGAGGTAGTGGCACACTCTACCCTTTATAAGGAGCTAGCTCAAACCCCAGAACATACTTTGATATGTCTATATGCAGCAATTAGAAAACAAGGCCAAAACAACATCAAATTAATAGAGTAAACACACAGTACACAGTGGTGAAGCTAATCCTAGGGTGCTGAGCCTTTTTCATGACTGGGAGACCCTTCTCGGTGAGGGGCACGTTGGGCCGAGCCAATCACAGGTTTCATGCTCCACAGGCTCATTCAACACCACAACGGGAAGAAACAGAAGACGAAAGCAACCAGCATAGGCGCCATGGCACACCAGCGGTTAGACACAGGGAGATAGAAACAGAACTACATGGTAGTGCAGAGGCAAGGCAGAGACTGGTAGAAGGAGTTAAAAAGGCATGGTCTGAAACATTTAGTAAGAGAACTGCAAGAGCCAGTGGGGGTAGCGAAGGATATGTAGCAGTGCAATTAGGAAATAAGGGTGAGGTGCAGATCGTTAACACGGATGTGCATGGTAAAACTGTAAGGACAATATTAGAAAACAGAGAGAGCCCGGAGTCTGGGTTAGTAGGAGCTGTAGGTGGAGTAGAACAGAATCAACATCTCGCGGTGGAGCAGGTTGGGGGCCCACGCGGCTGCCATACAGACCCACGACCAGATGAACCAGCTGATATAATTAGAGGCAGAGATGGCGTCGAAGGTGGATTTAGTGAACAGCCGGGGTCCTCATTCCACAGTACTGGAATGAATAGAGGACGTACGCGTTGTGTTATAAGGCCCGATTTACTACAGGATGATTCAGAGGATGATGAAGACGTAATTTATCTAATAGAAATAAAGGAGGTAGGGCTAGCAGAGAGGGTGAAACTCCATTCGGGAAGAAACCAACACCTCAAGAGGCAGCCTCAGTGAAGAAAAGATTATTTCAAGAAGATGAAGAAAATCCAGTAGGTGGCTGGCAGAACGATACCTGAAAATAGAAAGGACACCATGGTTCACCTGAGAGCAGCAATAGAGGAGACATTCAGAGATAGAAGACCAGGATGGCAGAAGCTTGGAGACTTGTTTGGCCTGAAACAGGAGCCAGGGCAGTCAGCTCTGGATTTTGCGATTAGCCTGAGTAAATATAGAGTAGTGGGTGAGAATGATGATGCCATAACATCGGCCTTCATCTCGGGACTAACACCTGCTATTGGAAAAGAGGTGGCAAAATTGCAGAATCAGACATTTCAAGATTTGATACAGGCCGTGACTTGGTATGAGACAGTGGAGAGGAAGACGGATGGAAAGAAGTTTAGCATTAATGCAATGGGCCTGTGTTTGGACCAGGAGGCTGGGGAAGATGGGCCCATGGACAGGAGAGATTTGACAGCGAGATTGTGGGACCTAACAGATGCAATGCACATGCAGAGCACTCAGCTGGCTATGATGTCCACGGGACAACAAAATAACAAAGAGCAGCAGGCTGGGATGAAAAGTAGGCCAGACGGAGAGTATGGGCGTGCAGGTCAAAGACAATACCATCAGCCGAGAGGAGGATGGAATGGGAATGCAAGGCATCAGTTCTATGGAAGGAGAGAGGATGAAAGAGGCTATGATGCAGTAGGAGGAGGTCCAGACGGGCGAATAAGAGATGCATCATTTGGGAATGGTCATGGCTATTTTAATAGAAACCAAGGGACAGGTCAAGGAAGATGGGAGAGTAGAGACAGGGGTTCCATAAGACAACCATTTGGCAGAGGCTACCTCAGAAATGATTTTTTCTACAGAAGATATAATTACAATAGGATTGCTGTAGGAGGAGTAAATAGGCCAGATGGCTTCCAGAGGATGGGAGCCACTGACACAGGACGCACCAGCGCAGAAGCAGGTGAGAATAACAAGAAGTTTTGTGTCATCCATGGCACAGGTGGACACTCCACCGAAGCTTGTTTTTGGTTCTCGAGGATCCAAGGCATGGGTAAAGAGACACAGGACAGTACAAATGATACATCTGGAGGACAAGGTGTGAGAGTGAGTAAAGCTGCAGATAAACAGGGAAACTAGAGGATGGGTCCGGATCCCCGTACGATATCAGCCTATGTTGGGCAGACGGACCGACAGAAAAACGAGGATATGGCAGCGATCCAATGTTTATGTCTATGAATATGGGGAGACATGATGTCCGATGTTTGGTGGACACTGGGGCCAGTGACTGTTTTGTAAGTGAGATATTCAGAAGAGAACTGACAATGGATAATGTAAGGGATGTCTCACATAGCTACCAGAAAGTTGACTTTGGTAATACGTCTACTTCTGATATATTGGAAACTGTCAGAATAGAATGCAAAATTAAGAATCTTCCCATATTCTATGATTTTCATGTGGTGCCAAATTTGTGCTACAAAGTAATATTGGGAAGGAACTGTCATACTAGTAATTGGCATGATCAAGTTGTCATATGAGAAATATCATATGGCTAGTGGTGTATGGAGTAAATACATCAGGCTCATATAAAATAGTGTTATTTCCAGTTGTCACTGGTTTATTCAGCTTTAGGCAACGTGTAAGAAATATCAATCATACAGTAGTTAGTATGTAGGTAATTTGTACATACAGTAAACATACAGTAATTTATAAAGTACAATGTTCAGTTCCACTCCACCTGTGAGGTAATAATAATACAATGTCCAGCATAGTTCTAGGTGGGTTCCCACACCTAGCTCCTGACCTGCTGCTTAGAGGAATAATGTAATAATGAATAACTTTACCCTCTGGTGGAAGTCTTGAAGGAGATAGCCCCTGGCCACTAATGATAGAAACCAATGCCTGTCTAGCATAGTTTCACCATAGTGCAGTGGTATAGCAGGTAGCAGGAGATGACTGGAGATGTTACCTCTAGAGCGGTTCTTGGTGATCTGACTTCCTGGAGGTGCAGACAGGCTATTTGTAGCAAATCTTGGAAAAGCACCTCCAGACTGACTGGAGCCAGCAGCATCTGCCTAACTCTACAATTGTTTGAGGGGAGTCTTTCATGTGTCACAGGGGGACAAAGGACCCCCATGGGTGCCGCTGTGTCCCCCATTGTCTTGGTCGGTTCTGCAACTTCAGACCCTCATATCTCGGTCGTTTATGCGTTTATAACCGCCATTTCGCGCATGCGCGGAGTTGAATATGTCAAGTTTATAATGCCCGTTGGATAGGCGCGTAACTCCCGCCGGTTTGTCTGTAGGGAACTCAGAGCTCCTTTCAGTCTCCATGGCATAACCTCCTTAATAATGGGAGTTCCGCCTTGATCTTGGGCTCATTTTGACCGTCTTATTATGGGCTTTCCATAAATGCTTTGATATTTGACCTAGCTTGCTCAGGAGCGACGCTAGAGCGACCGGAAGGTTATGGCGTCGTGCTTATGTAACCCATTGTTCAGTCATTAGAGTGCTCAGACACTCATGACGGCGTCAGCGGTGCTCAGGCACCCGTGACGGCCGGTTGCATTCACTTACAAGTTATTAATTTGTGCATTGAACCATGAGGTCGCACACTGAGACCCTCATTTTTATTATATTGTGCAGTGAACCGTTAGGTCGGAGCCTTTGATGTCAGAGAGAGAGTGTTTGTAAATGACCTGGCTGGTGTGCAGTGGGGCATGAACGCTCTTATACAAAGTTTGAGCGCTCTTATAGCTCTTAGAACCAACCTATGTATTAATTTCATAGATATCCTTTGATTAATACAAAATATGTTACAATTTATGGAATAATAAAATGGTATATCATAGAATACTCCCTCTCCCCCGAGAGAATGCGAAACTCCGTCATTTCGCCGAGGGAATGTACAATTTATACAATTTTTACCTTATTTTGGAGTTATATACTGTTTGTAAGAGGATTTGAAGTAATGGGGAGTGCTTCAAATGCAATTTTTGTGGTAGAGCTTTGTCAGTATAAACAATTTTCTCCTGGGTATAAGTACATTTCCGAGTTTCTATATCTTACCATACCTGAGCTTATTTGCTTATGTAACATCAATTTTGGGTACAGTTTTCCATTTTTATGTACAACATACAATTTGGCAAATAGTGTGCCATTTTGGCATTCAATGTTCAATTTTAGCGTGCAAATTGAACATAAATGACAATTTTAGTGTGCAAATTTACAATTTCGCGTGTAATTGCGTTCAATTGACAATTTCAGTATGCAAATATATAATTTTTGCGTACATTTGGCAATTTAAGTGTGCAAATATATAATTTTCGCGTACATTTGACAATTTTAGTGTGCAAATATATAATTTCGCGTACATTTGGCAATTTTAGTGTGCAAATATATAATTTCGCGTGCATTTGGCAATTTTAGTGTGCAAATATATAATTTCGCGTGCATTTGGCAATTTTGGTATGCAAATATATAATTTCGCGTGTATTTGGCAATTTTTGGTGTACGAATATATAATTTTTGCGTACATTTGACAGTTTTAGTATGCCAATATATAATTTTGCGTTCAATTGATAGTTTCTGTATGTACATATATAATTTTGCGTACAGCTTGGATACACATAGAAATGTTGATTTCTAAAAAAAAATCTGATTTCAGTGTATGAATTGGGTACAGACATACAGTATAATGTGCAACATACAATTCAAGTGTAAATTGGATACAACTTACAGTCTAGTGTGCAAACATACAATTTTTGTGTGCAAATTGGGTACAAGTGTACAATCTGGTGTGCAAACATACAATTTTAGTGTGCAAAATTGGGTACAAGCGTACAATCTGGTGTGCAAATCTACAATTTTAGTGTGCAAATTGGGTACAAACGTACAATCTAGTTTACACTATACAATTTTTGGGATTTGAGACAAATTTTTCCGAGGGCCGGAAAAACAAAGTACTTCATGTACAATAGGCTTGTTTGTCTCTGAGTTACTCATTGATTTTGCTATATGGGTGTATTAATTGGCAATTTCGGCAGTGGGCCGCTGCTTAATTGACTTTTCCCTAGCCTTTTTGAGTATGTGTCCCTGAAAGAGATTATTTGGTGAGTATCTTAAGTAAACATTTTTCATGTAAACAATTTTTCTCAACAATTTTGTTTTCATTCATTTTTCCAACAATTTTCTTGGATACCTAAAGTGTGTTACCTTAAGTAAATCTTGGTATAGTATACAAGTGCTAGTGGGTACAAAAACTGTCTTAGTTATCTGCCTGCATTCATGTATATTAATGTTAGATTTGTACAATTTACAATTTGTAATTTGCAATTTCGCAATTTTGCGCATTAATCATCGATTTTGTGAGAATACCATAGATTTTCATATTATACATCAACAAGTGGCTGTGTATGTATATATATTTTTTTTTTCTTCTAATACTTTGATAATTTCATTGACAGTGGAGGTGTGTCAGGAGTGAGATGTGAGTCTCCCCCTGGTGTGCTCATGCAGTGGTGGCACTTGAGGTGTTAGGTGCCAGATTCTGGCATGTGTCTGTGGCAGTGCCTAGCTTGGTGTCAGTGGACAGTTCAGGGTGGGGGGTGTGTGTGTGTCCATTTAAGGAGTGTGTGGCTGGTATTGGAGTATCAGTTCCTCTCTGGAAATCACTGCTGTAGTACCATGGCCCATCTACAAGCTCTCTTTGCTTTGCCTGTCCCCCAGGTGATGGAGGTGGGGAGTCCAGTTAGGGCCCTGGTTGAGTCTAACCAGACCATCCATTATGGGTACATAGTGAGGAATTTCAAGGAGATCATTGAGCATGGTGATGTGATGGTCTGTAATTACTCCTGCCACTATTTCTTAGGCTCAGCCTTGCGTCGGGGGGCCACTGTGGCCCTTCTGACTAGGGCCTTGGGTAATATGGGTTTCTGGCCCATGGACTATAACTTAGGGCCGCGGGAGCGAGTGCTATGGGATTATCTGTTGGCGGCGTCCCTCCTCGATCTTGCGGCATCCGGGGATCCATCCACGGCTGCCGAGTATGGACTGGGGATGCTGGAGGCCCGGCTCGTTGAGTGGGAGCAGGATCACGGCCATATGTATGGCTCGGACTCGGACTCGGACTCTCCCATTGATGTTGAACCCGAGGATCTGTGGTAGGATCCCGACTGACTGAAACCTAGGGTGTAAAAACCCGCCATCCCAAAGGCCCTTTTCAGGGCCGGCAAATTGTCCGAAAAGTTCTGAATACTGTCTCTGATGTGTTGTCTCCTGGTGGTGGACTGGGGGCAGCCTAGGCTGTGGGCAGTCTAGGCTGTTTCCACAGTCACCGGGGAGGGCTGGTGGTTTAGAAAATTAGCAATAGTCTGCATGTTTGACCTTGCGGTCTCCTCCTGTTGTTCGTCAATAATTATATCTGTTGTATTTTCCAGTGCTGTCATGGTCACCGGGCTGGTGCCACAATCATTCTGGAGAAGCATGGAGTAGTACAGTCCTTTGTTTTTAAGGGCTGGTATAGTACTGAACCTAGTGCGCCAAGGTAGGTGTATCACCTGAGGGAGGTGATAAGCAAATTCTCCTCTCTGTGTTGTTATAACTGCTGGTCCATTCCAGGTAAATATAGCCTTAGGTAGTGGGAAGGTTTTAACCACTATATCCTTATAGGTAGGGGCAGCTGCTGACTTAATCTCATCAAATTCATGTGGTATTGGCCTCAAGGGTAGCGCGAAGTTTGAGTCTCCACAATATATTTTAAAATATATTGTGGGGTTTGTGCGCTTGGCCACATTTTTCATGCCACAGTGTGTCTGTGCAAATTTCTTAAGGTACTTCATTATTCTGTAGGCTGAGTAGATGGTCAGGGTGAATAATATAGCAATTATCAGGGTGTGGGTTTCCTGAATTGTGAGGAAAGGGGTGTGGGTTTCCTCTGTAGGGGTTAATTTGGTAGGATTCTTATCTGGGAGCAATTTGTGTAGGGGCAGCTCGGTGACTAGTCTGAATGCTTTGGCTGTAGGCAGGTAGGCTACAGTCCCTCCTAGTCTGTATAATTTGAGTAGTATGTATACTATAAAAATGTGAGCTGATATCCCTAGGATGAGTGCTAAGCTTTGGAAGATTGGATGCTCTGTAACTCGACGTAGGTATGATTCCTCGTAGCGCGTTTCCATTTCCTTATTAAGGTTGGAGGCATCTTTTAATACTGTTTTGGCAAAGGGCTCTAAATTTAGTTGAGTAATATCATCCATGATTGGATTTTCCTGTAGTTTTTCTAAGGTTCTAGAAAGGTTCACTACTGGGAAATTTGGAAGATTCTATCTTTCATCTGGTTTGGTTTCAGAAACTTTGTTAAGTGCTGCCATGAATGGTAAATTAATTGTCTTGAGAATGTAATGAAATGATAAGGTTGAGTTACAGGGCAACCTTGTGTTCGGAAGAGAAAATTCTCCTACACTGATCGTGCACCCACAGGGTACACCTATGATTGAGTAGGACTGGGCTTTTCGAGTTTCAGACGTTTTACCATGGCAGTTGATAAAGTAATGGGGTTCATTAGTAGTGACCAGATACTCATCTTCAGAAATGGAAATAGCATGGGTGGTAGGTGCTTGCAGTGGTGAAACTGTAAACTTGCAATGTTCCTTAATCTGTTGAGCCTGGTTAGTAAAAATGGCTACAGGGCATGTAGGCCTGTGTTTATAGATTCTACCATTTACATCTCTGCATACCTTTACTGTAGTACCTTCACATGCCCGCATATCTGCTGAGTCCAATTCGATAAATAATGATTCATCGTAAGATACTGCTAGAAACTCAGTCGTGGTTTGTAATTTGGTGACTCCTCTGGTGGGGGTCTCCTGTGTGTCTATAGGCATGGGTGATGTAATCATTTGGTACAGTTTGAAGGTTGAGGTGGTAGATTGAATTATAATGTCCAGATGAATATATATATGGTGAGCTGAGTAAGTGTATGAGGTCAGCTTCTGTGAATAATAGAAATCTAAGTCATTAATTGCGACTTGTGCTCCAGGGTGTGTGATCCTAAGTTTGTTATTAATGTCAATTAAGTATCTAGCAAGGTCTGAGGGTGGTACTATATCAGGGGTTAGGATTCCTGATGATAGCATCCTCAGGGCTGCATTTGTCCTTTGCAGTGATTGAACTGTATTCATTCTTGCTGCTATGATAATTAGTGCATCATTTAATACTTGCATTTTTTCCCTTTGGGTTTTCTCGTGCCTTGAATATGAGTCAAGTGACCTGGACATGTTAGAGGCCCACAGGTTGACGGTGTCACCTATGGTGTTGATTGTGCTGTCCAGTACCTTCTTATCTTGGATGTATGCTTTAACAAACTTATCTTGTCTGTCTGTGATCTTTTCAATGAGATTAGCTGCTTCCTGGTCCTGTTTAGCAAATTTTCTTAGTATTTCATCTATGTTCTTGAGCTGTCCCATTACTTGGTTTACATCTTCTACTGTGGCTAGACCTAGCACACCGCGAAACAGGGGTGCTAGAAAACCCAGTATGGCCTCTCTTTTGGCCTTGTCCAATGTGTTTATGGGGTTGGATAAGAACAATTTGATGGAGGCTAGTGTTTCATTTATCTCCTTGTCTGCAATTTCCAGCAAGGTGTCTAGCTCCTTAGCTTGTTGGATAATTTGGCCAGAGGTATGATCTTGTAGAGTAGGAGTGGTCAACTGGAGTATTCTATCCCTTATGGATCCTTGGGTAACGGGTGCCCGAGGTATCTTGTAGGGGATAGCTAACAATAGTGTTGTGGTTGTATGTCCATTGACCAATGGTTGAGGGCTAGGTTTGAATACTACTCCTATGTTTTGTCTCACCACAGGTGTATAACCTGCAGTAAGTGGTTCTATAGTATATAATAACAGCATAGTTAGCAGTATGGGTGAAACTCTCAGTCTCCCCATGGTGCTTGTGTAAAGCAAGTTTGCTGTTTAAAGTCTTGTCAAATTTGTAGTGATTTGGTGCTGGTAAACTTTAAGTGTATGGTGTAACACTTTAAATGAAGTGGTTCAAACTGTACCTTTGCAAGATTGAGCTGTCTTGGCAATATGTCCGGTGAGTCTATAGAGATTGAACAGTAAATGGTAAGGTCAGGTTGAAGGTGAAGTAGGTGTGTTCTTTATCCTAGTGCAGTCTCTCCTAAAGGAGAAGTGGGCTGGCTAATTCCCAAGTGGGGTCCTGTAGACTTGTGTTCCAGACTGCAGCTGGATGAAGACTGATGGTGGGCTATGGTCCACAGTGCTTCTTATGTAGCCTACCCTACCCACATCCATTGTGGGCCTGGTATTGTTTCTCTGGAGTCAAGGCCTTGATCTCCAGTGTCTGCAACTGTGGGGGTCTATTGTGTACTCTGTGTACTGGTAATTAGCTCCTCCTGTCATCCAGGACAGCCATTCATGACCGTCTAGACAGTTGTCTGAGTGTAGCTTATAAGGTCAATTGATCTCTATAGACTGCTGTGTTGGCATAGCGCGCTCTTTCATGTGGGGATTAGGCTTTAGACACTCCATTGTGTTACCCTTACTCTTCTTAGACTTCATGTCTGCTTTACTTGGGGGGTCCCAGTCTTTGACCCTTTTCAGAGGCAATAACCTACTGATATATTTACAAATTTGATTGGCTTTATATACATATAAGTAATTCATTATCAGTCACACATGTCTTATGTGTGGATGAAGAGAATTTGTAATACATTTTGAAAATCTTATGTCTTTTGGTATCTCAATCTTGTTTCTAATTTCTTGAAACTGCACCACACCTTGATGTCTTTCTTAGTATGTGGTGTGCAGGCCTAGGCTTGATAGGGCCTATGCCTGTGGTTTCTCTTGTAAGGGTGATATCATTTTTGTTCCTTACAATTTTGCTGTAGTATTTGGCCTCATGTGGAATAAGCCTGTGTGCAAATTCATTGTTTCTGACAGCCACAACCTTTTTCAGTCTGTCTATGTGCACTGGTCTGGCCACCAATAGATTGGTGTCCAAGTTTTTGAGTTTGGCACTTGTCAAACTAGGTCTATCTACTACAACATATGGTCCCATAAAAAGGGGTTGAAGTTTCTTACACTCTGTGTTGGTCAGGATTCTTGGTATGTTTAGGTACACCATGTCGGTGACCTTGATTTCCTGTGGTGTAAGTTTCTTATCATATCTATCCTTCCTTTCCTTTTGTAGCTTGGCGACCCTTTCTATAGCTTTACTCCTAGAGGTATCTTGATTTGTTATCATGTTAGCTACATGGTCTGCTACTGTGGATATGTCTTCCTGTATTCCCAGCCCTAAGTCCATTGGGGTGGCTGGGTTTCTTCCATGGAGTAGGAAGAAAGGGGTGAATCCTGTGGTTTGGGATTCAGTGTTGTTTAATGCAAAGGTTATGGGTTCAATAAATGAATCCCAATTGTTTTGGTGCTTTGAGCAGAATGCTCTGAGTGCTGTGCCTATGCTAGCATTGAATCTCTCTACAAGCCCATTTGATTGTGGCCTGTATGGTGAGGAGAATTTATGTTTGATCTTGAGGTGTTTAGTTAACTTTGTGAACTTTGCACCTGTATAACATGTCCCATTGTCTGTTTGAAGAGTGGCTGGTGTTCCATGATGACAGATTATATTCTTGTAGAACTCTGCTGCTGTTGTCTCAGCTTTTAAGTCAGTAGTAGCCCAAGCTGTTGCATATCTGGTAGCATAATCTATGCAGACTTGTATATGTTTGTTTCCCCTGGCAGTTGTGGGAAGTGGTCCCACCGCGTCTAGGTTTAGGAACTTCATTGGTGAAGTCATGTACTCTCTCACTGTCATTGGTGTTTTGTGTGAGTGTACTTGCCTTTTTGCTGTGAGGCATGTGTGGCAGGTGGAAACATATTTTGTTGTGTCTGCTAGCATAGATTTCCAATATACCCTAGGTCGGAGTGCTGACAGCATCCTACTGGAACCAAGATGGCCGCCAGTAGGTGAGTCATGGAAATACTGTAGTGTACTTGTTACCCATTGCTGTGGTATAACAATTTGAAGTGGTACAGTATTGGTTTTTCTCCAATTTATGGGGCATATATGGACTAATGTACCATTTACCAAGGTGTATGTCTGGCCTTGGTTGATGATTCTATTTCCTTGTGCTTTTGGTGCAGGCAAGGTCCCATCCTCAAGATACTGTATGAGGGGCAATAGGTCCTTGTCTTTCCTTTGTTCCAAGCCAAGGTTTGTACCTGAGATGGATGTGTCGGGAATCTGATCCAGTAGTTGATTTATATCTAGCACATGTTGTTTTATTTTGTCTCTTTCTTTTTCTTTTTCATCGACTATTGGCCTATCTTGTGCCTTTTGTTGGGGTGTGTCACTCTTGTTTTGGTGTGTAGGCTCCTTTGGAGGGCCTATTCTCGCCTTGATGGGAGTGGCAACCTTTTTTCTTAAAGGCACAATTTGCTTTTTGTCATTCTTCTTTGTCTCAGAGTTCTTTGACTTAGTAGATGCAGTGTCTTTTGTGACATTCTTCCTGGCAGGTGGGGTTTTGGTAGGTTTGCTTCCTGTGACCTTTTTCTCATTTAGAATAGTTTGTGATTGTGTGGGGGGTTTTGGTGTGCCCTCCTGAATCATTTCTCTAGTCTTTGAGCGTGTGGTCATAGGACACAAATGGTTTGATGTTTCCTCTCCCTGCATTGGTTCAAAGAATCTGACTGATTTAGAAGTTGCTTGAGTAATAGCATATATTGTGTCTTCTGGATCTTCATCATCTGAGTCAGGTGGGGTGAAGGGTGGCTCCTTAGGAGTTGCCTTCAGCATCTGATTGAGTGATGAGAATTCAATAGGCTCGAAGTCATTATCTGGAAAGAGTTGTGAGTATTCTCTCTCACAGTGGCAAAACACATAGTGTGTAGATTGCTTCAAGATACCCCTAATGGGTGTCTCTGGCCTTTCAATGGTGTTGGGTGGATCATCCCTTTTGAATGGTACTTTCTTTGTTACTTTTGCAAACTTGGTTCTACTGGCTGCTCTAACTCTCCTTGGTGGGGGTGGAGGGTTAGTCATGGGTCCGGAATCTGGGTATTCTCTTCTAGACATAGTGTCAACGAGTCCGTAAATGTTGAATAAGGATGAATACAGACGAATCAGGAATCCAGTTTGATATCCACTTTATTCATAGAAGTCCACGCGGTATAGATGGTGATACAGTGTAAAGGTGCCCAACAGTGTCCAAGCCTAGCCCTTGAGCCAAGGGCTCGATCTCACGTGAGTGTGTGAGGTATGAAGTATGAAGGTGGAAAGATGAGTGAGCTGCTCCCTCCACAGGTATTTGTAGTAGGAGCCGCTCACCCAGCTCATCCTAAAAATAGTATCAGGTGAGCTAAATATAGTAACTGGGGAACTCCAGTGCAGGTATGTAGGGGAGATCCCAAACATAGCACTGGGGTTCACAGAGTTCAGTGTGGTTCTAAATATAGCTGCTGGGAACTCCCGGTATGCTGTGAGCTGCTCATGATCAATGGGCATGTCATCCAGCATGGGGAGTTGTTTCTAAACATTGTCTGCTAGGAATTTCCAGCATGCAGCGAGCTGCTTGTGATTGACGGCGTATCCTCCAGTGGGAGGAGGCGGGGTCACTGAGTGCAGTTGACGCCGCCAGCCTTTGGTCTTTGGTATGGTTTGGCTTGTGGGTAGACTCGGACACTGGGTTACATGGTAGAGTCAAAGGTGAAAAATAAATATGATAAGTACAATACCTATAACGGTCTACTGACAAATCCCCACATTCCTACTCGATTCCACGCGAGGTTTTAAGGAGGAAGTTCGTGAGAAAAGGTCTACTGACAATATGTTTGATGTGTAATAATAGGTATTACATCTTATCATTTAAGTTGAAGGTTGCAGTATTAAGGAGATATTTAATATTGGTTTTTGATTGAACATGAATAATTTATAAACAGTACAAAACGAAACTGTGCCAAAGAGGTGTTGTTTGTAATTTTGACAAGAAGAATATGAAAAATTCAGGTCGTGGTAGGATACAAAGGCTGGATTATTATCTAGCACTAAAGTTCACACAAGATAAAGGAAACAAAAACTATCCTAAAACATGCAGTTATTGGCTTTAAGGCAGACCTTGAGGTAGATAAGTTAATACTGAAGTTTGTTTCAGTACCGGTAGGCACTTATTATTTAGGTCTTGAGCCAATATACAATACAATATAATAAATAAAAACAGAGGTAAGGTAATTGATGACTGGCAAGTCGATCAATCATTCCTTATAATACTGGTAAGGCTTAGGGAGTCTGAAGGCTTTTAGGTGATATGTTTAAGGAATTTTCTGAAAAAAATTTTTGGTTTTTTGGTCTTTTATTTATCTGTAAAAGTTTCTGTTAATTTTGTAGAAGGTTTGTCTTAGTCAATGGAAAATTTAGCATGTTTAGCCTTCAGTCTACCTGGGGTTATAATTTGCTGAAAAAGGACGAGGTTAATACAAAGTAAATGGAGGCTCTGGCTGATATTTAGTTTGGATCTCAATTGATCCTGCAAAGATACTGGTTGCCAGGGCTTCCTTGTAAAATTTTTAGAAAAATACAAACTAGCTAAAACCCATAAATATTTGACATGGTTGGGTTTGAAAAGGTACAGTGTGAAAAAGAAAAAGGACTTTATGGCATCTTAAGATCACAAAAACCTGCTGCCTGGCTTGTGTTCTTCATAATGTTCTTATAAAGGAAAATAAATGTAAAAATGCAGCGTGCTTTCATGGTTATGTATCATAGCCTTATGCAAACAAGAAAAACTGGCTTTAAAAATCAGTTGACTAGGCTGACTGAGTCAGTGTTCATAGTGTCCATGGGCGGTCGGTGAGTGAAGTGTGTCTCTACACTTTTAGTCCATAATATTAAAGACAGTTTCGAAAATAAATAAAATAAATAGAGGATGGTTAATGAAATTATTTTCTCCTTCTATGGCGACTTTGGTTTGCAAGACCCTTTGGTGGTGGGTCTTGGTGGTTAAAGACATGTGGGTTGAGGGAGCGACCTAGTGAGGGTCTTCTCCTGGATCTGGATTTTTTGGTGTTGGGGACAAAGTTTACAATTTTGCTGAAATGCATTCTGCTAGGCTTGCCTGAGTCAGGCTGCAAATTCAGATCGGAACTGTATGCAGGGTCCATGTCTATTGGTTCTGCTGAGAGGGAGGTGTCAGAGTCACTGTCCTCCTCAGATGAAGCTTGGTATGTTTTGGGTAGGGGTCTCCAGACCTGGGTCGAGCCAATTGTTTTGAAAGTTTCTGGTCTATTGTCTTTGTTCATGCTGCATGGGCAGCTGTAGCTATACATTAGGTGGGGACAATTTCTACCCAGGGTGGCAAATCTAGTAGGTGGCCCTATTGGAGAGCAGAATCGTGTGCTCCAATGGGGCAGGCCGGTTGGTATGGGCGTGCCTGGTCTGCCACTATCTCCTGCTGGCCTGTCAATGCGGTCTCCGCCTCCTCGATTAGGTCGTTGGCCTCTGTATTGAAAAATCAGAACAAGAGAAGGGGGATTTTTAGTTGTGGGGTTGATAACAGTGCATGGATTACAAGGCGACCAACAAAAATACCAAATTGACAGGTAAGGCAGTGAATTAGGCAGTGCATATTGATGTGCAGTGTCATTGGGCCGGTGTAGGCTCATGGCCAAATGTGAGCGGGAAACTGGAATATCCAGGGTCCAGGTTAGTTCTGCTGCGCGGCACGGGTAGCGCCACTGTATGGGGATCTGTTCTTATTTAGTTCATGCGAGAAACATTGGCTGGCGCCACTGAGCTGGCGTTTGTTCAGCGTTCGTGTAAGGACATGGTCAAATGGCATGGTCAGTGGTGTAGACTTGCCATGGACTCATTGGGTTCATGTGTAAGGGTTGTCTCAACTTTGGGTTGGGTGATTCTGGGTCCCAAGGGTGGGTTTGGTTGGCTGAAATTTTGAATTTTGATGGATGCGCTTTTTCGAAAAATAGGTCCAAAAATTAACCTTATGCTCCCGCGGTGGGTCTTGCTATAAAGGGATGTGGAGCTATTTTCAGCATTAGAAGGCGATACATGATCGACGAGACGAGCCATAGATTTTTGATTATTTGCGGCTCGAAAGAAGGAATACCTCGGGATCATGATTGCACGGGTTGAACTCGTAGTGATGCCTTCAGGGAGTCTGTTTGTTCTGCTGGTGCTGGTGGAGATGTTTGGGTGAGTACCTGTACAAATTTCTCGATTTTTGGGGTTTTCGCGTATTTGGGTGTGGTGCCGGTGGTCTGACGCCATGTTTCTTTTTGTTTCAGGATTGTCCTGGTCTGGGTTCACGTCGGTGAGGTGCCAATGTTATGTCACCGGGTCCGTGGGCCGCCCGATGGCCCTGAGGGAGGGGCCAGTGGGCCCTGTGTTGTATTCTGATGGCCCTGGCTGGTACGTGAAATTTTGATCGAGTTGGTTGGAATTGTTTTGAAGTAAATGAGTCTTGTTAAGAGAAGATTGGATTTTGATCTCACTTTAGATTTTATTAGGTAGAGTGGTGACTTACAGGGGCCCATTACTTGTGTTTTCCAGAAATTGAGGCGTAGAAAGTACCTGCTTGTTAGACAGGATTGTGGCGCCAGTGAGATGGAAAGAAAAGGACCAGTTCCAGAAGGTGGCACAGCCAAATGCGATCAAGAGTGATTTATGCTGATTTGTGATAAAAGACTGTGATAATCATTATAAGTGCCACGAGCCTGATTTTACTGTGATTGTGCTAATAATATATTTGAAAGTCCACCACCAGTTAGAAGTTATGTTGTCTGTTCTGGGCTTCTAAATTGGCAAGGGCGGGCTTTCAATTCTCATGCGGGTTGTTATTGTTAACTTGGGTCGAAAACAAGTCTAGTGATATTGCTAACACGTGCTTATGTTATTGTTTTGACGCAGATATTGATTGCGGGTGTCATGACTGACGTTAAGTTGTCATGCCAACGTGGGAAAAATGAAAGAGATCTGACGTTGGGGAGGCCGACGGCAGTGGTGAGACGCTGCGCCGGCGTTCTGACGCAGCGTTTGGCGGGGAACCAGACGCGACGTCAGAAACAAGATGGCGACGTCTCATCGTGCGGTGGGCCTTCACAGTGAGTCGAAATAACTGTGTTATTGTGGGTCGAAACTGTGCTGTGGTACTGGAGATGTTGTTAAAGAGGGTTTTATTTGTGGGTGGGGTCGGATTTAGAGCTATTAAGGATGGGGATGATCCCCACATGAAGGTGTTAGATTGGGCTATCCGGTGGATTGGGCGACCGGGAGAGTCCATTACCAGGTTATGTGGGGGGTGGCCGGCGGTTAAATGATCCCCACATGAGGATCAAAGTAGGTTTCTGATGAAAACTTACCGCTGGTTGATGTTGAGGGTGGTGTGAGCATCATCTCCGGTTGCTTGTACATGTATTTGTCTTTCTTTGGCTGATGCCGGAGTGGGGTGTACTTTGTGAGCTCAGCCGGGGAGTCATGGCGATCAGCCGGCCAGGACTCACAAGGTTGTTGTATGGCGGGGTCAGTGTCACTAGAGGCAAGTTGAAAATCGGGTTGTCCTTCTGAGGAGATGACCACTGTCATGTGGTGAGCTCCTTTTAAGACCCTGTACAGCGGTATTCTCCATAGAAGTGGTACCGGAGGATAGCGCTGCAGCGGGATCTGCCGGACTTGTCCCCCGATTATTGTCCTGATGTCAGACTTCCAATGGAGATCCAGGTGTCTGCCCAGGGGTGCCGTAAGGCGAGCTGGGGAGACCTTAGGGGCTGTGATGGTGGGGGCCCAGAGATTCTGTCCATAGATCATTTTGCCAACGGTGAAATCAAAGGTTTGACCATTAGCATGGATCTTGGCCACAATCGAAGGTGTCCTGTGGCTGTCCTGTTTGCAGTAGGGCCAGTGTCGCAGGCACCTCTTGGCGGTACTCCATGTGATGTACAGGAGGGTTGCTATTAGGATCCAGGTGAACATGTCCTGGTAGCGGTCAGGCGATTGTACAAAATCCAGATCTGTGTTTGGGGTCGTTTGTGGAGCTGGCCAGTTTTTGTTAGCCTGGCGTATCAGATCTTTAAAACGATCCCAACTCTCCGCATTAGCCATCTTGGGTGTTCGGGTTGCTGAGACTAGTGTGATAAAGCGCGCCAATTGATTGACACGAAGATGGTTCTTAAGGGTTAATGCGCAGCAAAGTAGTGCCAGGAGGGGTGATACCAAATGTATCCAGGGTGAGAACTGGAGGTGATATCCTAGATGCATCAGGGAGTTAGTGGATAGGAGGGCTGATTGGTCTTTAAGTCCCTGTGCGGCTCTTTTAAGGGTTAGGGTGTCTTGGAAGAGGGGTGCTATTTTTTGATTGTGTAGGTGTTTTAATTTTTCAAAATTGGGCAGGTGAAGGGTCTGGGTAGTGGTTGCCATGGTGATGCCGGAAACATTGGCTGGAGGTTGACCAAAATGTCGCCACAGTGGTAAGTTGAAATAGGCCTTTGATATGGGTTCTAGGGTGAAATTTTGGGTGCAAGATAAATCAGAATTGGTTAAAATCATGCCGGCATTTTTAATGGAGCACAGGCATGGGACTGAGATGACTGAGTATGCTCTATTCTTAATTTTGACTTGGCCTGAATCTGTGCATTGGAGCATGGAAGTGGGATGGTCGGTTATTAATAGGAAGGTGCTGTGTGATAGGGGTTGGATAAGATTTGGTATGGGTGCTGCCATGTGTGCTTTAAAACTGCAGGTATGGTGCACCGCCTCTGGTAGGTCTAAAAATAGGGATAGAGTGCATGTGGGGTGTGTGGCCGACAACAGAGGTAGGGGTAGGTTACAGCTGATAAGGTGGCCGAGGTCACACATATCCAGGTCAGCTTGTGTAAACTGTATATAGTGTGAGTGGGTCTTGGACATAGCCAAGTAGCCGGGAAGTGGCTCCACCTGGGTGTGACCTACTGACTTAGTGTCGGAGGTGTCGAAAGGCACGGGGAAGGTTTCTATTCTAAATATAGAAAAGGTGCTTCCCCCTCTGGTTATGGGTACTGGTATGGTTATTAACAGGCTCGAGTTATGGCTCCAGTGCACATGTACTCGGCGCTGATAATAATAACTTATGGGTAGGTTTTCTAAAATAATGCCGTGGTGTGCCTCGTGCAGGAGGCTGGATAAATTGTTTAAACCTAAACTGAGGTCGTCTTGTGTGATGATGGATTGGGGTAGGGTGCCCTCAAGTAGATTATTAATGGTTAAGAGCAGATTTCCCAAGTCGCTTTGGAGGTCAATTAAAGACTCTATTTGAGAATTTGCTGCTGTGAATAACATTGAATAGAAGGTGTCCTGTCTGGATTGGAGTTCTAATTTTAATAATATTGATGAGATGTTAGAATTTAAATGCTCTAATTTTCCGGAAATAAAAGATAGAGCATCATCAGTGTCGTTTTGGAATTTTGAGAAGATGTTGACAGAATTGTAATTAAATTCCGAAATATTTAACAAGAAATGTGTGGCTAATTCTACCACGTGCATTTTGGTGGCTAACTTTTTATCCAGGTCAGACATCTCAGAATTCAAAATATCAATTTCTGGTTGAGTCCCGAGGCCTATTGAAGCTCTTAAAATGTCACCAATGACTTGGCCGGGGGCATTTCTGGCTTTTCTGATGTTTGGAGGTGAAATCAATTTTGACAAAGTTTTTAGTGTTGTTTTTGACTTGGAGAATAGGCTCTGTATCATGTTATCTAGGGCATGGGCTGTGTGCTTAATGTATTGGGGTGCATCAGTGCTGATGAGAGGGCTGAGTAGTTTTGGCTGACTTAGGTTCTGATCAAAGGTCAAGTTAAGGCTAAAGGTCAATGGATAGTCCATGTAATTGGCTAGTAATGTTTGGGGTAACTTGGTAAACAGTGCGCCATAGTTGGGTCTGAAGATGGTGTTCAGATTGTTGTCTGATGTTGAGGTGCAGCCGAGGAGCAGATGTAGGAATATACAGGCTGCTAGGATGGCTGCTGCTCTAGAAAATGAGAAAAAATTGAAAATTTTGAGGATTTTGAAAATTTTGATGGTGGGGTTCACTTTAAAAATAACATTAGCCCAGTCACAAATGGGATGTTAGTATGGTCAAGTATTTACAAGGGTCGGGGAATCTGTGGGTGGTAGGGTTGTTGTCACATGAAATTTTTTTTTATGCAGATGGACTGGTGCCTGTTGTCACCGTCAGGGGCGGCACACGAGCTTGAGCATGGAATCTGTTTATCTCGAAGACAGCAAACTGGAATACTATGCTGGCCGTATTCCTTATGGCCAGTTCACGTCCAATTCTGGAGTATTGGCGGGGTAAGTCCCTGAGGGGCTGTTCCGACGCTATGAGCGTGCGAGCACATAAAAGTGCTATGTATGATGCAGATCTATGATTAAACCTGCCCCATGGAGGCCGGCGGGGATTATCCCCAGCTACAGCGACCATGAAGGCTTTGATGGTTGCTGCTGTGGAGTGATTGCTCAAGTCCAGCTCCTGTCTTAGCACAGGGCTGCTGAGGTAATGTTTAATATCTTCCTGGGCGAGGAAGGTGATGAGGTGTTGCTGTTCCATGATTATGCTCCTAATTTCAAAAGGATCCATGAGATCACTCCTGATCCCGTGTGGTCCAAGGAGGCTGTGTATGGTCCATGTAGCATTTGGGCCGTGCTTATTTGCCGGTGGGTCCAGGCTGTAAGTCATAAAAGGAAAAAGGGGTCTAAGTGGGCTGTGAATGGGGGAGAGGTAAAGGTGGGGAATTTGCTTGGCTGAAGAGGTTTAGTAAATTGGATTATCAATGTTAAAAATTATAGGGTAGTGGAGAAGTTCTTCCACATTTTACACACACTTAAGGCTCACACCGCCATTGGTTAATAGGGGTACCTGGGCACCATGATAATAAAGTGCTATCATGTACAATGCTAGAACGACTGTTAAAAATCCTAAATGCTAAAATAGACCCATAAGATAATCCTACCTGGGCTGGTTGCATGATGGGTCTGCCATGGTCCCTTCCCAGACACTTGTTGCCGTGCTTAAGGTGTGGTGGTATTGGTTGTGGGTTGTGTTGTGATCAGATGTGGGTGGGCAAGCGCTTATAAACCTGAGATTGAGTTTGGCTATTTCTCAGTCTGAGATCTCCCATAGGTGGTATGTCTTGCCCTGAAAGAGGCGTAGGCCAAATATTATTGGTGGATGCAAGTGGGGTTGACGGTCCCATATGCAAATTAGGGTTATCCTGGCCTGGATTGGTTGGTGGTGAGATATTGTCTAAGGATAGCATATTGGGAAGCTTGGCGGGGGGGGTGTTTTATCCCCGGCCAAGGTGATATGGTTGCTATGGCGTCCCTGTAGCTTTTAAAGACCTTGAGGGCAGTGTGTTATTGATTTGTATATGTGCCACCACAGCACTTAAGGGTTGGCGGAGACAGCGGTGTAAACATGGGGTGTGGGTGTCAGAGGTCCATCTTCCTACAATAGGTTTATCATTGGAAATAGTGGTCTTGAAGTGGTAACAAGCCGTCGCATGTGTGTATTGAAGTTTATACACAAACCGAGGATACAGCGCTGCCTTGGGCGGTCGGTATGTGGCGTGTGTAACCTAACCTAATTATTTGATAATCCATTTGCCAGTGTTTGGCGTTCCACTTAGAAGGGGTAGGTGTGTGTATATACAGTTAATCAAGGCGGTGTTGATTTTGGATGCATAGGAATTTTTATGGCTGTTAGTATAAATAGGTTGGGCGTTGGTCTGTGACTGTTGCTGTCAGTGTGTTTAAGTGGTTGGTGTATTAATGGTTGATTAATTTGGTTGGGGCGCGTGGCGCCTGTGGGGAATGAAGGAGGGTTGTTTATATGGATATTTGGTGTTTGACACAACGTCTTATGATCTATAATGGACGCTTAGAAATTTTTCTTGATTTTCTGGAGGGCATGGGGCTGAAGGAGATTGTTCCCTTTTTGGCTGGCCTTCCTCTCTTTTTCTTTGTTTTGGGAGTGGTAAGACTCACATTGGAGGGGTCGTCCTGGTCGGGGTCGTGAAGTGAGCTTGTGGGCCCTGATTGCAGCCTTTTTATAATGGCTTTGGCGCTAGCTCTTGTGATTGGTCTCCTTAGCCTTGATACATGTACTGATTTCTTCAGTATTTTTCCATCTTGTAGCCTTTTTAGAATAGCTGTGACTGGTGAAGTCATCCTCATTATGATGTAGGGGCCTGAGTATGTGGGTTGCAGCTTTTTTGATGTGCATTTGACCAGCAGGGTGGGTATATGTAAATATACCAATTGGCCTGTGTTATATGAGCTCAGTTCTGCTGAAGTGTCATGTCTGGCTTTCATCTTTTTGTGAGCAGAGATCATGTTTTCTGCAGCTCTCATCTGAATATCATCCCTAAACTGTAGTAGGCTGGTCATAATTTTCTCCCTGGTGCTTGAGTCTTTTTCAGCTTTAATCAAGGACAAAGCTGCTTCAGTTGGTAGGTGTGTCTGCTTGCCAAAGACTAACAAATTTGGTGAGTAGCCTAAGGCGCTGCTTATAGTATTATTAATACTGAAGACTACAGCCTGTAGGAAGGTTGACCAATGCTTTTGTGATTTTGATACAAAAGCCCTGAGGGATGATTCAATGGTTTGATGTTGGCGCTCACAGAGACCTTGAGACCTAGACCAATGTGCACTTCCTGTCACATGTTTAATGCCGAACTTTTCACAAAAATATTTGAATAGTTTTGAGACGTATTGTTGGGCATTATCTGTGTTTAGTACTGAGGGAGTGCCATGGATACATATGACTTTTTGGAAGAAACCAAGTGCTACAACTGCAGCAGTATTTTCTTCACTTGTCCAGGCAGTCACATGCCTGGTGGCATGGTCGGTCACCACATGTATGTAGTGGGAGCCATCAGCGGCCTTGGAAAAAGGGCCTATTGTGTCCATGGTGACATGAGAGTATGCTGTGAGTACTGGGTCACGTAGTTTCATTGGAGTTTTCAGGTTTTTGGGTCTCTTTTTGGTGGTCAGGCATATGTGGCAAGTACCGCAGAAGTCAAAAACTTCTTTAAACATTGATCTCCAGTAATACCTAGCCCTTATGGCTGTATAGGTTTTGACTGGACCTAGGTGTCCACCTAGGGGAGAGCAATGGGTTGCTTCCACTAAAGATTCTGTCCACTTTTCTGGAATTACAATTTGCAGTGTGGGCTCTAAAGTCTTACCCAAATTGGTATCAGTAATTCTGAAGAGGACTTCATCCAGTAAGATGAATTGGTCGTGGTTACGTAGTATTTGATTCATTAATCCTGAGTCGTGTGGCAGGCTACCTTTTTCGATGTAGTTTGCCATGGAGGATGCAAAAAGGTCTTCTTTTTGGCTTTTAATCAGTGTTTCTCTAGAAGGTGTCAGGGATTGGTGTTTACAGATTTCCTGAATTGCCCTTTCAGCTAGAGGTAGCACACGGCGGGAGAGCTTAGCTCTCTTGGCGTTTGCAGCTTTGATGGAGACCCTAGGTGACCTAGATTTGGCGGGCCTGCCTCTGGGGCGAGGACTGCTGCACTTAGGCTTGAGTGGGCGGGTCTTTTTACTGGGTGCTGCTTGGCTGGCTGCTGGAGGTGTGTCGTCCTGAGACTGGGACTGTGCTCGAGTGAGTACACACAGGTCAGGGTTCACACTTTGCTGCCTCTCTGGGGTGCCTTTCCTTGCTATGACGCCTTTTGGTGGTTTATTTGTGCTTCCCCAAATTTTGCCTCCTTTTAATATTGATCTAGGAGGTCCCAAACAGATGGGATTATTGGGAATTGGGTCGTCTGATTTGAAAACCTTTGTCATGGATATATCTGAAAATTGTACCCTTTTTGGTGGGAGGATAATTTTTCCTTGTGATCTAATTGGTATTGGATCATCAGAGCCAGGGGGATATTTTCTTCTGGACAGGCAATCTGCCACTAGATTAGCTCTGCCTTGTAGGTATTTCACTTCAAAATCATAAGACATAACAGTATCTACCCATCTTGCCAATCTGCCATTGGTGATATTTTCCTTCTTGTTGAAGAGGGAGACTAGGGCTGTATGATCTGAATATACCTTGAAGTGAGTGCCGTCTACATAATGGTGGAACTTTTTGACAGCGAAGATTATCCCAAGTAACTCTTTGTCAGTTATTCCATATCTGGTCTCTTGAGGTGTTAGACCTCTCCCAGAGAATTCAATGGGCCTATAAAAACCATGTTCATCTACCTGTGTGATAACTGCTCCTAAGCTGAAATTGCTGGAGTCTGTGAAGATGATGAAGGGTTTGTTATAGTCTGGGAATTTTAGGATTGCCTCAGTGCAAATTGATGCTTTGATTTTCTCAAAGGCTGTTTGACACTGAGTGGTCCATTTGAAAGTACCCTTTGTGGCTTCATATAGGGGTTTCATTATATGGGCGAAGCCTCTAATGAATCTTTTATAAAATTGTGCCATTCCATTGAAACACCTAAGGTCGTGGATGTTTTTAGGTGCTGGGAAGGTTTTGACTGGTGAGATTTTGTCTGGGGAAGGTGAGATGCCGTGTTGATCTAGGGTGAAACCTAAGAATTCCATTTTGGTGGTGCCAAATTCACATTTTTCTGACTTTAATTTGATGTTTCCTTTGATGAAAAGTTTTAGCACTTCATCTAGGTCTTGCAGGTGTCTTTCCCATGTGGGGCTGTATATGGCCACATCATCCACATAGGCTACTGCATTTCTGTATTTGCATTTCATGAGCAATTGTTCCATTACATTCATGAACGACAAACCAGAGGTTTTTAAACCCATGGGTAATACTTTGGCCATATACCTTGTGCCATTGGCAGAGAAAGTTGTTAAAGGCCTTGATTCTTTAGCTAGAGGAATCTGATGGTAGGCGCTGTATACATCCAATTTGGAAAAATATTTAGCACCTGTTCTGCCAACTTGTTGCATGAGGTCGTCTGCTCTGGGGAAGGAGTAGGAAAAAGATTTTAGGTTTTGGTTAACCCATCTATAATCCACGACTATTCTCCATCCTGAGGCTACAGACCTGTCTCCCTGGGGTTTGGGTACTAAGAAAGCTGGGGAGTTCCACTCACAGGGTTTGGTGCATTCTTCAATGACACCTTGCTGTAAATGTTTATCTAACAGCTCTCTTTGGAAAATCTCTTTTTTGGGTGACATTCTATAGGATGGTCTGTTGCAGGGTTTGAAGTCAGGGATTAATTCTAATTTGATCTCATTCTCAACATTTAATCCTATAGCACTTTCATTTAACACAAAGGCCTCTCTATTTGATTCAACAATGTTTTTGATTTGTTGTTTTTGGTCCTCAGAGAGCTTGTCACATATTGTATATTTTAGAGGGTCGTCCCCTTTGGGTAGCTGATCTAGGGGATCATCTCCACAATTGATGGGGAGCATTTCTTTGTCAGAGATTATGCTGTTGAGGGAGTGTTGGCTGTTCAGTTTTCCAATGGGAATGGCTTTGTCTAGATTGTTAAGTGCAAAGATGCCTAGGTTCATGTGCTTTTTGATATTGATGGAAAAATCGTTTGGGTTGGCCACTGTTACCGGTATGATCTTTCTTGTTGACCTTGGTTCAACAAGGGCGTGTTTGATTAGTACCGGTAATGTTGTGTCAACATTTTCTGTGATGCCTGTTTTACCTATTAAGGAATCAGGTCCTATGACGATTGCATTGAATGTGGATTCAGAATTTGGTGGCATGGTTAGGCCTTTGGCTGCTCTTATGAAGTGTGGTGAAGGGGACTTGGCCCCAAAGGAAATTTTGGCCCTATATTTGGTCATAAAATTTACGCCAAGAATTATGGGGTGATTTAGTTTTGGAACAACATGTAGTCTTGTTTTAAACTCTGTGTTATTGATTAGGAAAGTTATAGTGATGGAATTGTTGACCTGAACTGAGGATTTATCAGCTAGTAGGATAACCATGCGAGATCTCCTACCATGTCTGAAATTGGGGGTTGATATGATTTTGTCTGCCATTTTCTGGCTGATAAAGGAAAGGGAGGCTCCAGAGTCTACAAGGGCTCTGTAAGAACTGCCATTGATATCAACATTAACTGCGCCTTTAGTCAATTCAGTATTAATGTAAGAGGTCTTACCTTGCTGCCCATACTTACTGGTCTCGACTTTTAATTGGAGGGTGGAAATTCTCTTGTTCTGGTTCTCATAGAGGTCCTCACTGTCTGATGAGGAGTCTTCGTCACAATTCACAGGCTGGGGGTCGTGGCTCTGTTGTTCTGCCGAATTTAGTTCTGCTCCATCATTTGTGTGTGAAATATGGCATGTGGGGGACGTTCCAATTTTGTTGTCCAAGGTGGGGGCGGGGCTGTAAGATGCATGGTGGCCCTCCCCTGTGTCCTATTCAATATTGTCATTGTAGTGTTCTCCTTGTCCAGAATCAGGAGGTTGGTTGTCAGGATGGTTGTCTCCTGTCTTTTTGTTGTCATTTCTGCCTGGTGTTGGGTCCCTGGATTTCTTTTGTTGCTGGGTCCAATCATCAGGGATTGGGAAATCTGCTGGGACCAGTAGTTTCTGGAAGGACACCTGGCGGGTGTTGGTGGGGGTGGAGGCAACAGGGATGAAAACAAAGTTGTTTCTTGTGTCGCTGGATTTGGACCTGCTTCTGTTTCCCTCCTGAGATTTGCTTCTGCCTGGCGATTGATACCTGTTCTTGGAGCCTGATCTGCTGTTTGAGCCGGGTCTGGGGTTGTTATAACCTTGTTGATTTTGGTTGTATCCTGATTTAGGTTTATCGTCATACTGCTTAATATTGCCATTTCCAGGGGGCTTGTTGTTATAATTGTTGTTGTTGTACTGGTCCTTCCTGGATCTGTTATTGTTGTTGTTGTTATTGTTCCTTTGCCCATTGTAGTTATTATAGTTCATGGCGCACAAGTCTGAAGTTTGGTTTGAGGCATGGGCTGCTTTGGCTGCTTCCATGACCAATTCTTGTTTTAATGCTGCAGTCTCGGCTTCTCTAATGCTTTTGGGGCTGTCTGAGAGTACAACATTTTTTATTTCATCTTTGAGGCCATTTATGAGATAGTCCACTTGTACAGATTCATCCAGGTTGCTGTTGGATAGCAATAAGGTCATATCTGCTATGTATTCTTCCACAGTCTCCTTGGGTTGCTGCTTTCTGTTTCTATATCCTTTGATTATTGTGGCAGGGTCAGGCTGGTTGAATCTGCTGAGGAAGGCGGCATAGACTGCCTCAGTGTCATACATGATTGGTTTGTCAAAAATGTTTGTAAAAAACCATTGTGCTGCTCTGCCCTTTAAAAAGGTATACATACAGGATGCATGCATTGTTGGGCTGCGGGGGTATGCATTTCTTATATAGAATTTGAATTCTGCCAGGAATCTGGCTGCAGATCTGTAGGGCGAGGGTTTGTCAAAGGGTTCTGGCTTGTTAAAACAGCTTAATTGAGCAGATGTGAGTCGCTCAGGTTCAAAACTCCTATATCCAGTAGGAGCGGAGAAATTGGATTGTCCTAGATTTGGTATCATTGGTGTGGACTGCGCTGCAGGCTGGTGGGCAGCTGCTTGGGCAGGTGGAGTGTTTGTAAACAAGCTATACATTGGTATAGGGTTGTTGTAGGGCGTGTGCGCCTGGTGGGGCATGTATACATGGTTGTAAACACTGCCTGAAAGTGATGTGGCGGCTACCGGTGATGGACGAGTGGTAGAGGGCGCCATCTGGTGGGTTGTGGCTGAATTACCAAGACCTGCATGTGTCGCGCCTTGTTGGGTGGGCGTGGCACCTGTCGCTATCATTCGGGTTGTATTTTGAAAAAGGCTTGGTGGGCTGAGCCTGTATCCTACCGGTACAGATGTCGGCATTCTGGTAGAGGTGCCCATAACATGTGAAGGTTGGCCTGAAGGGGGTAGCCTAGTGTTGGTGGGTGAGAAAAGGCTGTTTTGGCCTTGGCTGGTAGGTGTTCTTGTTCTATCAATGGCCCTGAATATTTCAGATCTCATTCCATCAATATTTCTGTTGATTCTGTCAGACAGACTGGCTGACGCTATTTCAGACCTTCTCAGTACATCAGCGTTGTCCTGAGCTGCTTTTCTTTGTATTTGGCCAATGTCATTCTCCAGGTGCGACTTCCAAGTGTCCATGTCATTTAACCTGTCATTTATTCTTGACAGTTGGCAGGAGGAGTCGTCTCCAATCCTTTTTATTTCAGCGGACAATAAGTTCATTTGTCCTGTTAATAGGTTGGAGAGGGAGTCATTGACTGCCTGGGTGCACTCTCTGACTATGTTCCTCGTCATGTCATCCTGGTTGTACTCTGGAGGTGGAGCTGCAGTGGCCATGTTTGGGTAGGCAGGTGCTCTGTGCAGGTGGGGGAAGGTTACTTCTGTGTCTTCTTCAGAGGTGGATTCTGTCTGTAAATGGGCGGGGAAGTGACTGTTTCTGTGTAGTATGGGAGTAGTGGCCACAAGGTCGCCTCTTCTAGCTGCAGAGTCTAAGCTTCTTTGAAGTCTGTAAAATACAGGTGTATTTGGCCTTTGAGGGGAGGATGATTGCACTCTTCTCCTGGGCCTATGGGTGGGGTATGGCCTTTCAAAGGATCTGGCTCTTGGAGGCGTGCTCAGGGATGAATTTGGTGCTGGAGGTGTCGCCCTGTCTTCCTCGGAGGTAGAGTAGGGGTAGTAAGGCCTAGGGTTTCCTCCAGGTGGATTGCTGTCAGGCTGTGGGTTTTGGTGCGGCCTTAGCAAATTGGTGGGATTGGAGTTGTCTTGCCACTGCTCTTCTAGAATACGGTTTATCCTGTCTAGAAAAACAGAGGGACTCTCACCACACTGGTAGCTTGGTGTAGCTCCGGTTGGTATCAGTTGTACACGTCCTGTGTTGAGTCTGTTTTCTCTCCACCTGTGGATTGCTGAGTCTAGCCTGCTCCTCCAGTAATTGTCTGCTACTGATGGGTGGGCTTGGATGTCCGGTACAGTAAGGTTGTCCCAACTTAGGTCAGGTGTACACTGTGGGTCAGAATCACTGCTGGATGAGGGTGACCGTCCGGCAGCTTCCAGGGCTTCCTGCAGGCTATTGGATCTTTCCTCTAGATGGCTATCTAGGTGGAGGTAACCAGGTGATTGATTTTCAGGCGTGCTGTATGTGGTACTTTGAAGACCACCTAATCTTAGGGGTGGTGATTCTGAGGGTGAATAGCCAGGTAGGGTGAGGTTTAAACCTGGTGGTGGGGCTCCTGCTGGTGTACTTGTAGGTGCACCTGTGTTGGTGTCCACTATGGTAGATGAGAAATGCAAGGTGTTTGAACTCACAGGTGTCTGTTTATGTGTGCGTCTATGGGCTGGTAGCACTGGGTCCAGCTGGAGCGCGTCTGGCGAGGAGTCTATCGGGGCGGCGTACTGTGTACTGGTGGCTTCTTGCTGGTCTCTGTCTTGAGATGTAGGGATACGTTGTGGGGCTGGCTCCTTTGGTAGGGTCTCACTGTTGTCCATGGCTCATGAGAGGTGGTAACTGTGGGATGATACGTGAGGGTTTTCCACCATTGTCAACGAGTCCGTAAATGTTGAATAAGGATGAATACAGACGAATCAGGAATCCAGTTTGATATCCACTTTATTCATAGAAGTCCACGCGGTATAGATGGTGATACAGTGTAAAGGTGCCCAACAGTGTCCAAGCCTAGCCCTTGAGCCAAGGGCTCGATCTCACGTGAGTGTGTGAGGTATGAAGTATGAAGGTGGAAAGATGAGTGAGCTGCTCCCTCCACAGGTATTTGTAGTAGGAGCCGCTCACCCAGCTCATCCTAAAAATAGTATCAGGTGAGCTAAATATAGTAACTGGGGAACTCCAGTGCAGGTATGTAGGGGAGATCCCAAACATAGCACTGGGGTTCACAGAGTTCAGTGTGGTTCTAAATATAGCTGCTGGGAACTCCCGGTATGCTGTGAGCTGCTCATGATCAATGGGCATGTCATCCAGCATGGGGAGTTGTTTCTAAACATTGTCTGCTAGGAATTTCCAGCATGCAGCGAGCTGCTTGTGATTGACGGCGTATCCTCCAGTGGGAGGAGGCGGGGTCACTGAGTGCAGTTGACGCCGCCAGCCTTTGGTCTTTGGTATGGTTTGGCTTGTGGGTAGACTCGGACACTGGGTTACATGGTAGAGTCAAAGGTGAAAAATAAATATGATAAGTACAATACCTATAACGGTCTACTGACAATAGCATCTGGTGGTGTGTTATCATCACCTTTCACGTGTTGGATGGTGAATGAAAATTGTTGTATGTCTAGAGCCCATCTGGCCCATCTATGTGTGAGTCCTGTATTGGTTAATAGTGGGATTAGGGCTGCATGGTCTGTGTATAATTGGAAATGTCTAGTCTCTAGATAGTGTCTGAAGTGTAATACTCCATACACTACTCACAGTAGTTCTCTCTCTGTGGTATTGTAATTTCTCTCATGTTTGGAGAGGGCTCTACCTGCAAAGGCTACTGGTCTGAGCACTCCTTCATTATCTCTCTGTGAGAGTACAGCTCCTAAACTCACATTGGAAGCATCAGTTGCCAAACTGAACTCTTTCTCATAGTTTGGATATCTGAGAAGAGCATTGGTACAGAGGGCATGCTTTAATGTTTTGAAAGCATTATCTGCCTCTTCTGTCCAGACAAATGCTTTGAGATGTGTCTGTAGATCATACAATGGTCTAGCAATTTGGGCGTAACCTTTGATAAACTTTTTGAAGTATTGGCATAGGCCTGTGAAGGATCTGACATTTTTGACTGATTTTGGTGTTGGGAAGGTTTTGATTGACTCCACCTTTGTGGGAGATGGTTGCAGTCCCATGGGTGTGACTCTCATTCCCAAGAAGTCTATTCTGTCTATGAAGTATTCACATTTTGATTTCTTCAGTTTGAGTTTACCAACTCTTAGGCTGTTGAACACATCTTCCAGGTCATGGAAGTGTTGTTCGATTGATGGTGATAATACCAATATGTCATCTAGGTATGGTAGGGCACATTTGTACTTGAGTTTGTTCAGAATTAATGTGACTAGATGGCAGAATCCCGCCGGTGCCGTCGCTAAACCCATCGGCATCCTTTCATAGACATATTTTTTGTCATTTGCTATGAATGCGGTTTTATGCTGATCCTCCTGTCTTATAGGAATTTGAAAAAATCCCTGTTGGGCATCTAGCTTACTGAATACTCTTGGTCTGAGTGACCCTATCATGTCTAGAGTGTCATCGGCCCGGGGTGTAGATAAGGCTTGATTTATCGTGTTTTGGTTCAAATAACGAAAATCTGTGACGAGCCTATGGCCTCCCGATGATTTTTGTACTAAAAAGGATCTGGAAGCCCAGGGGCCTTCAGCACATTCTCTCAGAATGCCCTGTTGTACTAGCCTTTCACACTCTTCCCCTATTGCGGCCTGTTTTTCTGGTGTTTGTCTATATGGTAGGAAATGACATGGTACTGCCTCAGGTTTTACATGTATTGAGTGTGTATACAGGTGTGTGGCACCAATGTCTCCATCTTTTCCTACAAATACATCATCATACTTGGTCAGCAGTGATCCTAATCTATCATGCTGATCTTTGGATGTGAGCACAGATTTTGGTGGAACATTCTCTTCCAATTCTGGCTCGAGGTCATGTGCCTCACTATGTATAGCAGCTATTTCAGAGAGTCTGATTGAGTTGGGTTCAGGGTCAGCATATGTGGACTCACAGTCTGAGTCTGTGTCACTGAATTGAGTTACATCCTCAGGCCGTATGGCTGAGATGGATTGATCAGTGTGTGGGGTAGTGTCTGACACCTGTTGGGGTTTTTCTAAATCAGATTCCTTGACTTCCTGAAATAGAGCTATGATGGCACCCTTTTTGATTTTATGTGGGCGCCTGCTGGTGTTGAGTAACACTAGGGGATGTTTGTTATTTTCCCTGGGGGTTACTGCTGCCCTTTGAACTAGATATGGGGCATTGTTATTTCTTTGGAGGTTATCTACTACTCCAGTTTTGCCTTGCAGTGATTGAGTAGATGTGACCTTACCCAACACTGCAAGTTCAGAGAATGGAGGGATGGTAAAATCCCTCACTGCCCTAATGGGTTTGAGAATTTGTTCAGGATCAACATTAAATTCAATTTGAGATTTTGTAGTGCTTAAGAAATCTGTGCCGAGAACAACGGGCTGTGTGAGGTTGGGTATTACAGCAAATTGGTATTGGAATCTGACACCTTGGATTCTAAAGTTCAGCATAGCTGAATGTCTAACATGACACACCGATCCATCTGCCAAGTGGATGTTGATTTTAGATTTCCTCAGTTGGATATGGAATCTCTTTTGGAGATCCATGAGGAATGATTGTCTGACACAGGTGATAGTAGCACCTGTATCAACCAAACATTGTACATCTGAAACATCATATAGATTTGCATTGATACAGCCATTTTGAAGAAGTACAATAGAAAGCTTGGTACTCTCACCTGTATCCTTTGATGATGAATCTGGTGGGGTGATGTGTATCACTGATGGACGTCTCTGTCTGTTAGATGGTAGATTGGCACTAGCAATTGTCTCTGGTTGGATTTTTGTTAATCCTGATTGATTGTTTGTATTTGGGGTGTCACAGTGCACTGGCCCATCGGCACTGTGACATCCTAGTTTTCCTGGTTCTGTGGGGTGGTTGAGATGGTTGCCACCAGGAGCTTGGAGATTTGATCCATCACATGAGGTGGTATTTGGGGGTTACTTTGTTGGTTCCCCTGGTAACCTCTTGTGTCAGGTTTGTAATCCTCCCGGCGTGAGTTGGAACCCTGGTTATATTGACCAGAGTTGCTGTATTGACCGGAGTTATTGGATCTCTGGTTGTTGTAGGCGCCATTGTTGTTGTAGGATCCACTGTTGTAGTTCCTATGTGGACTCTGGCTCCTACTGTTGGATCCTTGATTATAGGATCCAGAGTTGTTTGAACCCTGGCTGTTGTTGTAGGATCCAGAGTTGTTGTAGGATCCAGAGTTGTAGTTCCTATGTGGACTCTGGCTCCTACTGTTGGATCCTTGATTATTATAGGATCTGCCATTACTTGGGGTTCTGTCTCTCCTATCACTGTATGAAGAGTTACCATTGTTGGAGTTGGAAGAGCTGTTGTCTTTCCTACTGTTGTGACCCCCCCGGTTGTTGTTGTTGTTGCCCCCTCTACCTCTACCTCTATTGGATTGGTAGTTTGGGTCATAGTTATTTCCTCTGTATCTACCGGTAGGGTCTCTTGATGCAACCTTAGCCTCCTGTTGCCTTACATGGGCACTAGACATTAGGTTAACATCTTCATCTGCACTAGTGCTGATTTCCTGGACCTTTTTCTTAGTAGGCTGTGGGTTGGACTCTGCATCCCTCACCTTCCTAGATCTCTCTTGGGTCTCAACCTCTAGGGCTAGGTCTAGGGCTTGGTCAAAAGAGTCTATTTTCTTGTTCTCAAGAGCTACAGAGATCCAGGGCCTCATGCCTTGGGTAAATGCCTTGCTTAGGATTTCATCACTTTGGCGTTGGGCATTACACACTTTCCTGAGATGGCATGCATAGTCTAGGACAGGTTCATCTACCTTTTGTGCACGGAGTGCAGTCCTTGAGATTATATTGTCTCGAGTAGCAAAATACTCTTTTAATTTATTCACTACATTGGTCCATGTCAACATGTCAGGTGTGGCACTCTCCCTGAAGGATTCAAACCAAGCTAGTGCTTGTCCTTCGAGGTACTTGGGTAAATATGTTACCATGGTGTCACTGTCTGTTACTTTGTACTTATCCTTCAGATATTCTGGGAATTTGTGATCAATAAATAATGCTGTTGACATGAGTGGTGATGGGTGTGAAAAGGTTTTGGGTTTTGTTACCTCATGTAGCCTGATCTTTCTGTCATCCTGTTGTTTTCTGTCTATGAGTTTGGTCATGTTGGACACCATGGAGATTATGATGTCATCTTTGGATCCAGAGGCAGATGGTGTGACAACAGGTGTGATGGCAGGTGTGGGAGGCTGTGGGGTCTGGGATGATACCATCTTCATGAGATCTGCTATCTGTTGTTGTTGTCTCTCTAGGGACTTCCGCTGATCTTCCATGGCCTTCTGTTGAGCATCTATTGCTGCATTCCTCTCTGCCAGTTGTTGGTTGAGGATCCTCTCCCTTTCCTCCTGCTGGGACTTGTTGGTCTCTAGGGCAGTAACTGCATCTTGGATGGCCTTCTCATAGGCCCTTATCTTCTCAGCTGTCTGATTAGGTTGGGGGCCTTCATCGGTGTCCATGATGGAGGGTGTGGGGGAGGTGTCTCTGGAGGAGTGGCTGTCAAAGGCTGGAGCTGGGGTGGAGGATCTAGATGAGGGTGTGGATCCACCCCCTGAGGCAGATCCTTCTTCCCCCGAGGTAGATAGCGTGAGTTGGGCGTCCTGTAGAGATCCCTGGGAAATGTTGGATCCCTGAGAACTGGTTGTTCCCTGAGTAGACAGGGTGGGAGGTGTGGGGTCTACTGAGTGTGGGTCTGTTGTATTGGAGGCTGGTTTGCCTCCTGTGGGCCTCCTAGATCTAGGTCGGAGGGAGACCTCTTCAACAGGCCCCTGACTACGTAAGGTCTTTGTGTGTTGTTCTGCCAGCTTGACTGATAAGACCTTGATGTGTGGGGTGGACCTCACTGACGTGTGGGAGACCTCACTGACGTGTGGGAGACCTCACTGACGTGTGGGAGATCTCATTGATGTGTGGGAGATCTCACTGGTGTGTGGGAGATCTCACTGATGTGTGGGAGATCTCACTGGTGTGTGGGAGATCTCACTGATGTGTGGGAGATCTCACTGGTGACCTTGGTGGGTATGGTGTCAAGGTCAAGGTCACTGGGTGGGTGGAGTGGGTCTTACTGTGTGTATGCGGTACCAGCTTTAATTTACTGTGTGCATGATTGTTCTTAGTTGCGGTACCAGCTTTAATTTACTGTGTGCATGATTGTTCTTAGTTGTGTTACCAGCTTTAATTTTTATGAGCCTGTGAGAGATGGGATCTTAGTAGGATGTTCTCCACCACTTTGTCATACTAGTAATTGGCATGATCAAGTTGTCATATGAGAAATATCATATGGCTAGTGGTGTATGGAGTAAATACATCAGGCTCATATAAAATAGTGTTATTTCCAGTTGTCACTGGTTTATTCAGCTTTAGGCAACGTGTAAGAAATATCAATCATACAGTAGTTAGTATGTAGGTAATTTGTACATACAGTAAACATACAGTAATTTATAAAGTACAATGTTCAGTTCCACTCCACCTGTGAGGTAATAATAATACAATGTCCAGCATAGTTCTAGGTGGGTTCCCACACCTAGCTCCTGACCTGCTGCTTAGAGGAATAATGTAATAATGAATAACTTTACCCTCTGGTGGAAGTCTTGAAGGAGATAGCCCCTGGCCACTAATGATAGAAACCAATGCCTGTCTAGCATAGTTTCACCATAGTGCAGTGGTATAGCAGGTAGCAGGAGATGACTGGAGATGTTACCTCTAGAGCGGTTCTTGGTGATCTGACTTCCTGGAGGTGCAGACAGGCTATTTGTAGCAAATCTTGGAAAAGCACCTCCAGACTGACTGGAGCCAGCAGCATCTGCCTAACTCTACAATTGTTTGAGGGGAGTCTTTCATGTGTCACAGGGGGACAAAGGACCCCCATGGGCGCCGCTGTGTCCCCCATTGTCTTGGTTGGTTCTGCAACTTCAGACCCTCATATCTCGGTCGTTTATGCGTTTATAACCGCCATTTCGCGCATGCGCGGAGTTGAATATGTCAAGTTTATAATGCCCGTTGGATAGGCGCGTAACTCCCGCCGGTTTGTCTGTAGGGAACTCAGAGCTCCTTTCAGTCTCCATAGCATAACTTCCTTAATAATGGGAGTTCCGCCTTGATCTTGGGCTCATTTTGACCGTCTAATTATGGGCTTTCCATAAATGCTTTGATATTTGACCTAGCTTGCTCAGGAGCGACGCTAGAGCGACCGGAAGGTTATGGCGTCGTGCTTATGTAACCCATTGTTCAGTCATTAGAGTGCTCAGACACTCATGACGGCGTCAGCGGTGCTCAGGCACCCGTGACGGCCGGTTGCATTCACTTACAAGTTATTAATTTGTGCATTGAACCATGAGGTCGCACACTGAGACCCTCATTTTTATTATATTGTGCAGTGAACCATTAGGTCGGAGCCTTTGATGTCAGAGAGAGAGTGTTTGTAAATGACCTGGCTGGTGTGCAGTGGGGCATGAACGCTCTTATACAAAGTTTGAGCGCTCTTATAGCTCTTAGAACCAACCTATGTATTAATTTCATAGATATCCTTTGATTAATACAAAATATGTTACAATTTATGGAATAATAAAATGGTATATCATAGAACCTTTTAGAAGATCTTAGGGCGGATTTGGTTGTAAAGGCAAGAAGGGTGAACCTATTCACAGATATACCAGTGTCCAGCAAATTAAGTGTGGAGATCAAGCCAGGTCAGGAGCAGATTATATCTGTGGCACCATGGAGAGAACCCACATGTAAAACGGCACAGAGAGATGAGGACGAACTGGTGGATCAAAGTTATGAATCCGGGAAAGAATAACGTAAATGTGATACCGCAGAGGAATGAGGCTCTGTGGAGAGAAATATTGGAGATAAAAGAAGAAGAGGCTGGTTGTATGAAAAACATACAACTTCAAGCTATTAAAATTTTGACGGAGAATGAAGTGGGAGATCAAGAAGAACATAAGAAAAAAGATGAAGAGAAGATAAGCAAGATAAGAGGGACTGACCTATCAGATTCGTGTCTGAGTGAGGCTGAGAAAGAGGAGTTCATCGAAATGCTTGTTAGGAACAGGGATGCAATTGAATATAGTGCGTCTGAAATGGGTCATTGCACTCTGTTCCCATTGAAACTGCATGTAGATGAGTCAGAGGGGCCGACTGCAGTGAGGCCATACAGGTACTCGCCACCAAAGTTAGAAATTATTGGTACTCAAATACAAGAATTATTAGATCTGGGGGTTATTGAGCCCAGTAATTCGGCAATGAGAAGCACATTAGTAGTGGTTACAAAGGAAGGGAAGAAGCCCAAGTTATGTACTGATTATCGGTATTTAAAAGTTGAATTTAATCAATGTATCCACAGGCTGGTTTCAATAGTAATCCAATACATTCCCTTCTCTATTGTTTTTGCTTCTTTAAATCTGGATCAATTATGATTTAAGTTTAATAAGTGGGATGTCCATTTTGCTCTAAAAGAAATTGATAAAAGTAAGTCATCAGGAATAAACGGAATAAGGGGAGATATACTACATTGTGCATTATTGTTGTTGATAAATCAATTCACTCATCTCATCTAATTATCACTTATTTGAACTAAATCATGATGTACTGAAATAATGTGTAGACACACAAATCTTTATGTATGACATATTATTTACTATCTATCTCTTTTTGCTTTTAATTTGTTTGTCTGTACTTTCTATGTTAATAACCTATTGAGTGAATATTGCCAGTCCCTATTTTTCCATCTGCTGATTGTGTTCATATTGACATTTGTCAAGATCCATGAAGTTATTGAATTGTTTCATTTGTGACTTTCCTTAGAAAAATCAATAAAACTTGGTCTGCTCTATAGCATTATTTAAATTAACATAGCAGTTCATTAATGCAATGAGCAAGTCAAAAAAAAAAACTAAAAAAGAACTGATGAACTACAAAATGGAGAAAGGAATCAATAGCAGTAATTAATATCGACATTGGACCCCTTGTGCCTTTTGGACCCCTTTTGCCTTTTGGACCCCTTGTGCCTTTTGGACCCCTTGTGCCTTTTGGACCCCTTTTGCCTTTTGGACCCCTTTTGCCTTTTGGACCCCTTTTGCCTTTTGGACCCCTTTTGCCTTTTGGACCCCTTGTGCCTTTTGGACCCCTTGTGCCTTTTGGACCCCTTGTGCCTTTTGGACCCCTTGTGACTTTTGGACCCCTTGTGCCTTTTGGACCCCTTTTGCCTTTTGGACCCCTTTTGCCTTTTGGACCCCTTTTGCCTTTTGGACCCCTTTTGCCTTTTGGACCCCTTTTGCCTTTTGGACCCCTTTTGCCTTTTGGACCCCTTGTGCCTTTTGGATCCCTTGTGCCTTTTGGACCCCTTGTGCCTTTTGGACCCCTTGTGCCTTTGGGACCCTTGTGCCTTTTGGACCCCTTTTGCCTTTTGGACCCCTTGTGCCTTTTGAACCTCTTGTGCCTTTGGGACCCTTGTGCCTTTTGGACCCCTTTTGCCTTTTGGACCCCTTGTGCCTTTTGAACCCCTTGTGCCTTTTGGACCCCTTTTGCCTTTTGGAACCCTTTTGCCTTTTGGACCCCTTGTGCCTTTTGGACCCCTTTTGCCTTTTGGACCCCTTGTGCCTTTTGGACCCCTTTTGCCTTTTGGACATCTTTTGCCTTTTGGACACCTTTTGCCTTGTAGACCCCTTTTACCTTTTGGACCCCTTTTGCCTTTTAGACCCCTTGTGCCTTTTGGACCCCTTTTGCCTTTTGGACCCTTTGTGCCCTTTGGACCCCATGTGCCTTTTGGATCCCTTGTGCCTTTTGGACCCCTTGTGCCTTTTGGACCCCTTGTGCCTTTTGGACCCTTGTGCCTTTTGGACCCCTTTTGCCTTTTGGACCCCTTGTGCCTTTTGAACCCCTTGTGCCTTTTGGACCCCTTTTGCCTTTTGGACCCCTTTTGCCTTTTGGACACCTTGTGCCTTTTGGACCCCTTGTGCCTTTTGGACCCCTTGTGCCTTTTGGACCCCTTGTGCCTTTTGGACCCCTTGTGCCTTTTGGACCCCTTGTGCCTTATGGACCCCTTTAGCCTTTTGGACCCCTTGTGCCTTAATAATATGAGGGAGTGTTTACCTTTAAGTCTGTCACTGCAGTAGTGTGTAGAAGTTTGGTATAATGGACCCCTTGTGCCTTTTGGACCGCTTGTACCTTTTGGACCCCTTGTGCCTTTTGGACCCCTTGTGCCTTTTGGACCCCTTTTGCCTTTTGGACCCCTTTTGCCTTTTGGACCCCTTGTGCCTTTTGGACCCCTTGTGCCTTTTGGACCCCTTGTGCCTTTTGGACCCCTTGTGCCTTTTGGACCCCTTGTGCCTTTTGGACCCCTTGTGCCTTTTGGACCCCTTGTGCCTTTTGGACCCCTTGTGCCTTAATACATATGAGGGAGTGTTTACCTTTAAGTCTGTCACTGCAGTAGTGTGTAGAAGTTTGGTATAATGGACCCCTTGTGCCTTTTGGACCGCTTGTACCTTTTGGACCCCTTGTGCCTTTTGGACCCCTTGTGCCTTTTGGACCCCTTGTGCCTTTTGGACCCCTTTTGCCTTTTGGACCCCTTTTGCCTGTTGGACCCCTTTTGCCTTTTGGACCCCTTTTGCCTTTTGGACCCTTGTGCCTTTTGGACCCCTTGTGCCTTTTGGACCCCTTGTGCCTTTTGGACCCCTTGTGCCTTTTGGACCCCTTGTGCCTTAATACATATGAGGGAGTGTTTACCTTTAAGTCTGTCCCTGCAGTAGTGTGTAGAAGTTTGGTATAATACATGTACTTATCTAGTTAGAGTTCTGTGCATAGACCTCAAGGATGGTTTCTATGCTTTGGTTAAAATACATTATCTTGCTAATTGGTGACTATGGAGATTCTGGCTGTTTAATGAAGTTGAATTTAATCAATGTATCCACAGGCTGGTTTCAATAGTAATCCAATACATTCCCTTCTCTATTGTTTTTGCTTCTTTAAATCTGGATCAATTATGATTTAATTTTAATAAGTGGGATGTCCATTTTGCTCTAAAAGAAATTGATAAAAGTAAGTCATCAGGAATAGATGGAATAAGGGGAGATATACTACATTGTGCATTATTGTTGTTGATAAATCAATTCACTCATCTCATCTAATTATCACTTATTTGAACTAAAGACAAGGTGTATTTAGCTGTAATCATGATGTACTGAAATAATGTGTAGACACACAAATCTCTATGTATGACATATTATTTACTATCTATCTCTTTTTGCTTTTAATTTGTTTGTCTGTACTTTCTATGTTAATAACCTATTGAGTGAATATTGCCAGTCCCTATTTTTCCATCTGCTGATTGTGTTCATATTGACATTTGTCAAGATCCATGAAGTTATTGTACTGTTTCATTTGTGACTTTCCTTAGAAAAATCAATAAAACTTGGTCTGCTCTATAGCATTATTTAAATGAACATAGCAGTTCATTAATGCAATGAGCAAGTCAAAAAAAAACAACTAAAAAAAACTGATGAACTACAAAATGGAGAAAGGAATCAATAGCAGTAATTAACATCGACATTGGACCCCTTGTGCCTTTTGGACCCCTTGTGCCTTTTGGACCCCTTGTGCCTTTTGGACCCCTTGTGCCCTTTGGACCCCTTGTGCCTTTTGGACCCCTTGTGCCTTAATACAAATGAGGGAGTGTTTACCTTAAAGTCTGTCACTGCAGTAGTGTGTAGAAGTTTGGTATAATACATGTACTTATCTAGTTAGAGTTCTGTGCATAGACCTCAAGGATGGTTTCTATGCTTTGGTTAAAATACATTATCTTGCTAATTGGTGACTATGGAGATTCTGGCTGTTTAATGAAGTTGAATTTAATCAATGTATCCACAGGCTGGTTTCAATAGTAATCCAATACATTCCCTTCTCTATTGTTTTTGCTTCTTTAAATCTGGATCAATTATGATTTAAGTTTAATAAGTGGGATGTCCATTTTGCTCTAAAAGAAATTGATAAAAGTAAGTCATCAGGAATAGACGGAATAAGGGGAGATATACTACATTGTGCATTATTGTTGTTGATAAATCAATTCACTCATCTCATCTAATTATCACTTATTTGAACTAAAGACAAGGTGTATTTAGCTGTAATCATGATGTACTGAAATAATGTGTAGAGACACACAAATCTTTATGTATGACATATTATTTACTATTGTAGAGGTACATGTTACTAAACCATAGGAGTTGGGTACCGTCTGACGTGGCGGGTGAGTCGAGTCGTCGGACGTTCCTCAGGTTCCGGATAGGTGGCAGCACCGATCCGGGTCTGTGGGGACATCTGACGACGAACACCTGGGTCCGTATATAAAGCCCAGGGCTCAGCCGCTACGTCAGAGGCCCTTCTGGCCTCCACACCATGTAAACCACTGTCTTTTAATATTAGCTGCCTCTTTGATATCATCCGGCAGCCGTGAGTGTGCGTTAAGTAATAAACCTAACCGTTGGCATACACTTGGAATACTGTCTTACTCTTTCTTTCCGAACCGTAAGACCCGAACCCCCCAGGTCCGTAAGGCCACAAACCCTTACACTGGTGCCGTGACCAGTTAATTCTGGTGTATAGCCCGGACGTTATAACGTCCGAACGGCTAGTACATGGGTTAGACACCCTTAGGGAATCTAACCCAGCAGGGCAATCACTTGCCCAAGAGAATGGAAATGGATCATTAATGCTCCAAGCCCATTCGGACTCGCAAGATGCGGAATCAGCATCTTGGAGAGATCCCGGACCCCACTATAATGATAGTGAAGAGAATCTGCCAGACTCTGTACGACGCGAACAGTCTATCCAGAGACATAGTAACTTAATAGGCCAACAATCGCTTGTTGACGAATTAAGTGATTCGATGTTCGAAGTTGGTGGTAGTACTAACCCGGAACATCCGGCACCAATGCGAAAAAGGGTAACATTCGGAGAGCTGCCTTACAGGTTACCCAGGCCCGAATTACCAATATTAGATTATAGCGCTATAGATGGTGACTTAACCTATGCGGTACCGGAAGGTGAAGAATTAAAACGACCGGATGTCCTGTTGTTGAATGAAACTTATGTAACTTTGAACGAGAATTTAAATACCTTGGTCAAAGCTAAGGATGAAGTATTCCATGAAAAACTTCAGATGGAAGAGGACCTAACTGGCATGCGAAAGGAATTCGAAGCCAGAAGGAGCGAGTACATGAAAGAACTCGAGAATGAAGAACTAAAACTTCAATCTATGAGAGAATCATTCAATAAAGAATATGATAATAGGCACATTCGTATCCAAACATACATAGATACGAACGACCAACTAAACCTTGATAAGGCAAAATTCGAATCCGAAATTCGCCATTATCAGGACGAGTTGGATAAATTGAAACTTCAGTGTAGTAAACAAGCTGAAGACAATGAAACCATCCGGGTAGGCATCATAGCTTACAACAAACAACTGGAGGAGGATAGACAGAAACTCACAAATGAGCTTCAGGAATTGCAGACTACTGCAATAACTCTAGATAAATATGTAGAAGCAGCCCAGTTAACTATAGGTAATATAGATCCAGCTGTGGTATCTACAATGTTGGGAAAGACATCTAAAGATGCAACCCCAATTAGATACAGCCCATTCGTTGATGATGGGGCTGACAAGAATGTGGTATCCGGAATCTACAAGAAACCGGATAATGCTGCAGTAAATGGAACCGCATCTAAACCAGTAATTCCAATGCTGGATACGATAGGTCCGGCACCACCCATACCAGATTTGAGTCACAAAATCAAAGCGACTCACGATGGTGCTACAGGGAATAATAATAATACACCCGTGGCACAACCAAGAGCACCCGGACCAATGAGGCATATGTTGACACCACCTTCATACTTCCCCCAACCTGGCCACAGTACACCAGCAGTACCAAGATTATCGAATCCAACCCCAGGTTCTGGTAATGGTCCTACTGATGGACGTTTTCCGAGACCAAACCCGCCACAAAACAATATTAATGGCGGTACGTATCAACCAAGAACATCTTCCTATGGATATAGAAATAATTATAATCCATCAGGAGGTGGTAATTATCAAAATGGTAATAGCTATAACCAGGGATGGAATCAAAATGATTCTTACCCTAGATATGCGTCTTCTGGAAACACCGGTTACAATAGCGGATGCCCTGGTGGTTCATCCGGAAGCTATAATAATAATGGTCCACCAGGAGGGAACCCTCCAGGCGGCCCAGGAGGATCCGGATCCGGAGGATCAGGATCAGGAGGAGATGGCAGGAAACCAAACAGGAGAACTTCTATGCCTGCAGGGATGCAAACCATCTTTGATAGGAGCCAATGTATCCAAAATCTTGGCATTGACTGCTACCGAAAGGGAGCGGACGGCATGGAAGTCATGAACTGGAGCATGCGAGAAGCAGATAGACTACGCGGATGTAATAATCCGGCACGTAGGCAGGCACGGATACCCCCTCCATATGATTCTAATGATCCATGGAAGGACAGGTATCAAGCTTTTGTCGACGAAGTCAATTGTAGTGGATGGACAAAAGAAGAAGCTCTGCCATATTTGATTTGTTGGTTAAATAAAGGCGGAAAAGTAGCTCTCAACCAATGGAGAGCAGCTTACGGAATATACGGTACCTATGATCAATTGGTCGAATGTGCCGCATACCTTTTCGGATCAATCGTTAGAGAAGATCCGTGGGTAAGCTTTAAAAAGAGAACACAAAAACCTAAAGAATCACACAAAGTCTTTGGTTTGGAGCTACAGGACTTGCTTTCGAAAGCACGTCCAAATTGGGCTCATGACGATGATTGTTATCTACAAGAATTGTTCATACAATTCTATAGTGGATTGCGAGATCCGGATCATAAGCAAGTGGTGTGGGACTCCTGGAAAGATGACACTTCCTTCAGTGATCTGTTCATAGCAATTGATGGACATGACATGAAGAAACGTTTGGTAGGTCTTAGACCTAGTCCAGTAAGAGCAGCTCCTTTCCAATACGGAGGTACACCTGCTCCGGTATATGATACTTCCCAATTAGCTCCGGTTGAATCGAATGAAGTTGATGAGGAAGATGAATATGTCTCCGATGAAAACGGAGAATATATTGGTTCAGTCCATGTGGCTGGAAAGTATTACCGACAAAAGCGGTATAGGAAAGTACATTCGAGAGGGAGAGGAGGATCTGTTGCTGGTAAAACAGTTTCCGGATCAACTCAACATGGCAGTGTAGCCTCTACGGCGAACTCAACTGTAGCAGCCACTGTTGCTCCGACTAACATGATGGAAACATTAATAGCCGGATTAACAGAAGCTCTAAGGAGACCAAGAGTTGATAAATCTCAAAGGAGATGTTTCAGATGTCAGAAACTGGGGCATTTTGCTCCCGAATGTATGGCTGAAAAGCCTGTTCCGCGTAAACAGGAGAGTGTCTCTGGGATAAGTACAGAGGAAAACTAGAAAGGGATCTCCCGAGGGGCAAAGAAGGGGATCCCAGTGACAAATCTTGCCATAATATCACCATCCGTGACGATGGTTCGCATTTAGTAACAAGATCGCCTAACACCGAGGTGGTTGTAGACACCCGGAAGGTTAGGGAAGCTGATATAACAGGTGCCACGGGCGCACAGGGGAAACCCAATATCAGTAACGAGGCAGGCGGCTATGAATTAGCCAAGGTCTGTGGTGCCCACCTGCCCCCAGGTCATCCTTGTCTTGAATTCCTGAAAAGATGTGGATCGACTCCTGGTGTGAAAAATGACGTTCCGATTGTCACGGACATACCCTCTGTTCTAAACGGAAGGCGGTGGTATGTTTGCCTCACTGTTAACGGAAGATCTGCCGAATTCCTTGTGGATACAGGAGCTAGCCACTCTTGTATCTCCAGGGGTTTCTACGATCTTATACCGGATGAACATGAGACTCTCAAATCGGGAGGAAGTGCTCAGACGGCCGACGGCAGTACCTTGCAAACGTATGGTAGAACTTGTGTGAAACTACAGTTGGATGGTATACATGACTATGTCATGAGCACCACCGTTGCGGATATAGCAGATGAGGGTATACTTGGGTTGGATTTCGCATCCCTGTATGGTGCTGTGTTAGAACCCCAAACAGGAGTGTTGAGTGTGAGATACCCGTATCCCGTAAAAGTTAGATGTGTACTGAGACAAGTGAGCAGTATGGCTAGTGTGGCACACACTGTGCGAATCCCTCCGGGAGTAGCCTGTGATGTGCTTGTAAGAAGTGATCCTGCAATGCGTAATAAGCCTGCAGTGATAGAACCGGATGTAGTTACGTTATCAAGTATCGGATTAAATTCTGTAGACACGATAGTAGCGAATGCATCCTGGTCGGTAGTACCTGTCTCCAATACTGGAAACACTACTATCTACTTGAAAAAGGGACAAGTTTTTGGAAATGTGACCCTTTCGGAAACTGTAACGGATAGTAAGCTAAGCTTACAGAAGGTAACAGGGGATGATGAAATTTTGGAAGACTTACTTAAGTTGTATGAAGAAACTTCATTAGAGGATCCGGAACACCGGAAAGAGTTCTATGATATGCTCTGTCAGTATCATACTGCCTTTGCCAAACCTGGTGAAAAACTAGGTACGACAAATAAAGTATTACATAAAATAGATACTGGAGATGCCGAACCCTTTAAGATACCGTATAGACGGTTACCTTTAGCAAAAAAGAGAGTAGCTGAGGATGAAATAAACAAGATGTTGGAACAGGATGTAATAGTCCCTTCCAATAGTCCATGGAGTAGTCCTGTGTGTATGGTAACAAAGAAAGACGGTACTATCCGTTTCTGCATAGACTACAGGAAGTTGAATGGAATAACGAAAAAGAATTCGTATCCATTACCGAGAATAGATGAAACCATTGACTCCTTAGGGGGAAACAGCTGGTTTTGTACCCTAGACTTGCAATCAGGCTACTGGCAAGTGGGAATGAACCCTTCAGATATGGAGAAAACTGCATTTTCGAGTCATATTGGATTATTCCAATATAATGTAATGCCGTTTGGACTGTGCAATGCACCTGCAACATTTGAAGCAATGATGGAAACAATTCTAAATGATTTATTGTGGAAAAGATGTCTTGTATATCTTGACGATGTCATAGTCTTCGGAAAAACATTCGAAGAGTGTTCTAATAACCTGAAAATGGTACTAGAACGTATTATTTCTAATGGTCTCAAATTGAAACCTAAGAAATGCCACATGTTTAGAAAGTCCATAAATTATTTGGGCCGCATCATCAGTGATGAAGGAATAAAGGCTGATCCGGAAAAAATCGAATCAGTTACGAATTGGAATAGACCTAAAACACCCAAGGAAGTGAGGTCCTTTTTGGGATTCTGTTCCTATTACAGGGAATTTATTCCGAATTATTCTAGAGTCAGTTACCCACTACGAGCAATAGCTAACTGGACTCCAGGAAGTACCAAGGAAAAATTTCCTTGGACGCATGAACAGGAAACCGCTTTTCAAAAGCTAAAAGACCTGTTCACGAGTACTCCCGTATTGCAATATCCGAATGAAACGGATCATTTCATACTGGATACTGATGCTAGTAATGATAGCATTGGTGCAGCTCTCTCGCAAGTCCAAAATGGGAGAGAAGTACCGATTGCCTTTGCCAGCAACACACTGAGCAAGACTCAGCGCAATTACTGCACAACCAAAAGAGAGTTGTTAGCAGTAGTCGTATATACCAAGAAGTTCAAACATTTTCTATGGGGAACGAACTTTACTTTACGTACGGATCATTCCTCTTTAAGGTGGCTACTGAACTTCCGAGATGCTGAAGGCATGTTAGGCCGATGGCTAGCCCATTTATCCGAATATGGGCTTGAACATCAACAGATTCAGCATAGACCCGGAGTTAAGCATTTAAATGCTGATGCTTTGTCTCGAATACCAATCCGGAAATGTGATAATCCGGATTGTACTGATTGTGGAGCTCATAGGGCAGTGTTAGCAGGGATTCGAAGACCATTCGTACCCCTAGTTGCCAGTATACTGGATTGGTCTATGGATCACATACGACATTTCCAGGAAGCTGACTCGATAACTGCGCAGCTACTGCAATTAGTACCAAAGGGTATACGTCCAGTTAGACCAGAGGTCTCTCTGGAAAATCGAGAAATGAGAAGGTTTCTTGCTCAATGGACCAAGCTTGAAGTCCGGAAAGGCGTGTTATACCGTTGGAAGCCATGTAATAATGGTGAGAGAATCATGCAAGTGGTGATACCACATGCTATGAGACATGACATTATGTACTTCTGTCATGGGCATCGGACCAGTGGTCATTTCGGAAGGAAACACTCGCTAGCACGACTTTCCAAGAAATACTATTGGCCTGGCATGACACGGGACTTGCAAAGATGGGTAACCACCTGTCCGGATTGTTGTAAAAACAAACCCGGACCCGGGATGGGTAAACTTCCCCTATCCCAAGAACTTTTCGGAGTTAGATTCGCAAGAATCGGGGTAGATATTATTAGTGGATTTAATACAACCGCTAATGATAATACCTGTATGATGGTAGTGTGTGATTATTATACGAAATACACTAAAGTATTTCCACTACCGGACCACAAAGCAATTACTTGTGCCGAAGCTTTTGTAAAAGGTTGGGTACTAAGCTTCGGTGTACCATTAATGTTACACAGTGACCAAGGCAGAGAATTCGAATCAAATCTCTGGCAGGGTATGTGCGAATACTTAGCTATTTGCAAGACTAGAACCAACCCGTATAGGCCACAAAGCGACAGATTGGTGGAAAGGTTCAATAGAACCCTCATCCAAGTCCTAAAGTCACTCGTTAATGAACATATGGATGACTGGGATGAGCAATGTCATTTTGTGACACATGCTTATAACAGTACGGTACATTCAAGTACAAATTGTTCTCCGAACCTTTTAGTATTCGGAGAGGATTTGATAATGCCTGCTGACCTAGTTTTTGGAGTCGTAGGGATGGACCCTGAACTACCTTGCCATTGTAGAGGTACACTTTACTAAACCATAGGAGTTGGGTACCGTCTGACGTGGCGGGTGAGTCGAGTCGTCGGACGTTCCTCAGGTTCCGGATAGGTGGCAGCACCGATCCGGGTCTGTGGGGACATCTGACGACGAACACCTGGGTCCGTATATAAAGCCCAGGGCTCAGCCGCTACGTCAGAGGCCCTTCTGGCCTCCACACTATGTAAACCACTGTCTTTTAATATTAGCTGCCTCTTTGATATCATTCGGCAGCCGTGAGTGTGCATTAAGTAATAAACCTAACCGTTGGCATACACTTGGAATACTGTCTTACTCTTTCTTTCCGAATCGTAAGACCCGAACCCCCCCCCAGGTCCGTAAGGCCACCAACCCTTACACTGGTGCCATGACCAGTTAATTCTGGTGTATAGCCCGGACGTTATAACGTCCGAACGGCTAGTACATGGGTTAGACACCCTTAGGGAAGCTAACCCAGCAGGGCAATCACTTGCCCAAGAGAATGGAAATGGAACGCTAATGCTCCAAGTCCATTCGGACTCACAAGATGCAGAATCAGCATCTTGGAGAGATCCCGGACCCCACTATAATGATAGTGAAGAGAATCTGCCAGACTCTGTACGACGCGAACAGTCCATACAGAGACATAGTAACTTAATAGGCCAGCATTCGATTGTTGACGAATTATGTGATTCGATGTTCGAAGTCGGTGGTAGTACTAACCCAGAACATCCGGCACCAATGCGAAAAAGGGTAACATTCGGGGAACTACCTTATAGGTTACCCAGGCCCGAATTACCAATATTAGATTATAGCGCTATAGATGGCGACTTAACCTATGCGGTACCGGAAGGTGAAGAATTAAAACGACCGGATGTCCTGTTGTTGAATGAAACTTATGTAACTTTGAACGAGAATTTAAATACCTTGGTCAAAGCTAAGGATGAAGTATTGCATGAAAAACTTCAAATGGAAGAGGACCTAACTGGCATGCGAAAGGAATTCGAAGCCAGAAGGAGCGAGTACATGAAAGAACTCGAGACTGAAGAACTAAAACTTCAATCTATGAGAGAATCATTCAATAAAGAATATGATAATAGGCACATTCGTATCCAAACATACATAGATACGAACGACCAACTAAACCTTGATAAGACAAAATTCGAATCCGAAATTCGCCATTATCAGGGTGAGTTGGATAAATTGAAACTTCAGTGCAGTAAACAAGCTGAAGACAATGAAACCATCCGGGTAGGCATCATAGCTTACAACAAACAACTGGAGGAGGATAAACAGAAACTCACGAATGAGCTTCAGGAATTGCAGGCCACTGCAATAACTCTAGATAAATATGTAGAAGCAGCCCAGTTAACTATAGGTAATATAGACCCAGCTGTGGTATCTACAATGTTGGGAAAGACATCTAAAGATGCAACCCCAATTAGATACAGCCCATTCGTTGATGATGGGGCTGACAAGAATGTGGTATCCGGAATCTATAAGAAACCGGATAATGCTGCAGTAAATGGAACCGCATCTAAACCAGTAGTTCCAATGCTGGATACGATAGGACCAGCACCACCCATACCAGATTTGAGTCACAAAATCAAAGCGACTCACGATGGTGCTACAGGGAATAATAATAATTCACCCGTGGCACAACCAAGAGCACCCGGACCAATGAGACATATGTTGACACCACCTTCATATTTCCCCCAACCCGGCCACAGTACACCAGCAGTACCAAGATTACCGAATCCACCCCCAGGTTCTGGTAATGGTCCTACTGATGGACGTTTTCCGAGACCAAATCCGCCACAAAACAATATCAACGGCGGTACGTACCAACCGAGAACATCTTCCTATGGATATAGAAATAATTATAATCCATCGGGAAGTGGCAATTATCAGAATGGTAATAGCTATAACCAGGGATGGAATCAAAATGATTCTTACCCTAGATATGCTTCTTCTGGAAACACCGGTCACAATAGTGGATACCCTGGTGGTTCATCTGGAGGCTATAATAATAATGGTCCACCAGGAGGAAACCCTCCAGGCGGCCCAGGAGGATCCGGATTCGGAGGATCAGGATCAGGAGGAGATGGCAGGAAACCTAACAGGAGAACTTCTATGCCTGCAGGGATGCAAACCATCTTTGATAGAAGCCAATGTATACAAAACCTTGGCATTGACTGCTACCGAAAGGGAGCAGACGGCATGGAAGTCATGAACTGGAGCATGCGAGAAGCAGATAGACTACGCGGATGTAATAATCCGGCACGTAGGCAGGCACGGATACCCCCTCCATATGATTCTAATGATCCATGGAAGGACAGGTATCAAGCTTTTGTTGACGAAGTCAATTGTAGTGGCTGGACAAAAGAAGAAGCTCTGCCATATTTGATTTGTTGGTTAAATAAAGGCGGAAAAGTAGCTCTCAACCAATGGAGAGCAGCTTACGGAATATATGGTACCTATGATCAATTGGTCGAATGTGCCGCATACCTTTTCGGATCAATCGTTAGAGAAGATCCGTGGGTAAGCTTTAAGAAGAGGACACAAAAACCTAAAGAATCACACAAAGTCTTTGGTTTGGAGCTACAGGACTTGCTTTCGAAAGCACGTCCAAATTGGGCTCATGATGATGATTGTTATCTACAAGAATTGTTTATACAATTCTACAGTGGATTGCGTGATCCGGATCACAAGCAAGTGGTCTGGGACTCTTGGAAAGATGACACTTCCTTCAGTGATCTGTTCATAGCAATCGATGGACATGACATGAAGAAACGTCTGGTAGGTCTCGGACCTAATCCAATAAGAGCAGCTCCATTCCAATACGGAGGTACACCTGCTCCGGTATACGATACTTCCCAATTAGCTCCGGTTGAATCGAATGAAGTTGATGAGCAAGATGAATATGTCTCCGATGAAAACGGAGATTATATTGGTTCAGTGCATGTAGCTGGAAAGTATTACCGACAAAAGCGGTATAGGAAAGTACATTCGAGAGGGAGAGGAGGATCAGTTGCTGGTAAAACAGCTTCCGGATCAACTCAACCTGGCAGTGTAGCCTCTACGGCGAACCCAACTGTAGCAGCCACTGTTGCTCCGACTAACATGATGGAAACATTATTAGCCGGATTAACAGAAGCTCTAAAGAGACCGAGAGTTGACAAATCTCAGAGGAGATGTTTCAGATGCCAGAAACTGGGGCATTATGCTCCAGAATGTATGGCTGAAAAACCTGTCCCTCGTAGACAGGAGAGTGTCTCTGGAGTAAGTACAGAGGAAAACTAAGGAGGGGTCTCCCGAGGGGCAAAGAAGGGGATCCCAGTGACAAATCTTGCCATGATATCACCATCCGTGATGATAGTTCACATGAAGTAACAAGATCGCCTAACACCGAGGTGGTTGTAGACACCCGGAAGGTCAGGGAAGCTGATATAACAGGTGCTATGGGAGCACAGGGGAAACCCAATATCAGTAACGAGGCAGGCGGCTATTCGTTAGCCAAGGTCTGTGGTGCCCACCTGCCCCCGGGTCATCCTTGTCTGGAATTCTTAAAAGGATGTGGATTGACTCCTGGTGTGAAAAATGACGTTCCGATTGTCACGGACATGCCCTCTGTTCTAAACGGAAGGCGGTGGTATGTTTGCCTTACTGTTAACGGAAGGTCTGCCGAATTCCTTGTGGATACGGGAGCTAGCCACTCTTGTATCTCCAGGGGGTTCTACGACCTTATACCGGATGAACATGATTCTCTCAAATCGGGAGGAAGTGCTCAGACGGCCGACGGCAGTACCTTGCAAACGTATGGTAGAACTTGTGTGAGACTACAGTTAGATGGTATACATGACTATGTCATGAGCGCCACCGTTGCGGATATAGCAGATGAGGGGATACTCGGGTTGGATTTCGCATCCCTGTATGGTGCTGTATTGGAACCCCAAACAGGAGTGTTGAGTGTGAGATACCCGTATCCCGTGAAGGTTAGATGTGCACTGAGACAAGTGAGCAGTATGGCTAGTGTGGCACACACTGTGCGAATCCCTCCGGGAGTAGCCTGTGATGTGCTTGTAAGAAGTGATCCTGCAATGCGTAACAAACCTGCAGTGATAGAACCGGATGTAGTTACTTTGTCAGGTATTGGATTAAATTCTGTAGACACGATAGTAGCGAATGCATCCTGGTCGGTAGTACCTGTCTCCAATACTGGAAACACTACTATCTACTTGAAAAAGGGACAAGTTTTTGGAAACGTGACCCTTTCGGAAACTGTAACGGATAGTAAGCTAAGCTTACAGAAGGTAACAGGAGATGATGAAATTTCGGAAGACTTACTTAAGTTGTATGAAGAAACTTCATTAGAAGATCCGGAACACCGGAAAAAGTTCTATGATATGCTCTGTCAGTATCATACTGCCTTTGCCAAACCTGGTGAAAAACTAGGTACGACAAATAAGGTATTACATAAAATAGATACTGGGGATGCCGAACCCTTTAAGATACCGTATAGACGGTTACCCTTAGCAAAAAAGAGAGTAGCTGAGGATGAAATAAACAAGATGTTGGAACAGGATGTAATAGTCCCTTCCAATAGTCCATGGAGTAGTCCTGTGTGTATGGTAACAAAAAAAGACGGTACTATCCGTTTCTGCATAGACTACAGGAAGTTGAATGGAATAACGAAAAAGAATTCGTATCCATTACCGAGAATAGATGAAACCATTGACTCCTTAGGAGGAAACAGTTGGTTTTGTACCCTAGACTTGCAATCAGGCTATTGGCAAGTGGGAATGAACCCTTCAGATATGGAGAAAACTGCATTTTCAAGTCATATTGGATTATTCCAATATAATGTAATGCCGTTTGGATTGTGCAATGCACCTGCAACATTTGAAGCAATGATGGAAACAATTCTAAGTGATTTATTGTGGAAAAGATGTCTTGTATATCTAGACGATGTCATTGTCTTCGGAAAAACATTCGAAGAATGTTCTAATAACCTAAAAATGGTACTAGAACGTATTATTTCAAATGGTCTCAAATTGAAACCTAAGAAATGCCACATGTTTAGAAAGTCCATAAATTATTTGGGCCGCATCATCAGTGATGAAGGAATAAAGGCTGATCCGGAAAAAATCGAATCAGTTACGAATTGGAATAGACCTAAAACACCCAAAGAAGTGAGGTCCTTTTTAGGATTCTGTTCCTATTACAGGGAATTTATTCCGAATTATTCTAGAGTCAGTTACCCATTACAAGCAATAGCTAACTGGACTCCAGGAAGTACCAAGGAAAAATTTCCTTGGACGCATGAACAGGAAACCGCTTTCCAAAAGCTAAAAGACCTGTTCACGAGTACTCCCGTATTGCAATATCCGAATGAGACGGATCATTTCATACTGGATACTGATGCTAGTAATGATAGCATTGGTGCAGCTCTCTCGCAAGTCCAAAATGGGAGAGAAGTGCCAATTGCCTTTGCCAGCAATACACTGAGCAAGACCCAGCGCAATTACTGCACAACCAAAAGAGAGTTGTTAGCAGTAGTCGTATATACCAAGAAGTTCAAACATTTTCTATGGGGAACGAACTTTACTTTGCGTATGGATCATTCCTCTTTAAGGTGGCTACTGAACTTCCGAGATGCTGAAGGCATGTTAGGCCGATGGCTAGCCCATTTATCCGAATATGGGCTTGAACATCAACAGATTCAGCATAGACCCGGAGTTAAGCATTTAAATGCTGATGCTTTGTCTCGAATACCAATCCGGAAATGTGATAATCCGGATTGTACTGATTGTGGAGCTCATAAGGCAGTGTTAGCAGGGATTCGAAGACCATTCGTACCCCTAGTTGCCAGTATACTGGATTGGTCTATGGATCACATACGACATTTCCAGGAAGCTGACTCGATAACTGCACAGCTACTGCAATTAGTACCAAAGGGTATACGTCCAGTTAGACCAGAGGTCTCTCTGGAAAATCGAGAAATGAGAAGGTTTCTTGCTCAATGGACCGAGCTTGAAGTCCGGAAAGGCGTGTTATACCGTTGGAAGCCATGTAATAATGGTGATAGAATCATGCAAGTGGTGATACCACATGCCATGAGACATGACATTATGTACTTCTGTCATGGACATCGGACCAGTGGTCATTTCGGAAGGAAACGCTCGCTAGCACGACTTTCCAAGAAATACTATTGGCCTGGCATGACACGGGACTTGCAAAGATGGGTAACCACCTGTCCGGATTGTTGTAAAAACAAACCCGGACCCGGGATGGGCAAACTTCCCCTATCCCAAGAACTTTTCGGAGTTAGATTCGCAAGAATCGGGGTAGATATTATTAGTGGATTTAATACAACCGCTAATGATAATACCTGTATGATGGTAGTGTGTGATTATTATACGAAATACACTAAAGTATTTCCACTACCGGACCACAAAGCAATTACTTGTGCCGAAGCTTTTGTAAAAGGTTGGGTACTAAGCTTCGGTGTACCATTAATGTTACACAGTGACCAAGGCAGAGAATTCGAATCAAATCTCTGGCAGGGTATGTGCGAGTACTTGGCTATTTGCAAGACTAGAACCAATCCGTATAGACCACAAAGCGACGGATTGGTGGAAAGGTTCAATAGAACCCTCATCCAAGTCCTAAAGTCACTCGTTAATGAACATATGGATGACTGGGATGAGCAATGTCATTTTGTGACACATGCTTATAATAGTACAGTACATTCAAGTACAAATTGTTCTCCGAACCTTTTAGTATTCGGAGAGGATTTGATAATGCCTGCTGACCTAGTTTTTGGAGTCGTAGGAATGGACCCTGAACTACCTTGCCATGTAGTTTTTGTGGAATGTTTAAGAGACAGATTTAGAAAAGCATATGAGTCTGTCCGAATTGATTTGGAGAAAAGTGCCAAATGGCAGAAAGTAGGATACGATACCGATCTAAAACATCGGAAATTCCAATCCGGAGACAGAGTCCTTAGATTACATGAACCACTTAGACACATAAAATTAGCGTCTAATTGGGACGGTCCCTTTACTATAACACAAATTATCAGTGATTGTACCGTAATTATTAAATCTGACCTTGGTCGACTCTATAAGTCAAATGTGGCTAGATTAAGGAGATGGTCTGGGAGGGAGACCTCCACAGAAATGTATGGTGAAGGTTCCGAAAGGATCCTGAATCAGAATCGCATAATAGACCAGGTAAAGAACACTACAGTGAAGCGTGGTCAGGATAGACCCAAAAAGTGTTCCGAATCAGTGACACCCACGCCAACACCGATTAAGCGTGGGGGAGTTAAAAAAGTCTCGGCAGGTGAAGACAAAAAGAAGAGGAAAGGTGTTTCTAAGGCTAAGAAGCACCTAGAGAAAGCTCTTCAGACTGTCAGGTCCGATAAAGAACTATCCGAGAAGGGGAGATACGTTCGCCGCAGCCCCCGAATTGCCCAGAGGACTGCAGTGACCTAACCTGTATACACAACGAGTGTAATGTTTACATTTAGAGGAACGGATGACAACTGACCCTAAAGGCTTATTTGTCGCCCCCGCATGGTGTACCAATGGGTAGTGGACGGATAATCCGGTGGATTTGCTTAAGCTTTCCATAATCTCCACTTAAATCCCCAGTCGAGTCATCGGGGTGAGCGATAATTACCTAAAAACAATCAGTTTGTTGATGTACCGCCCGTAGCACGTGCGTTTCCGCATGACGTCACCGTGTCCAGTCTCGGCTGACCTCTCGTGACCTCGCGGATCGCGGGGAAATGACGTCACGAAAGCTGGCCTGCCGCCATATTTGTTTTCGGTAACGTCCAAGACGGTCGAGCTCGCTCCCTTCTTGGATTTTACCGGCTAAGCAAACCCCCCGCTGCTCCTCCAGAGTCTGTCTCCTGGTAGACAGACTCCGTTTGTGCCGGCCCCGGCGCCGTAAAAGCCGGAAAAAGGAGTAGTTTACTCCCGTGGTCGATTCCCCAGTCATGGCTGAGGAATCCGTAGCTGCAGCCAAGCTATCCGGTGACCCGGATAAGCTGACTCCGTCCGCAGAAGCTTTTCCGGAAGCTTTGTCGCCTGTTACACAGGAAGAGAGCGAGATGATGGACGTGGAGGAACCCACGGATCGCTCGTTCGAGGAGAAGCTGGCTTCATTCTCACTCAATGAGCCAGAGAAACTGCTATCTCCACTCCCAGCAGAGGGATCCGGAGCGACTGCGAGTGCTGAACCCGCAGCGACAGAGTCCGAAACTACCCAAGTTGACGGACAGAAGGATGAGTGGAAGCCAGCAGTGGCGGAGCCTTTTTCCAGCTAGTTATGATGGTCGCTACCTGTATGTCCACCCGGAACTGCAGGCACAAGTGACCTACGCGGACGGGACACCAGTCAGGATGGACCCGAAAGTCAGGATAGCTATCGAGGGCGTCATGGCTCCCGAACAGCTGACCAGGATGCCTCCCGAGTGGCTTCGAGACTGGCCGTGGTTCCAACGGGGACTTATGGTGGACGCCGGTTTCCGTGAAACCGTGTACGCAGCTAACCGAGCCTTCGAGCTCGGAGCGTATCCGAAGCCTGACAAGTCCCTGTGGAACGTCAAGGCTACGAACATTAACTGGGTAGGCTGTGTCTGGGATACCGATGGCCAGACCTACCCACGCCCTAGTGCTATCCGGACGCCGTGCCGGACCACTAAGGAATTCCGGGAGGCCGCTGCTAACTTCGAGCAGTGGGACGACGGTTACTACATAACCGAACAGGAATTGGTGGATGTCCAGAACAATTCACTAATCGGATTGGACCGAGCTGCAGCCCTTCAGACGGTTATTGTCCGCCGCATGACTGCCGAACAGGAGGCACAGGAAGAGGCTAAGAGGGCCGCGGAAGCACCCGCACCTCCTATCCCCGACCTGAAGCTTGCCACCAGAAGCTCCGCCAGTGCTACATCAGCTACCGGCAGCACTACTACTCCAGTAGAAGCCACGACCTCCAGCACATCCGGAACCCAGGAACCGGAGGAAGACTGGAAGGTCAGTAAGAACCGACGATCCGCTGCTCGGAAGCTCAAGAATCTCCCGGATTCTGCGAGAGCCGAGCCGAAACCCAGCACCTCAACCACTGGTAGTACTGCCATGGAGGTTGAGTCGTCTGACGAGGAGTCGGTGCACGAATCCTCGGTTGAGTATGATGAGAAGGCCACTCCATCAACTCAAACCGAGGCCGAACGTTGGGCTAACGCCAAATCCGGATTCAAAACCCGGATCCCGACGTGTTTCTCCGACTGTGCGTACGGAGTTAAGAAGGACGGCTCTACCCTCTATGCCTGTCCAGACTCAATCAATAAGAACGATGAGTCGGATGATGAAGATTGGATGCGCCTTTCGGACGAGGACCCCAATCCGAGCAAAGCCTATCGAAAGATGTGGCTTATGCTAAACCACACCGAAGGGTATTACACTTATACCCAGAGGAGGAAGCTGCGTTGGGCTTTAGAGAAGTGGTACGGTGACGATCAAAAGTCCTGTCCCTTCTCTATCTGCCAGGATGCGAGTGATGTCTCGATCCGGACCTGGAGTACTCCAGCCCGGTTCCAAAGGCATCTGGTAGAGGCCCACTTCCACCATCACCCGGTTTACATTTGTGATCCGAGTTATGGTAAGAAGGGCAAGAAGTGTACTACGAAGGTGCAATACAACCGACGTAGTGATCTGGCTAGACACCAGAAGAAATGCCACGCAGAAGGTTTGGACGGGGCCCGGAAGCGCATCATGGAGCTTCATCAGGAACTCATGAAGGAGTTCGATAGCCTGAGCGAGGATGCTTGGTCTAAGATCCGACCAGGGGACCAAGTCCTCTGCGAAGTTCCGAAGACCAAGGATTCGAAACTCCGAGCAAAGATAGTCCTGACTCCTGGAAAGGGTAAACTGGACATGCACGAGTCTCTCTGGCAGAAATGCGAGGAATCCGGAAAGGATGCAAAGAGAGCTCGTGAAAGGAGCAGGAGAGACCAGAACCGTGGCGGCAATGGTAATGGTCAGAGCACAACAAAACCAAAGGTCAGAGCAGAGGACCGTTCCAGGTCCCCTCTGACAAGGCACCCCGCAGAACAGGCTCAGGGCACTCCGGTGTTCAAGAAGCCTGAACCTGCCGGATACGCTGGAGCCGTATCTAAACCTGGGAAAGTGAGTTCTCGAAACTTTCCGTCCTTAAACCAGGGACCTGGACCTGAGAGCCAGACCTTGGTGGTAGGAAAGGATGGTCGCCTTATGCCAAAGAAGACCACCGCATCTGCTGCCGCCGGATCTGCATCCGCTCCAGCCGCCCCACCAGTTACCTTTACCCAGGAGCAGTTAAACATGTACCTGCAAATGGGACTGAAACAGAATGTACCACCTGCCTTCTGTGTACCAACGACAGGTGTGTCCGGGAGTCCTAAACCCGGAAGTGGTCCACAGGCTGCCTCGACTCCTCCCAAGGCTGTCGCGGCACCTGAGAAACCAAAGGACGCCATTACCATTAAAACTGGTAATGCGGAAGTTTGGTTTGAGAAGTCTCGCCAAGGGGAGGCAGATGTCCAGAAGGCCATCTACACCCATTGGGAGAAGACCGTTCGTGAGAAAGCGATCGAGTTTCATCAGGGTCTCCTAAACGAAACCCTGTTGTGTATGAAACAGGTGGGCGACGCTGAAAAGCAACGTCTCGAGACTCTCATCCGGGACGATGTAAAGGCCCAGGAGGAGGCTGCCTCAGCTGCTCAAGAAAAAGCAGCTATGGATGTACACGTGTTGGAAAAGCGTGTAAAGGAGGAGATCACTCGGAACACCAACCTGAACACTAAGTTCATGAGGGTGTTCGGAGTCGACTTGGACGAGTGGGACGGCACTCCCGAGTCGGCTTTAGCTCTTCTGAAGAAGAAGCATGCTAAGAAATCCGTTTGAAGCATGCTAGGGTTATTTCTTCCATAATTTTTTTCCAACACCAAATGACCAGATATAGTCTTTGCGGAACCCTAAAGGTCTGCGAATGCTTTTACTAGTGCATGAACACCTATGCTATGTGTTCCGGGTTCCTTTGACCAGTCTATTATTCAGGTTGTATAACATTTATTACACCCTGAATAGCCTATTCGGATTTATAATTTCATCCATGAACAATCCGATAGTAGACTTGCTGCTGTGAGACGTATCCGGATGCCAGTTCCAGACTCCTGCTGTTACCCGTGCTAACCAATTACTAGGATGGACTTTACGATTTACCTCTACAACTCATCTATACTCCCGAATGGACTTATATCTCTACTACTATTACTTCCGGATCAACCTATATCGGACTATTATTTTACTTATGTCAACTAAAACTTAAAAAGGATTACGTTCTCTACACAGTTGACACATCCGGACTAATATTCTACAAATCTACACCATTCGGATATACTATAAACTTTAGCACTACTAGAGGATTGTGGGTAGCTGCCCCAAATCAACTACCGTGTTCACTCAATATAAGGAAACTATAAACTTTAGCACGTCCATCCCGTGGTTAGCTGACCACACCTACCTACTAGTACCCGGAGGATACAGCAGAAGACTCCAGCAGCATTTATAATTCCTGTATATTGTATATAATGTCATATTTCTATTTTTCTATAATATTATATGTATGTACATATCCACTAGATACATATTATAATACGGGTACATAGACATTTCCTGATACGGGTCTCTAATCACTATTAGTATTTATATTATAAGATCCGTTAAACCTCACCAGATAACACATATTATTGTCCTGCGAGACAAAATATATAATAAGTATAATGATCTGGTGCTATAAAGGTTATTAGGTACACGGTGATAATATATTATTATATTCATTACCACACCGTGATGTTTTTTTCTTTTTTTCAAGTGTATGTTATAAATAATCATATTCGTACTACTCACGGAATCCTTAACGGATTCGTATAATATTAATATGTCATTAGATAGTGATGTTACTATAACAGTCTTCTTTAAGACTACATATTCAAATGTGTTGTCAATGACTACAAACACACATACGGATGTTATTTTGTGATATGTTTTATTATCGACAGTTCCGTTACATATAGCTGTCATCATCACATGTATACGATTCATATTACTTGTCTTATTAATTATACCTGAAATATAATACAATATTATGTGGTATAATAATTAAATAGACAGTTCCGTTTCACATAACTGTCTCTTCTTCAAGTAATTCGTATAATATTTCAACATCCTAATCGTTATATGTAACTAAAATTCACTATCGAATATATATATATGACATCTGGTTCACAATTTATTTAGTGCTAATGTTATACCTATGGTTGTACCTCTATTACTAAAGGTTTAGACATGTAGAAATGTTATCCTAGTAATATTATACGTATAACACCCTCCTAAATGTCTGGGGGAGTGGTGTAGAGGTACACTTTACTAAACCATAGGAGTTGGGTACCGTCTGACGTGGCGGGTGAGTCGAGTCGTCGGACGTTCCTCAGGTTCCGGATAGGTGGCAGCACCGATCCGGGTCTGTGGGGACATCTGACGACGAACACCTGGGTCCGTATATAAAGCCCAGGGCTCAGCCGCTACGTCAGAGGCCCTTCTGGCCTCCACACTATGTAAACCACTGTCTTTTAATATTAGCTGCCTCTTTGATATCATTCGGCAGCCGTGAGTGTGCATTAAGTAATAAACCTAACCGTTGGCATACACTTGGAATACTGTCTTACTCTTTCTTTCCGAATCGTAAGACCCGAACCCCCCCCCAGGTCCGTAAGGCCACCAACCCTTACACCATGTAGTTTTTGTGGAATGTTTAAGAGACAGATTTAGAAAAGCATATGAGTCTGTCCGAATTGATTTGGAGAAAAGTGCCAAATGGCAGAAAGTAGGATACGATACCGATCTAAAGCATCGGAAATTCCAATCCGGAGACAGAGTTCTCAGGTTACATGAACCGCTTAGACACATAAAATTAGCGTCTAATTGGGACGGTCCCTTTACTATAACACAAGTTATCAGTGATTGTACCGTAATTATTAAATCTGATCTTGGTCGACTTTATAAGTCAAATGTGGCTAGATTAAGGAAATGGTCTGGGAGGGAGACCTCCACAGAAATGTATGGTGAAGGTTCCGGAAAGATCCTGAACCAGAATCGCATAATAGACCAGGTAGAGAACACTACAGTGAAGCGCGGCCGTGGTAGACCCAAAAAGTGTTCCGAATCAGTGACACCCACGCCAACACCGATTAAGCGTGGGGGAGTTAAAAAAGTCTCGGCAGGTGAAGACAAAAAGAGGAGGAAAGGTGTTTCTAAGGCTAAGAAGCACCTAGAGAAAGCTCTTCAGACTGTCAGGTCCGATAAAGAACTATCCGAGAAGGGGAGATACGTTCGCCGCAGCCCCCGAATTGCCCAGAGGACTGCAGTGACCTAACCTGTATACACAACGAGTGTAATGTTTACATTTAGAGGAACGGATGACAACTGACCCTAAAGGCTTATTTGTCGCCCCCGCATGATGTACCAATGGGTAGTGGACGGATAATCCGGTGGATTTGCTTAAGCTTTCCATAATCTCCACTTAAATCCCCAGACGAGTCATCGGGGTGAGCGATAATTACCTAAAAACAATCAGTTTGTTGATGTACCGCCTGTAGCACGTGCGTTTCCGCATGACGTCACCGTGTCCAGTCTCGGCTGACCTCTCGTGACCCCGCGAAGCAACGGGGAAATGTCGTCACGAATGCTGGCCTGTCGCCATATTGTTTTTCGGTAACGTCTAAGACGGTCGAGCTCGCTCCCTTCTTGGATTTTACCGGCTAAGCAAACCCCCCGCTGCTCCTCCAGAGTCTGTCTCCTGGTAGACAGACTCCGTTTGTGTCGGCCCCGGCGCCGTAAAAGCCGGAAAAAGGAGTAGTTTACTCCCGTGGGCGATTCCCCAGTCATGGCTGAGGAATCCGTAGCTGCAGCCAAGCTATCCGGTGACCCGGATAAGCTGACTCCGTCCGCAGAAGCTTTTCCGGAAGCTTTGTCGCCTGTTACACAGGAAGAGAGCGAGATGATGGACGTGGAGGAACCCACGGATCGCTCGTTCGAGGAGAAGCTGGCTTCATTCTCACTAAATGAGCCAGAGAAACTATTATCTCCACTCCCGGCCGAGGGATCCGGAGCGACTGCGAGTGCTGAACCCGCAGCGACAGAGTCCGAAACTACCCAAGTTGACGGACAGAAGGATGAGTGGAAGCCAGCAGTGGCGGAGCCTTTTCCAGCTAGCTACGATGGTCGCTACCTGTATGTCCACCCGGAACTGCAGGCACAAGTGACCTACGCGGACGGGACACCAGTCAGGATGGACCCGAAAGTCAGGATAGCTATCGAGGGCGTCATGGCTCCCGAACAGCTGACCAGGATGCCTCCCGAGTGGCTTTGAGACTGGCCGTGGTTCCAACGGGGACTTATGGTGGACGCTGGTTTCCGTGAAACCGTGTATGCAGCTAACCGAGCCTTCGAGCTCGGAGCGTATCCGAAGCCTGACAAATCCCTGTGGAACGTCAAGGCTACGAACATCAACTGGGTAGGCTGTGTCTGGGATACCGATGGCCAGACCTACCCACGCCCTAGTGCTACCTGGACGCCGTGCCGGACCACTAAGGAATTCCGGGAGGCCGCTGCTAACTTCGAGCAGTGGGATGACGGTTACTACATAACCGAACAGGAATTGGTGGATGTCCAGAACAATTCACTAATCGGATTGGACCGAGCTGCAGCCCTTCGGACGGTTATTGTCCGCCGTATGACTGCCGAACAGGAGGCACAGGAAGAGGCTAAGAGGGCCGCGGAAGCACCCGCACCTCCTATCCCCGACCTGAAGCTTGCCACCAGAAGCTCCGCCAGTGCTACATCAGCTACCGGCAGCACTACTACCCCAGTAGAAGCCACGACCTCCAGCACATCCGGAACCCAGGAACCGGAGGAAGACTGGAAGGTCAGTAAGAACCGACGATCCGCTGCTCGGAAGCTCAAGAATCTCCCGGATTCTGCTAGAGCTGAGCCGAAACCCAGCACCTCAACCACTGGTAGTACTGCCATGGAGGTTGAGTCGTCTGACGAGGAGTCGGTGCACGAATCCTCGGTTGAGTATGATGAGAAGGCCACTCCATCAACTCAAACCGAGGCCGAACGTTGGGCTAACGCCAAATCCGGATTCAAAACCCGGATTCCGACGTGTTTCTCCGACTGTGCGTACGGAGTTAAGAAGGACGGCTCTACCCTCTATGCCTGTCCAGACTCAATCAATAAGAACGATGAGTCGGATGATGAAGATTGGATGCGTCTTTTGGACGAGGACCCCAATCCGAGCAAAGCCTATCGAAAGATGTGGCTTATGCTAAACCACACCGAAGGGTATTACACTTATACCCAGAGGAGGAAGCTGCGTTGGGCTTTAGAGAAGTGGTACGGCGACGATCAAAAGTCCTGTCCCTTCTCTATCTGCCAGGATGCGAGTGATGTCTCGATCCGGACCTGGAGTACTCCAGCCCGGTTCCAACGGCATCTGGTAGAGGCCCACTTCCACCATCACCCGGTTTACATCTGTGATCCGAGTTATGGTAAGAAGGGCAAGAAGTGTACTACTAAGGTGCAATACAACCGACGTAGTAATCTGGCTAGACACCAGAAGAAATGCCACGCAGAAGGTTTGGACGGGGCACGGAAGCGCATCATGGAGCTTCATCAGGAACTCATGAAGGAGTTCGACAGTCTGAGCGAGGATGCTTGGTCTAAGATCCGACCAGGGGACCAAGTCCTCTGCGAAGTTCCGAAGACCAAGGATTCGAAACTCCGAGCAAAGATAGTCCTGACTCCTGGAAATGGTAAACTGGACATGCACGAGTCTCTCTGGCAGAAATGCGAGGAATCCGGAAAGGATGCAAAGAGAGCTCGTGAAAGGAGCAGGAGAGATCAGAACCGTGGCGGCAACGGTAATGGTCAGAGCACGACTAAACCGAAAGTCAGAGCAGAGGATCGTTCCAGGTCCCCTCTGGCAAGGCACCCCACAGAGCAGGCTCAGGGCACTCCGGTGTTCAAGAAGCCCGAACCTGCCGGATACGCTGGAGCCGTATCTAAACCTGGGAAAGTGAGTTCTCGAAACTTTCCGTCCTTAAACCAGGGACCTGGACCTGAGAGCCAGACCTTGGTGGTAGGAAAGGATGGTCGCCTTATGCCAAAGAAGACCACCGCATCTGCTGCCGCCGGATCTGCATCCGCTCCAGCCGCCCCACCAGTTACCTTTACCCAGGAGCAGTTAAACATGTACCTGCAAATGGGACTGAAACAGAATGTACCACCTGCCTTCTGTGTACCAACGACAGGTGTGTCCGGAAGTCCTAAACCCGGAAGTGGTCCACAGGCCGCCTCGACTCCTCCCAAGGCTGTCGCTGCACCTGAGAAACCAAAGGACGCTATTACCATTAAAACCGGTAATGCGGAAGTTTGGTTCGAGAAGTCTCGCCAAGGGGAGGCAGATGTCCAGAAGGCCATCTACACCCATTGGGAGAAGTGCGTTCGTGAAAAAGCGATCGAGTTTCATCAGGGTCTCCTAAACGAAACTCTGTTGTGCATGAAACAGGTGGGCGACGCTGAAAAGCAACGTCTCGAGACTCTCATCCGGGACAATGTAAAAGCCCAGGAGGTCGCTGCCGCAGCTGCCCAGGAAAAAGCAGCTATGGATGTGCACGTGTTGGAGAAACGTGTAAAGGAGGAGATCACTCGGAACACCAATCTGAACACTAAGTTCATGAGGGTGTTCGGAGTCGACTTGGACGAGTGGGACGGCACTCCCGAGTCGGCTCTAGCTCTTCTGAAGAAGAAGCATGCTAAGAAATCCGTTTAAGCATGCTAGGGTTATTTCTCCCATAATTTTTTTCCAACACCAAATGACCAGATATAGTCTTTGCGGAACCCTATAGGTCTGCGAATGTTTTATTCACTAGTGTATGAACACCTATGGTATGTGTTCCGGGTTCCTTTGACCAGTCTATTATATAATTCAGGTTGTATAACTTTTATTGCACCCTGAATAGCCTATTCGGATTTATAACTTCATCCATGAACAATCCGATAGTAGACTTGCTGCTGTGAGACGTATCCGGATGCCAGTTCCAGACTCCTGCTGTTACCCGTGCTAACCACTTACTAGGATGGACTTTACGATTTACCTCTACAACTCATCTGTACTCCCGAATGGACTTATATCAACTACTACTATTACTTCCGGATCAACCTATATCGGACTATTATTTACTTATGTCAACTAAGCTTAAAAAGGATTACGTTCTCTACATAGTTGACACATCCGGACTATTATTCTACAAATCTACACCATTCGGATATACTACAAACTTTAGCACTACTAGAGGATTGTGGGTAGCTGCCCCAAAATCAACTACCGTGTTCACTCTATATAAGGAAACTATAAACTTTAGCACGTCCATCCCGTGGTTAGCTGACCACACCTACCTACTAGTACCCGGAGGATACAGCAGAAGACTTCAGCAGCATTTATAATTCCTGTATATTGTATATAATGTCATATCTCTATTTTTCTATAATATTATATGTATGTGCATATCCACTAGATACATATTATGATACGGGTACATAGATATTTTCTTGAAACGGATCTCTGATTATTATTAGTATTCATATTATAAGATCTGTTAAACCTCACCAGAAAACACATATTATTGTCCTGCGAGACAAATTGTATAATAAGTATATTGATCTGGTGCTATAAAGGTTATTAGATACACGGTGATAATATATCATTATTATATTCATTACCACACCGTGAATTTTTTTCTTTTTTTTCAAGTGTATGTTATAATTAACCCTATTCGTACTACTCACGAAATCTTTAACGGATTCGTATGATAATAATATACGACATGTCATTATATAGTGATGTTACTATAACAGTCTTCTTTAAGACTACATATTCAAATGTGGTGTTAATAACTACAAACACACATACGGATGTTATTATGTGACATATTTTATTATCGACAGTTCCGTTACACATAGCTGTCATCATCACATGTATACGATTCATATTACTTGTCTTATTAATTATACCTGAAATATAATACAATATTATGTGGTATAATAATTAAATAGACAGTTCCGTTTCACATAACTGTCTCTTCTTCAAGTAATTCGTATAATATTTCAACATCCTAATCATTATATGTAACTACATTTCACTATCGAATATATATATATGACATCCGGTTCACAATTTATTTGGTGTTAATGTTATACCTATGGTTGTACCTCTATTACTAAAGGTTTAGACATGTAGAAATGTTATCCTAGTAATATTATATGTATAACACCCTCCTAAATGTCTGGGGGAGTGGTGTAGAGGTACACGTTACTAAACCATAGGAGTTGGGTACCGTCTGACGTGGCGGGTGAGTCGAGTCGTCGGACGTTCCTCAGGTTCCGGATAGGTGGCAGCACCGATCCGGGTCTGTGGGGACATCTGACGACGAACACCTGGGTCCGTATATAAAGCCCAGGGCTCAGCCGCTACGTCAGAGGCCCTTCTGGCCTCCACACCATGTAAACCACTGTCTTTTAATATTAGCTGCCTCTTTGATATCATCCGGCAGCCGTGAGTGTGCGTTAAGTAATAAACCTAACCGTTGGCATACACTTGGAATACTGTCTTACTCTTTCTTTCCGAACCGTAAGACCCGAACCCCCCAGGTCCGTAAGGCCACAAACCCTTACACTATCTATCTCTTTTTGCTTTTAATTTGTTTGTCTGTACTTTCTATGTTAATAACCTATTGAGTGAATATTGCCAGTCCCTATTTTTCCATCTGCTGATTGTGTTCATATTGACATTTGTCAAGATCCATGAAGTTATTGTACTGTTTCATTTGTGACTTTCCTTAGAAAAATCAATAAAACTTGGTCTGCTCTATAGCATTATTTAAATGAACATAGCAGTTCATTAATGCAATGAGCAAGTCAAAAAAAAAAAACTAAAAAAAACTGCTGAACTACAAAATGGAGAAAGGAATCAATAGCAGTAATTAACATCGACATTGGACCCCTTGTGCCTTTTGGACCCCTTTTGCCTTTTGGACCCCTTGTGCCTTTTGGACCCCTTTTGCCTTTTGGACCCCTTGTGCCTTTTGGACCCCTTGTGCCTTTTGGACCCCTTGTGCCTTAATACATATGAGGGAGTGTTTACCTTTAAGTCTGTCACTGCAGTAGTGTGTAGAAGTTTGGTATAATACATGTACTTATCTAGTTAGAGTTCTGTGCATAGACCTCAAGGATGGTTTCTATGCTTTGGTTAAAATACATTATCTTGCTAATTGGTGACTATGGAGATTCTGGCTGTTTAATGAAGTTGAATTTAATCAATGTATCCACAGGCTGGTTTCAATAGTAATCCAATACATTCCCTTCTCTATTGTTTTTGCTTCTTTAAATCTGGATCAATTATGATTTAAGTTTAATAAGTGGGATGTCCATTTTGCTCTAAAAGAAATTGATAAAAGTAAGTCATCAGGAATAGACGGAATAAGGGGAGATATACTACATTGTGCATTATTGTTGTTGATAAATCAATTCACTCATCTCATCTAATTATCACTTATTTGAACTAAAGACAAGGTGTATTTAGCTGTAATCATGATGTACTGAAATAATGTGTAGACACACAAATCTTTATGTATGACATATTATTTACTATCTATCTCTTTTTGCTTTTAATTTGTTTGTCTGTACTTTCTATGTTAATAACCTATTGAGTGAATATTGCCAGTCCCTATTTTTCCATCTGCTGATTGTGTTCATATTGACATTTGTCAAGATCCATGAAGTTATTGTACTGTTTCATTTGTGACTTTCCTTAGAAAAATCAATAAAACTTGGTCTGCTCTATAGCATTATTTAAATGAACATAGCAGTTCATTAATGCAATGAGCAAGTCAAAAAAAAAACTAAAAAAAACTGATGAACTACAAAATGGAGAAAGGAATCAATAGCAGTAATTAACATCTACATTGGACCCCTTTTGCCTTTTGGACCCCTTGTGCCTTTGGACCCCTTGTGCCTTTTGGACCCCTTTTGCCTTTTGGACCCCTTGTGCCTTTTGGACCCATTGTGCCTTTTGGACCCATTGTGCCTTTTGGACCCCATTTGCCTTTTGGACCCCTTTTGCCTTTTGGACCCCTGTTGCCTTTTGGACCCCTTTTGCCTTTTGGACCCCTTGTGCCTTTTGGACCCCTTTTGCCTTTTGGACCCCTTGTGCCTTTTGGACCCCTTGTGCCTTTTGGACCCCTTGTGCCTTTTGGACCCCTTGTGCCTTTTGGAACCCTTGTGCCTTTTGGACCCCTTTTGCCTTTTGGACCCCTTGTGCCTTTTGGACCCCTTGTGTCTTTTGGACCCCTTTTGCCTTTTGGACCCCTTTTGCCTTTTGGACCCCTTGTGCCTTTTGGACCCCTTTTGCCTTTTGGACCCCTTTTGCCTTTTGGACCCCTTGTGCCTTTTGGACCCCTTTTGCCTTTTGGACCCCTTTTGCCTTTTGGACCCTTTTGCCTTTTGGACCCCTTGTGTCTTTTGGACCCCTTGTGCCTTTTGGACCCCTTGTGCCTTTTGGACCCCATTTGCCTTTTGGACCCCTTTTGCCTTTTGGACCCCATTTGCCTTTTGGACCACTTTTGCCTTTTGGACCCCTTGTGCCTTTTGGACCCCTTGTGCCTTTTGGACCCCTTGTGCCTTTTGGACCCCTTGTGCCTTTTGGACCCCTTTTGCCTTTTGGACCCCTTTTGCCTTTTGGACCCATTGTGCCTTTTGGACCCCTTGTCTCTTTTGGACCCCTTTTGCCTTTTGGACCCCTTTTGCCTTTTGGACCCCTTGTGCCTTTTGGACCCCTTTTGCCTTTTGGACCCCTTTTGCCTTTTTGACCCCTTGTGCCTTTTGGACCCCTTTTGCCTTTTGGACCCCTTGTGCCTTTTGGACCCCTTGTGTCTTTTGGACCCCTTTTGCCTTTTGGACCCCTTTTGCCTTTTGGACCCCTTTTGCCTTTTGGACCCCTTTTGCCTTTTGGACCCCTTTTGCCTTTTGGACCCCTTGTGCCTTTTGGACCCCTTGTGCCTTTTGGACCCCTTGTGCCTTTTGGACCCCTTGTGCCTTTTGGACCCCTTGTGCCTTTTGGACCCCTTGTGCCTTTTGGACCCCTTGTGCCTTAATACATATGAGGGAGTGTTTACCTTTAAGTCTGTCACTGCAGTAGTGTGTAGAAGTTTGGTATAATACATGTACTTATCTAGTTAGAGTTCTGTGCATAGACCTCAAGGATGGTTTCTATGCTTTGGTTAAAATACATTATCTTGCTAATTGGTGACTATGGAGATTCTGGCTGTTTAATGAAGTTGAATTTAATCAATGTATCCACAGGCTGGTTTCAATAGTAATCCAATACATTCCCTTCTCTATTGTTTTTGCTTCTTTAAATCTGGATCAATTATGATTCAAGTTTAATAAGTGGGATGTCCATTTTGCTCTAAAAGAAATTGATAAAAGTAAGTCATCAGGAATAGACGGAATAAGGGGAGATATACTACATTGTGCATTATTGTTGTTGATAAATCAATTCACTCATCTCATCTAATTATCACTTATTTGAACTAAAGACAAGGTGTATTTAGCTGTAATCATGATGTACTGAAATAATGTGTAGACACACAAATCTTTATGTATGACATATTATTTACTATCTATCTCTTTTTGCTTTTAATTTGTTTGTCTGTACTTTCTATGTTAATAACCTATTGAGTGAATATTGCCAGTCCCTATTTTTCCATCTGCTGATTGTGTTCATATTGACATTTGTCAAGATCCATGAAGTTATTGTACTGTTTCATTTGTGACTTTCCTTAGAAAAATCAATAAAACTTGGTCTGCTCTATAGCATTATTTAAATGAACATAGCAGTTCATTAATGCAATGAGCAAGTCAAAAAAAAAACTAAAAAAAACTGATGAACTACAAAATGGAGAAAGGAATCAATAGCAGTAATTAACATCTACATTGGACCCCTTTTGCCTTTTGGACCCCTTGTGCCTTTGGACCCCTTGTGCCTTTTGGACCCCTTTTGCCTTTTGGACCCCTTGTGCCTTTTGGACCCATTGTGCCTTTTGGACCCATTGTGCCTTTTGGACCCCATTTGCCTTTTGGACCCCTTTTGCCTTTTGGACCCCTGTTGCCTTTTGGACCCCTTTTGCCTTTTGGACCCCTTGTGCCTTTTGGACCCCTTTTGCCTTTTGGACCCCTTGTGCCTTTTGGACCCCTTGTGCCTTTTGGACCCCTTGTGCCTTTTGGACCCCTTGTGCCTTTTGGACCCCTTGTGCCTTTTGGACCCCTTTTGCCTTTTGGACCCCTTGTGCCTTTTGGACCCCTTGTGTCTTTTGGACCCCTTTTGCCTTTTGGACCCCTTTTGCCTTTTGGACCCCTTGTGCCTTTTGGACCCCTTTTGCCTTTTGGACCCCTTTTGCCTTTTGGACCCCTTGTGCCTTTTGGACCCCTTTTGCCTTTTGGACCCCTTTTGCCTTTTGGACCCTTTTGCCTTTTGGACCCCTTGTGTCTTTTGGACCCCTTGTGCCTTTTGGACCCCTTGTGCCTTTTGGACCCCATTTGCCTTTTGGACCCCTTTTGCCTTTTGGACCCCATTTGCCTTTTGGACCACTTTTGCCTTTTGGACCCCTTTTGCCTTTTGGACCCCTTGTGCCTTTTGGACCCCTTGTGCCTTTTGGACCCCTTGTGCCTTTTGGACTCCTTGTGCCTTTTGGACCCCTTGTGCCTTTTGGACCCCTTGTGCCTTAATACATATGAGGGAGTGTTTACCTTTAAGTCTGTCACTGCAGTAGTGTGTAGAAGTTTGGTATAATACATGTACTTATCTAGTTAGAGTTCTGTGCATAGACCTCAAGGATGGTTTCTATGCTTTGGTTAAAATACATTATCTTGCTAATTGGTGACTATGGAGATTCTGGCTGTTTAATGAAGTTGAATTTAATCAATGTATCCACAGGCTGGTTTCAATAGTAATCCAATACATTCCCTTCTCTATTGTTTTTGCTTCTTTAAATCTGGATCAATTATGATTTAAGTTTAATAAGTGGGATGTCCATTTTGCTCTAAAAGAAATTGATAAAAGTAAGTCATCAGGAATAGACGGAATAAGGGGAGATATACTACATTGTGCATTATTGTTGTTGATAAATCAATTCACTCATCTCATCTAATTATCACTTATTTGAACTAAAGACAAGGTGTATTTAGCTGTAATCATGATGTACTGAAATAATGTGTAGACACACAAATCTCTATGTATGACATATTATTTACTATCTATTTCTTTTTGCTTTTAATTTGTTTGTCTGTACTTTCTATGTTAATAACCTATTGAGTGAATATTGCCAGTCCCTATTTTTCCATCTGCTGATTGTGTTCATATTGACATTTGTCAAGATCCATGAAGTTATTGTACTGTTTCATTTGTGACTTTCCTTAGAAAAATCAATAAAACTTGGTCTGCTCTATAGCATTATTTAAATGAACATAGCAGTTCATTAATGCAATGAGCAAGTCAAAAAAAAAAACTAAAAAAAACTGATGAACTACAAAATGGAGAAAGGAATCAATAGCAGTAATTAATATCGACATTGGACCCCTTGTGCCTTTTGGACCCCTTTTGCCTTTTGGACCCCTTTTGCCTTTTGGACCCCTTGTGCCTTTGGACCCCTTGTGCCTTTTGGACCCCTTGTGACTTTTGGACCCCTTGTGCCTTTTGGACCTCTTGTGCCTTTTGGACCCCTTTTGCCTTTTGGACCCCTTGTGCCTTTTGGACCCCTTGTGCCTTTTGGACCCCTTGTGCCTTTGGACCCCTTTTGCCTTTTGGACCCCTTGTGCCTTTTGGACCCATTGTGCCTTTTGGACCCATTGTGCCTTTTGGACCCCATTTGCCTTTTGGACCCCTTTTGCCTTTTGGATCCCTGTTGCCTTTTGGACCCCTTTTGCCTTTTGGACCCCTTGTGCCTTTTGGACCCCGTGTGCCTTTTGGACCCCTTGTGCCTTTTGGACCCCTTTTGCCTTTTGGACCCCTTTTGCCTTTTGGACCCCATTTGCCTTTTGGACCCCTTTTGCCTTTTGGACCCCTTTTGCCTTTTGGACCCCTTTTGCCTTTTGGACCCCTTTTGCCTTTTGGACCCCTTTTGCCTTTTGGACCCCTTGTGCCTTTTGGACCCCTTTTGCCTTTTGGACCCCTTGTGCCTTTTGGACCCATTGTGCCTTTTGGACCCATTGTGCCTTTTGGACCCCATTTGCCTTTTGGACCCCTTTTGCCTTTTGGATCCCTGTTGCCTTTTGGACCCCTTTTGCCTTTTGGACCCCTTGTGCCTTTTGGACCCCGTGTGCCTTTTGGACCCCTTGTGCCTTTTGGACCCCTTTTGCCTTTTGGACCCCTTTTGCCTTTTGGACCCCATTTGCCTTTTGGACCCCTTTTGCCTTTTGGACCCCTTTTGCCTTTTGGACCCCTTTTGCCTTTTGGACCCCTTTTGCCTTTTGGACCCCTTTTGCCTTTTGGACCCCTTGTGCCTTTTGGACCCCTTGTGCCTTTTGGACCCCTTGTGCCTTTTGGACCCCTTGTGCCTTTTGGACCCCTTTTGCCTTTTGGACCCCTTGTGCCTTTTGGACCCCTTTTGCCTTTTGATCCCCTTTTGCCTTTTGGACCCCTTTTGCCTTTTGGACCCCTTTTGCCTTTTGGACCCCATTTGCCTTTTGGACCCCTTTTGCCTTTTGGACCCCTTTTGCCTTTTGGACCCCTTTTGCCTTTTGGACCCCATTTGCCTTTTGGACCCCATTTGCCTTTGGACCCCTTTTGCCTTTTGGACCCCTTTTGCCTTTTGGACCCCTTGTGCCTTTTGGACCCCTTGTGCCTTTTGGACCCCTTGTGCCTTTTGGACCCCTTTTGCCTTTTGGACCCCTTTTGCCTTTTGGACCCCTTGTGCCTTTTGGACCCCTTGTGCCTTTTGGACCCCTTGTGCAGTCTGGACCCCTTGTGCCTTTTGGACCCCTTGTGTCTTTTGGACCCCTTTTGCCTTTTGGAGCCCTTTTGCATTTTGGACCCCTTGTGCCTCTTGGACCTCTTGTGCCTTTTGGACCCCTTGTGCCTTTTGGACCCCATTTGCCTTTTGGACCCCTTTTGCCTTTTGGACCCCTTTTGCCTTTTGGACCCCATTTGCCTTTTGGAACCCTTTTGCCTTTTGGACCCCTTTTGCCTTTTGGACCCCTTTTGCCTTTTGGACCCTATTTGCCTTTTGGACCCCATTTGCCTTTTGGAACCCTTTTGCCTTTTGGACCCCTTTTGCCTTTTGGACCCCTTTTGCCTTTTGGACCCTATTTGCCTTTTGGACCCCTTTTGCCTTTTGGACCCCTTTTGCCTTTTGGACCCCTTTTGCCTTTTGGACCCCTTTTGCCTTCTGGACCCCTTGTGCCTTTTGGACCCCTTGTGCCTTTTGGACCCCTTGTGCCTTTTGGACCCCTTGTGCCTTTTGGACCCCTTGTGCCTTTTGGACCCCTTGTGCCTTTTGGACCCCTTGTGCCTTTTGGACCCCTTGTGTCTTTTGGACCCCTTTTGCCTTAATACATATGAGGGAGTGTTTACCTTTAAGTCTGTCACTGCAGTAGTGTGTAGAAGTTTGGTATAATACATGTACTTATCTAGTTAGAGTTCTGTGCATAGACCTCAAGGATGGTTTCTATGCTTTGGTTAAAATACATTATCTTGCTAATTGGTGACTATGGAGATTCTGGCTGTTTAATGAAGTTGAATTTAATCAATGTATCCACAGGCTGGTTTCAATAGTAATCCAATACATTCCCTTCTCTATTGTTTTTGCTTCTTTAAATCTGGATCAATTATGATTTAAGTTTAATAAGTGGGATGTCCATTTTGCTCTAAAAGAAATTGATAAAAGTAAGTCATCAGGAATAGACGGAATAAGGGGAGATATACTACATTGTGCATTATTGTTGTTGATAAATCAATTCACTCATCTCATCTAATTATCACTTATTTGAACTAAAGACAAGGTGTATTTAGCTGTAATCATGATGTACTGAAATAATGTGTAGACACACAAATCTCTATGTATGACATATTATTTACTATCTATCTCCTTTTGCTTTTAATTTGTTTGTCTGTACTTTCTATGTTAATAACCTATTGAGTGAATATTGCCAGTCCCTATTTTTCCATCTGCTGATTGTGTTCATATTGACATTTGTCAAGATCCATGAAGTTATTGTACTGTTTCATTTGTGACTTTCCTTAGAAAAATCAATAAAACTTGGTCTGCTCTATAGCATTATTCAAATGAACATAGCAGTTCATTAATGCAATGAGCAAGTCAAAAAAAAAAACTAAAAAAAACTGATGAACTACAAAATGGAGAAAGGAATCAATAGCAGTAATTAACATCGACATTGCCTTTTGGACCCCTTCTGCCTTTTGCACCCCTTTTGCCTTTTGGACCCCTTCTGCGTTTTGGACCCCTTTTGCGTTTTGGACCCCTTTTGCCTTTTGGACCCATTGTGCCTTTTGGACCCCTTTTGCCTTTTGGACCCCTTTTGCTTTTTGGATCCCTTTTGCCTTTTGGACCCCTTTTGCCTTTTAGACCCCTTTTGCCTTTTGGACCCCTTTTGCCTTTTGGACCCCTTCTGCCTTTTGGACCCCTTTTGCCTTGTGCACCCCATTTGCCTTTTGGACCCCTTGTGCCTTTTGGACCCCTTTTGCCTTTTGGACCCCTTTTGCCTTTTGGATCCCTTTTGCCTTTTGGACCCCTTTTGCCTTTTAGACCCCTTTTGCCTTTTGGACCCCTTTTGCCTTTTGGACCCCTTTTGCCTTTTGGACCCCTTGTGCCTTTTGGACCCCTTGTGCCTTTTGGACCCCTTGTGCCTTTTGGACCCCTTGTGAGCTTTGGACCCCTTGTGCCTTTTGGACCCCTTTTGCCTTTTGGACCCCTTGTGCCTTTTGGACCCCTTGTGCCTTTTGGACCCCTTGTGTCTTTTGGACCCCTTTTGCCTTAATACATATGAGGGAGTGTTTACCTTTAAGTCTGTCACTGCAGTAGTGTGTAGAAGTTTGGTATAATACATGTACTTATCTAGTTAGAGTTCTGTGCATAGACCTCAAGGATGGTTTCTATGCTTTGGTTGAAATACATTATCTTGCTAATTGGTGACTATGGAGATTCTGGCTGTTTAATGAAGTTGAATTTAATCAATG